>CM020063.1:4508851-5108851 GCA_009769605.1 Bucorvus abyssinicus
TGGTGAGACTGGGGGTTTTTAAAGTACTATCCTATAATCCTCAAGCGGAGGTAATTTGCAAGGTGGGTGCAGCCATCTACAGTCTCTGCTGCTGGGAGGCAGTTGAGATCCCCAGCGATCAATCCCACCAGCTCTTCCTCCTTGATGTAGGGACCATGGCCATAGGATCTCAGCTCAAGAATGAGGGCCCAAGTCACCCCAGGTTTTCAGAAATGTGATGGAAACTGATGGTACTTGCCCTTTGGTTTGCTTTTTGCTCACGATCAGGTGCCTCTCACAGCACCAACGTCCTCAGTCTCCTGGTCCGTGGGGTGTATCAAGTCAACTGGCCCCAGAACTCAAGGCAGAGGTGGCAGTAAAGGGGGGACCTGCCTCCCACAAGCCCTGTTTACACAGTAATGAATACCTTTTAGCCATATCTACTGTAATGAGTATTGCGCCATCAAACGGGGCCTCAGCACTCTTCCAGGCACTCAAGTGTGACTAAGCATCCAGCCTCTTGCTACAGGAGATGGGTTAAATTTACAGCCCGTCCTCTCCAGCCACAGCCAAGGCCTTTGGAGAAAAAGGCAGCTGCTCCTCCCTGGAGCACAGGGCACCCATTATTGTTTGGCCAGGTCAATGGCTGGAGGTTCCTGGGCAGAACAAAGCCCAGAACGGGCTCTTAAGCAGCACCCCAGCCACACAGCACCTATTCAACCACAGGTCCAGCACTGAGGAAAAGGAGGGAGGGGGAAGAAAGCATGGCAGACGGTGGCTGCCAAAGGCCCTGGTGAAGAAGAGGGGCATCCTTATGCTATCTGTCCCAGAATTCTTTTTAGTTACTGGTTTGGTGCCACTTGTCACGCTGGGGAGAAAAAGGGTGCAGGATAAAAAAAAATAAATCTCTGAACTCATGCTTTTTCCAAAGTACCAGCAATCTGGATGCAATGATCTGGAGCAGGACTGCAACAAGGTGCATAAACTACACGGCAGGATCGCTTTTCCTTTTCCTTTTTCTTTTCCCTGGGGAAGTACAGCCCAGGGAGCAGCCCCATACAGCCCAGGGCTGGAGCAGATGAAATTATATCCTTCCTTTCCCTTTACGATACATCCATTAAGATGTTGTATGTCACACATTCTGCAAAGCCCTCTATATATACCTCCAGCAACTTCATTCCCTCTGCTCTGCTCAAAGGCTGTATTCATTCTAAATTATTTCATCATAGCTCCTTAATTTATCTGCTTAGGCAACAACTTTTGTCTTCTTGTCTGAAGATCACAACATTATCCAGCACTTTTCTTGTGCCCTTTAATCCTAAATTTCTTCCACCATCAATCTGAAATTTGCCCTCCACTATGTGTGGTCAAATCTATTGAAATAAATTTATAAAGTTTGATCAAATAATCCATTTATCAATACAGTCAGTATATTTAAAATTCATTTAGGATATAAATACAGCAGCCAACAGGTTACTTGTGAGCTATCTGCTCTGATTCTGAATTTCTATAACAAATGATCATGTAAAACCACCTAGAGAGCTTTCTCCTGGAGCTCTTTGTATACAAACCAGTATCTACAGTCAGTCGAGGCATCACTACCTACATATGATTACTAACAGAGTTCCCTCAATGCAAAAACTCAAGAACAGCCATTTCCTCATTAACCTCTACAAAATATGCAGTTCCAAGTTATTTTGAAACCAGTAGAGGTTTATTGCTGAATTAAAATTCAGAATTCATTAGTACACCTGAAAATTCTTCTCCTATCCATTTCAGCCCTAAAAGCTGACTGTGACTGGGAACCATTCACAGAAAATGAAACAAACCAAACAGGGAAAAACAAACAAACAAATGACCTGGGACAGTTGAAACATAATACAACTTGTCTCAAGGAACTCCTTCTGTTCCCTAAAAGAAATAAATCCCAAGGCACTGAATTCCTCTCCACTGTAATTTTCCAGCTTGAACCATAGTGAATGAAGCATGGGGAAGCAATCAAAAGAATAGCAAAGCATGCTAAGTATACAAGTCTAAGCCTCTACCCTTACATCCCAGGGAAAAAAAAAAAAAAAAAAAGAGAGAGACACCTCTTCAAAGGAAACTATAAATGCCTAATACAATGATAAAGACAGAATTTCATGGGTCCAGTTACATAACTGTGGAACCAAGTTCATGCATGACACCCATTTCTGAAAACACACACACACACACACACACACACACACACACACACACACACTCTCTCTCTCTCTCTCTCTCTCTCACAAAATTCTGCCAGTAAAATTAATCTGCTTACTGATATACATTGCTTTGTCCAGCCTTTTCTGTACTGTCCGCTTGTTAAGCGGTTCTGTTAAGTACAGTTATGTTTTCATTCCACCCTTTAGCTTCCTCCATAACTCACAGCTGTGGCATAAGTATGTGATATGCCCTGAAATATCCAAGCCTCTTTTCTGTATATAGTCCTACAGAATAGTTGGAATGGGATCCTACTCTTACAAGACAAGCCACATTGGGTATCTGATAACACAGAGACGCAATATGTCAATGTTATTGCTATGTATTGTGATCATTTCCTTCCCTATCATTGTCAAAATACCAAAATCATGCGTTTATTTATTGACGCTTTCACCAGATCCAGCATATCAGGACACAAACCCAACAATCCCACACAAAGAGGAATCGCAGATCTAGGTTTAGGGAAATACTTTCCACCTTGGGCCCATGTCAGAAACTTCTATGCCTAATTAGATATCCTTGATACATAATTGCAAGTCTGTCCCCACATAAATCAAAATGGGTATTGTTTTTCACTGAACCGACAGCCTCTTGCTTCTGATGAAACCCACCTAAGGGTTGGGCACCTACCATTGGAGATGACTCCAAGCAAGGACAACTTTTGGGAAAGCAAGAAGCAGTGAGCACCATGAGGAGAAGGATCAGAGCCTGCGTTATCAAACCTGTAGCTCCTTGCTCAGCTGTTGACTCTGGAGATTTCTCTTTTCTCAAGGTGGATGCAACCCCAGGAAGGCAAATGCGCACAACCAAGACCACGTCAGTCATGATTGTCCTGTTAATGAGGAAGGCGTCATGGCTGTCTTTAGATTTTCATGTCCCAGTGGATTTTTCCAGAAAAACTTTGTTTCAGAGAAACCATTTGCCTCCCAAGAGCATGCCAAGCAAAGCGCTTTCCAAGCTGGCCAGCCACTATATATGATCACCCCCTTCCTTCGTTAGCTAATGGGGTGATGCGCAGCCTCTGGTGCCTACCAGAGGGCATTCAGCTTGGAAAACACTAATGGGTACAAAAGTCTACAGACTAACTATAGTGAATGGCAATATACATTTTTAATTTGAATAATAAGCAGTGTTTACCATAATTAGACAGCACATTAACATGATTAAACCAGCGCTGCGGATCAGAGTGGCAAGGCAACCAACTCGAGTCTGAAGCCTTTCTTGCCAGAAGGAGCGTGTTCTCATCCATTGAGTGACTGCTTGCCCTGCCCTTTTGCAGCGAGAGTTTGAAGCTGTCATTGCAGAGGGCAAAATTTTCCTTGACAAGCAAACAAATCCATTAACATGTTAACAGGTTTTGCATGTGCCTGTGGAAAATATTAAGCACGCCGAGACAACAGCATGGTTAGGAGGGTAATATTTACTCTAAAACACCAAGATGCTCAAGTCTTACCACAGGAGAGTAGGCAATGTGCTTTTACCTATCCTGAAAGGCAGGAAAGGAATTGATTTTCAATAGTGGTTAAAATAACATAACTAGGAATCAGCAGAAATTTCTGCTATTTATAGCTGGTAGCTTGTTGATCGCTAACTTTAGCATCCATCGAACGGCTGCAATTGTATTGCTGTGTATGACTGCTTTGTGTACATGCTCCAAGTACTCCAAATCACAGTCTGCTCCCCTACTCATTGCTGGGAGCTTTGCCACTGATTTTAATCCGTCCAGAACTTCATTCTGGTCTCAGCCAGCAGAAATCCTGGCACCAGACCTTTCCTCTGGAGCAATCCAAATGTGGTGG
The DNA here is from genome assembly GCA_009769605.1 of Bucorvus abyssinicus. Lineage (NCBI taxonomy): Eukaryota > Metazoa > Chordata > Aves > Bucerotiformes > Bucorvidae > Bucorvus > Bucorvus abyssinicus. Next base: position 4,512,871 of record CM020063.1, read on the forward strand.
AAAGTGGAAACGATGACAAAAGGACACAAAGGCTGCCCACACATTTAAAAGTGAGAGCGTACAGTTTTGGAGCTTTGGTGGGGTGGGGCGGGGGGGGGTGGATTTGCTGCATTTATTTAATGCTGAGGATTGGAGAAACAAGAACATGGATGGCTTTAGAAAAACAGTAACTGGGTACATAGAAAAGAAAAAATTAAACATCAAACATGAGGTAAAAGTAGATGATGATTCACAATCCCTTCATGTTTATACTTTCACTTGCAATATTTGGTTCCCTCTACATCAGATAAGCACCCCTGCTTTTATTCATGAAGGAATTTGGCAACAAGAGCTATTCCAAAACACAGCAGCTGCAGGGAATTAAGGGTGCTCTAGCCATTAAGGGGCATCTGGAACATCTCAAAATTAGTATTGCATGGGGCCACAGGCCACAGGTATTTCCATACGATGGGCACACTTCAATTCATTCCAGCTTTAGCTGTGTTCCAGCAGCACACCCAGTGATTAAGACTGAGAAAGCCCTTGCAAGCTGCACTAGTTTTGTGATTGTCAGGGAATGATTTTCAGCATATAATCTGCAACACAAAGCAGAGCAACCCACACCACAGCAGTAAGATCATATCTTAATTTTTCAAAATGCTTTGCTCATGACATGAATGCCCGAAGTCAATAAAATGTCCTTTTGAGCAAGGTGCAATAAAAACTTGCAGGGTGCTCTGACTGCCTAAAGCAGGCATGAGGTAGGACTGAGATACAGTATGTGAGTAGAATGAGCATGGAGACAAATGTAGATGTTATGGTATTCCCTGACATACTGGTCTCATTCAGCCTAGCTTAACAGGGGTCATCTGAGGGGGGACTAGTGGGTAGGGAAGACAAAGAGACCATGAGGCAAAGGAGAATAGACAGCACCAAACCGCAAGAGCATCCTGGTGACACCAGCAGCACCCACAGGTCCCTGCTCAAACCACTTTCTTGTCCATCTTCTTCCAGTGTTGGGACTGTGGCCAAACCACCCCTCTCTTTTTCTTTCCAAAAGGGCACGTGGCTTGGGGCTGAGAGAGCTGGTGTGAATGGATATGGGAGAGGAAAAGTGTGTGTGTGTTGTTGGGCATAGCAAAGGGTGTAACTATGAGGTTTATACACAGTCATTGTTGTGGTGAAGGGTGCTGATGTGAGTTAAGAAGCCTGTGTTAGACAATCTTGCCCAAGGGTTAGGTTTTGAAGGAGAAAGATGAGAGCGGGATATTCAGGAGAGTCCTGCATGAGCCTGCTCCCACTGCCAGGGAACACAGGATCTTCACAGCATCCTTCAGCAGCAATAGACAATACTGAGCCCTTCCGATAATCTCAACCCATGTGTACAGAAGAAATCTGGGAAGACCAGAAAAAAAAAAAACAAACAAAAAACCCCTTTGTGGTTTATTTTTGCCTTAAACCCTCTCTGGCATTCCTAGAAAACCAAAGGTAACCCTTTCACTGAATTTCAAGGGGATACGAGAGCTGAGCTCTTCTGGTCTCTTTTGAAGCCATTTGATAACAGGATGATAAGAGCAACATAAGAGAGATGGGGAAAGAAATACAGATCACAGGATAAGCACAACTTCTGCAAGGAAAGAACTCTTTGTAATGCTTTCTTATGTCTCAGGACACTTAACAAGAGCAAGTAAAAAATGGCTCTGTATCTAGTAAGAAATCCAAACCTTTCATCTCTGGTTTTCTCCAATTCCATTCAAAACTAGTGTTTTTCCTTGCTTCCAGGATGAAAAAAATAATCCACACCAGAGGTTATCTGGGTGCTTCCACAATATGTTGGGTTGAGACATGCAAGGTGGGGTTTGGTGCTTGCAAAGGACAAATTATTTCAGCAGGAGCTGAAGATGCTAGGTACCCTGTGTTTAATACGGTAGAGGCTTTCAAGCCTCAGAGGACTTGCTTATGGACCGCAGGACTCAAAGGGACCTCCCAAGCACAGCACGGGCCTTGCTAACCATTGGTAGCCTGACTCCAGAGTCACAGCAGAGCTTCCCCGAGTCTGACTTCAGCACTTGGAGGAGGAGGAAGGGTGGATTTTGGTCTCTGTACTGAACAGCTCCAATTCCACTTTTACTGTTGCTGACTGTGCAGATTAAAAAAAAAAAAAAATTAGGTTAAGGAATGAAGTGGCTTCACTTGCAAGGCTCAGCTGAGGGTCCAGCCTTCATGGTGGAGCTGGCAGCAGTGCTCTGCTGAGGCCACAACAGAGCATGGTTCAGTGTCTTGCATGGATGAAGCTCCTAGTCCCACTTCATGGCACTGAAATCACAGTGGATAGTAACAGTGCTAGAGGACCCTCACACCGTATCAAACGTGTCTTCCTGCTCTTGTAAAAATTATGGAGAGGACAGATGTCCCTGATAGGATCAGCAGTGCCACTGGGACTTGGGACCATCAATCCCTGCTGTTGGAGCAATATCAGCCTTCCAGAGACGACATCCCTCCTGTTCTCCCTCTCCCTACACCACGGTGGGATGCTGTTGCTTAATGACTGGCTTGACCCAGCACTGCATTCACAGCTCGAGACATACTAGGATATATATTCCAAGTTTGCCTCCCAGGCCCCTGATGTATAGATCATTTTTAGAGTGGCTAAAGGTTGTGACCTATCTCCTGGACCATAAATCTAAGAGGACACTTATTCTACTTCACTCCTCGTACTCTAAACAAAAAAATTATTGTCCAAAGACTGAATGGGGAGGGGGGTGAGTGTGCAATTTTCCTCTGTAAACAATGAGAAGTAAGTATAAAAAAATGTACAATCTGCAAGGATCTGAGCATTGTAAAGGGGCTTTAATAAGAATTTACCAAATGGAATAACATGTGCAGCCTGGGTTTGTCTGAATGTGTGCATGCTCAGAGGAATGTAGAAGGACTAGAGATAAGAGAGAAAACAAAAGTACAATATTCTAGACCTCTAAAGATGATAAAGCAACTAGAGTCCTGCAACCAGCATCATTCCCTGTCTTGTGTTAGTGAAGGGTCCGTTATGACCCCCAAGTCTTTAAATGTATTTTGTAAAAAACACTGGTTCATGTTAACCATTGCATGTATGACTAGATAATTCTCTGTAGCTTGTGCTCTGGAAAAGTGTAGAGGATGGAAAGTCCGGCCTTAACAGTTTGTGCATCCATAAATCATTTGGAACACCACATAGGTCCTATCTGTGCCCATTAGCTATGTTCAGATCTGCAGGAGCACACAGCAGCAAGAGTCCGTTCTCCCAAAGAATCACAAAACTCTTGCATTTGGACTATTAAGCCTGCTTCACCTCTGAACTGTTGCTTCCCGTGATATGACAGCTTTGGGCTTTCCTTCCTAGAAAGAAAATACAAAAGGCTGTCTGAACTTCTGGGCACCCCGGGCATTGCCTTCGGCACCCCGGTGGTTTGCCAAGTCTTCAGAGCTCCTTAACGGCTCTGTGCTGAGACAAGCTGTAAGCCTGTGATGCTCCTCCAGAGAGCCTGTCAGGTTAAGCATATCCCTTTCAACAACAGTGCTCTCCCAGCTTAAAAATAGCAGTCCAGGCTTGGGAAGAAAAGAAAAGTTTCAAACCTAATTCCTTCAAAAAGCTTCATCCTCATTCACAGTAAGAGAAAGAACATGCTCCTTTCTGGCTTTTCCAGCTCCAAAGAATCAAGATAAAATCTCAGGGATTATGTCTCCATGCTCCTTCTCCATGTAGGTGATCAGAGGCACAGACCCTCCTGCGAGTGCACTGGTGCGGCACACGCAGTCCATCTTTTTTTGGTCTAGGCTGGGAGAAGGCTTTTGAAGAATGTTACTGGAAAAGCTGATTTTACCCTCAAAAGCAGAACTCTGGGGGTGGGGTGGGTGAGGTCAGAACGGGAAAACCATCTCAAATTTTAAATAGCACATAAGAGAGCACAACTGGAAAGGAGTGAGAGAGGAACAGGGTTGGAGGATGGTAAAATGGTCAGGGCAAAATATCTAAAGTGTAAATATTACACTCAGCTTTGACTGTAGCTCCTGGGACCAGCTCCCTCATAAATCAACGTACCACTGACGTTGGGGAGTTGTGTCACAGGCGCCAGCAGAAGAACTGTGTCCCGACTAGCCTCATGTCTCCCCTCAGGGCTGGATCCACAATCCTGGGTGGTCGGCGCCAGGATTCCCTTGGGAGTAGCAGCACCTGGTAAAACAGCCCAGGTGAGCTCCCTGACTTAGAAGCAGCATCTGCATAGGAACAATGTCCATCCATCTGTCCGTAGGGCAGTACATTCTGTCCTGACTGTCAGATGCAGTCCTGTGTACGTTGTTGCCCGATCTATATTTAGCCCCTGATGTAACTAAAGTCAATAGTATTCCATCAGGGCAGCTGCTCCTAACTCCTGAATAGGCTTTCCTATGCCGGCTCCACCTACGCATGTCAAAAATCTGGACATACATAGCTACAAAACCTTCTCATGTTTACACACACAGCCGCAGTTCTGAGTAGAAAATATACGACTGTTAGCATAGTTGAATGGTCTGCTATATAACAGCAGTGGCAATTTTTTTAAAAGAGGCGTTGATTCTTCTAATCCAGAAGCGAGTTTAAAGGGCTTAAGCTTCACTGCAAGTCCATATTAGCCTTTCCCTTTTTAGGGTATGTTTCGGCATTGGAGCATGCCTTATCTCGGCTGCTGATGACAGGTTGTGTGAAGGGTTTTCTAGCGTTTTCTGGGAAGGAAGATGTGTGTATGAAAAAGAAGAATCACATTTCAAATCCCACACTTGAGCCTGTAAGAAGTTTACATCTGGTGTTTTGTACTAAATAAGGGCTTGCACCAGGAACTCTGTGAATATTCCTATATGATTGCTTTTCCAGAGTAAAATTCCCATTTAAACATTTTGGGTTTCCTTTCAGTTTGACTATGGAATGCTACAGAAGGCATTGCAATGCAAAACACTAAAGAATTGTAGTTCCTGGCCAGAGACCAGAGAAGTGCAGGAATTAAAATGACCACCAAGACAAGTTAAAGGCACAGGTCCCCATGGATGGGGAGGTGGAGGAAATCTCATGGAAATATCTTCTGCAAAAGATCCATCCATCCCTCTACATGATGATACATACAGTGAAAATGCCCCAAATACATTAAAACTAATAAATAAATAAAGTCCTGTAAAACAAACACACATCAAGAAATATTCAAGGAGTATGACAGCATTAGACCTGAGGTTAGTACTGCCTAGTGTTCAATCCCTTGATCTCCCCTGCATGTACCATAAGGGCACAGAGAACTCTGTTGACATTTCTGAGCAAATATAAATATTTCTTCAACTAGCAAGGTACACTTGGAAACACAAAATGATGACTCAGCAGTCTGTAGACAAGTTAGACATGTTGCCATTTAGGTCAGTGGTTAAAGCCAAGCCAGTCAGGTTTTAAGCAAAGTCTATTTCCAAGTGATAATTATCCAACAGTTTTGTAAGAAATAAATGCTTCCTAATTTCAAAATACAAAAGTTTAAATTAAATACCATAAAGCATACAAGTTAGCCAGGATTTGGTGCATTCGGAGAGATCAGGGTTTTAACGACAAAGTTTCCTTAACCATGTAACCAGAAGACAAACAAAACATCTCTGGTCATGCTAGAACATACAGTGAAGCGACACCCAAAAGGGCACCTGGACACCCAGGTGTATCTCCTGCAGCCATACGTAACACCACAGTGCTGTGACACCACAGGTCACACTTGGTTTTGAATGCCACTGATAAACCACAGAAATAGTCCCATCTCTGCAGACCCAGACCTCAGCTGGGGCAGGGGATGAGGGAGTAGCACCCTCTGGAAGTTGGCTAAAACCAACTACTACTTGAACATCATTGGTCACAGCAAAAGCCTCCAAATTCACCTGAAGTTTACTGTAGCTCTTTAAAAGACATGGAGACCAAGCGCTTGAAATCATTGCTGTTTGAGATTGGTTTGAGACTTGCATCTGGGATGGGAGGACCAAAGAAGTCCCGGGTGGATCAGGAAAGAATAAGAGTAAGGGGTAAAAATATTCAAGAATATTGCCTAAACAACACTCTGAGTCCCCAGTGAAGCCTGGGTACAACCTGACTTCTCTGATTTCTTTTCTAACCTCTATGCATGGAGACTTCTTTCTAAAGAACTGCCTTTCTCTATCCTCCCATGGTTATCAGAGGCACTGATGGCGATGATGGAGAGAAGCCACCAGCAGAGACAGATACCCGGCTGTGCCTCTCCATACCTGAAATCAGCTATGTCCCACCCACCTAGTGTACAGCACAGGATTCATCACATTCCCCTTTTCTCAAGTGCCATGCCACTAACCAGGTGGTCAATGTGGAGCAGCTACAAAAGACTCACCTGAGGGCTTGGAGGGTGGGATGACACTAGAAATCCTCGGCATGAAAGAGCGAGGCACGGGTTATCTCAGCCAGATCAGCTCAAAAACACAAATCAGTTTATATGTCGTAAAATGATTTCTCTAGAAATTTATTAACATGGAGAAAAGCCCTTGTCATGAGGATGCTCTCTGGAGGAGGAGATCAGCCTTAAAATATAGGCAGCCTGTAATTTTCCTGGCAGTCTATTCACTTGTTTTTTTAAAAAAGGACATTTGGAGACATGTAAATTCTGGGAAATGTATCACTGCATAACGGCACCAAGCAAAGTTTACCGAGAAAAAACCCAGTGTATTTTCTAATCCTTTTAGAAATGCAAAATTTTCAGGTTTAAAAATTCAGGGTCAAAACAGGTGCTTATGGTGACGCTTGCAGTAGAAGAAAAATAGATCAGAACTGAAAAGAAACTCTGCTTCTTGATCCAGGTAAGAATCTCATTAAAAATCAATAGACCTAATTTATCCCTGATAACATTCTGTTGAAGTCTGTACATTTACCCAAGGGATTAATTTAGCCTAATGGGTCTTCATGCACAAACAACATAGGGAAGGTTTGATTCTTGGAAGTTACCACACAGCAAATGCTACTACAGGACTTGATTCTATCACTTGTGAAGACAGAGTGGGTTGAAGCATCTAATAGGCTCAAAGCCCTTGAATGATGTCCAAATACAGCCTATGGTGAATAAATGTTTTAGGGCCAGTCTTATGCCACTGTGAATCAACCTTTTTATTGATGCTGCTAATCAAAAAATGAAAGAACAGAAATCCATTTATATATTTCAAAGGGGGGGGGGGGAAAGATAGAGACGTGTGATCTTCCATCCCTTGTGGACACTGGCAAAAGTGAATCATCCTGACTTAGAGATCCTTTCAAGGAGATATTTTTCTCCAGTTCTAGAAAATGATTATTTTCTTTGCAATGCTCTGCTCTTGCAAAAAAAAAAAAAAAAAAAAAAAAAAAAAAAAAAAAATCTGAACGCTAAAGAGCTTGGTTTCACTGAGAATACGTGACAGTGAATTAGTGGCCCTCAGGTGTCGATATACAGGCCAGTGAATTAAATTAAGCTCTTTGCTTCTGTTCTAATGTAGCAGAACTAATGCAGTCACGGCTCAGCACTGCAGCTTCTTAAATGTGGGCACTGCTGCTGCCACAGGGAAAGGAACCTGGTTTGTGTCCCCCAGGGAGGCCGGCTGGAGTCAGTGAGCAGCCCTGGGAGCTGTGAAATAGCGTCTGAAGACACGGGCAGGAGGAGGACCAGGCAGCAAAAGGCAGCTTCAGTTCCAGTCTTAACACCACTTAGAGGGGAAATCAAGCATGGCGGCTTTTGAGCACTGTCTGAAGAAGCATCATGCTAGGAGTCCAAAAAAATCCCCGAGAACAACAACAAAATCCCAACAGGGCAGCGGTAACCCTTTCACTTTTGCTTCCTCGCACAGGAAAAGGCAGTGCTTGGACATTCAGAAAAAACTTTTTCCTTAGAGCTGAAGCTTCCATGATCACAACCAAGGAGTGTTTGTCTTAAGAAAATCAAGACCAACCCTACAGACCTGCTGGTGGCAACAGAAATATCCATCTTAAAAAAAAATTTAAAAAGCCTCTTTCTGAAGACTTGCAGTTCCCAAACATTTTGTGCTTCCCTGACTGCACCTTTTGCTTTCCTGCTCCTGCCCCTCCCATCACGCTTGCCGCACAGTAGCAAGCTGGGTAAATATTAACCATGATAGGAAATGATTAATGAATTATCAATTGCAATCAAATTGCATAATGCAAACAGCTGGACAGTAAGGAAAAATACTGGCTGCTGTGTCTTTATTATTACAGTGGAGAGAAAGTGGAGGCAGAAAGTAAGTTAGAAGGCTGCTATGTCTACTACAGATCCTGAAATGTGACCTATAGGGGTTACTCTTTGGAAAGAGGAGCATAAAAACTCATGCATAACTCTGTGCTTGTTTTGCATGTAGGCAGTTATTAAGACGATGCGTAGACAATCCCACCTTTGCCCATGCAAATGAAAGGGTAGAAGTGGCAGAAACCGTTCATGCAAAGCAAGCTGTAACAGCACATGCCTGAAGAAGAGTAGGTGCAGGGCTTCTTGGGCAGGAGGCTCTTGCTTGATCCACTTTCATCAGCAGCATTTCCAGATGATTAATGAAGAAACAAACTCTCTGAAAGTTTCTCAAGAGGTAGTCAAGATATTTTTTTCTATAACATCAAGCCTTGCGATGTAAAGAGCTGTCCTAACAAGATCCTCCAAGGGTAAACTGAAGCAGAGTGGTGATTAGGTCAATATTTTCCAATGGGGTTGTCTAAAATATCCAACAAAGTCAATAATAATCAAGACAAACACTAATTTGGGTTACTGCATTAGGGTGTACCTACACGACTTGAAACTTTCATGTTTGAAAACATCAGCCCTAACCATTTGCTCGTGGTTAAAGAGGGGGTGAGGAGAAGACCTGTGCTGATTTTTGGCCCTAACCACAAAGCATGAAAAAGATTGAAAAAGCAGCATGGACATAAGAACTTGCTCATCGCTCCCCTTAAGAGAGCGCTGATCACTAGTAAAGGGCTGGGATCGATGTTAAAGGCAATCTGAGGAGCATGGAAACCCATCTGCGGTCAAGGTGTTTCCCGTCGGCTCTGGCAAAGGGATGTGGGCTACTCGACCTGTCTCTGTCCCTCTGGAAACACAAGCACCAGTAGCTCCGACGCTGACTTCTTTTACATTCGGACATGGATGACATTGAGTAGCGTATCTTTAACAGCTCTTGCTTTTCTAGTTAAACATTAATGTTTAACGAGATCAACCTGCAGTTGCTTGTTAGTGTGCAGAGCTCCAGCTAATTAATACATCACTGGGAGAGCTGGCCTGGGAAGGAAGAGTGAGCAAGTGCATTCCTGAGGCATTTCTCAGCCTTCAGAAAAGCAAAAAAAAAAAAAAAAGAGGAAATATGGGCAAAGGGTTCTTCAGAGAGAGGAAAAAAAATAGGAGTCAAGTCCTCTGAATATTTGTGCAGCAATGCTTAGCTGACTTTCTGTGAAGAGGCTGTGTCTCACCGCACCACCATCTTCCTGATAAACGATGAGTCTGCAGCCTACAAGGAGCGGTGCCGGAGAGTCAGCTCAAGTGTCACAAAAACACATTGGCCCTGACAGCCACACACATTTTCCAAGCCAGAAGAAACAAACAAATTATCTTCTCCCACTGTCCCTGCTAATTCCTCTTGCCAGCTCACCTGCAATGGGGGTCACAGGGAGATCAGGGAAGTCTTGTCAAGCACATGGCTTGAGGCTGCTGCATGGTGCTTCGCGGAGCTGGTACCTGCTCAGCAGGCAGGGATTTTTTTTTAGAAATAATATGCATTGCTGTTAATTCTCAGAAATCTAGCAGGATTCCCATTAATTTTCAGTTTATTGGACCTACAGTCCCATTGCCTGTGTCAAGCCTTGCTGCTGAAGATAAAAACTTTAAAAGGCAACTCCAGTATTTTCTAGTATTTCAGAATTCAGGAGGAAAACTGGAAGATCCTTTCATGGTTCCCTCAATTCAAATCTCAGCCCAGTTTTTAAACCCGGGAAATACTTGTGGAGCTGGATGAAAAAGATTTGAGATCACTCTTAGTTTAAATAGTATCTTAGAGCCTAGCATTCATTTTTTACAGCTATTCTAGAATGCAAAAATGAAAAAATTGTCTCTTCTTATAGGAAAAGGCAGCCACATGGTGTAAAATCTCTCTGTGTATGTAATACAAAAGAGCGGGCAGGGTCATCAGAACCACTAAGCATAAAAGTTTGTGGTTTATTTTTTAGACATTAAGCCTTGGGAGTGTTGGAAGGAGGCAGAGAAATGAGCCAATATACACCCATCACAGACTGAGGGAGAGGTCCCAGCTTTTACAAGGGATGTGTGTTGCACCTACCAGATCGTTATTTGGCAGTGTATCATACCCACTTTAGCATTAAAGATCATACCTATATGTGAGCCACTATCAGCAGTATTATAATGGGAGTTGCTAATACTACTAAAGTCAAAATATTTGAAGATTGTGGACCAGGCTCCTTAAAAACATTGAATTAGCTTTAAAATCATAAAAATTAGACCCTATTTATGCGCCTTCTGAGTTTCATGGACTTTATAATTTAATCCTCATCACTCATTGATGCCTCTGCATAAGTCTAAAAAGAAAAAAAAAAAAACGAGAAAAACTCAAACCACTGCACACCTTGTATCATAACACTCTTAAAAATCTCAATAGCTGGTTACGCAATTCCCTAAACAAAACTCAGCCTGTGCAAACCAATCATCCTTCCACTCCTGGATCCAGCTGAGTGCTAAGTGGATAACATAGGCAGGAGGTAAAGATTCAAATGTGGACACTTGAGCAAACTGAAATGAATCGGCAAAGTTAGGAACCTTGGCATGGCAAGAATAAAAGCTTTTATTGCTGCGTACTGAGTCTGTGGAGACTAAATGGAAACCGCTCCAGCACCTTTTTGGTTACTGGTAAATGACAGCTGATATAGAATGATGATTTGCTACTATTGCTGGAGATGGAGTGAAGGAGGGAAGTGAGAGAGAAGCGCATTGTACAATACAGAACAGCTGAGAACTATGGTGGCAAATGGCACTCTCCAGTACAAGGTACAATCCTTACTTTAAGCTATGCTGTGAGCATCCTTTCCATAGCAATAAATATAATACTGGGTAAAGAAGATTCTAATGCTCATTAGACAAATCAAGAGCAACTACATTATTCAAAAGAAAGATCTAAATTCATTTACTTTTAGTCTTAAGTTTCATAGATGCAATCATGTATGTATGTAAGTATGTCCATGCACAGGTTTATTTCAATAGCCATACTGCCTGAATTGCTGGAGTAACTGGAATCTCTTATCATGATTGCTAATGGACTTCTCCTGGAACCAGTCTGTGAGATAAAGAAGTTTTGTTACCCCTGTTACCAAACGAGAATTCAATAAGAGACAAGCTCCAGGGTGACCCAGCAAGACTGGAGATGAACAGAGTTCAAACATGTTGTTTGGTGGCCCAAGAAAGACTTGATTTAAGCAGGGGACAGTCTGGCTCATAATCCTGGGTAGATAAGGAGATGTGAAAATGATTATGAAACAAATAACCTCATTGTTAATTATTACAGAAGAAATGTAAGGGCTCTTGTTCAACAACAAACAAACATCCCAAAAAACCAAGACAAATGTATAATTCACTCTCCCAAAAAAACTCATCCACAAGCCTGTTTCATCATCACCTGAAAGCACTAGAAAAGAAAGAAAACCCGAAACGCGGAGCAGTATTCACTTGGACCTGGGATTGTGCCTATTAACAATACAACACACGAAAGTGAAGCCTTCACCTGCATGGGTTTCCTGACATTGCAACTCACTGGCTGCCTTTCTCATTGATTTTGTTTCTTTCCATGATATTTCTGCCTCTGGAAAGATGGCTGGACTACCACTGCTGCTTGGGGGAAGCTTGTGCAGACGAGAAGGCAGCACCCTGTGCTCAGCACAGGAGGACACTTCATCTCAGATCTGCCTGTCACTTTTAAGGGTTGGCGTATAATGACATAACTGGAATAGTTGGGGCACTTTAAAGATTAAAAGATGAAAAAGTAAGAATCATCTTCCCAAACGTTAAAAACCAGCATGGTTTTAGCGATGCGCTGAAAATCCTCCTCCTCTGGAATGCACTTGGTGCGAGTCTGGCATGCAGGAGGGGAAGTTTCAGCTCCAACAGGCTGAGTTGCCACAGCCCAAACAACCAGATCAGGGACTTATCATGGGAAGTGACGGGCCTCAACTATAAGCAAGGTCATCATCTCCATCTAAACACTTTCTTTGAAATGTATCTGCAGGGGAATAAAAACAGGATGGCAAACGATTCAAGACTAAATACTCTGACATATCCTACAATACCCTTTGCACTCTCTTTTTGACTCCAGGAAAAGCCAGGAAGCTGAGTAGCAGCTCAGTTTCCGTTCCCTTTCCACCTCCCCTCAAGAAGAGCAACTTTTAACCTTATTATTTATATTACCCTCACATCTGCAATTAGGCACGGCACAAACACACGATCAGAGGGAAGTACCTGCCCCAAGGAGCCCACAGATGGGCAGAGGCAGGGGAAGCGTTAGACCAGGAGATAAACCAAATCACTCCCCGTCAGGAGGCAGAGCTGGGTGTGTGAGCCAGTGACACTAAACCCCTCCCGCAGTGACACAGAGCAGCCAGGCGCCCATCTCTGCACTGCAAGCAGTACATCTGGCTGCAGTGGCCATTGCCCATCTGGCTTTCCAGGCGAGGGAGGTCAAGCATCGAGGAGGTGAGCACATCCCTTGGTAACACTTTCTGCTGGGTTGGATGCAATTAGCTGGAGTCCTCAGACCTGCCTTCAGGCCTTCATCACCCCTCCCACGAAACCCACCCTCTGCACGATGGGCACACTCTGCTCCATCCAGATTTTACCAAGGCAGCTCAACAACAACGCGGTAAAATAAAGACCAAATAATCCACCTTGAGCAGTAGCTTTATGATTGCTATTTGCTTTTTTTTTTTTTTTTTTTTTTTTTTTTTTTTTGCAGCTCCAGCCTTTTTTATCTCCTCCAATTTCTCCCTTTGTAGGCATCAATACTGTCCTGGCAAGGCCCACAGGCTGAAAACCTTTCATCCCTCTGCAGCTAGAAAGGAGAGAGATGTTTATTTTCTTGCTCTTTTCTCAGATGTAATGAAAGCTTTTAAACACAAATGGCTGGAGATTCACACCTAGGATCCAGAGCATATCTAAATTCACTAAAAGTTCTTGGGTTTCCTGTCCCCCAGTGGACATAAACAAAGCCCACAAACAACAACACCTCCCCTTGGAAACTACGAAAAAACAGGAAGAGCTAAAACCAGCACTGAAGACCTCTGGCTGACAGGTTGAATAACAAACACACACGCGTGCATACACGCAAACACACACGCGTGCATACACGCAAACACACACGCGTGCATACACGCAAACGCACACCCCCCTACCTTGCTCGCGAGTCAGTCCCTGTGCTGGAATGTGTAATACAAGCACAGCAGCTGCCTATACCACTAATCTAAGGAAAAGGTCAAAGAAAGGTATGTATGCAGCCCTTACTTTAAAATACTTTATAAGGAAAATGTGGTGGAGTTTTTTTTTCCTTTCTGTTGTCTTTCCTGTGCTTCTCCACAGCCCTTTCACATACCTGCCACCAAAAGAAGCAAACAGGGTTGCCTCTGATAGTAAAGATCGCTTACATATTCCTAAGGTTGTTTTTTTCTTTTGAGCAGTAAAGGAGGAGGAAAGGTATGATTTGTTTTGGATAAGGAATTGTTTAAATATTAAGCAGTGAAATGTTGTTGCAACTGCTAGTTGGGAAGGATAGTGGTGATCTAGAATGGGGAACAGATGATCCTTTTGATGTTTTGAGGTCAGAAGCAATCTAATAATGGAATTGGGTAACAGGGAAAAAAATTAGGAAATATTAAAATTGCATTCAAGATAAAAAATCTAGATTAGTGCTGTGCAGGGTAATCCTCTCTATGGACACTGCCTCACTCTTTGAGACAGAACTCAAAAAAAAGCGGGAGTATTCCCTAAAGGACACAGCCCTCCAACAATAATGCTAGAATGTGGCTTTCCCCTTGTTTAATTTCTTTATGAAAGTAGAAGGGAAATAGTAATCTTTGTAATTCCTGTATTGACAGCAAAATGTTTAACATCTCAACCCTGGGAAGAAAAGAGTAAATTCACAGGAATTACTATGTGAATTTGCCTCAAAAGGATTCCTTCTCCACCCCTATTATTATTATTTTTTTTGGAGGTAGATTATTTTTCTAATAGGATTAACATTACCCTCTTGGCTTTGTTGTAAATGGGTGAGTTCACCTTGCCGTAAGCTATTTCAGCTGGAACAGAGAAAAGAGATTTCTCAAATCCTGGAAGTTTAAAAAAAAAAAATGTCTCCTGATGGGTTATTCTTCCCATATATAGAGACATTCATATTGGGATCCCTCATGATGGTAACATTCTCAACAAAGGCTGTCCCAGAGCCAAACAGTTAAATTTCAAGGAAAAGGTCTTGGAAGAACTTAATGGGCTAGAAAGCTCTTCCTTGTTATAAAGAAGCCCCACACTTGAGGCTCAGCACTGCCAAAAACTGCTCACATGGGCTGGCTGGACTCTCCTCGCTCTCCCTTCAACATTTCTGCATGACAAACCCGTCCCCTTCTTTTCACTCCTGTGCTATTGTTGGGGTTGATGCCTTTACATGACCCTTCTCTACCAGAAAACGGCTTCATTTCAGTGCTGAGAGAAATGTAGAAGGGTCCTTCAGGATGAAAGGTAAGATAAGAAAAGCAACTTATTCCATCAAGCTAAAGAGCAGCTCTTCCAGGGGAGGAAGGCTATCTGCATGTCATTTGGGTTCGCCGGGAGAGATGCCTCTATTCTTCTCCCATCCCTGCCTCCAGTCCATGAGTGAACACAGGGCTGAAGAGGAGACTCTATGTTACACTCCTGACACATTACTGTTCCCTGCGTGTTGCTATAGGCCATCAGAATAAACCTGACAGTGCTTTGAAGTCTGTAAACTGATTCCTAGGTAACTGCTTAGAGTTTCTTCCCTCCCCATGCCCCAAACAGCTTTCCATTTGATGTTCTGGCACAGAGCTAATCTGAGAAAGGATCAGAAACTCGACGCTATTGACAGTAGTGACAGGACTGTATCAGTGTGACAGCTGATTGAGCTCGTCTCACATTTCTCTGACAAACTCAATTGCTCCAGTAAATAGAGTGAAAGTCAATACAGGCAGCTCCTCCTCAGGCCCTGGGTGTGTCCCACCCTCTGGAGCCCTTCTGGAGGGCCCTCGCCACTGCCACCTCTTGTAGGACCCAGCTGAGAGACCTATTCCTCTGTGCGATGGAGAAATGGA
Organism: Bucorvus abyssinicus; assembly: GCA_009769605.1. Taxonomy (NCBI): domain Eukaryota; kingdom Metazoa; phylum Chordata; class Aves; order Bucerotiformes; family Bucorvidae; genus Bucorvus; species Bucorvus abyssinicus. The sequence continues at coordinate 4,528,244 of CM020063.1, forward strand.
CCCACCGCTCACACAGACTTGCAGGGCAGCAATGCCATCAGTGTTCACCCTGCTGATACAAAGCTTGGTTTATCCTACTTTTGCCATTTCACCATTTCATTTCCCCCACCTTTTTTTTTTTTTTTTTAGAAACTTCTCCTGAATATCAAATTTCATCCTAAATCCTCAGCCCAGGCTTACACCATAACATCCAGGCAATGTTGAAGGTGCAGGAGTGACTCCAAGCAATGCCCATGTGGCAGTGCACATTTGGGATAAGAATAGGAAATACAGGTCTGTCTCTGCTAGCTTCATCTGGTGTAAATCTGCAATAAAAGCCAGCTGTGAGGAGCAAAATCCTGTAAAGGTAGAAGACGTGAGAGAGGAGGCTCAAGCCTGTTGCAGATGGCAACCTTGTGTTGGTGGTGAGTAACCAGGCAGTTAAGTCAGTGACTTTACAAGCTTTTTCCACACTTTAATTGTGAAGCAGGAGTGTCTGTGGCACAGAGCAAGCAAACCACACAGCAGACTAAGCTCCAGGCAGGGGGAACCTGAATTTGTGCAGAAAATGGCACAGGGAGATGGGCTACATGTTGAGGAACATATGCAGGCTACTGTGTGCAAATGGAAATCAAATAGGTTGCTATTACCAATAATGAAGTGTGAGGCTGGTGTGGCTTCTGTCTCTCAGATTTCAGCATGGTTTATTTTTATAGAGGCAGCTTCCTCGTGCAAAGTGTTGGCAAACATGCTGCTGGCAGGGAGGCGGGGAGGTGGGGACTGGGAAGGACAAGGCTTCTTGGGGAGGGCACAGGAGCTTTTCCCACCTGCTGGGACGGAGCAGAGAAGATGGAATTGCAGGAGAGAAAAGTGAAATTTCATAGAGACAAATGGCCAAGCTATTATCTTGGTGATGAGAGGAGTGAGGGAAAACACAGGAGCAGAAGGAGAGGAAAGTAAAATGGTGCTAAGCAGGTACCAGGTGCTGAGAGGGCAAGGGTTAAAGACAGCAATCTGAAAGGTAGAGGCATGCAAATGAAGTAACAGGCTCTCTGCTGCATGAAGTCATACGAACAGCAACTACAGACACCTCTAACCCAAATACATTCCCGCCTCCAAATTTTAGAGCATGTCAAGCTTTGCCTCCACTTACCCTAGCCAGCAAACAGCTGAGGATACAAAAGCTACACTGTCCCCTACACTGCCTGCCTTAGAAGTAATCAGCTTAAACATTACAGCACCTCCACCCCAGCATTACACTCTCATGCCAGGATCAACATGTAGACAGGCTGCCCGCCCCAATCCCACCACTGCTCTGTGGCAGCTCAACACCTCCAAGCCAAAGCATCCTGCAGGCTTCCCTCCCTCCCGACTCTGTGCAGACACGTGTGCTCCTGATCAAATGACCTCATCTGGACTGGATTGAGCCTTCCAAGTCAACATAAATACAGCACATTGGAACTGGCAGTGATTTTCAAAGGTTTAAGTTGGGTCCCTCTCAATTTTCACTCAGCACTTTATACATTTTGTCTGCTGCAAAATGAGGGTATTTTATATTCCCAGCTCCAATGCATATTTTATGAACCTTCAGAAAAGCTGCCTCCCATGCAGTTAATATTTTGGTTCCAAAGTTAACTGGTTAAAACACATATTAATAGATTGGGCACGGTAAAAATAAAAAGAAGGGGGAAAATAAAAAAGGCAGGTGAGAAATGCTGGGGGAAGAAAAATAGCAGCAATGTTTGGAATGGCTCTGCAGCCAAGACAGCAAACCTGGTCTTTTTAATGGGACCACCCAAGTGAACAAGACCCTAAGCTCTTACTCACGTGCGCTGTGTTCACTGCAGTGTAATTCAAACTCCAGAAGGGAGTGAGAAAAAGTAATAGTGGGGTTTAAAAGGGGCTTAGCAGATGAGGGAAAGTACTGGGTTCCCACCGGAGTTCATTCTCAAACTTACCAGCAGAATATCATGTGATCTCAAGTCCAGTTCAATAAACACAGGAGCAGGGGGATGGTGCTGCTGGAACAAGCTGCCGCTGTCTGGACTTGCCAGAAGTCAACTTTTGTTCATCAGCTTATCCTGAATGTACTGCTGTGGGATTTTTCTGGAGGTAACACCACCGCCTCTAAACACATTTCTGACTTCCAAACTAAAAAACCCCAACAAACCCAAGAATCTCTTCTGAAGACTGCTTAATAGAATAGCATTTAAGCTTGTGGTATTTTGTCCAAAAAGCAGCCTATAAAAGAAGCCTTCCTTAAAGTCAAAGTTAACACCAATCCTTTATGTGTTATTAGTTCAGTTGGCTTGGCTGAGTCAGGTCTAAGGTTCATTTCCAGGTCATAATTAAAAGTATTGCCAGTGAGGAAACTGTATTTATGATGCTGTAAGTGCCAAGGTAAGACAAACCCAGAAGTAATAAAGTTTAGAAAGCCAATTAAAATAGGAGAAGTGGATGGAGACATAACAGATCAACCAATGATGACAAAGCTGAGTTCTTAGATTACTGTCCCTGTTGCTTTCTCCAATCTAGCTGAAACATTTCCATCAGCAAAAGCCTATCGTTAGATTCAGCGATAGCATCTCCAGGGACAGAGCAATAGTCATGTGCAGGATTGGCTGTATCAGTGTCCTTTCTCTCCGGGATTACACTGTTTGTATCCTAGCCTCTAGGAAAGAGGATGATTGATGTATAACTGCAGAGGGGGGTGGGGGCACAAATGGGAGAGTGAGAAGACAGCAAAATCTGGTGCCCAACATGAAACACTTAAGACCTAAACTTCTGTGGGGTTATGATCCTACCCTGCAGCGTTGATTTTTTTTTTTTTTTGGTCACAGAATTAAAAAGGAGGACTTTTCCTGGTGTCACTGCAGGCCACAGAGGATAAATCCAAATGACGGGGCTTAAGTTATGAATATGGGGAATTAGAGATGAGAAGTAAAGCAGCTTATAATGACTCTCTCATTTGCTCTTTGGAATACAAACTTCAGTATTGATTTTGAAGTGCCCTGTCTTCATCCTAGCAGCTTCTCAAAAATGAAGCTTGAGAGTTTCTTTGCCTTGCGGCCTCTTCAGCATGATTTGATAATGTCAAAAAGAGACTATAAAAGCTTTTGCAGGCTGTTATTCATCAGGAATCATTCCCTTGTTTTCCAAATACAACTACTGACCTGTAGGGCGCATGTTGAGAGAGATATTTCGATTGACTTCCTTATGAAGGCAGTTGTGTTTCAACTCAGAGCCTCCATTCCTGGCACAGCAGGTGGAGGGAGGTATGGATGCCTCAGCAACAAGTCAGTCAGTCTTCTAAAGTCAAACGTTATGAGTGCCCTGCAAAAAGCCTACAACATATCCGGTCTTGTGGCACCAGGGAACATAGAGTTAGGGAAAGTGGCTAGAATCATCTCACCATCCTGTTTACATGGATACTCAGGCAGTCTCAGGACACTTACCCAGGTCTTGCCCCAAAAACCTGTAGACAACACAAGTGTCCATATGCAAATGGAAGATTTTCCACTTCAGCATCACAAGTTTTCCCACGCCTGCGCCATGACGAGGTAAAAGACCAAGCAGCCCAGGATGTATTGAGAAGGACATAGATTTGGGAAAGTTAATATTACCATCTTTTCTGACCCTGGCCTTGGTGCAAGGTAATCTCATTTCCCACTGAGTTGCAAAATATTTTGAGCTCTTTATAAAGGGCTTGATATCAGCTACTAGAAGAGTCATGATGGGCACCTTTGGTGGGACAAAACACGGGGCCTCATCCCTCATAGCTTTTCTCTATTTGCTCAGTCTCAATGTCGTGCAGATAAAGTGTAACCCATTCTAATGATGGAATGAAATAAATACTCTGTCAAGTAATTCACATCCTTGAAGAGTTAAGACCAAGAAGGAAAACTAAGGTGAAATAGCTTGGCTAAGTTTGTAGAACAGATCAGTGTTGGAGAAGCCTATTTCCCAACCACCGACACCAATACTCAGCTGCCAGTCTGATCCTGCTGTTCTCCAAAAATGAACTCCACTGCCTGTGGAAGGACAGTGAAGTTTCCTGCAGCTTCACTTTTCCTCTCCCTATTTTTTCTCAACAAAAGAAAAGCAATTAATATTTGATCATCCCTACATGTAAGATGCAGTTGCTAAAGCGGTTTCACACTCAACAGCCTCCAATCGTAGACTGAATTGACGGCACTTAAAATGTGCCCACGAGCCATAGCAGAATGATCCCATTACAGTAGAGCCTTAGTAATGTTGTGTTAGTTAAGGTTATGTTGTCTGGTTTCGAGGGTTTATAACCCAGCTGTGAATATATTCTCCAGGCTGGAACCGGTGGAAGAGGGGATTTAGTCCTGCAGCAAATCATATGGCTTTTTCTTTCATTTTCTTCCTACTTTAGATCAGATTTTGTCTCGTTCTTTTTAAGATACAACATAAAAAAAGAATAGAACATCCCTCTGTCGGGATGCTAGGAGGAGCCCTGCTATATTTCAAGCTGGTGTTAACCTACCTCTGGCAAGGCCTGCACCATGCTTATATCGAAGTACTCCCCAGTCTTTAACATGAAGGATATCCATGCTGCTTTCACTGCTTTATAAAGACAGCTGAGGTCTTGTGGGAAATAAATCACGTGTCTGGTTGTGTAGGAAACCTGTGGGAGACCGAGGGACTGAACCAGCATCTCTGAAGGGTGAGCTGACTCCATAGACACTGAACCACTTCTTCTTCCATCTGCTATAAAGACTTTCAAACTATAACTTGAATGATTTCTCCCCTGTATGAGGGATGTTTTTTTTCTTCTACAAAGACCACTTTGGTTATAGTTTTATTTGACAGAGCTCTCTGAGTGGTTTTCAGGAGGTAGTTTTTTTAAAAATTACTTTGACCTATATAAGAAAACTTTAAACCCAAGGTGCACATGTTTCTTAGGCAGCTACTGTCTCTCACCAAAGCGGACTCATATGCACGAACAAGAAATTCATGAAGTGGGACATAACAAAGAGTAGATGGATATAAAGCACAAAAGACTCTTTAGCTGGAGTGACACAAAAATGTTCCTATCAGCACGGTGAACCCAACAGCAGAACAGGGTCCCATGAGAAAATCAGGAAGAGACATTGCTTGAGATGCTGGAAAATTCAACTGAATACATTTTCCACTAATAAACAATGTCACGACTGAATGTTTGCTGAATGCAGAACTGTGTTGGGTAGATTTCCAGACAGATGACCTGCTGAGATTGAGGACCTGAATTTCATCTTGTCTTGACACTGACTCTGGTACAATGTGAGTAAAAGGAGGGTGCAAACTGCTACCGTTCTGCTTGGGTAGCATTTTGCACCCATGCTGATAGGTGTGAAGTGCTCCGCAAAGTTGCAAGCACAACACTCCAACCAATGAGCAGGTCCTTCTCTCCATCTGCCATCCTCCACAAAGCCTTTGCACTTTCCTTGCACCTCACAGCTCTCAGCAGCTCTGAGCAGGCCGTTCAGTTTGCATGAACCTCACAGTAAATGGGATCTGGATTCACGTGGCATCTGCCATCTAAAAGGTGGATGACTGATACCGACCCTGCCATGGTGCCTTCACACGCTGGCATCTGCTAAAGGGAAATGGGAAGAAGACAGAGTGGAAAAGGCAGCAAATGCAACCAGAATGCCAGAGAGCGATGGGGAAAGTTGGTCTTAACTTCAGCATAATCAAATGGACAAGTCCAATTCTTCACCTATGCCTTTCCCTCAGTCATCTGCATGTTGTCCCTGCCCTGGTTGAATCTCCTCGCAGCAGGTAAGCTGCTAACGTGGAGAGAGTGGGACAGCTTGGAGTGGCTCAGCAGTGCAGCTCCTCTCTTCCAACTCTTTCCCTCTCTATCTGTGTAGAGAGATCAGTGAAAACAATAAAATAGTTATTGATGCTCCCTGGGATTGTAGAGCCTGAAATGACATGAGACAGCATTTTCTTTGGCTGCTTTAGTTCTGTTTTAGCATGCTGCTGCGTGTTTGCCTTTGAGGAGTATAAATGACCCTTTCAAACTCAGGATTTGAGGCCGGCGATGACAATTGATAACACTAATTTTTTCATGTGTGAAGCACTTTTCATTCAGAGGGCTCTCAAACTGCTTTCCAAAACTGTACAACTTCCCTTCATCCACCACTGAAATAAACCTACCTCCAAGGTGGAACAAAAAACCCATCAATGCAAAGTGGCAGTACACAGCAATTTAGGGCAGGAAGTGAAGAATAATGTGTCCCACTGAAGGTGCAGGGTCAAGTCAAGTTGGCAAAATACTTATCCTGAATGAGAGCCTGGACAAAATATCATCACCAGGACTTGCATGCTCCAATTCAGGAGGAAAGGTGCCATGGGGTCATCACTCACTAGAAAATGTCAGAGCTCTAAATTTTGCATCTTGAACAGGGGGGCGGAGCACCATCTTAAAGTATGCATTCAGAACCGCCTCAAAAGCAGAAAAAAACAATTTGCTGACTGCTATTTCTGAAGCGTTTCCTGTAAAAAAGGGAGCTTTTTGGTCTCCCTTTCCTGTAGAAAGGAAAGGCTCTATGAAACTTCAGTCTTCACTGTGCTACATTTCACAGGAAGCTCAACCTATTTTGAAATTAATACGAACTGTAAGAGGAGAACACAAGGCGGGAAACTCTTGAAGTGAGTACAAGACTATTCATAAAATGAGTGAGAAAAGGAAACAGATGATTACAAAAGGTCATTAGAAATGTCAGCTTACCAATGACATTGTATGAAGGGAGGTGTAACCCACTTCAGTACAAACCTATGACAGCTGAACTTGCAAAGGACGCCCATAACCTCAATCTCTTTTGTTCAAAGACTTATATTTAGGAAGTTTCTTTCATAATATCATCCCTCCAAAACTTACATAAATCCAAAGAATGGGGACTTATCCACCCAACTCCCATTTCACAACTGCTTTAATTCCACATAACAGATGAATGAAACCAAAAAGCTTTCCCAACCACCAGGAACACAGATGCTTAGCACTAGATTTATTTTGAAATACTGAATTTTACTGGAATACTGAAATTACCGAAGAACAACTGCTATATGAAATTGGGAGAAAAGGCAGCGAGTCTTTCATGAGAGACTCTAGTGAGTCTCTCATTCAAATACCTCTTGTCCCCAGTTAGATTACTCTGACTGGAAAAAATTTTCAGCCTTTAAAAAGTTTTCTTTAAAAAGCATTTTCGTTCACCGAGTGGAATTGTTTTCCCCCTACAGCATCACCATTGTCTAGAAAATTGTGGTAGGCAAATGGAAAGGCAAAGGTGGTCTTCCTTGCTGAGACAAACACTCATGTCATGGAGGGGGGGAAACATTCAGCAGCAGGAACAAGGTGCAGGAGTATTATATGAATGAGTATTTTGGAAAGCGAAAGCTTAATTGATGGAATGAGCATAATGACAGAACGACGAGGTTTGCTTTTAATAGGTTCCAGTCCCAAAAGGGATGTGTTTATCAGTGGTGCTATATGTAAGAGCTCTCTGAGATCTCAAAGGACTGGATGATCTAGGACAGTTTCCGTGTTCCTTGTACAATCACCTAGCCTGTTTTATTCAATGAATAAAATATTTTTAAGGATGCTTTACTGCCCTGACACCTCAGACATTTAACATCCTCTCTCTGTGCATTTTACTTCTTGTTTCAGCTTTTTATAACCTGTGTGGAATCCAGTGATTTTTCAAGTGGAGATTCAAAACCTGCCATAAACTGGGAGCAGGAGATGGTGGAGCGCGTACCTTCACTTCCCCAATTAACTCCTCCTGCTTTCTTCTACCCATGCATTTCCAAGTTAGCCAATGCTTTCATTTACTTTTATTACTCTTTTAGTGGAGAGAAACATTAACTGCAGGGGTGTGATCCAGCCTTGCTGAGATGGAGTGCGGGAGCCTTTGCACTCCCTCATTTTGTGCTTCAGTGCATTTCTTGCTGACAAGTGGAAGAATACAAGGGAGAGCCAGTGAAGCTGAGGCAGGTTCTCCGAAACCTCGTCTTAGCCCTCTGCTACACCTTCAGCAGATATCACAGTGCTGGCTGCCAAAGGAACTTAGCTCCAAGACAGTTCAGGCCAGGCTAGTTAGCTATTTAAAGAGGTGGGTTTACTTCTAAACTTTTTACTCTCCTTCCCTCCCCTCCAAACTCCCCTCCCTGTTTTTTTAAGACGGGAAATTACCAGTAGCCCTGAGCGCGTAAAATTTGACAGCGGTTTACCAGATAATTTGTATTGGTCCCTTTGTCTTCGCTGGTGCTTTTATTCTTCTGTAAACGCCTTCAACCATTAAACAATGCTACTCCCACAACTACTTTGGCAGAGATCAAAAGAGTGTGGCAGGTTTGCTCTAAGTTTCTGCTGGTACCCTCCAGGTATCGAAGAACTAGATGGAGACAAAAGACATTTTTCCTTCCTTTGCTCTCTTCTAAAGGGTTTTGTCCTGGTTTTCCATACAGCCAATGAAAACATTTTTAGAAGTAATTAAAGTAGATTTTGGTGGGCAGGGAGATTGAGGAGATTGGATTCAACACAGTACTTAAGTGCTTTTGCTGAAATAATGATGACATCCATTGATAGCGCTGACTATCAATGCCTGTACTGCTAGGAAAATAAGAATAATTATGAATCAAACTACTGTCTACTCTCAGCAGATCTCTGGTAACACAAGTGGAAAGGAAATATATTTTGAGATATGTATATACAGGCCTGCAATCCCCAGTCCAGCGACCCTTAGGGAGAAGCTGATCTCCTCACAACCTTGTGCATGAGGTGAACAGTTCTGAACACCACACCTCGACAGCACAGTGTTTCTTCAAGGAACCCATAAATCCTCAAAAAAGGTAGTTGCTTTGGGATCTGGAGTCCCAGAGAGCTAAGCTCCTCTGCAGTCTTGTCAGCTATTGTAATCTGCTACAACCACTAGAACAGAAGTTAATTTTTTTTTTTTTTTTTTTTTTTTGTAAGGACTGTACATGCATCAGGTTATACTGGGATCTTCGTAAGTTTAAGAAAGAAAATCAAGCAGACAAATAAAAAAGCATCAGAGACATTATTTCATCCCCAACACTGAATTCAACCTTTGGAAAGAGGCAAAATCTTGAGAGGCTTCAGGGGAAAAGAGGACACTCAGACGAGGCCACAGAAGCCCACAGAGGAAACTGCCTACTTCATTTCTGGAACATGGACCACGTGTGTCTATTTTTAAGTTTGAACAGAGTTCCTCTGCCTCTTGCCGGAAGACCTGAGCTCCGTGCTGGTGTAATGAGAGCAGTGGCCCAGCCATTCCCTAATAGCTATTACTTCTTAATAAAGAGCAGCACTTAGGCAAGGGATGAGGTTACTGTCGGAGGGGTCATGATTAATAATGATTAATCTGATCCTTGCCAACATGAACTGGATCCACCATTCACTAAATAATTACTCTGCCGCATGGATACCTTTTCCAGACGAGGCAGACATTTGTCATATTAAAACCAAAAACAAACACATGGAAGGACAGGAGGATCTGACTTCTCAGTAACACTTGAGTTCACATGAGCCACCAGAAAAGTTAAGCAAAGAGAAAAAAGAATAAAATAAAAGGGTAAGAGCAGTTAAACATTGATGAGCCACCTACCTTTTGGGAGAAATAGAACTGAAGTTAAAACTAGAGTTGTAAAATTAAACCCTGAGAAGGCAGAGCTGAATGTGCTGAGAATACAGAGTTCTCTGCTACTTCTGGTTCTTAACTTTACACATACCTCTAATACGCACATTATTTGTCTACCTACATATTTTTCTCCGGTTTATAGATGACATTTTGCTTTCCCCTGAAAGTGCACGACAGAAATCACTCCCTGGGAACCGTCTGTCCTGCTTTATGTTAATATACGACTTAGCACAAGGATTAGTCCAGGATTGCCATTCTTATGCAACGCACCTCAAATAATAAGCAACAGTATAATAATTTGTGGGGAGGCATAAATTACTGGGAAACTAATAACCACTCTGAACATCATATATGCACATTGCAATTACAGTAGGAAGTCTGTGGTGCAGAGACTTGGTTCTGGATCTTGGAGCACAGACGAATTTCACTCCCACAAAGCACACAAAAAACTGGTAATAGTGCCAGTGGCAGCTGATGACATGGGGATTTTGTTGCCAAGAGGTAGCCTTATTTTGGGAGTCCTCTCAGTCATGCTTCGTTACTGACCCAAAGTTTCATCAACACCATCCATGAAGGATGGTTCTGTAGTCCTTCAGTGAACTCAACTATATTCCCTTTGAGGTTTTCAAAGCTTTTGTGGGATTTATATTGCACTGCTTAGCCTCCCACCTCATCTTGTAGTGTTTGATTTGGATTGGGAGGTCACACAACATAGACCACCAGTCCCTCTCCAGCTCTGGTGCAAATCCAAGATGAAGGTTGGGTTCCTTGTTACTGTTGTGAAATCCCAGCCCCATGCAAACCTGTTTGGACTTCTGCCCTCAACAATGACAGAGCCAGGATTTACACACTGGTGTCTTACACCATGAAAAATACTATGCAGATACATGCCTTTGGATGCCAGACTCAGGGAAGGAGGTCAAGGAGGTTAAGGTGCCTTCTCTTCTAGAGGCATACTGGAGAAATGCCAATAAATTAAATCTTGAGCAATGGGGTCATGATTTGATTCAGCTCGGGATTTTCACTGGTGGGGCGATGTGTCTAGGATTTTTTGCAAGTTTCTAAATTGTCTTGAAAGAATGAAAAAAAAAAAATCTTTGTAAAGCATCGCCTTTCATAGAAATTCAGCCAAAAATGTAGCTGATTTGATCCAAACTTTTAAATAGTTAACAGCATAAAACCCATGTATCTGTTCATGCATTCATTCAAGAAAATGAAAATTAAGTTGCATTTTCAAAAAACTTTAGAGAGGCATCACAGGAAAACATGAAGCAAGACTGAAACAAAAGAAAGAAAAAGTCCCCAACAACAATAATGAAGGTAAACCTTTTAAATCTGAGACAGGGTGCAGGAGGAGGGAATAAGGCTCCTCAAACAAAACTAAATCCAGTGCACTGTTCTTCCCCTTCACAAAGTGAAACACACTGTTCTGAAAATAATGCTTCCTTGGTTTTCTGGCAGTTAGTGTCCTGAAGGATTACCCTACAATGATCGGCAAGTGTTTGCCTTTCCCAGCCGATGTCACCACAGAGGTCTGTGTTTATCTACAAGGCCCAGGGGATAATTTATAAGCTGAGTTGAGGTCCTGCATTCACAGACAAATGTTCCGCACTGCCACCCACCCTCCTGTACTTGTTTCCTCCCCATCCACCTTCCTGTCCCCTGAAAGACTGACAAGACTCTGTCAGAGGCACAATGAATGAGCTTAACAGCCTCTGGAGCAAGCACTTGCCCAATAGTTCGTGCTGATACAGCAAAAAAAGAATGATTGAGATGGTGAACACACCTCTAGACATCAAAAATCAGATTTCAGAAAGTAACCAAATGCAAAGAATAATTTATAACTGTCCCAGAAAACATAAAAGAGAATGTGATTTTTTTTTCCCTTCAAAAACTATTGACTACTCTGTATATCAAGTATTGCCACCAATGAGTTTTTAGTCCAACAACAAGGGTTTGTTAGAGACAATGTTTTGTAAAACCTCTCTGCAATCAAGATGTTCTCATTCTATTTTTAATCTCTACTACAAAAAGTCTGACACCACTCCAAACCTGTTGTAAATCAAGAGTGATTCAACCAGAGTACATCAAAACACAAAAGATTAAAATTGGTAAAAGTGTTAAATTTCTAAATTAATTTTCTCCTGACGTGTTGGAATCTCAACATGATAAAATTAAGCTTGTATTTGAGAGAATGGGAAGGTAGTCTTTAAAGAAAAGTAATATGAATCCTTGTCTTGATGGTGAAGTGATAGTATAGTTCATGACAATGAATTCATTATTTTGAAAATACTAATTAAGGAAAGAAAAAAGCCAAGATCAATCAAAGACTCAATCCTACAAAACATTTATAAGTGTGATCAACATTCCTTACAACAGAGCCCACCACAGGGTAGATAGATCTGTTCTCAGACCCTCTCAGACATTAACAAAACAAGGTTTAGAGACACTGTTTTTAATTAGAGCTGATGAACATGCATGTTGAAAACGAAAAACATTTTTCCTCCTGAGAAGTCATGTCTTTTTCCATCAGTACATTATTGGGATTTTCTGGAGCTTTGTGGATGCTGAACCTGCTTCAGGACTATACCTGGTCACAGGTTGTTCACAAGGTACATTATAGAGCAAAGTTATTTGATATTTGAGATCAACTGATTCACTCTATCACATTTAACATTGAATGAACCGATAATTATAAAGCATTTCTGCTCAAATCAAATTTTGTTTCATCTTTGGAAAGAATGATGTCTGGATTCAAACTACAAAGCTACAAAGCCGGAAGACCATAATCACTGAAAAATTTGACAGGGACAAATTTGGCTAGTCTGAATAAGTGCAAAATGGTAGGAGAGGAAGAGACCACCAGCTGACTGTCGATCAGAGCACAGTCCTCCTCATTTGCAACTACTGCACGCTACGAGTGGTCCCACTGACATCAATTTGACCAATTTTAGAATAAGGGTCCATTCATTCCAAGTAATGAATATTGAAACCTGGCCATCAGTTTGTGAACAAGTTTTTACAAGTCTGTCATGAGGAACCTCAATAAAGAATGTTCTTGTGGTGGTGTCACTTCAGAACAAAAGCATGCAACGAATGGCACGTTTCTCTGTTACCATCGCCCATCCAGGCAGCTGCAGTATGAGACCAAAGGTTGCGCGCATTTAGGCAGCAAGGAAGTGCAATATTCTGTAAGAAAGGCATTGCCTGGAGTGGATTTTTGTAAAGAAACAGAATTCATGAATAAATAAACCAGATGGGAATAAGTCAGGCTATTAACAGCTCCTAGTGCAATGAATCCCTGATCTTGCTTGAGGGTTTTTCTACAAATAACAAATACAAAAACATTAATGTTGTATCATTGTCAGCCATGCCAAGGATTGTGTGTCCAGAAACCCTGATACGCTGTGGCACAGTTAAAATCAATCAGATGTTAACACATTCTTTTTTTCCCCCAAGTTAAGGTACATATTGACTGACCTGATCTGAGTCTTTCACTTGAGCATTTTTCCCTTTTCTGCAGCCACAACTCATGAGCAGTTTTGCATCCCCAATGCCTTTTCCCTATAAGAGAGAAGGAAACAAAGACATGAGTATGATTTGCACCACTGAAGACCAAAAGTCTTGTATTTATGACTGGGAACAGGGTAAGAAAGGGCTTATCCTATATTGTCAGGGGATACCCTTCCTCAGAGGAGTAGTTCCCAAGCTGCCAAGGAGACTTCCCCAGAGGCCAATATGACAGTATCAGGGATGTCACAAAGACAGGAGCAGAAGGAAGACAAGGTGTATAGAAAAACTCTAAGCCAAGCTGAAAAGGAACAGGTTATTTTAGCCCAAAGTTTTCATACACATACATGAACAGGAATAAGTCTATCATGCTCAGAGAGTACAATTACCAAACTGGAGTGACTTGAGGTAAAGCTCACACACCAGCATTTCTGTTCACCCTCACCAAGTTAGTGCTTAATTGCTTCCAGTGTAGCTAGATCTGGTGAAATAAAGTCTATAGGTGTGATTTGCCCTCATCAGGACATCTTGTCCATATAACCACTGGCAAGTCTTTGCTAGGAATTCAATCACCCAGCCTCACACAGCACTGTTGGCGCAGATCCTATGACACTCTGCTGCTGAGGCCAACAGAGGTTTATAGAGAAACAGGGTCCCCCCACCCTCCTTTTGCCTACAACCAACAGTTTGGGCAATAAGCTTAGTGTAAACACCTTCTTTTCATTGACAACCCATCAGACTGACAGAGTGTGATTCGAGCAGCGAGGTCCCTCACGTTACTGTGGTCCTTTTCTGGGGATTATGTGAGTCGCTTTGTTTCTTCACTGAAGAGTTTTTGGAGTTTATCAGACTTGGATATCTTGATAAAACGACACGGCAGAAAGGGGCTGGGACTCCAGGTTTGGTCGAAAGTGCTCCTTGAGCTCAAACAATAGCAGAGACAGTTGAGTCCCTACAAACCCATAACAATTACTTGCTTTCCCATAAACACACACAAAGACATCGCTTTTTTTCAAACTTTTGCTGTCCACAGCTGAAAAATAAACACTCTCAGCATCTGCTGGGCAACAGCGGGAGAATCTGCTCATGTGCATTCATGTAGAGTCACAAGTCTGAACCAACGAGATTGCAGCTGGATGAATTTGTATGGAAAAGGAGACCTCGACGTTAAAGCGGTTAGTGAGTTTAGCCAAGTGGAAGTGCTCTGCCCTAAATGATGAGGAACGGAAAGGGCATGATTAAAAGGAATTGCAGCCATTGCTCAATGTCAGGGCACAGCACAGAGAGGATCCTTGGTGGCAGGAATTACAGAGAGGAGATAAACTTCTGGTCACCTCGGAAATACCTGCAACCTTCCAGGTGTGGTGAGATTTCTTACTTGGTGACCCCAGCATCTCACAAGTCCCAGCAAGGTCAGAAAATGAGCAAAAACTATCTTTTCTCCTCTTTCCATAAGAGATACTGGAGAAAAAAATGACAATTAAAAGGCTGTAGCTACATCGGACACCTTACCAAAATGCCCCGTGTTTAGACAGCTGATTGCAGCCTGTCAAAATTTGAGGTTTTCAGAGTACTACTTCCAACTGGCATCCTCTGCCTGTGATTCCCTTCTATCAAAGGTATTTTGCTCTTGCCCCATTACTACTATCCTTCAACAACTGGTCTGTAATCTCTTAAATTCAAAAGCTATTCCTCAGAAAGAAAGAAGTGATTAAACTAAAATTTAAAACAATTGTATTACACTATCATATTAGAGATACATAGGAAACTGAGCCACTGGGAGACAATTATCTGTCTAACCAAAGAAGACTCTCTAGACACCCCACAATATGTGAGACAAGTTAGAGATACAAAATGACCTAAGAGAGACCCACACATCTCCTAACAGGCAGCTGGTGGAAATCCAGGGTATCTTAGGGTGCCTAGAGCAAGAACATACACCTCTGTTTAGGAAGCTGGATCCATACCTGACTTGCTGATAGTCAGCTTGTCCCGGTTTCCACTGCAAAGTCATCACATTTAAAAAAGATACTCCAGCACTTTTTACACCACAAACCAAGGAAAATTCCCATTTTTAGACCTTTCCCTGGCTTCTAGGATATACTGTCATGCAAGCTGAAGCTCTTGGCAAACCACAGTCTTCTTCTCCTGTCCAGATGGAAGTATCACCAGCTTTTCTTAGCAGAGAAAGATTGGAAGATGTTGCCCATAATCACCCAGACAATCAAGACCAGAGGGGGAATATGAACCCAAAAACTTGATAGCTTTGACTTGCTCTCTGATTGTACAAGAATGAGCAGGGAAAGAAAGAGTAGGGGCTCTTCCATTCCCTAAAAAACCCAAACAAGAGCAATGCATCGGACAAATAATCCCATCTCTTTTTCTAGCTGCAGATGCACCTCTCTTAAAGTTCATTGACTGAATTAGCTATACCTCCACCTTTTTTTTTTTTTTTTAGAAGGCTTATTATAAGCAGATGCTTAATTTGGGGATAGGTGTCTAACATTAGGCAGCTAAGTTGAAAGGCAAAAAAAAAAAAAGCATATGGACAACATTTGCAGCCAGTCGCAACTCCGTTCAAGAGCAGATGGAGGCCTTGTCATTCAGGGGTTTCCTCACACACACCAAGCAGTTCGCTGGGAATAGGGAAAGGCGCTTCTGTTTGGATGCTTCTGTCTGGAACCAGACTAGAAGAAAGCATGCTTTTCCGCAGCACACGCCTTGTGTTACATTAAACATGCATATGCAACTTCGGCTTTTATTCAGCGATCTGAAACAGAGCCCTCCAGGGTGCTAAGGGTCAGTGAGTTTTTGTTTGTTTATCTGTGTGCTATTTTACAGTTTCTAGTGCCCAAGGAGTTTGTTAAGAAATTGAAACACCTCTCTGGGGCTATTCTGCTCTGGTTGTTGACTCCTAATATATCCCTCCCTCCTTCGTCCAGGAGTTCTTGATGCTTACAGGGCAAGGAGAGGAGAACACTGCAAAGAGAGGAGACTCATCTAACTGGGTGCTATAGAAGTTCTGTCTTAATATATGGAGCACTATTTCCATGTTTTGTGGCCTTTTAATCACATGACTGGGGAGGAACGTGGAGATCTTGAAAGCTCACGGTGCTGTTACTAAAAGACTCTTTGCTGCCTGCTCTTGATGCGATGCTCTTGTTTAGAAGCAGGTGGACACACAGATATCAAATGGAGGAGTTTGCTTTGCTTTCTACTGGCTCCCACCCATCATCAGACAACTCCCTTCCCAAGGCAAAGAGCAAGGAGGCTCCTCAGTGAGTGCTGACGAGCGAAACACAAATGTCCCATTATTCCACCTCTTATAGAGGGTCTCGCTGGCCTCACCTTCATCCATGCACTACAACCTGCAGCAGCTGACCAAAGTTTGCAGAAAAAGAAGAAAAATAACAATAGTAATAGTAACAGGCTTAATTACCTCAGCTGCACAGTTGACAGGAGCTGATCTGTTGCCAGTTTTAACAGCCTGTGGTACAGAAACACCAAACTGCATCATCCAGAAGTCAAATGAAGGCCGGTCGCAACTCACTTCATGCCAGTGGCTCCAGGATGAGGTGCAGGGGCACACACAAATTGTCACTGTCAGGTCAGCTCTGGAGGCTGCAGTGAGCCCTGGTTTTGCCACCTTGCACAGAGTGGTCCCACACGTTGCTACCAGCCCCTTTTAAAGAAGTCAGACACATGGCACCAGTGGGCCTCCATGGAGCAGCCAGCCTCTGTGCTCCAGAGGAGCTGGCTAGGATTAATTGGAGGATCCTGTCTTCCTCTCACTCTCCCAAGCTGGCAGCTGGAAAGATCAGCTTGAGAGATGGGCTGCTGTTAGCAGCACCATGCCATTCACCTTGCAGTTGCTGACAGGTCCAGCTGGGCTCTGACCTGCTTGGTTCCCATCAGCCTCCCTTGGTTTTGAACAACAGCCAACAAAAATACTGGCAGTAGCCTCACCCCCAAGGATCTGGCGCAGCCTGTCTCCACTTGGCCTTTGGAAGGTCTCACTGGCCAAGCCTGGCCCTGGCTTTCAGCTGTTCATGCTCTTTCCATCTCTCCTGCCTTGCAATACCCTCAAAATATCTCCCACCAACTGATGAAAACATGAGGTACCTAAAGGGTGTCTGAGCCTTGGCCCATTGCAACCTGGGGAAAAGCATGGATTCCACTGTGGCTTTTCCAAGGCTTTTATCAACATTTCTGCTGCTGAAGCAGCCTGGCTTTTCACGGAGAAGTACTTTTCTGAAAGAGCTTTGTGAAGCCAAGCTGAGCAACACTTTGCAGCCTCTTCTCTTTTCTTCCTCTCCTGTTTTACACCAGTAAAAGAGCTCTCCAGCATAATATCGACATAAACACAGCAATTGTGCCTGCTGAGGAATGACAAGTGTGTAGGGAGGCAATGCTGTCCTCTGACTCCTTCTCCATCCATCTAAATATTCCAGCATTTCCAGGACCAGAGAGCACATTTGCAGCCACCTCCCCTGGCATTCTGCACCAGGCAGACTGTGCAATTCAGTCTGATGTCCTGCCACTGAGCTTGGTAGTTATTTTTAAACAAAATCATTACTGTTTTTCACTATGGGTTACTTAGCATCAAGCCAAGAGGAAAATGGTGGCTTTTTTTTTTTTTTTTTTTTTTCCCCTGCTAGGGCCATAGTTCAGTTTTTCACTGAGAAGAAAACATGTGTTTAGCACTGCAACAGTGAACCCTAAAAAAATTCCCCATGGGTGCATAAGTGATGTTGGGAAGAACAAAGTACTCAATGTTTGTGTTTTTTAAGCTGTTCTGTCAGGGTGATGCACATGTCTTGAAGAACTGGTGCCCAAGTGCCTACAGTGGTAGAGTGGGAGAGAAGAAGGGGGGAAATGAAGGGAAATGAGAACTGAATCCAAGGTGGAGGCAAGCGGCAGTACAACAGACAGCTGGTGTTTGGGTGGTGGTAAATCACCCTGAAATGAGCCTCTTCCCTCAGCTCAATGAGGCCTAAACAACAAAGGAAGGCACAGCTTGCAGCCGGACAGCCTGCTAGCCAACCACAGACACACATGACAGCTTCATTCAGGAGCCCAGAGTCAATACAAAAGCTTCGAAATCAATCCGACATCCTGCGACCTCAAACAATGCTCCAAATCTTCTCAGAATTGGAGCCCCAAATGAGGGGGAGCAGCATTCAAGGGAGATCAAACCGCAGGGCTGGCATTGAAAGGGACTAAAAAGGAGAAGAATGTTCCCAGTTTATTAATGGCGAGGTCTGGCCGGCTGCATCGCCGCCGCCATAGGTTACGTTCATTAAAGGGCAGCGCTCTACACATATTATGCGGAGCGCCCGGAGAGTATGTGTGTGTGTGTGCGTGTGTGTGCGAGCGTGCCCCTCACTTGCTAGAGATCAGGATGTGCCTTTCTGCTTAGCACTGTTGTCTCCATCAGAAATTCCTCCTGTGTGAACCACAAACTGAGTTTTTTCCCACTTGAGCAACTGTATGGGCACCGACGCGCACACGCCCTCACACATACGCACTCTCGCTCCCATCCCTGAGTCTGAAAAACATAAAGGAACTCAGACAGGCTTTTTCCAAGGGAAAAAAAAAAGGCTCAGCGTTTCACATTCCCTTTCCTCCTGGCCACACTTTCAGCTCTCACACATACAAAATCTATTACAAAAGGCTGTAGCATTATGCAATTGCCACCGCTGCTGCTGGAGTTGATTGCTCCATAAAACCTTGCCTGCTCCTACACACCATAAAGGACCTGGTTCCACAGCACAACAAAACCCACAAATAATTGGAGAAAAAGAAATTAAGTGCTTAGGTCCCACTAGTTGCCCCCTCTGGGTAGGATTGCCCCCGCTGGGGTAGTTTCTGTCTTGTAGCACCACACGCAAATGACAGCCTTCCCCCTACAGCAACAAAAAGACCAAGCAAATCCTTTTTATCAGCTTCTCTTTGAAGGCAGCTGGAGAAGTAGAATATAAACATATACATACAAAACCAAAGATAAATACCATTTGCAAAAGAAGGATTGGGATTTGACTGTCCCAATCATCTTCTTTTCAGCTGCCACATGTTTGAAAGAGTCAGACTTTGCAAATTTTCTCCTCCTCAGCTGCACAGCCCAAGACAGAGCTCTCACTGGAGGAGATCAGACTTGAAATATACTTCTTTTTTGTGCTGAAATGGGAGTAGATGAAGAGAAAGGGCTGAATTTTTCAAAAGTATCTATGGATTTTGATGCACATTTTCACTGAAGATGTATCAAAGCCCAGTCACCTTTGTTTTTATAGTGTTACACTCATCTTACATTCAGATGTGGGAGCTAGTAACCTCTCTTGGATTTCAAGGAATAGGTGCACAGAAACTGAAAACAATAAATGTTCCTTAGGACACAGCAATTCCAACACATTTTATTCTCAAAAGTTGGTGAATTTAGTGTTAAGGCTCCACAAAAAAAACTATGCTTTTCGCACCCTTTACTTTACTAGTCTGCATTATGGCAGCAGCTCTGGAGTCCTTAGAGGCCATAAGCATGATCCTATCTCCTCCTCTCAGAAGACAGCTCTATTTTTACCTTGTGATAACATTATACAGGTGCCAGAGGGTAACAGGGCAACAAGTATAGCAGATTTCACCAGCTTTTCCTCTAGGACAACATAGGATGGAAGATCATCTCTGAGTCCAAGGCAAGACAAGGTGATACTCTAACCCCAGGCAAGAAGACCAAGAAGTCCCTGCCTGGTGTACTAACAGTTAAGACAAAACAGTTAACATTTGCAGAAAGAGGAAAACTGAAGCCAGGCTGGGTTAATGCCCAGGATGTGGTGGATGAGTGGTAGAAAATGGTGGAGGGCTACAACAATTCCTAGGACTGCAGACAAAAAACAAAGTCTGCAGATATCAGACAGAGAAAGATTCAAGGGTAAGTTTATTGGGAGGGTAATAAGGTTGAAATCTTTCATTTTAAAATACGGAGGGGTTACAGTGAAATAGCACTTTTTGTTTCAAATATTTAACGAGTACAAATATACGTGTTTCAAAGTCAGGAAAATTGAGCTCTTACTTGGATAAGCTGCCTTTTTTTTTTTTTTTTTTTTTTTGCTTTCTTGCCTGATTTAAACTCTACTATTTGAATAATTTAACAATCTATCTTAAATATTTCACCAATAAATCACAGACTTGTGTTTCTATTTCATGTTAAAACTAATCAGTGGAGGAATGCCTGAGCTGGAAGTTAAAATTCTGCTCCAGCAAGCCAGTGATGCATAATCATTTCTCTGTAGACTCTCTGGTGAATAAAAACTTCTTTATAGAATTAATGCCATATAAAAAGTTCTTTGTGCAGGCGTAGAGTGCAAATATGGTCCAGGACCATCTACATTCCAGCACATCAAGATTTCCAGAGCTAATTGGTTTGTAGAGTTTTCCCACCCTGCCAAGCACAAGTGTGGAGCTCATAGCTGAAGCCCATCCACTGCATTGAGCTGGAGGCCCACTTTGCCAGTCAGGATGCAAATAATATTCACAGAGCTCCAAATTGCCCACATGGGTGATGACTGTATTGGGATTCCATGCTCGTTTTCATCAAAGAGGAGGAAACAGAAAAAAATTTGGATGATGGTGGCCAAAATAAGAGATTTTTAAAAATGTCTCTGGGGCAAAGGAGACGAGAGCCTGTACCGAGGAACCCCAATCTCATCAAGCACCATGGGAATAAACCATCTCAAATTTCTAAATTGCTTATGCAATTTTAACTACATTTCAATGAAATTCTGATGCAAAATCAACACATATATAAAATTAAGAAAAGTACACCTACCCCTCCTCACTCTTTCCCAAAGGCCCAGTTCAACAAAATGAAGCCAGAAAGGCTCATGCATACATCATTCAGTGCAATTAACCTTAATTTTGTTCCTAAATCATTGAGACACAGTCAAGGCAAGACACACTTTGGTCTCAGTCAGCAAAATCCAAAAGGCATGAATGATGTTAACAGATACCAAGAAGTTGATAGCTAGCATACCGAATCAAAAAAAAAAATAAAGGGGGAAAAAAAAAAAAAGAAAGGAAAAAAAAAATCCTCCACCCAAAAACAGAAGAGAGAAAAATGAATGCCAAATGGGAAAGGAAGGGGAAAGGGGAAAATCTGTAAATCTCATTATTACTAAGCTGCCTTTCATTCTCTTTTATGTCAACTTTTTACTTAGTTTTATAATGAAACTTAAAAAGTGACGCCTTTTCTACAGTGGACAATCTCACATTGATACCCATAGTGAAGTATGAGCAAAACATACACAATCATATGCACAGATAAAAACAATCTTGGGCAACAGGATTCCTCTTCTGCAGCTGTGCAAATGTCTCCGTATCCCAGCTCCCAAGACTGGATGGAGCTTGCCTGGGGGAGGGTGGGCTAGGTGGAAATCAGAGATGTGTCCTCCTCCTCCTCCTCCTTATTTGAGGACGGACATCTCCATCTTTCCTCCCCATGTGCAGCCAACAAGACTTCCTGCACAAAATGACACGGAAACAGCTAATTTACTGGCTTTGTCTCAGGAATGTGGCAAGGGCTTCGGTCTCCTGCCCCCCAGACTCCCTCAGCTGGGCTGCTTCATCCTAAAAAGGGTCCCCCCTTCCTCCTGCCCCTCCCCTCCAACACACACTCCGCCTCCTCTTCTTCTGCTTTTGTAACTTATCTCCCTGCAAGCTACTTCCCAACAGGAGTCGAAATTAAACAAGCTGCCCATATGCCATGGCTCACTTGTTGTCTGTTCCTCTCATTGCCATCTGGCCTATTTGCTCAGCCAAAGAGGTGGGGGGGGGGGGGGGGGGGGGGAGGAAAAAAAAGAAAGAAAGAAAAAGGGGCAGGGGCAGAAGAAGAAGAAGAAAGATAAAGCCAGACACAATGAGGACAAGGAGGGAGGTGGTGATGCTGTCTCTCGCATCTGCTCCTTGGCCAGGATCCCAGATAGATCGGTAATGGAGAGCAGCAGAACCAGTGACAATTAACCCAAACACGGTCCTGTTTACTTAACTTGTTCAGGGAGATCAGCTCATGTGCTGCTCCCCTGCCAAGGAAGCACCACAATCCAGCAAGCAGCTTCCCAGCAAGAAACCTCCAGCCAGAGGAGCCAAAGGGAGATCCTCATCTCCTGAACCAGGCTCAAGAAAGTCTCCCAGATTCTTCAGAGCACTACAAATGTGCCTTTGGGCTGAGGTTTTCCTTAACTTTGAAAATCACATTATTTTTTTTATACAGCAGCACAGGCAGAAGAAGGAGAGACGTGACTGGGTGTAGGGCAAGTTGCAGGTCGGCCCTGGTTTTTATGTACACTACATTCTGAAGCTCCCAACTCTGCAAAACCCAAGGAAAGAAGAAAGTAAATAAATAAATAAATAAATGAAACCAGGATAGGAAAAGCGAAACGTTCCCTAAACACCTCGTTATTTCCACTCTGCTTCTCTAAACACAGACAAGTTTTCAGCCCTGCAAGATGCTGAGCATAGAGATTTTTTTTTTTAAGTAAAAAGAAAAGAGTGTATCTGTCAAGGAGTAGGTCCGGTCCAGCAACTAGAGGAATGACAGATGCTTTCTACTAACCCTTCTCCCTTCCCAAAAGGGAAGGGAATAAGGGAGAGAGACTTATGGGTTGGAAAAGAAAACTGAAACTGCTTTAATGACAATAATAACAGTAATCTAAATATATACAAATATAGACAAAACGAATATCGAACCCAACACCCCTGATGGCAATCACATCCCTGTCACCACTGATGCTGTGGGCAGACACTGGGGAAGTCCCAGGCTGGACTCAGCAGCAGATGGGAACCAGATGCAGGAGCTGGATTCTAGAACTGGATTCAGGGATGCGCGGATTGGGATTGAAGGCGGAACAGGCAGAGTCCTCCTTGGACAATGACCACTGAAGAAGAAAACTTGACCCTTGTGCTCGCTCAGCTTGATACCGAAGATGGTGTCTCTGGGATGGAACCCCTGGCTGGTCAGTGCAGGGTCACCCGGCCTGTCCGCTCCTCCCCACAGGTGCAGCCTCTCCCTTCCTGCACCCCACCGTGGGACACAGGATGGAGCAGTGCCCTTGGTCTGCCCAGCAGCAAGTGTCAGCCAGAGCCTTTCTGCACCCCAGCCCCTGGCAGTGACTGGGACCATCCAGCGCTGTCACTGCTAGAAGCAGCCGCTGTCTGCACAAATCTGCCGTTACCTTCAGCAGGTGCTGTGACTGAGAAGAAACTGAGCTGGAAATGAAATCCCTGAATGGAGAACTGGTTCTGTTCTAGCTCAGACCAGGACATTAGCTCAGGAAACTGCATGTCTCCCTGTCACCATCACTAAACCTTTGTGCTAGGATGGGGAGAAAGTCTGGGAGCAGAGCTGTGGGGGTAAAAGAAGTTATGTTTGTTTTTCCAGTTGAAATGAAAACTTCAAGATTAAAAAAAAAAGAGTAACTTGAAATATAACTTTCTAAAAATGGCAACTACTAAGGCATTTACACAGCAGAATGAAAACTTTTTCAATACCTTTTACGTCTTTTTGTTTCTTGTGTTCTTTTTTGCAATGAGACATTGCATACATGTGCAAAGGCTGGTGCACATGAAGTAAGGAATGTAATTGAGCTTCAGCCCTTTTAACCAGTTTTGCATGTTTTTACCTCCAAGAAATGGAGGTAGAATTCGGCTCATGTTTGTCTGCAGAGTGCAAACTGTGGGTAGCACAGAAGCATGTGCACGAAAATATGCACCTTGCACTGAGGTAGGTATCAAAAGCCATAAGGTTGGTTCATCTCCAGGCGGACACTGCTGAGCCATGAGACAACGGTAATTACCATTAGAGACCCATGAGATCATGGTGGGGAATCCCCTGTGGGGAGAGGCGGCTGGGGAGGGAGAGCAGACCTCCTCTTTCAGAGGCAGCAGGGGTTGCATGCAGGCACAGAGAAGCCTCAGATGCTTCCCAGAAGGAAAGGTTTTGCTGCACAGACCATTAGGGAAAGAATCCTTCCATTAACCATGTGCCTACACCTGAGTCCTCCACAAACACAGAGAAGAGAAGAGATGATCCTGCCTGAAAAAAGTACCTTCTGATTCACGCTTATGATTTCCTATTGCAGCCTGACTCTACAGCAGAGAAAAATTGAGCAGGTTGAATGTTTTCACACATGACCTTTCCTCTGCTTGCAACCACTGAGCAAAATCAGTGTGTCCTATCTTAGGCTCCCCATTTTTCTACAACTGCATCTGCACACATAGGTATGCAACATGCAAAATGCAGTAATTGGCATCCCAAAGCAAAATCTGCATGGATTTCTGCAGCAATTGGGTTTGTGGTCCCTGGTAATAGAGAATGACTCTTTCCCCATCCAAGCAGCCCACTTGCAGCTTTTGAAAAGGAAGAAATGCTTTGTGAATGTAAAATACTTTGTGATGCTGGAAACAGAAACCACAAGTTTGCCTAAAACCGAAACACGGCAGCGTTTCCGACTTTGACGCTCTTGCAGTGACTCTGCAGTGAGGCCTCCGCTTTCGGGAACCATTAAAACCAGCAACAACAACAACAGCCAGAGAGAAGTCCTCTGCGAGCAGATGAATTCCACCACAGGTTTCAGCTGACATCACCCTCCTATGCACACTCTGCTCTTGTGGTTTATGATCTCACCACGAAGCACCTCCATGGAGCCATTCCCTCCCATCTTACTGCAGCCCATCCATTATCCTCTACCTAATTGCTTCCACAGCACCGTGCAACAGAAATATTTCCTACAACTGAACATTTGTATTCCCAAGAGTTGACACCTGCCAGGTCAGGTTCCGCAGTCTTTTCATTTGATGTTACTACAATGGGAAGAGGTTCCAGTGAGCAGAAAAGCACACAGAGCCAGCAATCAATCCAATTCCTCCATTCAGGTTTTCTTTTAATTAAAACAGGACTTGCTAAAGATCATCTTACGTTGTTCTATGGAAAGAGGATGGAAGGAAAGGGGAATGGTGTTGAGTGCAATCTGTGCAATACACCATTAAATCAGAATTCCCCAGTTAGGGACAAAACTGAACTGCAATAGAGTCAATGGCAAGGGGGTGCAGTATGGAAAACAGGGAAGGGGAAGGGGGTTGGGGGTTTTGTGGTTTTGTTTTGATATGTGGGAGCTGGGAGTGACCAGCACTCAGCTAATGCATCCAAGCTGACTCCTGAACACTGCACATACCCCTGGGGTCTCAGCTTCCCACAAAAGCAACCAATTCATCCTGTGAAGAGAATGAGAAATCTCCCCATTTTGCAGCTGACACTGAAAGACCCAGGAGATCCCCTGATGTGCCCACTCTCAGGACGGCATCTGCAAGCAGGTCAAGCAGCAGCAGGTACCCTCTTTCACATCTCTGGCTTGAAGCTTTTGAGCACCAAGACACTCCAGACACACATCATTTTGCATTTCCACTTTCTGTACTGAGATTCCAAAATATTTGCATCTGCACATTGGCCTAAGGGAAGACACTGTTGTCTCATAACTATACTGAGAAATTTTGGGGTCCTTTACTTGCTTTACCTCTACAAGGTTTTTGTATTCGGAAAGTACCTTTAATGCTCTGTGATTCTTTCCCTCCTCCCGTGTTTAAGGGTAGGAAACCATTTCATTGTAGGACTTCTCCAATGGAAGAAGTTTTTCAAACCAATATTAGGATAATCTGTAATCTTAGCATACCTTAGGAGTTCAACTATGACTCCTTGATTTATGCCAACAGAATCTAAGGCCTTCAATATCTCTCCCATCCAAATACTGGACTAATCTAGGCATACTGGATCCATCAAGATCCAGATAATTCAACCTCCAGCAGGTACCAAACCATTAGTCGTGAAACTCAAGGGATCGTGTTTGTCCTTCGAGACCTCACAAGGGCCAAAGGACTTTTGTTGCCCTTGAAAAGTAGCGGTGCCATATCATGCCTAACCACGCTAGTAAGAGTGGGAACACAGTCGGAGATGACTATTGTTGCAGCATGTTGACACTCATTGGCCACCCATTGGCCACCCATGTGATGTGGGTCACACCAACATCAAGACTATGAAGAGTCAAAGACGTGAGAGCAGCCTGAAGACCTGAGCCACTTCATCCTGAGAGTCTCACATCTCCCAGCCATGAAGAGGATGGGTGTTGGTGCATGGCCATAATCTTTGTCTTAACTGGTGCTGCTTATTAGGTTCTCGCCCTTAGGGGTGCTTTAAGGTCATTTGTCTTCTCCAGCTCCCCGTATGAGCTGTTTCAGCACCCAGGTTGGAAATTCAAAAGAACTCCACAGCTTTGAGTCACAGTGGGCCACAAACCCACTATTTAAGATTGGACCTAAGCCTACGCATTCGTGCTGCTGCAAGAGCTGGACCTAAAATTGCAGGAATCAGAGTGGAAATAGGCAAGTCATTGGCGAGTGTGAGGTGATAGCCAGCAGCTGGCCGGGCAGCCTGATTTTTGGCAAAGGAGACAAAGCATGACTGAAAACCTCTTAATTCCCAGCAGAGACTGGGGACAGCCCATACAGAGCAGCAGGGACGGGGCAGTGTGGCGGCAGCCACTGTTCCTGCCCGCCAGAGCCAGGCTCCTCCCTGACCCGCCCGGAGTTTCAAAGGTCTAAATCAAACCAGCGGGAGGAACTTGAATGTTTATAAATCTTCAGTTTGGACCTGGTTTAATAATGGTGTCAGATTAAAAAACAAAATTAAAAAAAGACCAACAATCTCTCCTATCTAGCCAAACGTGGCCAAAACCAGGCATGTTTATTTTCATTTAAATTCCCCAGAGGCAATGTAGACTTTTCTGTGGATGTCTGAAGCCTGAAAAACACTCCAATTTCTGCACATTATCATTCTTTGACAAAAGAATTACGTTTTCAGGAAGGCAAGGACAACTTTCTTTTCAAAGTCTGAGAGAGATCTTTCTAAGCAAACATATCAAACTTTACCAAACTTCTCCTTTTCTTCAGCTCCCATCCATGTCACTTCACCATCTTTTTGACATTGATGTTTGCTTTCACCTAAGCTCACTCACTGCATTTGCCTGAGGAGTAACGAGCCAAGTGAATGGAGAAAAAATGAAGTATACATATAATTCCTAAAATACTCCAAACAAGTAAAGAGTCCCGTAGGAAACAGGAATGAATTGAGCCACTATCCCGGTCACAACATGTTACAGCAATGGAGCAAGCAACTGAACCAATAATGTCACAATGGTGATAGACCTTACCGTAAAATACCATCCCTCCCCAGATGCTAGTAACTGCATTGCTTTGAACTCTTATCACCCATCCCTCCCACCTACTCATTTGAGAAGATAAAAATCAAGGTTTGGGCTGCTGAGTCAGATTACAAACACCTAAACAAGACATTTACCCAGACTTGTTTTCAGCCACTTCTCTGAAACTCTGTGTCATGGGGCTAGCAGGAGACTCTTTTAACCTCTTCCAAAGAAATGAGCTGCTGAGAATCAGAAACCATATGTGGGTAGGAAATAAAATATATAAATTTGCTTTGTGAACAGGGTAAATGTCTAAACTTCTTGTCAGAAGCTGTGTCTTCTCAACGTAAAGTCCTGAGCAACTGAATAGACAACCCTGGAGAAACATTATGGCCTGAAGGATAGAGCACGAGCCTGGAAATTGTGAAATTTAAGCTTTTTGGAACAGCATTGTCATGTATGAACAACCTGTGGCAACTTAGGTTACAGTCCTGTGCCTCAGTTTCCCTTGAAAACTGATAACCGAAGTGGTCTGGCTCTCCCTCCAAAAAAAGCTCTATTAAAAGAAGTTCATATTATGAGTACTTTTTCAGAAACTAAAACTTTTGAAGTGACCAGACTCATTAGCTCCCTGAGGAAAGCTCTTCTCTTTTTGTTACGTGAAAAAATTTCCCACTCTGGGGTGAGTTCAGACTTCACATCACTGCAGCTGAAGACACCCCTGCACAGCTCAGAGTTTTTGTTTCTCTTAGGCTTCGCTTCCTCAAGTCTCCTTTTTAGTTTCAGTTTATATTTCATTACTCACTCCCCTCCCCTTTCATTTTTGGGGCTTCAAATTCAAACAAAACCCCAAACCATCACTGACTCAAGATCTTTTTTTATTTCTCTCATTTTGACTTAAAACCAGAGCAGGCCAAATAAAATCGAATGACACTTAAATATCACTTTTGGGTTCAAAATGCTTCGTATACCTTAGGAACTTTATTATAAAGGACGGTGTGTGCTGTCGTATCCCTTATTTGCAGAGAGGAGATGAAAACAGGAAGTTTAATGGCTTCATATTTTCATTTTAAGCACAAAATCCACTTTTCCAATTCTTCAGCTTGCATACTGGATGCCCCTGGGTTTTGATGTCCAAACCCCTTTGGAGCTTAAGCCTCAAACCTTCATGTAAATGTGATGCAGCACATGTGCTGAAAATATTAATGATTAAATAAAACCAAACCTCCCTTGCTGAAAAAAACCCAAACCTCCCTTCTGAAGGGAGAAAATTCTCTTCTGGAGGTGAACAGGGGTTCACAGCTGAGAACCATGGTCTTTGCTGCAAGCTGGTCTCAGATCCGCTGGCCTCTCAACATCCCCAAGCCAAATAAACAATGAGCAGTTTTTAACTGATTTTGATTGACTTCTCATCCTCCCGCTCAGTTTTTTCTGGCAGGGTTACAAATGAAGGATCAGCTCTTTAGTGATTGCAGCTAGAGCTCAGAAAGCTCCCATGCTCCCTGCCCTGTAAGAGCACAGAGGACGAATGCTCACATCTTTCTCCTAATTTCAACACCTGGGAATTATTCCCTGTATCCTGAAATTTTGACCTCTCTTCCTTTAAGTACCATTTGCACTCAGAAAGCAAAAAATCCGGTCCCGGGGGAATATACGGCATGTTTTACATCCCAGGACAACA
The DNA here is from genome assembly GCA_009769605.1 of Bucorvus abyssinicus. Taxonomy (NCBI): domain Eukaryota; kingdom Metazoa; phylum Chordata; class Aves; order Bucerotiformes; family Bucorvidae; genus Bucorvus; species Bucorvus abyssinicus. The sequence goes on from CM020063.1 coordinate 4,557,322, forward strand.
CTTTCAACACTTTGTTTTGGGACTGAAAAAGGAGGCAAGATAATCACCTGCTTGAGTGAGCTCTTTGGATGAGGCAAACAAGTGTCACTTTGTTCTCACTTGTGCAACCCAGGCCGAGACTGAGGGGGGTACGGGAAGGTCAAGACAGATCCATGATTTAAAGGCAGAAGGACAGTTTGGTGACTGTGAATGAGCCAGGGGCTTCACTTTCAGCTCATGTTGATACAGAGCATTAGGCAGAGAGAGGCATGTTAGTGCCTCAGTTTCCCCACTGTAAAGCGGCGACTGTGCTGCCTGCTCCCATCACAGGACTCCTAATAAAGCACTTCTGAATCAAGGCACAAATCTGCAGCACCAAGCAACCAACACACCAGCCACTTCATGGCCACACAGATGGAAAAGCGTTGTCCCTTGCCTTGTTCCGGGAGTAGGAGTATTGCCCCAACACTGCCACTCGCTTTCCAGGGCCAGCTGTAAAGCAAGGGCAGCAGAAGGGAACCCTGGCTGACCTCAGCATGCCTCACTTGAAGATGATCCACAAAGCAAGGCAAGCTCTCTTTCCCTTTGCTTAACAACAAACTTTTGGACCTGCTGATGAATGATGAAGCTTTAACCAAGCCCATACTGATGATAAAAAAAGCTCCCAACAGCCTCTTGGGTATCTTTAAGGAGCACATAAGACTTCGAGGGCCCAAATGCAACACAACTTGCTGGCCACAAATAGGATACATCCCTGCCAAAACCTTCCTCCACTGCAGCTATGGCATTCTCCAGAAAGTGTTTTATAAGCCCGTCTCCAAGTTTTATGACTTGAGCATGTAGAAGCGAATGTAAACTTTGTTGACCCTCGTGCTGCTTTTTGGCTCAAGGAACTGCTCCTTTTTATTTTTTTCTTCCCCTTCTCCCCAGCTCCTTAACTAACCACAGATTTCTAAGTAAGAAGGAAATTACACTAATTGAAACCTTCTCAATACATTATCAGCTTTAGTGGGAGCATCTGGGCAAGGGGAGGGCAGAAGGCTTAGGGAAGAGGGGTTGTACAGGATTAAATCACCCCTTGGAGGAAGATGTCAAGGTGTGAAAGGCCAGTTAGTTGCTTTTGGTCACATCAGGCTGGAATTTCCTTCTCTCACATGCCACCAGAGCCTCCTGCCCACGTCTGAGAGCGAGCCAGGGATGCCCAGGGCCAGGTTGAGGCAGGACCCAGTGCAGCTGACCTGTGATACACCAGACAAACAGTTTATTTCCCTTCACTTTTGCAACGACCCTAACAGCCATGCCTGGACGTGCAGGCATCACGCATCAGTTGGGCTTGAAATGCAGCTGAGTATTACCCATGCTACAAGTGGACATACTTGAGGATTGAGTAGTTGTCATGTTTTATTGACACACCATCAGACGTCATCTGCATCGCGCGCTGAAACAGCTCGTTCATCTCCTGACCAGCAGATGATAGCTGGCTCCTCACATCACCCAGATTTTTCCTGATAGTACCTCCGTGTAAAAAGCCAGATTTGCAAAGCAAGACCTCTGTGGCCACAGAAACACCAGGAATGGGTCAGATTCTGCTCAGGAGATATTTTGAGCTCAGAGGGGGAATATTTTGACAGACAGTTTCATGGGGAAAATGACCGAGTAAAACACAAGCACCATGCTCCAGGGATTTCCATGAGTCTAAGTGCAAAGTTTCTGGAAACAGGTTTAGTGGGAATGGTGTTTTCACTGAAGCCCTCTCCTCCTTCCCTTCCCCAGCTGGCTGACTTTCTCAGAGTCTCAATTTGCAGCCTGCCTGAATACCACTCAAAATATTTTCTCAATTAGAGGAGAAAACAGGAATTTGCCACTTGTCTGCCTCTATTCTGCTGCCTGTCAGCATTCAGCAAATATTTCAATCGCAGCCCTTTGCATGCTGCTAGCCCCGCTCATTTAACCTTTGGCCCTTCCCTAGGCTAATCCATTGGCCTTTACCTTCAAATCTTTACAGCCAAGAGCTGACTGAGGGCTGGCCTGGCAGGAAGGATGAAAGGGGTCAGGGGTAGGGGGATAACTTATGCCAGACTCCAATATTGCAATTCTGGGGGGAAGCAGAGAGGGTGCAAATCTCTGACCACACCCCTCAAAGAATCCGATATACCAGCATCTGAGATTTGAGCTACCACATCTGGCAGATGATGAGGAAAATTAACGTTTTTTAAAAAAAAAAAAAAAAAAAGAAGGAACAAAGGCCTCCAACATCTCATCTCTCCTCCGTGTGGCTAGTGGCACCCTAAGGCAGGTATCCAATTGCCCACAGACCCTTGCTCTTATTCTCCTGCCTCAGCCACTCTCCTCTCCATTTCGCGTGTCGCTGAGATTAGTAGCTAACGGTTCCACTGTCCAAAGCGTATGTGATGAAAATAATGCCCAGAGTGCAGCCTGTCAGCCTCAGAAATGCCTGCTCAACTTTGATGGCAGAGGATCCCGAAAGCCCACGCCCGCACTGCCTTCCCCCCCGCCCCAAGCTGGCCACTCAGCCAAGCATCCATTGTGGCTCTCCTGGGGCCATGCCCAGCCGCCCGCTGTATGAGAAACCGCTGACCCTTCCATCACGTGGATGCTTTAATTGTTCACATTGGTATTTTGTTTCTCTCTACTGTAGACAGTTTGCTGTCTGTTATCTGTCCTTCATATGTAATTAATTGTGCTGTCTCCTGGCTCATTAGAAAGAAGCCCCTCTCTTCCCCTTCCCCCCTCTCCCCTGACCAAGTCACAGTGTGCATTATTTAGGTTAAATCATGTTTAAGTAACTACATAAATAGTAGGTCGAGTTTGCCTTTTGTCTAGGCTGAGACTGTTGCTCGGCTCCTTTCTCAACGTGCCAGACCAGGAAAGCCCTTATTGCTGGAAGCTCTCAAAGGGAAACCCTCAACGGGCAGAGCAGCCATGCTGCCCCAGGAGCAGGAGAAGGTCCTCCGAGCAGAAGGCTCGTCCAGTAGGTAATAAGAAAGAGCTGCCAAACTTTAATAAGGCAGGCGTAGAAGTCAGCACTGCAGAGCAAAAACCCTGCCAAGACAATGTTTATTGTCTAGCAAGAGATAACAGCAAGAGGAAGGTGAGATTTGGGTTTTGTTTTTTCTCCTCCATAGCTTATTCTAGCCTGCGAAACGCACCTCAAGCGACATTACTTCACACCCCCTCGGTCACCCATTACCATCTGAGCAGACCTCTCTTGCAGCTACAGCATTGAAACTCAGGTGTTACAATGCAAGTGAAAGACTTCTGAGCTTTCATTCAATGAAGAATGAAATGACAGTTTCTGAAGTGGGTTCCCTCAGTGCAGCAATGAAAAAAAAATAATTGAGGATGTGGGTATACAGTTTCAAGCAATCTAAAAACCAACATGAATCATCACCTCAGACTCAAACAAAACCTGCACCAAACTGACTTAAAGGGTTAGAATAGCTCTGCTAAAGCCTGTAAAATGCATTGCTCACTTTTCTGGGCCAAAGCTTAATGTCCTCGTAGACCATTTTTCTGTGCAAAAACACCTCTAATGTCAGCTAATGCTTCTAGCTGGGAATAACCACTGACAGAACGAGCATGAGAAAGCTTGTTTCCTCAAGATTTCCAGCTTAGTTTAAGAGGTTTAATCACCTGGATGAGCTTCGGGTGAATCACCTAAACTTTTGGACACCAACTGCAGCCAAGACCTCCCATCTTTTTGAGTGCACATCCTCGCTGATAGACCTGGCCTAGTCAAGTGCTTTAACTGATTGGACTGCACTCAGTTTTGCTGGATTGCCTGCACAAAGGTTGTGAAGGGCTTCAGTGAAGACTTCCACGTGAAAAGCACTGCAGACATTTCCAGCGCTGTTACATGAAGCTAAATTACTGCTTGGGAAAACTGCTTATACAAGGAATGAAGGCAATGAAGTCCTCCCTTCCCAGCATAATCTGGGGGCAGATGATGGTAGAACAAAAGCCTTCCAGGCTGCCTAAGACCAGCGAATCTCACCGGTGACATGGGAAGACCACCATGAAGAGCCAGGGCACAGTTCAGTTTTCCAGTCTATCTACACCTGGTCCTCTCCACCACAAGGGCTTAGAAAGGATGGAGGTCACGAGCATGTGTCATACAAGTCACTAAACTTGTTTTAACAGAGAACCTCAATCTAAACTTGCTGCCTGGGCTTAATACAGCTGCTGATACACTGGGGAAATGTGCTGCTATTGAGCTGAGCCCAACAAAATGGCAGTGTGACTTTCCCTCCCTACCCAACTCACTCTCCAAACACTGCTCATACCACTTCAGGAGGAGACAGTGCCCCCTGCAATTTTTTGCAAATCTAGGCAAACAGAAATAAAATATCCACAGCTTGATTCATCAGAAACACACCCTGCTTTTAGGTGCTGTTGTATTATTAACAATATATGCTTTACAAAAAGAAAAAGTTCTCAGGAAGGAAAGGGGAAAGGAAGGAAGGAAGAAAAACACACGTGAATGGGGGAAGGGGGGAAAAAGGACAACAATCTGAGACTTTCAATGGGAATGTCCAAAAATAACACAAACAGGATCTCCCTGCCATCTGCTCCGATCCTCTCTGAATGGTTTTCAAAGCAAAAAGCCTTGCCAAAACCTGACAAACAAAGCACCAAGCATCAGTTTTAATGGAATACCAATACTGTGTTCCCCCTTCCCCCCTTTTCACTACATATACACACACCTTCCACACCCCTCCACTTGCCAAATAAATGACACTACGCAAAAAAATTTGCTTCGGTTACAAAGCTGAATAAACAAAGAATAATTTTGCAAGTGCTCCCATATGTCTCTGCTTCTCTGCTTACAATGGACACTAATAAGATTTGCCATAACTAATTCATTCTTTCACACCGTTACTCTATTCTCTAACTTAAAAAAAAAAAAAAAAATTCTGCCTATCCCATGTGCATTTTCCTGCAACTTTCACACAGTTGAAACACAAGAGTTTCAACTGCAAAGCCCACCCATCACTGAGCAGACACTTTCAAACTAGTTTAGGACCCTCAGCAAGGTTTAAAGGTGAGTTTTATGAACCTAAAGGAAAAGAAGAATGCTTGTCACTTTTTTCCTTTGATTTTCCATCCTTATTTAAAAAAACAAAAAGAAAGATGTCTAAAGGGAATGATGGGGAACCGACAGGCATAGGAGAGCTGCGATCTCAGCACCAAAGGCAATGTGTTAGTGCACATGAAATAAAAATTCTTGACTCCAAAGGCCATGTGCTAGTGCATATAAAGCAGAAGCAAAATTCATTAGCTGCAAAACCCAGCAAATCCCCTGTGCTTCACTTCGACCCGACTAAGCAGAGCAAACACAAAGCAAACACCCAGCAGCAGCACCCAGGAATTGATGCAAACGTGAGACCACACTCCTTCACAACTGAACACAGCGCTGGGATGCAGAGATCTCAGTGGAGGGCAGAAACAAATTTTACTTCAGCGGTTTGTTGTTTTTTTTTTTTTAATGATTCACATCTGTCCTGACAAACCTAAGAAAGAAAACCAAAATGCTTAAATCCACACTTTGATGCCCTTCGTTCCCTCTGCTGTTGAGACGTTTTTATGTGCCAGAAACACACCTTTAGCAACGCTGATCAAGCTTTTTTGGTTTTTGCACTTTTTTTGGGTAAACATCTGAGGCCTAAATTGCTTGAACAAACAAAAGACTTTTCCCTCCCTCTCTCCCCCACTGCCAACCCCCCCAGTGCTGGATGCGCCCCTCCTCCTCCGGCACACAAATGGCCTCACACCAGACAGGATGGAGGGAAAGCTCCAAATTACGCTTCTTTATTAACGAGGCGCCACGGTGGGGAAGGGTCTGAGGCAGGGTGGGGGACAGCCAGCTGCTGCCGGCTCCTTCCTGCCACCCAAAATGGTGAGCAGAGATCATGAGTTATCTGCTGAGAAGGAGCATGCGAGCGAGGTTTGGGCCACCTGCCAGCCCACCCCACGACATGGGATGCCACGGTGGGTGGGCATTGCTGGTCTGCCGCACCACCACATTTGGGAAAGGGTAGCAGGGAAGACCCACAGGGACCCCAATTGTTTCTTGCAGCCAGTAGTTGGGGAGAGCTGGGTGGTGGTGGGATATTGGCAGATGCAGCAGGCCAGGGGGGTGGGTGGAGGGATCTCTGCTGCAGTTGGAGCTGGGGAGTACCTTAGGAAAGTGCTGAAAATCGATGCTCTTTGGTAGTATTCAGACACAATAGTTACAAGACACTGCCTTCAATTTTCTGTCCATACCATCCATCATCTAACTCTTTTCTCCTTATCTCTGTGGTGATTAATTTTCCTGTTCCACTAGGACAGACAAGAGGGTATTTTTTAAGAAAAAGCCATGGTCAAAATCAAAACTATTTCCTTCTCTACCCTATCAACCTCAGGCCACCCTTTGCCTTCACCCATCAACATTGTGGCATCACACCTGACGATAAAGTTCCCGAGTCCCTCAGGCCTCCAATTTACCCATCAGACCTTCTCCAGTGCTGCCTGCATGTCCATTTCAAGCTGGCAGAGCCCAAATCCTCCTTTCTCCTTACCTCACTGTTTAAATTCCTCTCCCACTGAGCTGCCGGCTTTTCCTTGGGAACAAAGCACATCCACCGCAAGCAAATATTTCTACCCATCTGTGTCCAGCAGCCACCACAAAAATGGTTTTCCTTACTCCTGAAGCCCCCCATAATCTTCCCCCAGACCTCACAAGACAGTTGACATCCTTTACGACTGCTTCCCCACTCTCAAAAACTAGATTTGGTTGCTTTGTACAGTCTTTGGGTCTATTTATTTACAGACCTTTATCCTACCTGTACTCCTTTCTGAGTCTGTTTGGGGTCAATATCAGTGTTTTCACACAAGGCAAGACTGCGGACAGGCAGCGAAGGTGCAGGCAAGCAAAGAGGACTGTAAGGAGAGCATAAAGAACTTAGACTTTTTCTAACCAGGGATTAACACATGGGTTTTAAACAAGGGGACTCCCTTCCCAGCTGACAGCAGCAGCTGCAGCTTCTGACTTGCTCACAGAGTGGCAGGGAATCGAATCAAAGAGAAAAGAAGAAAGAGGACAACCCTTCCTTGGGGAGTAGGAAACACAATACAAGCTATTCTAAAACCTCTGCAAATACTGGCTTGGTTTTAGGTCAGGGTCTCCTTCTCCCTTCTGTCCCATGTACCCCCCCTCCTCTCGCAACAAAGGGAAATTGGTATTTTTCTAAATTGTTCTGAAAGCCAACTGCGGCAGATGGTTCTTTCCATGCTGGGGAGGGAACAAAAAGAAAAACCTGCCAGGATACACATCACCGAGATGTGACAAAGATGGGCATGGTGGCTGGCCTCTGACCCAGGGATTTCACATAGGCCTATTAAACCATGTGGCCATGATGGACTGAGTCGACTTATATCTTCAGCATGCAGCTGCTCTACCCCCAGGCTCGTGTTGTTTTATTAGCTTAACTCAGGCCAGATAGACTGAAACAAGACAGGCTTTCTCTACATTTCCATCCCACCTTTTCAGCACCTTGGGACAATGCCCCATGCTAATATCTTAGCAGGTGGAAGTGAAGTTCAGCAGCCAAATCTACAATGTAATGTTAAAAGGCTTATTTAGACAGTAATTAGCATCTGTCCTACTTTACCAAAGTCTTACGTGCCACCAGTAATATGAACTCCTCTAGATGCAGAAAACCAACTGCAAGTCACTGTCGGTCCTTCCACCACACTCAAATACTTCAGGTTAAGGATCTGGCTGTCCATTACAAGGTGCCTTTCCTTTTCTTTCAAACCTCCTCTTCCCTCTAGATGACCTCAACAACTAAATTACCACTCTTTTCAAAGTGCCCCAGGCAGACCCAAGGGCTCCACATCCCAAGCACTCAGCTTGCCTACAAGGGTGAAACATGACTTTGTTACACACCATGTCTGCCAACCAAAGCTCAGGGAGCAGCAAAAGATGTGCTGCTCTTCTGCAGAGCTGTCCTGCACTTCACAAATTCCCATGAGTGACTAATAGCAGCTCCTGCCCACACCCAGAGACAATGACCTAAGGACAGATTGATCCCTTCCCACTATACTCTTCCCAGTTCCTCTTGCAATCGCTGTGTTGTACTCACAGAAAGAAACAGCCATTCCTCCCCACCTCTCCTTCAAACCAGGACTATAATTACAAGTAATGCAATGGAAGTAAGACAAGAGAGAGAAAAGGCTGGAGGGAATTAGTCCTAATGATTACATAAATTATTGAAGAAAAGTATCCCATGGAAAGCAAGAGGCTGTCTTTGGGAAGAGTACTCAGCTGAGTGCTGGTGAACGCAACATCAGAAAACAGGAAAGACAAATTAATTATCCCCATCTAACCTGCACATACATGGGGTATAAGTAAAACACATCATCAGTCCAGCACCATCTGTTCCCAGAGGAAGATGCAACAAAACAAGTGCCTTCAAGTGCTAATACAGATTAGGCAGAATATTGACCTAAGGACTGCCAGCGGAAAAGACTTTGTTGGGAGACAGAATTGTGGGTTGATCAAGTCCCTGTAGGTGCTGCTGCTCCCCAGTGGAAAAATATCTGCCTCAGGTCTATTTTTCTTAGTATTAAGGGCGAGCTTTTATCAAATTACCCACCTGAGAATACAGCAGGTAAAATTTAGGAGAAGCTACCCAGGTTAGCACAATAGTTTAGCATATACTGGGGCACAGGGGAGATTACTGAAAAAAAGTCCATTAGAAATAACATTGTCGGCTTTACATCGAAGGCACAAGGAAACTATTTCCTATGTATTCTCTTGGGAAATGCCAAGTGCCTTTTTGCAGAAGCACCAGGTGGGGAACCAGTGACATTGCCCTACGGCAAGGGAAGAATGTGATTGGTGGTGACACCAACTGTTCAGCTCTCTACTCCTTAGACAGTGCCATCAGCAAGGTGAGTGGGGCTGTGGCCTCTGGCTCATCTGCTTGTGCCACTGCATTCCTCCTGAGAGAATCGGGCAAGGGAAAATTACCCACAAATACCCTTAGGGCTGATTCTCATCTTTCAGCCATGCGGATGGAAAGCAGCTCACACAAAACTACAACGCTGCGAAGTGCTGAAATTCCTCAATGAACCACCCAGGTTTTTAGTGGTAGAGTTGTTGTAACGCCAATGTCAATGAAAGATACCATCCTGCCCTAACCTTGCCACCCAGGTGAGACAGAGCCATGAGAAACTGATGAGAAGATAATGAGTCCTCCAGCAAATGTTCTTCATTTGACGGTTACCACATTTTAGGGTTTACAGATGAGAAGAGACTGCTAAAGACATCTAGATCAACTGATTGCACACTGGATCCAAAACTCCACCCTCCTCATTTCTGCATCAAGTCCTAAATCTTCTTTGAGATAAATTTTATATTTAAGCTAGCAGTAAAGATGCAGATAGTTTATAATTTTGAAACAAATTCAGTTTCAATGACCAGTAGAAGTGGACTGGTTGCCAGAAGGTCTGTGCACCCAGTGCTTGAAGATAAGGCCACTACCTAGGAGACTCAGTTGTGTCATGATTAAGCAACACCAGCTCAAACAAAAAGGCCCGAGTATTGCCCTGGCCTGTGACAGGTTCTTTGGGTGGGTCACTTAATCTCAGTACTCTATTTCACATACTGTACTGAGACAAGAGGGTTTCATTTCTCCTTCTATTTCTACAAAGCTTGCGAACTTCTTGCAGGAGGACAGATTCTCCTGATGCCTTCATACATACAGGACCTATAAACAGTAGACATTGATGTACAAAGGGAACATGACGTTCTGTCTTAAAATGAGCTGGTAGATACACGCTTAGCTCTGCAAGCACAGCTGTAATTGACTGTCCATCTTTAATGACCATTCCCCATCTTCAGCAATGCTATCTTCCACAGTGGCCACAGTCCAAGCCACATCTAAAACAGAAAACCTCACTTCTGCAGTAAGATACCTTAGACTGTCTACTGTCCCTTTCAGTGCTAGCCCACAGTAAAAAAAAAAAAAAAAAAAAAAAGAAGATAATAACAAGGTGTTTTGCTTGCTACCACACCGGAGATGTAGAGCTTTTTCCAGGCTGACCATCCTTCTTGGAAGCAGTGATCTGCTACTGGTCCATGCACCACAGCTTGAGAATCCTTCTCCTGACAGCAACCACCTGCAGCTCAGAGTCCGAACATAATCATGATGTAGAAACAGCACTTCACATCCTGAAATGAAGGAGTCAACAGCCACTGGCCTAATTCACGTTAGAGGTCATGGCAAGAAATGGAAAATAATGCTTTTAAGAAAACACAGCTTACTGTACTTGTCCTCGAGGGTCATGTATCAAGTGGAACAATTTTAAGGTTCAAGAGTTGGAAAAACCTCAACAGTAAAAAACAAAACAATGCATGTTTACTGTGGATATTTTCAGACTGGTTTTCTAAGGAAACAGGGCTAATGTGATCACACTGGGGTTTTTGTGCATGTTAATGCACACACAAACTCCTCACCTGCTGACATGATCCTCTCCTCAATGTTTTTGGAATTTTTTGACTAATTTTGATCAGATTTGACGTAAGAATAGAAATCATTAAGATATGATATTCAAAAAAGTTTTGTTCAAATTGTTCACTGGACAGAAGAAAGGAAACACTAAGGGGCTCCCAAAGAGGACGTGGCCCACAAGTTCATTCCTCATTAGACACCAGAGAAGCCACATAAGAAGGAAGTGGTCAGAAATCAATTTTTGCAAGTTTCGGTGCTCTTAGCAAAAAAAAAAAAAAAAAAAAAAAAAAGAAGACACAAGACCCCTCCCAAAGCTGAGGGCACAAAGTGAAGCCCCTCTTTCCATTCAAATGTACTCAAAACAAGTCCATCACACAGGGGAATGTGGGAAGTGAGAAGCCTATCTGGGAATGAAGTATGCAAAGAATTAGATCTGACCTGAGGGGACTGGCTGTGTGTGTGTTTGTGTGTGCATGTGTGCGTGCGTGCGTGTGTGTGTGTGTGTGTGTGTGTGTTAAAAAGGGATTGAGGATGAAAAAGCTGGAGGTAAATCAGAAGGTATCTGTGGTCAGGCATGCCTGAAAGGAGAGGAGGAGGGCCACTGCATGCAGAAGTTGGTGCTAGAGGAATGTGAGCACATGCATGAATGACTGACACCCTTGTGAGTCCCAAAACCTCTACAAATGAAGACACAACCAGTACAGAGGTTTGCAGCTCTGGGTGCACATGCCAGCACGTTGTGTTTCCAGCACATCTCTGTTAGCCTGGAGGCCACAGTGCTTTTGAAATACAACAAGCATGCGCTGACTTGGCCAAGCCTTCATGAGACTGCTGGCAGCAGCACCCATACCCTCTTGCAGTTCAATGGTGAAGACTGCTGGACCTCCAGCTGGACCCCCAATTTCCCTGCAGTGGTCCCATTGCTTCCCCAGTTGCTTCCCTACAGCATCTCCTCAATCTCAAACCCAGCAATGGGGACATTTTGTGACAGTTTGAAAAGAGAGGCACAGCACAAGCAAACAAGGAAATGTCACAGAGCCATCGAAACTCAGCTATGGGAGTGACTGCTGCAAAAAAAAACATGTCCTTGACACTGACAGCCTCCACAAGCCCTGGTCATATGGCAGCTAATCAAATATAGTGAGTCTTCCTCATCTGGCACTCTGCGTTAAGCAGTAAAAGCCTGCTTAGTTTTCCCCAGCCCATCCCCTCATTGCCAGACATTTGCTTCTGTAAGTAATACTTGACTACATAGAAAAAAAAAGCAGGTCGCAATTTTTTGGGAACAGACAGACAATGAGGGATGGACATCAGCTGGCTCAGGCAGAGCACCAAGCTGGAAAAAAACCTCTGTGTTATTTGTGCCACAAGATATCCATGGAATGATGCAAGGTGGACACTGCTCCAGCAGACTCCAGAGAAAGAGAAGGAAGGGTAAGAGCTGAGATCCTACCTGTTCTTCACAGAGAGGATTAAACCACCTTCAGGCAAGACTAGTTCCTCCAGGTGACTACATGGGGGCCCAAGAGAACTCAGCTCCCAGTGTGGGCACCTCACATGCCTTCAAAGAACCAAGATGAACCCGGGCCTGAGCGGTTCTCAGCTCATAGCAAAACTAGTTTCTTAAGCTCTGAAGTTTTTACAAAGAAATTCATTCCTACTCTCTTTTTGGGGAGAGCCCAAGGTATTTGTGGTGGGAGGGCACCAAAGTGCAGCTGTTTCATTTGTGCCTTCAACAACGCGGTAGAAAGAAAAGCTAGCCAAAAATAAACCTGGGATGAATATCAAAAAGAGCTGAGTTTGTGTAGCTTTACACCCATATGTTTGTGTAGAAAGACTATAAAAATGCCAGGAGTCTTGTGCCTGTTAAAAGAGCTCTGAAATGGAATTGGCCTCTCAGCTGCTCGAAAGCCACTTTCACGTTAAAGACAACTAGAAGAAGACTTTCCCACTCTAACGGCACTTAGGGGGCTCTTCCACTATTCCATAACCTGGGCAGAGGCTGACGTCTACACTGCTGGCGTGACCTTCAGGTACCTGCCACCAGCATCATTTAGAGCAGCCTTAAGTCTTTGCTAAGCAAGAGTGGGGACAAAACTAGCATAGAAAGAGGTCCAGGCTAAAGGGGCTAGGGAGGCTCCATCCTTTAGGAAAAAAAAAAAAAAAAGACAAAGAAGCTGTAAATCAAAGCCTGCCACTTCAAGCAGGTACCACCACAAATGTGAAATTGCCTTCCATGCCTTGCTAAGGCACACACAGCACAGGGAACAAACACTTATATCAACTCCCCAAGCCACATTTGGGATTGCTGCAGGAAGAGCTGACTCAGAGGACATCTCACACGGGGATGCCCTTAGCAAAGAGGAATAAGCACGCACTATGAGCAATTGGATGATCATGCACACAGATCACTGGGGAGATGAGTCCAGCACAGGGGTAATCCAACAAGAGCTGCGGATGCACATGAGAACCTGGAGGGAAAGTGCAATGTGCAGTCAGTGATGCAAAGAAGGGGGAAGGAGGTGGGGGAAGTATTCATGATCTTCTGGAAGAAGGAGGGGTGCAAAGGGGAAAACATGTGAATGAAAGAGTCCTCAAGGAAAGGTGAACCGCAGGAGAAAGTGGGGTGGGGGGTGGGGGGGCAGAGAAAAGAAAGCTGATTAATCGAATTTCAAGGGGAAAACTGCTTCCTGCAGAGAAATGGCAAATACCTACAGGAACTCAAAGGAAAAAAAAATGTTGCAAGAAAATCCAAGGATAGAGATTCCTCTGACTCCACACAGGGAAACTTTTCTTCCAACTGACTTGCTGCCACTTATCTCTCACCAATAAAATGCATTAACGCATCCCATGCTCTCAAAAAACCCGGTGCCATAATAATTAACAAAAAAATGAGTTCACATCCCCTGAAACAGGATATTATGCATATGGTGGAAGCTCCAAAGAAATTTCATCAGGCTATGCTTGAGGAAAGAAGGAGGTGGAAAATGAAGTGTTCGCAGAGACAAGAAAATAGACATAGCAGCAAATGCAGGGAGGGGGAAAGAAAAAGAGGGGGGAAATAAAACAAAACCAGGGAAATACTGCTCATCTGGGACTTGTTAAATGCTACATGACAGGCAGGGAATGCTGATGGATTGCTTCATTGCATTTGGTGCCACATTTTCAGCGCGCTTCCAGACCAAAAGCATGTTTCCTTATCCGAAGGAAAAGGCACCTTTAGTGATGCTGAGGGTGCTGGATGCAAGCAACGCTGCTGCAGGTGGGAGACCAGCGGATGCAGGGCTTGCCAATGTGCCAGCTGGACATCCTTTGGGCTCCTGGCTTTTTTCTTCCCTCTCTCTCCAATCACACTAAATGAAATGGAGCCATTAGTGGGTTTAGAAGTGGCAAGGGTTCAGCCCACTCCATCCCCAGGCGCCCAAGGGTTGAAATAAGAGCAAATGCTTACAAAATATTTGTGCACTTTCCAGTGGCCACACAGCAGCCATATGGACATCCAAGCTACGATTCACCTTCCGAGCAGCCCCAGGAAAGCGGTTAGGAAACTACCTTCACTCTTATTTTCAAGAAAGGCAAGAGGATGTGAAACTTGGCACAGTCACAACTCAAAAGAAACCCCAAAAGTTGTTGGGTTGCAGCTAAGCATTCAAGCCAGCAGCGCAGAGGTTCCCAGTGCTGATGCTCTCTCACCCCCTGCCTCCCTCCTCGCTCCTGGGCACCAGCAACCGCACCCAGCAAAATCCTCTCCTGGATTGCCTCCCCTCCTGTTCATGATCTCATAACATCCCCGGGGCAACTGCTCACACGGAAAAGCAACATGAGGAAAGTATTTAATGTATGTTTACGTCTTTTAATATAGTGTAGCAGCTGGAATCAAAGGCAAAAAACCCAGGCACAGGAACAGCATAGCTCTCCACAGAGCCTCCTTCTAATCACTGCCGCTCCCTGGACCACAGCTTTAGAAATCAGCCGCTAGCCCCTGTTGCCTAATTAGCGAAGCAGTGGAAAGCTTAGGAACAGGCATGTCTTCTTTCTCCCTAAGTGGCCACTGAATAAATGCTATATCCCCAGTTCACAGCCCCTTTTTACATGGCTGGCATTACCAGCCCTTTGTGTACCCACATGCTGTTACTTAAATTGCTTCCATGTTTTCATTACTTGCCCTCTGTGCTGTGTGTACTGAAACTCCTGCAAGAATGCTGAAGTGGTATTTCAAAGCACTAGGGACTACTGGAGATGTGGCTGAAATTATTAAGCAACAAACTTAAGTGATTTTTCAAGTCCTGATAGAGTTTACTCCTCCTTAGGGGGAAAGATAAATTCAGGTGCTACTCCATGAGGTGCAGGATAATCACTCCCACCCACCGGAGACACAAGCACAGCACTTGCAGCTCAGTTCTCCATCCCCAGGGTCTGTATATATGCACTGCATCCGTAAGCGAGGTGGTGAACCTTGCTGCACCCATGCACAAGGGAAATGTGTACATTGGGCCAAACTTTCCTGGAAAAAATCCATGGAGAACAGTGGAGTGACGCCAGCTGAAGATCTGCCCTGCTGGTTTAAATGTGCTGTTCCCTGCTGCTGCTGCCAGTAGCTGCTTTTCTGGAGTTTGTGCTGATTAAAGCACCAGGCAATCAAAAAGCCTAACTCTGAAATACAAAAACCGCCAGAATCATTTACATGTGGCGATCGTTTCTTTTTTTTAACCTCTACTGCATCTCTCAACGGTTCTGCAATTACACGCAGAAGGTACTTGCACGCTCCTCTCTCCCAGGGAAACCCGCAGGTGGACCAGACACTTTCAGCTCCTCAACTCATTTGAGTTTTGACTTGCTGTTTCCTCCTAACTGTCTTCCCCCCAAAAATTCTGTAATTGCCATAACACACCCGTACCGGCCATGAGAGCAATCATGCTGCCAGCACTGGAGCCTTTCTCCTATCGACTTCCAACCTCCCTCTCCTGTAGTGCCTTTCGTCGCCCCTTGATGCGAGATGTTCACAGCTAAGAGGCAGTTGTGAGCAAAACCCCTTCAGCTGCATGTTATGTACTATCCTGGGGATGCAGGCTGCAGGTCTCCAGTCATCAAACCCCTTGAGATCACAGCACTGGGATCTTCCAGATCCCTGCTGGGGACTTCTCTGCCATAGCCCTGGCTCAGCAGCTGCCACGCGGCAGCCGTTGGGTGTTATGTTAATGGATGCGTCGGTGCGGCAGCCCTCTCCCCATCTGCTCAGAGCATCCACCTGCTGGGTTGGGGTTTTTTTGTTTGTTTTGTTTTAATGGCCAGATTAGACCAGTGTTGTCCCAAAGCATTTACAGCCTGTGCACAGAGGGGTGAACACAACACAATCCAGCTCAGACCTCACAGCCCAAGTACAAGCTGGATGCAGCCACTTTTGAGCCATGATCCACTTCTTTCCAACTCCTTATCTTTCTGCAATTAAGGTCTCACCCTGAGCGAAACCACACCGCAAGGTGCTTTTGTTGTTGTTGTTAGGGTTGGGTTTTGTGCACATAGTTTCCTTATAGTTAGCTTTATTTGTTTAACCCTTTTCGAATGGCCACGTGAAGGAATGAACATGCCTTCCATACCCATCTGACAGGGTGAAAAATAGAAATGAAAGCTCCAATTTCTAAGCAGTCATTCTCCATGGTCCATGCATGGTAGGCAGTGCTTTGTAAGTCTGTTTTTTCTTCCTGCACGACCAGGGAGGGATTGCTTGTGACACCTTCACTGTCACCGAGCATGGTCTTGCACAAGCTCTAGTTCCCCTGAGACCTCTGCAAGTGTTCAGAGAGGAACGCAAAGGGGAAATAAGGCATTGCTTGGTGCTAAGAAGACATCCTTCTCAATAGGTGGGAAAATCTCAGTGTACTATAAGGCCAAAACTCTACTGTGCTAAAAAGACCTAATTTTTTTCATGCACACAGAGTATGCCGTTTAGCAGGATTCTAAGATAAAATTCCCTTGATTTGGGTTTTTTTTTCAAGTTCAGCTTGTAAAAGATGTACTCTCAGAGTGAGCAACGTTAATCTTCCTGGCCTCTGTCTTTAGTCAATGGGAAATGTTGATGCTTCAAAAAGTGATTTAGAGTTACCAGAATTTCAGTCTAAGTCAGTCTGCTGAGGAGAGTGTCTCCAGGGAGAGCTGTTGGCAATTAGCCTTCTCAAGGTTTTAAGTAGCCCTTCGAGCATCCATCAAATATGTAAGATATGGGAGAAGTGGGGACCTTCTGCGCAGCAAGGGATACAAGCTGCATGAGCAGGAAAGCCAAGTCATGGCCTGAGCCCTAATCAGTGGATGTCTACATCTCAGATGAATTTGTTCAGGGTTTGGAGATACTCATGAGTCTTTCATCAACTCTGGGTTCCTGTCTGAACTCCTCATGATGCCCTCATGTTACTAAGGAGGCAGTGGTGAAGTATTTGTGTTGACAAAGCCTTGACCTGACAAAAGCTCCTTTGTCTAATGCCTAGGAGAGAAAACACCTCTACATCCAAAATAAGATGAGCAGGTGTCCCTCCCCGACATCAATGCTACTTAAAACACTTGAACTTATTTTGTTTTAAAGACTAAGGGGACACTACTGAAAAATCAAGCCAACAGCAAAACAAAAGGGTGCTCCTGAAAACAGCTCATACAAAGAAAGGATTTTCTTTCTTTTTCCCACCCTCTTCCTTACCTTGACTAAATGAAAAAAATGAAAATAAAAAGCTCAATTGTTACCCAAACTTCAAGTACCAAAAATTCCTCTTCAGAAGGACATTTCAAGAAAACGATATGCATCTGGAAGAAAATGAGACTTATAATGGAAGTATTTTCTGAAGCATAACTGTAGTGTTGCTAGTACAATGCTGTAATCAAGAATAATGGAGCCCTTTGCCTAGTATAAAGGAATGGATTCAATTGTTCACCATGCACATACCTGTATTTTAAAAATGTAGTTGAAAGCTTTAACTGCCAAAAGGCTTGAGCATTAGCACGCAGGCACAAAGCATTTTAGAAGTGGGCTCCTTCATTATCACTCATATAATGATTAATCTTAATTCTAAATTACGTACAAAAATAGAGGGGGCCCAGCTGCACTTTTGATCCTTTCTGAATTGGTTCATCTGAAGGATAGTTCAAGATCATCCCTGCAGCATTCACGGCAGTGCGGGAAGATATCCGCTCTGTACTACTTCCTCCTTGGCCATGTTGGGCTTTGCAAACCTTGCAGATGGTTATACCTCAGACACAGGCTGGTTGAGCAGGTTTAATGCTACCCTCTCGCTCTGCTTTCAGGAGAGGGGAAATACAGGGAAGAATAGGACTCACCTTCTTTTTGGAGTGTGATCTGTCCTCCTCTTTAGCTGCTTTGCTATTTTTCCCAGCTCTGGAAACCTTCTGCTCCCCAGACTGCTTGATGGTGATTTTGATCTCAGGAGGGCAAATATAGTTCTCCAAGTTCTTTGGGGGCTTCTTAGCTCTCTTGGTGGTCTGGATCTTTAGTTTTAAACTCCCCTCCGTGAAGTTAGCCTCCTTGATAGAAAACTCCTGCTCCTCCAAGCCATCTCCTGCCACCCATTTCTCGCTGTCTGCATTGGAAGTGGAATCCACATCTCTCCCAGAACCCAGCTCATCCTCTTCCTCGGGCTCCAGCCTCTCACCGCTCACCGGGATCCCTTTCCCTGAGGCCGCTGCAGGCAGCATTGTCTCCCCTGCGCAGCTGGAGGCAGGTGGAGGCTTTACGGAGGTGACAGTGGCCGGCAGAAAGTCTGCCTCACCCCCCCTCTGCCGGGAGCTGGCTAAAGTCTCCCTGGGCTCCATAGCAATACCACAAAGCCCTGGAGTTTTAAGAGAGGGAAGGGGAGTGCAGGAGGGGATGAGGAGAGCAAGGGCAGGTACGATCCTAGGGAATGAATGGTAGCTGTCTGCTGGATTCAACGTCCCAGTCGCCCAGAGGCTGCAAGGAGCTCAGAAGAGACCAAATCTGCCACTGTCAAAACAAAGGAGAAGAAAAAAAAGGAAGTTAGCACACGCGCATGTATAGAATGATAGTGTGAAGATGACTGAAAAAGGACAGGCTTGGCCTTCCCCTACAGCATCTCAAAGGCCTTCCTTGAAGCAAAATGAGAAACAAGTCTAGTTGGCGTTTCTGAGGGCTGGATCTGGTATCACAAAGCAAGGAATAGTCATGTGTATTTGCTAAATAGATGAAAATGGATATATATATATTAAAAAACCCAAAAAAAACCCCACTCAAAACCGGTGTATAGATGCAAACACCTTCAACTCTGGACTTCGGAAATAAATGAGAGAGAAACCAGCTCTCCACACACATGAACCTCCTTGTTACTTCAAAATGCTCACTGTCACAGAGTTTTTTAGAGGGAAAAGAAAGAAACAGAGGCAGACACTCTCTTGCCTCAGGTTAAACAACATCCCAGTGATCAGAGCAAAGAAAAAATAGTGTTGCCCTGTGAATCAGGTAGAAGAGCTTCAAACTTCCTATTTCCCCACTTTCCAGGCAAGAGAGAGATGCCCTTGGCTGCCAGTTATTCTGGGGTGAACTCTGCTTTGGCTAAATTATTTATCATGCACTGGGCCAGGCACACACTGCCTGCAGCCCCAGATGCTCCCTGAGATGCTGGAAGTGCAGGAGCTTCCATCATGGTCTCTTGCAGGGCATATCAGGAACCTGAGTATTGAGGATGATGGAGGAAAACTAAACTTGACATTTTTTAGAGTTCTTCATGTCCCTGGGTACAACTTCTCTATGGCAGAGACTTGGGCTGACGGAAGTGCCATCCTTTCAAATGCAGGCTTTCTTTAAAACATCCCAGACTGAACCCTTTGAGATGGAAGCGCTTTTATTGAGACCCTCACAAAGTCTCGGCCAAAGTTAATGAGAGAAGCAGTGAATGTTCAACTGAGGCAAAAGATGTATCACCCAATGACATAGAAAGCTAAGCCAAAAACTAAACATTTGGTTAAAAAAAAATACACATACGATGTTTTTGAAGGCATTGAGGTGCTTTCATACACCATTCCTAAAATCCCCCATGTAGCCACCTTCCACTGCCCATTGCAATAAACCAGTTTGGGCTACAAAATTAGCCTAAACAAAGAAGAGAAATAAAGATATTTTCTGCTACTTTAGCAGAAACAGCTGCCTGGTAGGTCAGAGGAGTAACACTTCTGGCTCACAGAGAAGGAAACAAGAAGGTGCTGCCAGGAGTAGGTGCTGGGGGTGTAGACCTACTCTTTTCAGCAGTAGCTCCCTGCTAGATTAGCTCTGCTGCACTGCCAAACCCCACCCCTTGACCAACTACAAGCAAGATCTGAGCACAGCCAGGGATTTCCCAGGCCATTCTTAGCAGCAATAAACCGCAAAGGAGAAACAGGAATGATCTTGCTATGTATCATCAAATCACAACAGCGTTATCAGTGTAGACTACTTCAAAGCACAGCTCACCAAGAAAAATGACATGTCCTTGTACTGCTGGCTTCTTTTGGGTTTTTAAAATACCTTGCATAAGCTTAAAATTAGAAAGAAGTAATAACAAGCACCTTTTATTAGTTATATATCCACATTTCCACTGGAGCACAGCCATGGGTCACTTATCCAACCCTGGTACATATGGCTATTAATGGAAAACCCTAAGCATCCTAGAGCTCCATGAAATCATTGGGTGACCTTCACCCAGGTTCCAGCAGGCACAAATTCAAATAAAGATCCCATCAATAGCACAAGCTGACAGATTAAGGGAGAAAAAAAAAAAAAAAGAACTATCACAGAGCCTGAACTGCCGTCTGGTCTTAGTGGTGGTTTCTGCAGCTTGTGGTAGATACAGGTACGCTATTAAAACACTTATGCTTAAGTTGCGTATCTTCTGGCAGTAAGGAGGAGCATCATTTCCCAGAGCAGGTCTCATTGAAGGTGATCTTGAAGAACTAACAGACCCAAGGAGTCCTGCCCTCCTGCCTTGACTCACCCTGTGGTCAGTAAGTCTCTCCATTTCACCAACTGTGAAACAAGGATCATGTTTACCTCATTCAAACCCATTGTAGGGTGGGTTAGTTAATGCTCTTACATAGTTTTGAATGCAAGTGTTTACCATGTGGTAGTTGCTAATTACTAACATAATTACTACATTGCTAACTTAATTAGTACATTAGTACCCAGTTGCAAGGAGCTGCTCCACCTGAACAACCGATCTTGCACCTTGCCTCTCCTTTGTGCTTATGGAGGTGATGGGATCGAGGGTTACCATCCTCTTCCAAACAGTCCAGGCAAAAAAAAAGAAAAGAAAAAAAAGTCGTCCTATTTATCTGCCATTTTGCATCGTTAATCTCCTTGGAGAGGGACTAAATGTACACACGCTCCTGGGCTGCAACACAAACACAAGGTGGTAAAAGCTCTGCGGTGCAGCATTCCAGGGAGTTACTGCTCTGGTATGCACGCATGTACAATGGGCACTCTGTGCTGGCCTCCGCCCACAGGCTTTTAACCTCTCTCCATGCTGGTGAAAAAGAGAAGGCTTCTGGCAGGCAGCATCTGCTGTCGGCAGCAGCAGCAGCAGGCAGGGCACGATGAGTCCACAGCTACCAAGGATACAGGGAAGGGACCACAGCCACTGGCATAATGAGCCAACCCGCTTGGGACACTGCGTTGAATGTGATCTGAAATAGAACACGTGGTTCCGAGCTGGGAAGGGTCTTCCAGGTTTTGAGTCATTGGGTAATGTTTTATGGAGAGTGACTAAGAAGCCAGGTTTCTGCTCCAAAGTCTGGTAGTAGGTCTTGGACCCCAGTTCTGGGTCATGATGCCCAAACACTCGTCCCTGCTTGGCTGTGTGCCTCCAGGTCAGTAGAAACAAGCAACAGATGAATAAAGTTGTTGCATTACATGGGTGTCAGCTGAGTTCATGCCAAATCCACCTTCAAATCCCACTTAAAATGTATTGGCCTTCTGTTCTGCTGAGAGTTTGCAGATGATGATATCACCAGACCCGCAGGTAGCAACAAATAACTGCACTCAAACACCACAGGGAATTCACTGGGTCATTGTTTTAGGTATATCCTTACTCTCCTCCAGGGTTAATAGTTAAATAACTTGGGTGCAGGGACATTATACTCGTCTTTCTTGTTTGGGCAGGCTACATGTGCTTTGACTAATTAGGAAACCTCAATTCAGGCTTCTGAATTTGCAACCTCTTTAGGAAACCTCTCCATCTTCCCTCTCCAGACTGCCTGTGAGCAGAAGGGACCATGATGAGCGCTTTGCACCGGCAGCTCTTTTGCCTTAGCTGGCAATGTACAGATCTGGAAATCTAGAGAAGCGGGCTTTCCAGGAGACCTCTAGCTGTATTTCAAACACCTGAGAGATGGGGGCTGTCTAGACCTTCAAGTGCTCACCCAAAATGCCCTCCAGGCCTCCAAGGCTCACCAGCATCAAGTCGCATTCAATAAGCAACAACTGAGGTGTTTTACCATCTGAATTAAGCTCCTGGAGGAAAGTGTTAACCGTTATCAGGGTTCCTGCAGTCCAGTTAAATTTGAGGACGATAATTCACAGGCGAACGACAATAAATTTCAGGAAAGTTGGCATTAGCTCTTAATTAGGGAGAGAGTCACTCTTCTGATAAGTACTGAGAAATAATCAAACACCTGCCTTGCTATGGGTGATCACATGTTCCTTATCAGCTCCTCTGGGCACCTTAAACACAGTTCCAGAGGCACAGGCCTGGAGTACAAGACCTCCCTTTGAGTCATACTAGATGCCTTCCATTAAGGGTTCTGAACATCCCCCCTTTTCCTGCCTCAGGCAACTACTCCTGCTTGCATGTATTCAGATGCCAGGGCTATAAAATGAGTAAACTGAAAATTTGGTGAGGACAAAAACAGAGGTGAGAGCCCACAGCAGGGAGGAGAAATCCACCTGTTTGGGATTCTCCATGAAATGTAAGTGGGAATAACACTTGACGTGGCTTTTGCCCTAAGCGCATGAGCCACCACATCAGTAACAAGCAAATGCTAATTAGACAAACACAAGCAAACCGGGTTCAGCTGCCCAGGGTCTGCGCTGCTGCTCTGATTTGCTCAAGCACTGGGAGCACCAGCAGAGAGCTCAGAGCAATATTAAGAGATGCTGCCCAGATCTCATAGTACACTAGTTCCAGCCATGCTACTGAGACTGCTTTTGTTTTATCCATAAAGTCCAAAATGACTTAAGATGAAAAAAGAAAAAAAAAAGAAATTCTATTTAATGCGTTCGAGAGGGGAAACTGAGGCATAAGTCTGAGAGTGTCACAGAGAATGTGAAGCGGAGCCCATATCTTCTCAATCCCCACATCTATCATGTTGCTTTTGAATCTCACATTCTCTCCTGTGACATACAGTTAAGTCCCTAATCTCTGCAAAATATCAGAAATCCTGGAAGCCTCTTTACACTTCATCTTTTTAAAACCATTCACCACAAAGCACTGGAGACTGTACAGAAATATTTAATGATGAGATATCTCCTTTCACTCCAAAGACTCCTGGGTTGCTTCCTTGATTATGTATGCCACCGCTGAAATGCAGCTGCCTCTGGGGCCGAGTCCAATGGACAACCCACATTACACCCAGGGGAAGGCTTTGGTCAGAAACCTGCTTTTATGAGAAGTGTCAGTGAAACTTCAGAATTCATCATGGCACGTAAAAACCCAACGGCCTGGCATGCAGCAAGCTGCACTGAACTCAGTTAGCCCACATTAGGAATACAAAATAATAATAACAATAGTAAAAATCTGCAACATGTTTCTTCATTATTGCTTTGAAAAAAACCTAGGAATTTCAAGCATGGTTGTGGCCAAGGAGCATGCACTGCCAGATCACTATCAGCAGAATTTTGGTGCAGATCAGGAAGAGGAATCTGATCACACTTCTATCGGATGGACCAGACCACACAAAATGAAGGTTAAGCCTTTCTTTATGCCACCTTAAAGGCAGTTCCAGAAGACGGAGTCATAAAGCCAGCATAGTGCAGACAAGTGACATAGTATGATGCAATACAAAGTCTGCTGGGATAAAATTAAGCCAATTTTTTTTTTTTTTTAACAAATTTTAACCAGGAGAATGAGTTTATACCGGATCAGTATCATGCACCAGTAGTGTATGTAATCTGCTGCTCAGAGCCCTGGAGTTAGATTTATCGCGTCTTTGGACCACAACCTTAGTTATTTCCTGTGGCCATGATACCCTGAAAGAGCAACCTAGCTTTGGCAGAGTGCTGGAAAAATGACTGTGACAGCTATTTTCCTTCCACAATATGGATCCCATAGGAAACACCCTTTCCCTTTCACCCACCTTGCATCAATAAGGACTGAAACAGGGCAGAAGGACTTCCCCTTCGAGCAAAACAAATGAACGCCATCCCTTAATAAAGGATCTGAGATGGCCTGGTGATGTCCCGTTTCTGGCCAGACTAAGCCCTGAGCATCCTGCCCTAGATGACCTTCTGCTGTGCAGCATGGTAGACTCGACAATTTCCAGAGGTCCTTCCAACCCCAGATACTCTGTGCTTCTCTGATGTATTTTTTCTGACCTCTGTCTCCAGAGCTTGGCAAATTGGTCTCTCTACTGCATGACAATTTTTAACAGGCTGCAAAAATTCCCAGTTATAAGAAATACCCAGTTACAGGCACGTATGAAATAGATGGAGGAGTGCAACAGATAGAGGATGAGATCCTCAACTGGTAAGAAAAATTGCTAGTGGAATGACCATATGTGAATGCCTGTAATCCACAGATTATCTATAAAAATAACTGAACTATGGCACATCAATCATTGATAGGGTGACTTAGGTGCTCAGGGGCTTACACAGGATAAAGCTGGTTCCTCTCCATATGTTCCCCTTGCCTCCAACAGTGCTTTCATTCCAGTCCTTCCACCTCTGCCTCTGATTTTGCATGGGTTATATGAGGGCTTTCTCCGAAGGGAAGGGATCCAAACTCTCCCGGGTGTGGTCTATCCACATGAAAACAAGGAGCGAGGATTAATGGTAGTTACCAAAACAGTAGAATGTAATCTTCATTAATTTCCACAGGATTGCCCTGAGTCTAGCGCTACCAGCCCTCTGCACCTCTGCCAGCGTGACTGAGTAATGCTGACTGATGGCTCTGCCTTGGCGTGGCCAAGCCCAGAAAAGGAAGCCAAGAAAAGCCACACTTGAGGGGAGAAGACAAGATAACCTGAAGATCTCTCACAGCTGGATGAGGCTGCAAGCATCCCCCTCAAGATAAAACAGAAGCTAATGAGACCTCAAGAGTATCCAGAATTACGGAAGCATGGAAGTGTGCACATTACACACGTGTATCTGTCTTCCCAACACAGAGACATGAAAAGTAGATTATGGAATCATATTTGACTCCTTAATTAGGTTTGAGACTCCATAATTAGATCAGATAGCCACCTTTCTCTGTAAGCCACTACCACACAGCACTGAAGGGAGGGCCAGCTGAATGATTAAACAACTGACATGGCCATAAATCGCAAGGCCCATAAAAGAAATACTGCCCAAGGTGCAGCTGTAGCAACAGCCAGCATAGCAAAGCACCCATCTGCAGTAGGAGGAGAGATGCCCATCATGTTGCCCTAGGACTTTTACGAGCTTCTGCCTGAGAACTGTGCCAAAGTTTTATAAATCTAGTCACTCACAACCTAAAGCTGGGTGTTGGGGAAGGGTGTATGGTCACCAGACCTGTAAACACCTCCTCATGCTGACTTCTGCTCTCTAAAGAGCCAGCCTCCTCCCCCTTGTGTCCTCTGAGACAAACACTGCTGCAAGACTGTTCTAAACCTGGCCTTGGCTCACTGAATTTACACCTCTGAATCAAAGAATACTGTTTGATCCTAATGACATCAATAGCTGGCATGTCATTTTTACCCATCACCCTTATGGAGGTTCCAGGACGCTAGAAAGCAGAATGAGATACCAGCTGTGCTCCAGCTCATTACAACGCAAAAAGCCAAGCCACAAGATTTGTCTGTGTCATGTCAACACCATCACTTTCAGTGTGGAGAATAACCAAAAGCAACTCCCGAGATGATCTGAGAGAATACCAGGAGCACTCTGGCAGGTGCAGCAGTTCGTGCCATTACAAAGATAAAACTTACTCCATTAACAACAGCCAAAAAACTCATTGGGGAAAAGTATCAATGTGTAGAAGAACAGGATTTCACGTGCTTACTCCGTTCTAGCCAATTCTTGCCAAGCGCACCATCGTGGAGGTAGTGGCAACCACTCCAGGCTACAAATGGAAAGTTTTATGGGTATTTAGGGAAAGGTTATTGGCACAGAGGCTAGCCACAGAAAGCAAAACCCTGCACAATTCCATCATCTGTGTTACCAAACTTTCCTAGATTGACTCTGCTTTTGGAAAGCTGCCATCAGACACAGTAGCCTCCTTCTAACACCGTCATGGTAGGGCAATAATCTCTTCTTCTCCCTCTGAACAAACATTTCCCTCTGCACCCTGAAAGGTGTGGAAAAAGATTTTTTTATACAAATCATTAACAAGAGGTTTGTTTTTATTTACTGGTGCCATCACGGGACTCCTCCTTCCTCCTTTTTTCCCCCTCCTCCATTACTTCACTTTCACTTGCACAAATACCAAATACACCAGCTTTCCCTCCATTCAGGAAAAACAAAGAAATAAATAAAATAAAACATCAGGTCTGATAGGGACTGCACCAAGGCTTGGCTCAGTATCCATTCTATTCCTCAGAGACATAAGTGATGGCACAGGGAGGACCACAAATGCTTAGGTCCAGGTTCTATCTTGTGCCCAGCCTAGAGGCTGTACAAGCAACGCATCCCATATTACTCAATTCTGTATGCTTCAGATGAGACTAAGAATATGAAAGGTTGGATTTTGTCCATGCATGCTTGCACTGTGTGTTTCCATGCTGAGTAAGCAGTGGAGTCTTGCTTGATGTTGTATAATGCATCCCCAGCATCAAGGAGGGACTGTGGGAAAAGAGGGCAAATAAAGGGCATGCAAGAAGAAGAGAAATAATTTGGAGTATTTAGAGGAAAGCACTGAGACTGCTTTGCCTTGCAGACTGTATCAGTCTTTTGGCTTTGAAGGAAGAGAGAGTGTCCGGGTCAGCAAAACAAGAAATGCCCTTAAAGCCTCACGAATTGCAGAAGATAAAGCAGGAGGCAAAAAGCGCAGGACAAAAGCGGATGTAGTTGGATGTGCACAGTGCAAAGAGCAGCCCGCGGTGTTAGGACAGCATCGTCAAGAGGCATAAACATTAGTCAGGAGCATGTCCGTGTGAAGACCCGAGGCCAGGAATAAAGGCAAGATAACTGGCAGCTGCTATGGGCAAAGGAAAGCCATAGCTTCACCTCTAACGAGGCTGAAGAGGAAGCGGTTACAGAAGTGCTGGGAGAAGCTGAGTCAGACAGGAGATAAGAGCCTACTGAGTACCTGCACAGCCGAAAGGTCTCTCCAGCTGAACTACTTCATTGTGCTCTTTGTACGGCATTGCACACATCAGACTCGGTCCGAGTCAGCAAATACAATCGGGAGCGCCAGATTCACAACCCAAATCCCTATTCAAGCAGAAACGGGACTTTGGGTTGTTACTCTCTTGTAATGCCACTGACTTCTGGAGGATGTTAAAGGTTGAGATGGGGTCAAAATTTGGGGGAATCAAAGGCCAAGTCAATCACGGGTGCCCCCTCTCTGATGACATATGTGTCTCTGTCTCCTAATCTGAGTCCTTCACTGAGGTTCCAATCAAGAAAAGTTTGGTTTGTGGGCTCTGATGGGTCAAGAGACCCCTGAACTGAGGCATCCATATCACTCCTCCCCAGCTGGAGATAGATGCAGGTTTGAAGAGCGTTCCAGTTCCTACCTAGGGCACCGCTGCAGCTTATTGTTATTTTAAATTGTTGCTCACACTATGTTTTTTCAGAGGTTTTCCTTAAGGATCCTGGGAGGTCTGTTCATTGAGCTAAGCCTGAGGAAAATGTTCCGGACTGAAATCCACACTTAAAAGGCAGCAGGTTTTAGAGTAAACTTGTTTTCAAGTCTGATTAAAGAATGGAGGAGCAGGAGCTGGGGTGCATTAAGAATAGTCTGGGGTGCATTAAGAAAAGTGTGGCCAGCAGGTTGACGGAGGTTCTCCTCCTCCTCTACGCTGCCCTAGTGAGGCCACATCTGGAGTACTGTGCCCAGTTCTTGGCTCTCCAGTTCAAGAGAGAAAAGGAGCTACTGGAGACAGTCCAGCAGAAGCTGCAAAGATGATGAGAGGGCTGGATTATCTCTTACAAAGAAAGGCTGGAAGACCTGGGTCTGTGTAGCCTAAAGAAGACTGGGAGGGAGTCTTATCAATGCTTATCAATATCTAAAAGGCAGGTGTCAAGAGGACAGAACCAGATTCCTCTCAGTGGTGCCCAGCCACAGGACAAGGAGCAATGGGAACAAACTGGAATGTGGGAAGTACCACCTGAACATCAGGAAGGTGACGAAGCCCTGGAACAGGCTGCCCAGAGAGGTTGAGGATTCTTCTCATCTTGAGATATTCAAAACCTGCCTGCACGTGATCCAGGCAACCTGATCCAGGCGAAACTGCTCTAGCAGGGGGTTGGACTAGATGATTGCCAGAGGTCCCTTCCAACCCCCACCATTCTGTGATTCTGTGACTGTGACCACCTCCTATGTCATAGAACTGGGATTGCATGTGACCTACACCTATAGTAAATACCGATTATGACACTTGGCCAGGAGAATTTGTAGGAACAGTGACTTTCTCTTTAAGCCAAAAGATCTCTGCCAATTTTAGAATGCCTACAATGACACTTTTAATATGTCATGGCATCAGAAACCACAACCTCCATTTTTTTGTCCCGCTCACACACCAAAAGAAGACAGAGGCCTTCAACAAGCCCTATGTTCATATCCATTATCAGCTCAAAGTCCAGCAAGTTAGACTGAAGCCCTGTCTAAGAGCATGTGGTTAGAATAATTTAAAATGGAAAAGTGTTTCCTCTTCTTCCCTCACTCTCACTTTTTCTGAATAAATTGGAAAAAAAAAAAAAAAAAGGAGGAACAACTGACAGCTGGAGAGAATTTACTCAACCTTTCAGGAAGAGAATTGTCATCGAGCAAAGAGAAAGCATGACAATTTTCAGCCCATTAGGTGAAGGATTATGGAAGTTCCAAGGATGTGAATATATGAGTTATTATTTTTAACTGTTCTGCAACTCTAGGAACAATGGGCACGTATAGTAACACTTTGCCCAGATGCCTGCTCTAATACTTTACGTGTATACAATAACCATTTGAACACTTACTAAACTCCCCCAGTTAAGCTTCATGTCTTTGATCGCTTCTGAAAAAGAACTAAAGAATTCAGCAGAGAATTATTCCCTTGTGCAGAATTCTATGGAATCCCCACTATAGAGCTCCATAAGAAGGCTTTAGAGAGAAAATGAAAAAAAAAGAGAAAAGAAAAAAACAGAGGAAATAAAAAGAAAAAAATACAGGAAGGATTTTCTTGTCTAGTAAACTAGTAGGATTTCAGAGGAGTTTCAGGGGAATCCCCATTTCATTCTCCAAAGCCAGAAGTTTATCAAGACTCAGGAAGAGGTAGGCATGGATCACAGCATCACTCCAGAATATGTTGGGTCTGGAATCACACAGGGAAGTTAGGCCCGTGTCCAAGTCTTAGAAATTACATCGATAGGATATTCAGGGTATGTGGATTCATATGGAGGAAAGACATGCCTGCAACGCCTTGCAGCTTGACCTCTGGGTTGAGTATCATCATTTTCTCCCTTCCGTCTTAAAACCAACTTCTCCATCTGCTAAAATACCAGGACAGAAACAGAATGATTCATTGTATACATATATATCTTTCAGTTTTAAAGGTTAAGGCTAACAAAAATTTCAAAGTAACACAAAACCTCAAGCTTCCGATCTTTAACCCATCTCTAATTTTGAGGTATTTAAGTGAGTCCTGGGTTACCCCATGCTTGCCTAGCACACATTCTTCTGAGCAGCTTTCCCAAGAACTATTACAGCAGACACCGTACTGCAGGAGAGGAAACTTTGCTCTCATTGTTGCTCATGCTCATGCTCATGACTGCGCAACCACCCTTAAAGAAACAGGAATTCACTCCTTTGAGGCAGTGAGAAGCTCAGTAAGTCACCCCACAATGGCATTTAACCACAACCCCAGCACCCCACTCTGCCAGGCATTTGCATCCCAATATATCATGCACCGTAGAGCCAAGCCTTAAGCTATGTTGTGCTCTGGTATTCACCATGGTAGGTCAGAGCCTTGCCACTACTTTCTGACCTCTATTTGCATGGAAATTGGTCTTCTCCTGCATGGCTTTTCCACACACTGAGCTTGTTGCAAAAAAGTGCATCAGACTCACCAGTCCTACATAGGAAAGACAAGTCAGGCTCATCCTTATCATCCACACAATTCCTTTTTTCCCTGCAATAGCCCTGTGCTGGATAGACACGTACATGACCCCCACCACTGTCCCCACTCATTAGCAAGAGTAAACCTGACCCTGTGATCTGTGAGCAACACCATTGACCATACTCCCACAGTACTTCTCTGGCCACCTTCCTGTTTTGTCACCTGTGCTTCAGTCCCATCACTTTCCCCTTCATAGACGAAGTCAACAGGGTCATTGTCTGTGTCAGGCTTGTGTCTGGTGAGGTTTTGGTAGTGGAGGAGGGGGCTAGTGGCGTGGCCTCTGTAAGAAGCTTCAAGAAAAGCTCCCCCTACCAGCTCCAAGTCAATCCCATCTCTGGCCAAGGCTGAGTCAATCAGCACCTCCGTGATAAACATATTTAAGAGAGGAAACCTGTTGAGTAAGGGGCCCTTTTTGGTTTGGGAGCTCTCTTTTGTTTTGCAGGTGAGTAGGACACAGAGAAACAACCATATGGACACCCAGGTGAGTGAGGAGGGGGTCAGGGAGACACTCTAGAGCAACAATTTCCCTTCAGCCCACGGTAAGACAGCAGTCTGAGCCCTTGCAGCCCTCAGACATCATCTGTGGAGAAAAGTTTCATATGCAGTGTGTGGAGAAGCCACGGTGGAGAAGCCACGATGGTGACAGGAATTGATCCTGAAAAGGGCCATGCCTCTGAGGGAGACCGACACTGGGGCAGTTTGTCGCTGAGAGAACTGCTACCCACGGGAGACCCCCACTCTATCTGGAGGAGTTAATGGAGGACTGTTTCCCATGGGAGGGATGCCACATTGCTGCAGGGGAGGACTGTGAGAAGGGTTTCCCTTGAGGAGGAAGGAGCGGCTGAAGCAACGTGGAGTGTACTGGGACTGTTCGCGACCCCCATCCTCTGGCTCTCCACTGCGCCATGTAGCGTTGAAGAGATAGGAAAGCTATGGGCCTGGGAAAGAAGGGAAGGATGGGGGGAAGCTGTGTTTAAGATCCTGTTGTTTCTCTCACTGTCCTGCTCTGATTGGATTGGTGAACTGCTGGTGGTTTTGTTGTTTAAATTAAACTTATTTTGTTTCCCCAAGCTGAGCCTGTCTTTTGCCCGTGACCATAACTGGTGAGTGAGCACTCCCTGTCCTTTGTCTTGACCCTTAAGACTTTTGTTGCGTTTTCTCCTTCACAGAGTGAGAGAGCGGCTGTGTGGTGCTTGGTTGCCAACCACGACATCATCACACACTGACAATGGCACACAGGTTCGGTGAACAAGAGGCTGGGCAAGTATCGTAGAGATACAGAGGCATGAGACCTTGCAAAGATCTCCAGCTAGTCTGGGAAGTAAACTAGAGCTGTAAAGATCGTAATCAAACCTGGATCAAGTCTTCCCAAACAACAGCGTGTTTCAGGTCCAGAGTTTCAATTTAGCCTATTAGAGAGAAGGTGACTAACCTGAGAACTCTTTGAAATTTTCAATTTCATAAAAGACAACAAAAGCCTAAATGAAATAGTGTCAGAAGATTGCTTTTCATATCCAGCCACCCCACAGCTTACAGCAAAAGTTCATCATTGTGTTTGGACAATCTGTGCTGCAAAGTAAATCCAACTCCAAAAGGGCAAAACAGGTCCTAACTCTGTTCCCTCTCTAGAGCTGACAAACAGAAATTACCATCCCCTACTTTCTTCACGTTTCCTCAGCTCTGAAAGACAAGCTACACTATTCTCTGACTCCTTTTATGCAATTTAAAAAACTATTTTGCTTTCTTTCCCCCTCCTCGCTTTGTTCTCTCTACGACCATTTAAAAATGAAAGCAGAATCCAGGTGCCTGTTGGGGATCTGCATTTGTTCCCAGCGTCCAGCAGACACCCAAGCAGGTCTGAAGACACAATGAACTTCTGAAGTCACATCAAGTGAAGCCTTCACGTTAGGAGAAGGAGTAATTGTCTCTAAGGGTTTGAGCACACCTCAGAAGCAACTGTGCTAACAATGCATGTTTGAAACCTGATTTCATGCCCATCAGAAGGCAAAGCAGTTCCAGCCTCAAAAGTTTGGAAATTGTTTTCAGATCTGACAGTCCCCTCCGGTTAAAACCTGGAGTTGAGGGGTTTTGAAGACCATCTTTAATCAAGATGACAATTTCCTAAATGGATGAGTCATTTTATTTCCTCAACAATAATAATGGGAATGGAAACTCTTTTTTTCTTATCAAGTTGGAAAGAGAAAGTAACAAGAGCAGAACCTCTAATAGCAGCAAAACCAGTCCCAGTAGAAACCACAAGCCCTGCAGCAAAAGACAGGGAACCTTCTCTGCCTAAGCTCTCCCACAGACTCTTGCTTTTCTTGCTAGCTTTGGACTAGCTCTAAACCTTGCATTGCTTCTGTCCTAAGAGTTCCTGGAATTCCCAGATAGTTCTTGCTGTGGATTTCATCTGACCACCTATTTTTTTCGTGCACAGATTTACTTCCCTTATCATCAGATGCTTGCTTGATTGCCATGCTTACATGCTCAAAACCCTGTGCGCCTACATGTTATGCTAGGTAAAAATGACATGCTGCCTTTTTTGAACATGGCTTAAATCTTGCTCATTTGGCCCTGCTTTTGGGCCATGCATCACGGAGCACATTTTGGCAGTTATTAATGCTGCCTTTCAACATCATCGCAGACCCACAGATCACAGATACTCTAGAGACGGGTAGTTAACGGAGAGCAAGACAAACCGCCTAGGCATATGGCTAAACAAATCAGTCGTCAATTCACTGGGAGAGCTTTCATTTCCATCACGACAATCTGTTGGATCCCAGAACTGTTTTTATGTGGTTCATTAGACAATAGCCTTTCTTGCTACTAGTTGGGTCAAGAGTCAAAATTGCTGTGTAATTGCAAGTCTTGGAGCACAAGAGTTTTTCATCCTGGAGGGTGTTGTCCAAAGGGGAAAGAAAACAGAAGGGAAAGATTATGTCTGAGCAATTGAGCCCTACTGAGGGGGCAAAAAAAGTCACTGAAACTGGGATTAGCCAAATCTTGTAATGGAAAACAAGAGTCCTGTTGGTAAGCTGGCACTTACACCTAAGAGATGTGAGTGCTGGGGAAAGAGCTCAAAGGATTGGTGAAAACAAGACCAGAAGAGGAGATTAAGAAGCTTCTGAAGCCAAAAAGTGATGGTTGGACCTTTTCAAGCGTTTAACTCCTTGAGTTAATTAAGCACATGGCAATAGCAGTTGTTAAAAAAAGAACAGTTCCCAACTTAATCAAAGTACATTATTGGAAATGATACTGTGCAACCTCAGTAGACGAACCCGGTAAATATCAAGTCAAGATAAATAGCTCAGTTATGATTATTATGAATAGTAAATCATGGCCACTGTTTCTTTTGTTTGCCAACAACTAGCATAGTTTATGGCTCTGCACAAACCTAAAACACCATTTTATTACATTTCAGAGAGTGCATCCTTCTAAAATGATAATGTGTTAATAATCTATGCTGGGATTTTTGGCAGGAACCAAAGAGCTCAAACAACTTGAAATAACATCAGCAAAAAATTATTTATTCCCCATCCCTAGCTGCAGAGAAAACAGAGGTTTTTTTGGCTCAGTTACTTCTCAATAGATTTCTGGTTTCAATTAAAACTTTGAGAAGTTAAAAAAAAAAAAGCCAAAGCCAATAAGGGATGGAAGAGAAGTCTCCATTCACTGAGTGTTTCTGAGCTTTTTTTTCCCCCTTGCTTTTATATAACCCTTCCAAGTTAAGAGCAGAGATTAAAGTACAACTATATTGTTTGGAGGGTTTTTTCTCCTTTCGGCTAAAAACCAAATGGAGATGAAGAAAGTTTCTCCTTTCAGAGGAAGGAGCTTCTGACGAGGAGAGTAACCTCAGCGAAGGCCGAGGAAGCACAGAAAGGTGTACAAGAAGCAGCCACTTGCACGTTTTTCCCTGATAGGCATTTTTTCCCTCCTGTCTGCGATAAAAGCTCCTAGACACTTGTTTCCTTAGGTTCGTGATATCGCTGCCTAATGTTAGCCGGGCGATTATATCATTACTGTAGCCTGCCCAAGTTAGTCCTGGCTGCAGGGGCTGTTGGATCAATAATTGTTCCCATTTGGGTCCATAATATTCAACATGGGATTGGATTTGCCAGCAGTCCTTTACCCCTGAAATCCTCCTGTCAATACCGAAAGGATCAAATTACTTTCCCTGACAGCAGAGGACTAGCAGGCTCAGCGCTTTGCTCGCCTCGCACATCCTTTGCGGTTTGACAGATGGACATATAAGGCAACACGGCGGGCCCCCCCCCACACGCCCACCCCTCCTCCCCCGGCCCGGCCCGGCTTGGCATGGCCCCGGCAGGGCCACCGCGGACCCGCGGCTAATGAAACACCTCTGCTTGCGGGGGGAGAAGCGCTGCCCGGCTCCCCCCTCACCCTCCCTTCCCTCCCCACCGGCGGCATTTGCTTGTGGCGGACTCCTCCCTGTGACCAGCTCGGCTCGCCGGGCCCCGCAGCCCCCTCCGCCCAGGGCGGGGGCACCGGGATGGGTGGGCACTGCGCCCACCCCCCCACCCCCCCCCCCCAAGCCATCTCCCCCCCGTCCACATCCTCCTCCCGCAAGGGAAAGTCCCCCCCCGCACGTCCCCGTTCGAAGCCTCCCGGGGACGGAGGACCTGCCCGCCGCGGGGTGGCCAAGCCGGGTGTCGTTGTCATCCCGCCCCCCGGCCCCAGCCCCGCTCCGCGCAAGCGGCCGCTCCCGGGGTCCGGCTCCCGGCGGCGAAATGCCCTTTTAGCATCGGGCGTCAGGCCCGAGATTATCAGCGCCGTTTATTTGAAGCGGAAACGAATCGGAAATCCTTCTCTCAACTGCCTTTTTAGACACATAAATACACGCATAGGCAGGGGCGGGCGGCGCGGGGGGACCGGCGGTGCCCGGCGCGGTGTACGCGCGCACACACCGCGGGGCACGGGCGGGAGGGGGCCCCCGCCTCGCCGGAGGGACCGCATTTCCCGCTGCCCGCCGGGCAAGCGCGGCGAGGGAGGGGTGTGAGTGTGAGTGTGAGTGTGCACAGAGGTGGGCAGGGAGCCTCGCGCCGGGGCTGGAGGTGACAATAGCCCTCGGCGGCTGCAGGGTGCGCCCCCCACCCCGCACAAAAAAAGCACACCCCCACACCCCACCTCCACACACCCCCCCCCTCGTTAATATCGGCGGTATCCAAAGCTGAACTCCGCTCCACTTCCACCCGAGAGGAGAGAGGGGCAGCCGAGGTCCCGGGGGCGGCAATCACCGGCTTATTAATAATCGTTATTAACTCTCCTCACTTGGCCGCCGAGCGCGGAGAGCGGGTGTGTGTGTGGGGGGGTGGTCCCGCACCGCTAATTCTTTCCCCACTCCCCACACTTCTTCGCTCCTGCGAATTGCCGCTTTCGGGGGCTGAGTGTCCTTTTCAATGTCAAAAGCAGCGCGGGGCCGCCCCGGGGCAGCGGAGCTCCCCCAGCCCACCCCACCCGCTCCCCGCCCCGAGCCCAGCGCCGAGAACGGCCGCGGACCTTCGCGCACCCGCACCCGGACACGCGGACACGCGGACACACACACGCGGATACACGCACGCACACACAAAATCCCCATAAGGTTACAATGTTGCTCTCTAGCTCCACTTAACCTGCAATTTACGAAGCGGGGTGTGTGTGTGTGTGTGTGTCTGGGGGGGGTGTCCCCTCTCCCTCCCTTCCACACGCACACACACCGCTGCCACCTACCCCCGGCACCGGCGGGGAAACACGTATAGGCTACCGAAGGGAGGAGGGTAGGGGGAAATAAAAGGGGGTAAATACATTATGAAAACTCCTAAAAAAAAATTGCAACCTCTTCCCAGCAGCACGGTCTTACACCACTCCCCCCCCCCCCCCCAACCACACGCATACACCACCCCCCCCACCAGCCACAAAGCATGGGGAGGGAAGGGGTCGGCGGGGGAGAGGAGGACTCGCATGCATTGCACAGCGGTGAAATATTCCTCGCCCCGCAAATAAATAAAGCCCTTTCCGCGCCATTGCAAAGTCACAACACGAAAAAAAGGAGACGACATTAACTTTTGCATGCGGAGGGGAAAAAGGAGGCGGGGGGGGGGGGGAGAGAGAGAGAGGTAAGACCCTCCTGCAACCCGGCTCATGAAGACAGACCTTTTTCCTCGATAGCTCAGGGTTTTTGTTGCCTTCCCCCCCACCTCACCCCCCCTCCCCGCTTTTACTAACCCATATCCCCAAAACGGCGGCGGGGGCTTCTTAGCAGCTTCCTCTTCTTCTTCTTTCTTCCTCTTCCTCCTCCCTCGGATTTCCCCCTTCTCGCCTCTTCTCTTTCAGATCCCGGTTTCAATCCCTCGCCACAGCCCCCAAAGGTGCTTTTGCTTGTGTTGCGGCAAACCCATGGCGGTGTTCATCTGTCAGATTAGGGGAGCGCACGGCCGCGCAGCACACGCAGAGCGGAGAGGGAGGAGGGCGGGGGGGGAGGAGGGAAGGCGCCCGGGGAGAGGGAGATGGACGGACAGACAGAGGGATAGATGGCTCGATAGATAAATGATAGATGGATAAATAGAGCGAGATAGAGCGAGAAGGGGGGAAAATGGCGTCTTGGAAGCCGGAATCCCGGAGTAAATCAAATTAACACGCAACACCCAGAGCAGTCCCGGCTAATTTTAGCAGGATCCAAAATAAAATGAAAAGGAAAAGGGGGGTGGGAAGGAGGAGAAGGAGGAGGGGGGGTGAAAGAAAGGAGGAGAGGGGGGAAGGAAAGAAAAAAAAAGGGAAAAAAAAGAAGAAAAAAAATCAGTGCACTGGATAAAATCCTGGATTTGAAATCGATGGAGCTTGTCTCTGGCTCTCTGGCTCTCTCGCTTTTCTTTTCCTCCTCTTTCTTTCTTTCCTTTTTTTTTTTTTTTTTTTTGGAGGGAGGCTTTTTTAGATTTCTGTTTGTTGCTCTTGGTTGTTTGGGGGCCTTTTGAAGGGGGGCGAAGGGAGGGAAGCGTTTTCGGTTTTGCTTTTCCCGGCGATGAGTTTAAAATTAAAAAAAAAAAAAAGAAAAAGAAGAAGAAAAGAAAGAAAAAAAAAGAAAAGAAAGAAAGAGCAAAACCCCGCGACGAGAAATGGGCTGCTTTGGCGGCGAGGAAGCTGTTCTTCCCTTTATTCCGTCTCTCTTGTCTGCGGAGCGGGCCCGTGCTGGTGCCGGAGCTCCGGCGGGCTGCGGGGCTGCGGCCGCCCGCTCCCCCCGCCGCGCCGCTCCGCTCCGCGCCGCCCCGCGCCGGGCCGCGCCGAGGGAGGGCAGAGGAGAGGCGGGGGGGGGGTGTGGGGGGGTGGGGGTGGGGGTGGTGGAAACACCCCCTTTTCCTAACGGGCACAGGATCGATGCTCACACACGGAGGCGCACACACCCCTCCTCGCTGAGTACAGCCTCGGAAAGGGGGCGTCTGGGGGCTGCTTTTTGCTCTCCGCTGGATTTTCCTTTCTCTGTCTTTTTATTCTGTCTTTTGATCTGTTTCCCCTCCCTGCAAGGGGCGGCGATTTGTTTAAGCAAATCTGGGGGCTGATGGCTCCGTTTCTCTCTGTTTCTCTCGCCCTCTCCCGGAGTCCTGCAGCACTGGGGCGGGGGTGGCGGGGTATGTGTGTGTGTGTGTGTGTGTGTGTGTGTGTAATAAATGGTGATGGTCACGCACACACACACACAGAGACACAGACACACACTCGGTGTGGCTGCACTGCTCAGCCCTGGGTTAATGTACTCAACAGTGCCACTACCTGACACAACAGCAGCAGTGATGGGGGCAGGGGAGAAAAGGCAGAGAAGGTGAGACTCAGGTTAGTGGTGTATATTCCACTCCAATCTCTACCTCCCCCACGGTTCCCAACCACATTCCCCCACCCCGCCTCACCCCACTCCTCCACCCCCCCAATCCTTGACCCCCATCATGACCTATGCGGGAGATTTATGGGGTCCAGTGATCTGTTCAGACCTGAGGCGAGGAATCCCTCTCTGGGGCTGGGAGGTACAAGGCAAGGACTCCCAACACCCATTTTAAAGATCAACATCCACCCCTCCCGCACACCCCCTCCCCCTTCAGTATGAAACAGTAACAGTGCTCAAAATACAGCACGAATTCATCGCCAGGCCAGTGGATCTGTGCAAAATCCATGTCTTTGGGCTTTTGCTTTCCCACCCTTGCTCTGCCAGCAGTCCAGATGACTCTGCCATTTGGGTGGAGAGTTTGGCAAATCTTTACTCACAGGAGTAACTTGCTGGCTTGCCTGAGTAATCACATAGGTGATGAGAAGGAACTCCCAGAAAAGGGATGTTTTGTGGGGTGGAGCTGTGGAAGTGTACTTACAGGTGAAGGTAACATCAGGGAGGGAGAAACAAGTACCCCCCTGCTATCTCTGCAAGTTTGATCCCTTGCAGAGGTGGTGCCACAGGGTTCCCTGACCCAGAGTGTTACAGGAGGCTCAAAGTACACCAAGTTTCTCCCCTTTGCTCTGGGACAAATGGTCATCGCAGGCCATCATCTGCGTGACCTGAATTCAGGGTTCCACTGATGCAAGGAGTACCTGGGTTGACCTGCACCAGCCATGAAGGCTTATTCATATGCCATGATCCCTTAAATGTGCAGCAATAGATCTACGGCACAGGTCCCAGTCTAACACCAGCTGGATAGGAGAGCTTTGTGTGGCCCACGAGATGTTGGCATAGCCTTCACCAACCCTAAGCAGACTCAACAGCAGAGGTCAGTATGTGCCCTCAGCCCCACGCTGTTTCTTCATGCTTTCTGGGAAAAGCTCCTAGACGAAAAACACACTAAGCCGTTATTTCCACTTGGACTCTCTCCACTTGATTGACCTCTGCTGTGGTACCTGGGAATCCCAAACTGATGAGCTTGAGTACAGGCAGCAGGCTGTGCCCGTCCTTCTTCTCTCATTCTCTCCACCAATAAGAGAAAACAAATAAACAAATCAATAAAATACACAAAAATCCCATGACCAACAGATCAACCCCACTGTCATCCCAAACAAATAAACAACTCAAAAACTTTTGAATTGGAAATGTCTCACTGAAAATGTTGACGTTTCTGATTGAAACCAAATAAGAATTGTCATTTTGAATTGGCGCTTTGACATGGAAGAGAGGCTTGTTTGTTTAAATTAAATCACCCAACTGGAGCTACATTTTGTCATTTTGTATCTAAATGAGACAAAAAGAAATAATTTCAATATTTCTTGGCAGAGCTGCCAGTGACATTTTCCTGTAAAGAATTTTCATTACAAAAACTTTTGGCAGGTAAACTCTGTGCATCGAAGAGCTCCATTGACCACTGCCTTCACCCTTGGACTAAGCCAACACATGATTATGAAATAATTGGCTTGATTGGATTAACAAAGAAAACCAAATTAGGGACCAAAATAATCCAAAAAAGTAAAAAAAAAAGAAAAAGGAAAAAACCCCACCCTTTTGATTTTCCTTTGTTAGAAAATAGTGTTTTGTTTATATTTAAAAAGTTTGCAGTCAAACGTGTTTTGTGAGTCTTTGCTCTTTGTATCTCATATTTCTTTTCTTCTGGAAAGTATACGTGTATGATACAAATGTGATTAAGCAGCCCCACTTAAATAATTTCAAATTGGGAAGTTCAGTTTGGGACGCAATCAAGATAATGGCTTATTTAATGCTCACTCATTTTGAAGACATGGGGGAGTCTACAAAATTAATAATAAACCCCCCTCAAAACTAATAAAGTAAGTTTCTGAATGACCCAAAGTTTGGCCTGTCTTATGTATTACTTGGAAAAAAAATCACATCTGGTTACACGTAGCCTTCAAGCTCTGACAAGAGCCATCAGGATAAATTTCATAAGCAGAAAAACACCATTCCTTTGAGTAGTCATCTTGTAGGACACGTGTACGTATATCATTGTTTATCAGGCTTAACATCAAAGGTTTTCTTGTTGATGGTTTTGTCTTCTAGATCTAGAACATTTTTCTTTTCTATACAAATCTCCTCCCTCTGACTCTGCTGTATGTCAGGGTGTTTGTACAATGTTAAGCAGATAATCTGGAAATTTCCTTCTCTTTGTTCTTTTCACTTATAAAATACTTTGGCATTCATAAAGTTGGTTTGGTTCCTGAAGTGGACCTGAGATGAGTTTCCTAATTGTCTCTAACAATCTGTACATAACCTTGGCTGCAGGAGACGAGCAGATGTTTCACAATGAAGGCCATGAGCCTGATACTTTTTATAAATAACACTTCAAGTAAAATACGCATATAAGTCTTTCTAGGTCCAAGGTATGAATTACTGTTATGCAGAATTACTGGGTGATTTGTAAGCTAATGCGAAAGGAAAAAAGCATCTTGCAAAATG
The DNA here is from genome assembly GCA_009769605.1 of Bucorvus abyssinicus. NCBI lineage: Eukaryota > Metazoa > Chordata > Aves > Bucerotiformes > Bucorvidae > Bucorvus > Bucorvus abyssinicus. Next base: position 4,597,663 of record CM020063.1, read on the forward strand.
CCCTGTAACATTACATGAATCAAAAATACCAAAAAAAAAAAAAATCATTAAAAACAGCCATTTACAATTGTTTTGATTGCATTAATCAGACCAGCTTCCTTCTCAGCTGCCTAGCACTCTTCTGAGCTTTACGTAGAAGACATCTCTCTCTCTATTTCTGTATCTCTCTCTCCGCTCCTATTTGTCCACATATACACACAGAAACTCCTAGACATACAACAGTTAGCAGCTCATTGTATCCCACTACAACATAAGCGATGAGCGATTGTATTCCAACTCAGTTGAAAACATGGGGGAAATGTGAATGTATTTCAATCCTCCCAATTTTTGCTCAAGAGTTGCATGTACAACTGTCTGAACAATTGGCCCCCGAACAGAAATAACAGTGGTTTTCAAAGTTGCCCTTTTGTTTTGTAAACCCCCCAGTCATGTGGTATCAAGTTTCAACATTGTTGTGCGAACAATGGCAGGCAAAAATCAAAATTCAGGAATAAGGGATTGGAAACCAAGTGCAAAACTTATTTTAGAAGGCATAAATGCTCCCTTTTGGTTGATTGTCCATGGGTTTAGGATATTTATGCCCCAGCATCCTCAGACCATTTATCTTGTACACAATTTTGATAGTTGAGTACTGTTATCCCTATCTCATCATCTTATTGATATTGACAAAGACTGTGCCATGCTCACTACTGTCCAAAAACAAAAGAAAAAGATTTTATCTCCAATTTCTCAACCAGGACAATTAGAAGAAAACCTTGGTAGTTCAGCAACATTGTCCTGCAGTGTGGGAGATGACCACATGGGAGGCTCAGGTTCAAGTCCAGACTTTCTCGTCCATCATGTCTTTCCACAGCCTTCTTCCCCCTACGGAGCCAGTGACTAAATATTTTTCTGTAATCAAACAGCATACAAAAGTAGTAGGGCTCAATGATGCAGTGCTTGCTGGTGCATCAGCAGAAGACCAGGACCTGCCCTTTACTCAGGCTGCTCAGACATGAGAGTGCTTTTGGAAACCATTGATTGTTTGTCTCCTGCAGCACTTTCAAAATCCATCAGTTTGTTACTGCTCTTACAGTTGTGGTTATATTTCACAGTCTTTCCTGAGGAAACAAGTAACTCTGACCTTCTAAGTGCATGAAATTCTTACCTTCATAAATAACTTTAAAAATCTCCTAATTACTAATAAGCATCAAAAGCTATACTGGGTTCTCACGTGCATCATCGGTCTATGATGGTATGGATTTCAACCACAGTTCTCATATTGATACAATTTTGCATATATATGCCTTGAGTATATGTCCTTATATATATTTAAGGCTTTATAAACTAGTATAGAAGCAGTAACATGAATAAGAAGCACAACCCAGAAATATAACATCAGTCAATGAAGCACAGGACCAGCAGGAGGTAATTTAAAGCTACATAATTTAGGATAAGGAGTGAATGAAAAGACTGGATTTGCTTGGGAATTCCAGGTATAATGAGCTGTTTAATCTAGCTAGGAAAGTCATAAAAGGAATTGATAACTGGAAGTTGAATTCAGAGAGAAGATCACATTGCAATGAAGACATATGTGGTTCACAGTGATTAATCATTCCAGAAACTTAACAGGAGGATTGGTAAAAATCACCACCTCATGACATTTTCAGGTTGAAGACTGGATGACTTCCTAGGAGATGTGTTTTAGCCAAGAAAAAGTAATTGGGTTCAGGACAAGAGCAGACATGAAATGAGTTAAGAACTGCCTAACTGACAGATCTCTGAAAGTAATTGTCAATGCAGAATTATTGTTGAAGACGAGTGTTACTCGAGTTTTCCCTTATGCTATTCATCAGTGACCTGGAAGTAAATATAAAACTACTCCTGATGACATTTGTAGATGACATTATTGTTGGTGGAATAGCAAAGAACCAGAGTCCAGGGCTGTCTGATGTAACAAACTGCACAGCCTGGTTTGGGCAAACAAAATATATTTTAATGCAATAAGATTCTAGCTGTAATAAGACGCTTTTTGCAAACCCAGACAAAAAACTGGACAAGCACTGCGGTGCCGGCTTCGAGTTGGACCCTCAGAATGAAGTGCTGATGTGATCCTTGGCACTGCAGCCAGGTGACTTGTGGTGTATGGCTCTAGTGAGGTTGAACTCCAGAGGGTGTTTATGGGTCTGACAGCCACATTTTAAAACATATGGTGACAAAACTGGAGAGAGTACAGAAAAGAGCCACAAAAAATGATTGAGGGCTGGAGAAAATGATTTGCAGGGCAAGTGTTGAAGAATTATGTTTAGCTATCAGAGAAGGATTTGATTCCAGGGGAAAAATACCTTGTAGGCAAGGAAATTACATGGTACCAAGGGACTGGATCTAGGTACCTAATTTCTTAAAGGAGCAAGGCTGGGATCATTCCCCCCTTCAGCATTCCCAGTTTAATTGACCCCTACTTACTCTACATTCAATTGAATTCTAACTCTGTCCACGTATTGTAATTGAAAAACTTAAAGCCTTGGGGTCCTCTTTGGGGCGAGGTGTTATATTACTGTGGCACAGTTTTGGACTTGGTCTGGGATTCCTTTCTGGAAACAAAGTTTAATTGAACAAAATAAAACTGTTCTTTAGCCTAAGCCAAGCTGAAGCACTGATGACCCTGACAGGCTAGGCTAAATGGCCTAGATAGTCCTTTCTGACTTGGTAATGTTTGAAAATGAATTTACAGAAGAATCATGTAAATGTCTCTACACAGTGCAGTTCCCATGAAAGGTGTCATTTACATAGGTGGCTCCGAAAGTAGTGCCGCCTATTTATTTCCGTGGAAACTACAGCAGATACTAAGGGCACAATAACACTGTTTGATAGAGCAAACTCTCAGCGACAAAACACTGGTTTTCGACCAAATCTGCACCAGCGGAGGTGACCCATCATTTCACAGCTGCTGTGGTGGTGTCGCCACCCACCTCCTCACTGTGCTGACACCCACCGCTTGGTCTCTGTAGAGGTTCAGCAAGTGTCGATGAATGTCAGTGGGTGCAATTTTTTCTGCATGGAGGAATTCAATTCCACACCTTTGCTTTGCACTGCCAGGTCAGACACCATGTTGTCAGAGTGCCCCTCTGCTGCCGTCTGTTGCATGGCAGCAAAATGTAATGGAATATTGGTGGGAATGTACAACCTCTACTGCCAGACCAGCAACACCTGCCTCTGACGTCGTGGGCCAACATAATAAAACAGGAGGCATTATTTTCAGAGTGACTCTTGTAGTACCAAGCAAAATTGTACTAATCTTTGTTGAAAGTAGACATCCAATGGCTGACAAAACACTGCTGTAAGGTGAGGGCAAATCATGACTTTTCCAACAAACTGTTGAGTCACTGAAGCTGGAGCTTTTTGCTTTTGCTGGGTTTGTGACAGAAAATTCTTCCAACCCGCTGTGGACTTCTTGGCATAGAAAGAGACAGAGCCTTACTTTCATGGTAGGATCCCACCGGTAATGTGTGATATCATCACTTCCATTTCCAACCTGTCCAAATCAGAGCAGATACCTGAATCTCACCTTCTAGATCAGTGCTCCAAGTATGACATGGCTGGCTATTCTTAGATGGGTCTACCATTGTATTTGATCAGACTGCTCTGTTAGGCATAGATAACATTAGTTGAATCAGAAATACTTGATTTCTTCTGTCCAAGTATGCTCTCAGTCACATGGAGCATGTAACAATTTTTATTTCTCATGAAAAAACACAGAATGGTCTTGAGTTTATTAAAATATGATGTGTACCACCCTTCTCCTCAAACAAACCCCACACCACCACCTTCAGAGAATATGAAAACATCTTCCTCCTTTGCTCTGTATGATTTCATTGGGCCAGACACACAGTAGGAAATACAGCCCATGAGGTAGCGTCAGCAGTCAGAGGGTGCATTTCACAGGTGAGCTGAGGTTGGCACCAGAAATTATTTGGGGGAAAAGAATGAGCAGGCTCACATGCTATTAGTAATGCGTAAAATCCTTCAGGTGGCAATAGAAAATATCCGTATGGATATCCATCCATGGATAATATCCAATGGATAAAATCCAATTCTCAGTACCTATGCACCTTCTTTATCTAAATCATAAATCATCTTAGCTGTTCCTCTTCTCCCAGGGCTTTGCAAAACTTGACACATGGATGCTTTCTATGCTTAAATTATTTATCATTGTTGTGGACACCTGAAACTCTTGAAGATGGAAACATGAGGAACAAGATGTATCATATTTCAGTATGAAGCTCTATCTGAATAATAGTTTGCAAACACACTTCGGGGTGTTTGGCATCGTGTGTGTAAATGAACCTCTGCCAGCCCACGCATAGTGAGAATGAGATCCCGCAAGGCCAGGTTGCAATATTCAGCAAGAATCACTGCTGATATTAAGCCTCTGTCGTCTGTGTTGCATGTCATCTAAGGGACACCACCTTCCCCAGCCAGACAGTTGATGGTATCAGGTTGGTCAATGTGCTTACGGGATGCTTGAGCCTCTCTCATGGTAAGCAGTAGCACACCCAGTAGAAAGCAGATTATATTTATCAGTGCTGGGTCTATAGTAGAGCCTCAGGATACCTAATTCTGCCTTTTCTCCCTTTTCTTTGTTCATTATCATCCCATGGCACCACCGTAGTGATAGCCTGTCTTGTCATCAGACAGCGCAGAGATTCCCCAAGTCACGGGCAGCAGCGTCAGGCATCAGCACGAGTGACCCTCGCTCCTCAACCTGAGAGAAAACCAGGCAAGAAACGCTTGGTCTGCAAAACTGACGGCTGATTGATTCCCTGTGCTCCAGGGAGTGTGCAGTGCAACTTTCTGATTCACATCTCAGTCATTTATCTACGTTTTCTTATTGCAGATTTTCTCTATCAGCGAGTGAAATTTGGAAAAAAACCTTCAAAACGACGTGGGTGCCTGGGGCTGACACGGGTGGGGTTTTCCTCACGGCTGCAATACTCCCTTGCCCCTGGCACCACAGCATCTTTTTGTGCCGCTTTCCCCAGCAACCTCTTTAATTTCCGAAGTTTCGTTGGTTTTGTTTGAAGAGCCATGAGGCATCGCCCCCTGCCGGCCGGTCGCCCGGCTGATGTCCGTGCGTCTGTCTGCAGCAGCTCTGCGGGGCTTAGGCTGGGGAGGGGGTTAAAAGCATCAAGCGTTGCAGCTCGATATGTAGATTTTTGGAAAAGAGAGGAAAGTCAGAAAGCAATCACGAGCACCAAAAGCATTGCTTTGTGTCCCTAGAATTTAATACACAAATACGGGTTTATGTTTGCTTTTTTTCCTTTTTTTTTTTTCCCTGTTATCCTTTAAAATATTACCCGATGGAGTGTTTCTTGCTCCAGCTGCACACCGTTGTGCTCATGCAGCAGCATGTGTGATTGGGAGAAACTCGAGCAGACCCGTTGTTCTTTAGGAGTGAAATGCAGACTAACAGCATGGGTGGTAGACAGTCATTGACAATAAAAAATGGTTTGAGAACAGGATGGAGCTACCTTAGGTGCTAATTCGGTCCTTGATTATAGCAGGATCTGAGCAGCTCATGGTTCTCATAGAAAAACATTAACACTCACAATCTGCAAGACTTGAGGGGACTTCAGTGCTTCTATTTTACAGACAAGTGGGTGAGGCATAAAGAAATGAAAATTACTTACATTGGGTTGCAAGGGGAGCCTTGGGCAATGGGAACGTTGTACAGAAGGGCTTGAATTCACATTTCTCACACCCTAGACTCTTCTCACCCTGCTCACAGATGAGTTTTCATCACTCTGAAGTTTACACCATCTCTGTCCAGCTTAAGCTGCAAGGAGTTTAGGTAGCAGGATACATTTTTAACTTTTTTCACTTTGACAAAACTCTGCATCTCAAATAAATTATATAATATATAGCAGAAAACTTCTAGTGAGAGCAAGCTAAAAATATAAGACTTTTTTTCTTTCCATCACAGCCTCTGTTCCCAAATTACACTTGCCTTGCTCAGAGTCTTAGAAAGCTGACACAGAACAAATAGTCCTATGTAAATTGCAAGTTTCCCTTCTGATTGACAGCAATCCACAAAGATGGACTAATTCCAGAGGAAGTCAAGCAAAGTCTGTGTCATAACTATTAACCCAATTTTAAAGCTGTTCCAAACTGCTGCCGAGCTGCCAGCACGGCCTTCATATAACGGCGCTCGTGAATCCAAACTATGGGAGCCAAACAGAGTACCCATGAGTGGGATGGAGTGGGCTACAGGTGGGATATGGGCAGTTTTACTCCACTGGCTACTGCAGCTTGAGGTGGGGAGGGACAACCAGGTACTTCTTGCTCTCTCCTGGAGACTTTGATCTTGAAGAAGTGCAATGGGCAGTCAAGCACGCGACCAGTTACATGCTTTCTGCCTGTTTTTGCTGCTGTTGTCCTTAAGTCAAAACAAGTCATTAAGGGAGCAAGGACAACTATTTCGTTTTTTTTTTTGTAAATTTGTGTAAGGCAAAGGAAGAGGGAATATGGGCTGCTGTTAAATTGGTGGTGTTGCACAGCTGATTTGATTCTGTCACTTCTTACCGCAGAGCCGTGACTGAGTTTATCGAGGTCTCCCTTTGCAAGTGATCATAAACCTAATAGCTGCCCACAGCTTAATATTTTTTCTTGCACTACATATGTTCACTCTTGGTCCTTAGATTATTTTTTTTCTCCCATCTCCATCTGTTTTTTTGCCTTTGAGGTACTTTAGTTACCATGGAAATGGCAACATCATCAGGATGGGTGGAGCTTTGTGCAGTGTAAAGTTTGTTTCCTATATAAAGTGGTTTGCAAGGTATCGGGATGGATGGGAAAAATACAGCTTCATATGTGATAGCTTTTCCTGTTTTAGGTGTGCAACAGAGATACCTATGTGTGCGCATGAGTGCAAGAGGCACATGTGCACATTCCAAGAGGGGGCATGCGTTTCATTACTGCTCTGCCAGATGAAATTTTTCACTTGAGACTTTCATGCCTGATTTCTTACAACCTTTACTTGCAAGCTGGCTTTTAATTGAGAAGACCATATTGTAAGAGTCCTATGACTGTCAGATGGGTTAGGCAAGGTGCAGAGCTCATTCCTTGGAGATGCACATCTTTTGTCATCATTGCCACAGAGAATAGGGGAGTCAATCTAGTGGGTGGTAGCCACATGGGCTTTGTTGTCTGGGTATGTGTGAGGCATTGCCTCCTTCATTTCTGGGATGTGTGTTGTGCCTTCAACAAGTCCACATGACAAAAGATCCATGATCAATATGAACCAGAGATCTCTTAAAACAATTGTGCATGGGCATAAGACACTTCATCTCAAAAAATCTGGCAAATCCAAGGCAGAGCCCTTATTTATTTCAAATCAGACATTATTTCAGCAGTGATCCCATGGACTTCTGCACAGTCCCAGAAGCTATTATCCACTATTACCCCCTGTAGCACCTGGCAGTATTGATTATACAGCCTCGTGGAGATGGAGTTATCTTAGAAGAATAATGATTTTTGGCAAAGGATATTAAGAGAAGGGCCAGACATGTCAAAAAGATGAGAACTTAGCCCATGAAACTTAATATTATGGCCTGTGCGGTATCCAAAATTCTTTTAGGCTAGTTCATATATTCAGTGGATGTCTCTAAAAGAATCTGAAGAGCTCTCTGCTTTTCTAATCAGGTATGTGGATGGGAACAGGGGATCTGTCACAGAAAAGGTTTTAATGCAGTTCCCACTGAAGCAAAAGGAATAGGAAGGTGCTATTTCATCTGAGTATGTGCACGTCTATGTTCCTGATGGACAGTCTCTCAGAGGCACATCTGCATGTCTGAGACAGCATTCAGTTCTTAGAAAGTTTGGTGGGGAGAGGGTGAGGATCCCACAAAAGAAGAGGGAGTCCGATGTAAAGTCCATGGGGATGACTTTGGTCAGTCCTTAGAGTCTGCTGAAGAGAGGAGTCTCGGGTCAATTCCTTGGATCTTCTCTCCTGAGCTTACTTTGTCATGTGGCTAGAGTGATAGTATTTGTTTATTTCTATTATGGTTATTTTTAGGTGCTCCAGCTGCAGCCATTTCTTACCACAACAGTCCTTTCAAGAAACAACCTTCTCAGCAACACTGGAAATCTTTCCCATGGAAAAATAAAAAGAAAAGAAAACACAACGAAGAAACCTAACAAACTCAGCAGCCAGCAGTAGAAATCCTTCTCAAAGGCACATTCCAGCAATAAATAAACTTGTGATTCTCAGCAATCTCAGAAACTAGTGGTGGGGTTTTTGCAGCAATTCATGAAAATCCATCTCTTGGTCCAGCACGGACGGCAAAATCTTTTTTGTGCTTTGGCTGCAGAGAGCTGGGGCATTCATGTGTCAGACACCATCCTGGCTAAAACACAAGCAATCACACCAGTGAACTCTGGATTGAAGAGCATGACCTCTTATAATCGATGCCAAGATCTTTTAGTCGGGCAGTGACAGGCTTGAATTTGGTGTGAAGAGAGCACAGAAGGACTGCTCATCAAACAGACTCATCAGGAGAAAGCGAGGGCCTAGGGGGGAAAAAAAAGGCTGATTTCAGCCCTTTTAGAGATGGGGATGTCTGAAGCAACATCTCTGCAAAGGCTGCCAGCAGCCAGGGATGCTTCCAGTGTTGTGGTGTTACGCTTTCAGCGTGACAAACCACTTAATAAGCCAGCAGCTTCTCCCAGCATCGGTCCATGTCCAGAGCATTTTCCATCTGAGTGCCATTGTGTGTTGTGTTGGAGTCATAGAGAAATAGGGCTCAGAGGGACCAGGAGAGGTCACCACCGTCACCTCCGCCACCCACTGAGGCAACCTATACAGCAAGCGCCAGATCTGAGAGGACAGCTTTGAAACCTTTTGAACAGACACAGGCAGGAGCAAAAAAACACACTAAAAAGCCCTACGGCCAGCTAAGAGTAAGTGGAGATTTAGCAGTGGATGGCCTCCGGGCATCACAGTGGTGCATTTGAATCCTTTTTTGTTGCTTGGCTTTCTTTCCGTTCAAACTTAAAGCTGAATTTGCTGGGATTGCTTCAGAGGTCCTCAATTGTTCCTCTTAAGGATCACTTTTCCTCAGGTCTCTTTAGAAGGTACTGTCAGGTCCTTTTTTAGGATAATTGGTCACCAGACAAAGCCTTCACCTGTGACAATGCTTCTCACCAGAATATGGGAACTTCCAAAGGAAGCCAGGAGCTCAGCAATCTCCAGCACAATGTACACAAGGTCCAGATCCAAAGAGAGATCAGGTATGAGGAGACATGGACTATTCCTAGATGGACAAAAGTGTTTTTCTTGCATTAAACATAGAGTCGCTACAACTTACATTCCAGTTTTCTCCTTCCCTTGAGCTGATTCACAGTGGAAATCCAGCCTAACTGAAACTGATCCAAGCACAGAGCCCCTAACTGAGGTTCTTTCTCCTTATTTGCTATCCAGCTGAAGCCACAGTAGGGTAAGCAGATCTCTTATTTCCTAAAAGATCTTCCCCTCACACTTTATAAGAGGCATTTTACCGCTCAGACATAGCAGAAAGAAAAGCAGGACTTGATTTTTTGTTTCCTGAATTAGACCTCTGTAGGGATATGCACTGTAAAAAGCTAAAACATTGGGAGTTTGTCTTTAATGTATCTGGTTTTAATGAAGTGTTTGTGTCTTACATTTGAATTACATCTTTGTGAACAATCAGCTTCTTGATGTGGTAGCCAAATCTCTCAAAACAGTATGAATGTTTCTATTTGAGATTAATCAGCAAATAATTTTTTCTTGCTCTTTTTCACACTGAAATAGTAAACTGGGGAAAAAAAAAATAAGTTGAATTCAATGTGTTTCTTTTTGTAATAATTTCTTAATTTTAGATAAATACGGGAATTAGAGAAATTGAAAACAAGAGATTTTGAAGACTCGAAGACATAAGCCTTTTCTGACCAAAGCAATGAAATATTAATTCACATGTAGTTTCAATAGTAGGGTTTTTTGGGTTTAAGTGTTTTTTGGGTCTAGGGTTTTTTTGGGGAGGGTAAGTACATATTAGTTTGCAAAATGCCACCAGGATCTAACTAAGCTGTCACTGAAAACTGGAGTGGAGGATCTTGTACATGGACTTCATGCGTTCAGGGTTTCATCCCTCCCTGCAGGAAGTAGGGTGAAGTGGTTTGTATCAGCTGCACCCTGAACATTGTTTTCTCATGCATCACCAAATGCCAGGGAGCTGCAATAATCCATTCTGGAAGTGACAAACATATGATACCATGTGGCCTGATCCTGTGGGAGGAAGGGTGGAACTTCCTATGGGTAGAGATGGTTCAAGAAAAAGGATTTTTTTTTTAAGCCTGGAGTCTCTTCCTAGCTGTCCCAGGTTAGTGACGAATAGACCGCAATTTCAAGGCTTCATGCCATTTCATTAATCTTCTCTAGTAATTTCTGCTGTTGAGTAATAATGTGAGTATGTCTCTGTTGATTCCAAAAGGACCATTGTGGATTTGAACTGTGGTAGGAATCATTCCCACAAAGGCAGAAGGAACACTATTATTTCCTGATCTAGTGAGTGTTGGGCAGTTCAGAATCCACATTATCTCACATCCTATATGATTTATCCATAAATGAATCAAATGCAAAAACCTGCTTGCTGGAGTTCTTCAACAGATGTTCACAATCCAGAGGAGTTGGGTGGTTTTCATGTCATGTGCCAAATATCTCTTTTTCCTCACACCCCTTTTCAACACCCAAGGTTGAGATACTTGGAGCAGAAGCAGATCTGTACCCGTCACCTCTGAGATCCTTCTGGTGAACACAGCTCTGAGGACTGAGGTAGCCGTAGATTTGCTGCCAATCCATCCACAGTCACATGTAGTTACATTGGGCCAGGGGTGTTTAATGATGTGTTGTCATTAAATTCACAGCTGAAGAAAACCCTGTTGAAACTGGTTTTGCTCCCTCTGTGTTGCCTGTGAAGTTAAAGGAGTCCTTGATTGCACGCTACATTATGGCTGTGCAATCTGTGATGCAGCTAACCCTGTCTCTCCTCCTGAGGTTTGGCTGATGTCCTTTGGGCATCATCTTTCAACACATAGGCAATGCCAAGACATTTTGATAGGGATAGAAAGTGTCTACTGCATAAAGTAGAAGAATATTTTGTCCAGACTATTGCCAAGCCATTGTACAGCTTCACCTCCACCTCATCCCCTTTCAGGAGACACAACGCTACTAGTCACAACACTGCATACCCCAGGCTTAGGCAGGGATGTGTCTTCATGAAAAGGAGAAAAGAACAGTGCAACCTGCAAAGATTTACAAAGCTTGGCCTTTGTGTCACCCTGGGGTCTGGTTTCCCACTAGCACTGCATCCTTTGGTTTGAATTCTGGATGCTCTGTCTGGCTCATCTGGTGCCTTGCATTCAATATCTAGTGTTCCTTTATTTGGTCTTCCTCTTCCTATAAACTTACACTTGCTCTCACAAGAACACCTGAGGTGTATAAAAACGCAACAAAAGAATTAATCTAGTCTGACATTTTCACTGTGGAACTTGGGTAGTTTTCTTGAGAGAGGTACCTTATTTTCTACACCCATCAGTAGCTCTGTACTCAGTGGGGCTGGTAAGAAAACACATTTCCCGTCCATGAAGAAATGTAGCTTTTTCCAATTCAAAACTGAGCTTACAGAAAAGTGTCTTGTCAGAATTTCCCGTCAAATGAAAATTCCCACCACACATTAAAAAGCCCCAAACAATGAAAGGGTTTGCACAGACAGAGTTCGAACTGTGCATTTATTATTGTAAAAGTAGTATGACAGTGATCCTGATTCTGTTAGCCACATATGGATTTCTAATGCTCTTTGATATGTGAAAGAGTGCCTGAGGTATCTCCAGAGTCCTGAAGGGTATGGCACAGGATGTCTGCCCATCTGTAAAAACCTGGTGGGTTACTCCAGAACATCTCAGGTGCCAAAAACATCTGTGTATAGGTAATGAAACTGAGCTCTGAAATTACGCACACTTCATTTTGAGGGACTTAGTCTGTGAGCACGGTCCTACCTCTTCCTCTTTACTAAAGTTGGATCTGATGTATCCCACTCAGTACTGGGCTGTGCTGGTGTCCGCATGTGTGCCCACGTGTCTTAGAGATGCTGCACTAAATCTCCTGCATGCTGGTGTTTCCAAACCAGGGTGTAGACCTGTGAAGCTTGCCTGAGTGCTTAGCTCAAGTCTTGGAGTGTATGTTTGAGCGTGGACCTTGACTTAAATTTGACATGTTTATCTCTGTAACACTGCTAACACTGACAGCTCTTGTGTCATGCCAGAAAAATTCAATTTTTACCATGTTTCCCAAAACCTTCTAAAGTCTGGGCCAGATGGACAACCTCAACGCTGGATGTACACACCCTAATATCAGTTCAAATAACCAGTAAAAAAAAAAAAAAAAAGAGACACATAAATAAAAGGAACAGAGCAGATTAAAACAAACTGGGTTACATATGCTGGACTCACTGTTATTCGGAGTCCAGCTCATGGCTAGCACTGCCTTGACTGTGCTCCCCCATTTTAATCTTCTCTTTTAGGCCAAGCCTGGTGACCTTGGGTGATCCAGCTCACTTTACACCTTGGCCTAATTACAGCCAGAGGAGCAGAGGGTGGAATACGGTAACTGTCCACATCCTTATCATAGGTGAAAACAGACAGAATAATCATTTAGGGTGGCTGAAGTGGGTAAGGCTGGGAGTAATGAGATGGAAAGTTTAGATTGAATATCAAGATGAAATTACCCACAATACATTCTTTTAGGGAAGGGGATGTATTAAGTCTCAATTAGTGGCAGTGTGTTCTAATAGCACCACAGCTACTGACAGCATTATCGTCCCTTGGACTATTAAATCATTTTTCAAAGAAACTGATGGAAGGCTGAACTGGACAAACCACCGACAACTGTAGTATAAGGACTAATCCCATGATGGAGCTAGAGTGGAATAAATAGGTACTTTCCATGTCACTCATGAGAAGATATTGTACCGGGTGATGATATCCACCAGGCTTTGTCTCTGTGCAAAGATCCTTGACAGCATTTTCAAAACTGCCTAAGTGGCTTAGGAGCCCTAAGGCTCTTTTGAAAACCAGTATGGTAATTTAGGCACCTAAAAACTATTGTATCACCCAGTGAGAATTAGATTTATGACACTCCCTCTCTTAAAAGTGCTTGGTTTGAAATGCCCATCTAGACAGATGGATTCATATTTACGTGGAGTACTGCAAGCAGACACAGCCTCGCTTTGCCTGTTCTCTACAGCAAAGGACTAACAGAAAGCTTGGTACAGGATAAATTAGGCCCCTGTGATTTCACTTTTTGGCACACAGCAGCAACTTACCTGCAGTTTGCAGTTCAAGCAAACCCTAAACCATGATGAGACTAGGATGAAGTCTCCCAAAGTGGCATTTTGTGGGATGTTTCTTTCTGAACTTATGTTCTGATGACACCTATACTACATGAATCAATGTATATCACTGCCAAATATAATACATCTCCGATACAGAAACAAGTTAGTGGCAGACTAGCATCCAGCTCTGAATTTTCATGTCACTGCCACAAGCCTGAATGCTATAGAAATCCAGAGCACCAAGGGTATTATTGCAATTTGCATAAGTAGAAAACACAGTGATTAAAAGTTATCAAAGCAAGCTATCGCTCAGTTGTCAGCTCCACAAGCAGATTCCACTGATGTCTTTCCTGCTCCTTCTTAATAATCTCCATAAGTTCTTGCTAAGAGCTGCATTGAAGTAACCTGTCATTTACTCTGTCTTTCACCAGTTCGGCTCAAAGACTTGCACCAGCTGTGATCGCTTGGAGTCGGAGCCGCTGTGTTGCAAAGCATTGCTACAGCTGCAGGCAAAATGTACAATTTGGAGATCTGCCGAACCCGAAAGTCATGGAAAAAGTGGAGCTGTACCACCCATAGCACCCTAGCATTGTGGCAGGAGAAATACTGCCCTGGGAGAGGAGATCTTGGTCTCCAGCTTGATTTGCTTATGATGAACAGAATCAGAATCATTTTATTAGAAAACATCTTTAAGATCGTCAAGTCCAACCATTCCCCCAGCACTGCCAGGGTCCCTAAACCATGTCCCTCAGCACCACATCCACACGGCTGTTAAACATCTCCGGGGATGGGGACTCCACCACTGCCCTGGGCAGCCTGGGCCAATGCTTCTCAACTCTGCCTGTAAAGAAACTTTTCCTAATGTCTAACCTAAATCTCCCGTGCCACAACTTGAGGCCATTTTTGCTCGTCCTGTCGCTTGTTCCTTGGCAGAAGAGACAGACCCTCACCTCACTACAACTTCCTTTTAGGTACTTATAGAAAGTGAGGAGGTCCCCGCTGAGCCTCTTTTCTCCAGGATAAACACCCCCAGGTCCCTCAGCTGCTCCTCAGCACACTTGTACTCCAGATCCTGCACTACCTTTGTTGCCCTTCTCGGGTCATGCTCCAGCACCTCAATGTCATTCTTGAAGTGAGGAGCCCAGCAACCTCCCCAGTGTCCTGTACAGGGGGATGATCCCTGCCCTGCTCCTGTTGGCCACACCAGTGATGATACAAGCCAGGATGCTGTTGGCCTTCTTGGCCACCTGGGCACACTGCTGGCTCCTCTTCAGCCACTGTTGACCAACTCTTCAGGTCCTTTTCTGGTGGGCATCTTTCTAGCCACTCTTCCCCAAACCTGGAGCATTGCAGGGAGTTGTTGTGACCCAAGGGCAGGACCTGACATTTGGCCTTGTTAAACCTCACACCACTGGTCTCAGCCCATTGATCCAGTCTGTCCAGATCTGTTCTGTAGAGATTCCTAACCTTCAAGGAGATCGGCATATCTGCCAAACTTGGTGTCATCTGCAGACTGACTGAGGGTGCACTCAATCCCCTCATCCAGATCATTGATAAAGATGTTAAAGAGGACAGGCCTCAGTATTGAGCCTTGGGGAACACCACTGGTGACCAGCCACTAACTGGATTGAACTCCATTCCCCACCACTTTCTGGGCCCGGCCATCCAGCCAGCAAAGAGTACGCTCATCCAAGGCATGAGCAGCCAGTTTCTCCAGGAGGATGCTGTGGGAAATGGTGTCAAATGCTTTGCTAAATCCAGGTAGACAACGTCCACAGCTTTTCCCTTGTCCACTAAGTGGGTCATCTTGTATTTCATAAACTCATGCTGACTGGGCCTGATCACCTGATTGTCATGTACACATCTTGATAGTACTCAACATGATCTGCTCCATAACTTTCCCCAGCACCAAGGTCAGACTCACAGGTCTGTAGTTCCCTGGGTCCTCCTTCCAGCCCTTCTTATAGATGGGTGTCACATTGGCTAACCTCCAGAACAGAGGCTCTAAATAGGAAATCATTCCTTGTCTGAACAGGGTTTCATCTTGTCTTTTTGTGGTTTCTGCTGGCCTCTGGTGCAGAAGCAGAGTGAGCAAAAAGCTGTGCAAAACACCACAAGTCACACCTCCTGGTGGATCTGGAAGACCTGATGTTTTGTTGATGATGGTTAAGTCTTCATCTGATTCAGCTTTCCCAATATGTACTGCTGAGTGCCACAAAACCAAGGAGGTGTTATAAAGCTCCCTCAGGCAAGATGATGTCATTTCCAGCCTACATGTGCTTTGAAAGGCTAGAAAATGCCATTATCTGTCAAACATGACCTTTCAAGGTAGAAAATGAGATTGAAAAATATTCTGTCCTTTCCATGGCAATGTTTCTCTACTGTAGAAAGTATCTCCTGACACACATGCTCTTTGGTAGCTGGACTGCTGACTCCCACACTCAAGATTTCTGTTTTGTCCTTTTTTTTTTTTTTCCTTCATCTCTAAGTGCAAGTGTTTAATGTGAATCAGTTTAGCACAACTGTAAGTCGGTGCAAATTTACTGAAATTTCTAGAACTGACACCAATCTTACATTTCTTTTTCTGCCAAGTAAAAGTCATTTGCTGAGGCTAAAAGTGAGACCAGCTCTCCTGCTGACAGTCAGGAAAGGGGGCACCTCTGGTTCTGTAAGCTGTGAGTCCTGTTGTTGTGTTTCATTCAGACATTATTCCCCACTCTCCATTTCAGTACCCTTTGTCTAATGACTGACATCTCTGCATGTAAAACACAAACACTCCTGTGAACGTGTTGTCTTAAACATTTGGGCTTCTTGGAAACCTCAGCTCATCAACAGTTAGTGGGTTCTTGGGGCTAAAAGGGGTGATTACATTGTGTTCTACGGAGCCAATTAGAGGCTGACAACATTATCACAATTATCTGATTAAACTTTTACTCTCTGTCCTTTAGAATTACTTCCAGTCCTCTTCAGACATTAAAAAGCATGAGGCTATGAAACAATCGGAATGATGTCAAGAGTTTCCTCGGTCCTGCCCTTGCCAAAAGACTGAGTGTCAAATGGTCTTCCTCAGATGAGAAGCCTAGATTAGTCTGGAACCAAACAAGTATATGATAAAGGCATGGTACCTAAGCAAGCCAAATGAAGAAAAAGGACTTGTGGACTTTTCTCCAGCATCAAGGTTCTAGGACAGTGGTCCAGATTATCACAGAATCATTTTGGTCAGAAAAGACTTTTAAGATCATTGAGTCCAACTGTTTGCCCAGCACTGCCAGATGACCAATAAACCATGTCCCTCAGCACCACAACTATATGTCTTTAAAACCCCTCTGGGGATGGGGACTCTACCACTGCCCTGGGCAGCCTGGGCCAATGCTTTACATCCCTCTCTGTAAAGAAATTTTTCCTAATATCTGACCTAAATCTTCCCTGGCACAACCTGAGGCCATTTTCTCTCGTCCTACCAGTTGTTACTTGGCAGAAGAGACAGACCCCCACCTCGCTACAACCTCCTGTATTTCAGGGAGTTATTGAGAGCTAGAAGGTCTCCCCTGAGCCTCTTTTCTCCAGGATAAACACCCCCAGGTCCCTCAGCTGTTCCTCAGCACACTTGTACTCCAGATCCTGCACCATCTTTGTTGCCCTTCTCTGAACACGCTCCAGCCCCTCAATGTCCTTCTTGAAGTGAGCGACCCAAAACTGGACACAGTATTCAAGGTGCAGCCTCCTTAGTGCCGAGTACAGGGAGATATCCCTGCCTTGCTCCTGTTGGCCACACCCATGTTGATATAAGCTTCTTGGCTTATATCTGTTGGCCTTCTTGGCCCCCTGGGCACACTGCTGGCTCCTCTTCAGCCAATGTTGACCAACTCCCCAGGTCCTTTTCTGGTGGGCATTTTCTAGCCACTCTTCCCCAAACCTGGAGCGTTGCAGGGGGTTGGTGAGAGTCAAGCGCAGGACCTAGCACTTAACCCTTTTGAACCTCATAAAATTGGCCTCAGCCCATTGATCCAGCATGTCTAGATTCCTCTGTAGAGACTCCTGACCTTCAAGTACACTGGCAGACTCGCCTAACTTGGTGTCATCTGCAAACTGACTTAGGGTGCAGGTGATGACTGGCCGCCAGCTGGATTGAACTCCATTCCCCGCCATTCTCTGGGCCCAGCCATCCAGCCAGTTTTTTATCCAGCCAAGAGTACTCTCATCCAAGCCATGAGCAGCCAGTTTCTTCAGGAGAATGCTGTGGGAAACAATGTCAAATGCTTTCCTAAAAGCTTTGTATTACCATGGCACACCAGAGCCAAACCTCATCCTCAGGACAGCTTGATTAGACTAAGAATCTGTCTTAGTATAGTTAGCCTTTGGAACTCATCATAGTTTGTTATATTGCCCGTTAAATCCAGAAGCATTTAAGACTCAACTTACTAGGTGAATTTTGAGAGAAGAACAAGAAAGGAAGGAGGAAAAAAATGAAATAAAAAGGAAATTCCAAGCTATTAAAGCATGCTTTTGGGGACCAGAGGTATGTGAGACCTCTCACTATGAGTTAATCTGAGTGATTTTCTCCATATAAGAGTGATGAGGAATAAGTCTCTTGAAGTTTGGAAAAGAATGTGGTCAGACTTGCATCCCGATCTTGGAGCCTGAGGGACTTATCTGGGCTCTATGGTGGCAATACCTGAGCACCTCAGCTTTTATATTTAAACAGATGCAGATAACTGTATTGTTTCCAGATGAAACATGGAGGCATAGAGAGCTAGGTAATCTCTATTGGATTTACCCATATCCGACAGCAAATCTGTGACAGAGACACAAAATAAGCCTGAAGCCTACCCAACCCACAGAGGCCTTCTTCTCTTCTGTAGTTCATCTTTCTGCTCTCAGAACAGGATTTTGAAAGTTCAAGCAATGCATGCAAAGAACTGCCTCTCTTTCCAATGAATGAAGTGCTGTTGCTCAGAGTTCTTCCAGAGCAGGGCTAAAGCTCTGTGGTTCACTCAGCCCTGGTTTTCAGTGCCTCCTGTTTTTGGATGGAGCTTCAAGACTGAACAAGTTTCAAAATTCAGCTTGGCTGCTTGCACAGCGACATCATGTGGAATAGCACACCAGCCCAGCACGAGACCCTGATGAGCTCCCCAGTGAACCTGGCCCGGAGCTGGGTTTGCAGCCCAGCCCAAACCAACCTGGCTTCTGTTCTCATTCTCAACTGCTTCCCACGCCTCCCATGTTTACTCTGGCAGCAGATATCTTCAGTGCCCCAATCCCATAAAACCTAAATGTGGTCCCAAACCACATCACTTGGTTTTGGATCAAGATCCAAATTTCCAAGCATGTCTGAGTCCAGGATTTCTATTATTTGTCTTGCCATAGACATGAAATCACCCTAGAAATGTGCATCTGGAAAACAGACAATTTCCGATGATTCAAGAGAGGATTTGGATTCATGGGTACATCCATTTCTGTATCTAGCACAAGCATTGGTATTCCAACATTTCACTACTGTCTGTCAATGCAATGGAGTTTCTAGGTCTTACTAGAACGATAATAGGAATGAGGCTCATTTTTGCTTTAAGATATAGTGTTCAGCTCAAAACAGAAAAGAAATTTCTCCTATATTACAGGCAAGTTTACTAATATTTTCAAGGTTGTAAGACAATCTAGTACAAACCTGAGAGTAGGACCTGTAAATCCAATGTTTCATTAAGAAGGTGGAACATGTTAATAGAATAGAGAATACTGTCCATTGGCAAATGCTATGAATCAATTTATTTTATTCCTGGGTATACGTTCATGTAAAATTGGGCTAACTTTCCTCTCTGTCAAATATAATACACATGGTTCTGGCAACATCTGTTTTGTTTCGCTTGCTAGAGCTGTGGGACTCTAGATTGAATAAGGTCTTTCCAATTCAAAGAATAAAAGCTCCCAGGAAAGCTAGCCATGAGCCTCTGTTTTTACAATAGATTGCTTGGCTTGTTGCAATCCATTCAGCCAAACATTTTTTACAGAGTTTAAGAGCACTGTGTGAATACCAAGTGCATGAATTGTGATTAGCAGCTTCCCTTAGAAGTCTCTTTCTTGGAGCTCTTATTTAATTTAATCTTGTCTCAGGTAAATAAAAGGAACAAAGTGGAAATGGCCTTTGACTCACTAGTTAATCACTTGCTTCTGTTAACTATTCCTCTGTCAATGTTATTAAGTGGCAGCATCTAAGGGTAAATAGGCAAACATGTAAAAAGGCTTAAGTGCCATCTGTCCTTACCTGCTAAAGTTCTTTTGCCCTTTGGAGTTGATCCCTTGGTCTTATTGCCTTTTTTTTTTTTTTTTCTTTCCTTAAGAAGAGATTTGCATGCAATATGATTAAAATACACAGCTGGCCAATTCATCCCTAGCTCCATGGCTGTTCGAAGACACTCAGTAATTGTAATTGTGTGATTGTGTGGTTGCAGATGCACTGTTTATCTCCCAGTGATCGGAGTAACGAAGACAGAAATTGCAGTCACGTGCAGAGCAATGCTGATTGGCAAAAGTTAATGTGTGTGTTGAATATTAGCAGGGAAGTGTTTACTCATACAGTCCTGATGAGGACTTGCAATAAATCATAAATTCCAATAAGCCTGAAACGTCACTATCTGATACTACTCTTTCTGTTGGACCAGTTAGAAGCGTGGCTTTAAGTCTTATTCATCACTCCTTTCTTATATATTTTGTCTAACGCAAGCAATCAGGTATGTTTTCTACCTAGATGTCATTTAAGTGGAAGAAAACAACACAGAAAGATAGGTTTCACTGATCCATCTCTGGGACGTGGATGTATTGCTCCTGCAGGTGAGTTGAAGGATGGAGAATCCAGCCACCGGTGCTTACAAATGCTCATGCAAAATGATTGTACCCTCCTTCATGGGTCTAGTTGCATCTTATTCCCCATTACATGATCATTCTATGTCTGGATGGATGCTTGTTTCTATCAGGTGGCCTGACACCAGCTTTACTCTTCAGGTTTCTGCTTAATGTGTAAGTTTTTGGCAACCGGTTACTTTTTAACAGGCATGATTTGTACTATTGCCCTCCAGGGAAGGGCAAAACACTTCGAAGCTGCCTGGGAGGACTCTCAGCAAGGTACAGAGCGTGGACCTGCCTCCAGTATTGACAAAACTCCTTGAGTGGATTCCTTGGAGGACTCTGGAGCTGCTACCGTAAAAATTCCATGGTCTTCAAAGGAGGGCAAAACATTCCAGAGCTGCCTGGGTTGTGTGCAAGACTGCGCAGCATAAAACACAGAGAGACCAATAGGACTTCTTCATGTTTTGCAATGCTTCAACTTCATCTCCACAAAAAAAGCAGGTTTGAAAAAGATTCAGACAATCTTCATGTCTTATTGGTTGATGTGGGAGATGTGGCACCTGTCAATTTTCAGATTATGTGCCCTTATTTTTTAAGATTAAACTGGACCCTTGTATTGTAAAGGGTCCAGCCATAAGCCATTGATGTTCCTAGTGATTTTTATAACATTTAGGCTGGATTTATTGATAAGCAGATCAATACAATTTACTCAAAATCCTTGCAACGATCACTGTTGCTTCTTTGACATGAGCTATCCACAAATAGGCTCTTTGATATCTGCATACTCACAGTGCAGAAGCAAAAAGTAGTACAATTGGTGAAGTTCCACAGACTGGTAAAATCACCCCTGAATGAAAAGTGGCAGAGTCAGTGGAGTTGCACTAATGTAATTGAGGTTACAGCCAGGCTAGCAAGGCAGAGTCCTTCCCTCTACCCTGATGCACCAGAGAGCAGAACCTGGCCCAGAGCCTGTAACGAGTTTAAACAATCTGTTAGGTGCTTCGGGATTTGGAGGTGAAAGGTGCTATGTAAATGTCAGTCATCATTTGCTGGAGCACTGCATCCAGGCTGAGAAGCACAGCCTGCCAGAGACACTTCAACAGGGTGTTAGGAGTGATCTTCTTGTGAAACATATTGCACTAGATGTAGGGAAGTTTGTCGAGTGGAATCATGTAATCCTGGTTACTATAAATCATCTGATACACTTTCCTCTATCTCTCCATTTTCTCTAATTATTTTTCCCTAGCTTTCTTTATTATTTAAATAAATGAACCCAAAAAGCCATCTATGAAGAAATTTATTTATACAAAAGAGGTGTGATCCCAGCTTCCTGAAGTTTTTTATGGACAGTAACAGAGCAGAATGAATCATGTAACCAGAATAGTTTGTTTGGTTGTGGGTTACTCTTTTTGGTTCATGGAATATTTACGAGCCAATCATAACATTCTCACATGCATTTGTTATTGAAAACAACCTGTGAAGTAATGAGTAGCTCACACAGAGGCTGGGGAGGACATTCATTGCTGAGACTTCAGAACACGCGCTGTTTCTATTACTTACACTAGTCACCTGGTTGTCTTGCTGCTTTCTGACTGCGTTACTAAATTAATTAACCAACAGAGTGTGGATTTTGAGTATTGCATCCATGAATGTGGCTCGATGGTTGCTCTCAGGAATATTCGGTATTTCAGAAGACTTGAACCTAGCCCCAGATAAACAAACCCGTTTCAGGAAAGGGGATGGGCTGTAAACAGCCTGCTAGACGGATGTGATTTTTCCTTCAGTGAGTATTTGTGACTTTATGCTCCAGGTTTGTTTTTCAGCAGGCTAAATCTTCCTAAAAGTGAATGCAAAAACAAAGAAGAGACTGCCCTCCTCTTTGGGTCCTCTATGGCACAAAAAACCTTTCCAGTGGAGAAACTGAGCACAAATTCCTTTCTCTGAATACCTACAGAATATTTTTCATTATGTATGCCACCAATGAAGGGGCTTTACTTACCTTCTCTGTGGAGAGAATAGGTGGTAAAAAGAGGAGATGTTGGGCAGCTGTGCAGAAAGAGGGCGGCAAGGCTTGGGAGGGATGAAAAGAAGATTATTTTACTTCAAGTCCCAAGACATGGGAAGAATGTGGGGAATGTGAATGTAGATCAGGTGAGGTTGCTCTCCCCAGCCCTCTCTGCATGCTGTGTTTAATACAGTTGTTCCTCAGAGGGCAACTCAGAGCTCTCTTGGCAGTGTTTTCAGGAGGCGTCTGGGAAAACATGGTTCAAGAGAACCTCTGTGAAGGCTTGTTCATCTCTCATGTTGCTCCTTCTGTGATCTATTCAGTTCTTGATTCCTATTTTCCTCTTTTCCGTTTTAGTTTCTATTTTATCACAGCAAAATCAAAGTTAGGCGTTGTTTGTGTTTTTCACTTCGGTTTTGAAGATGGAACATGCAAAATCCTTTCACCTGTGGCATAAAAATTCAAGTTTTCCTTAGCTAGTAACATGTACTCAGTTCAATTTAATTTCAGTATCTTTAAAGTGAAGAACATTTTTTTCTGCCATGTGTAAAGAGCATCCAGCACCTAAGAATCGCAGAGACACAGTTCTCAGCAAAATCATCTGAGAATACGTCATCCGTAAGTATAGCTGTAAATTTTGTACATTTCTTACTTTGTGTGTGTTTACTTGCTGATGGAGCACAGTTGTCTTTTATAATCAAAGGAGAGAAAAAAAAACATGTGAGAATGATTACAGGCTAGAAAGAGGAAGATACAGGAAACAGCAGCTATTTCAGGAATGGTCTTTTTGGAGTAGGGTTGTTTCTCATTGGCTCTATTAAATAGGAAGGTCAAGAGAGGCAAGAGAAAAAATATAATTCTTTTATAAGACAGTTCTGTTGTTGGAAGTGTAATGCAAAGAAGTTATTATCAAGAATGGAGCTTCTTCAGTTTTGCGTGTACCATAGTTTTTAGAATGCTATTTTCCCATTTGAAGGCAGGAAAATAGATAGCATTCTTAGGCACCAGTAACTATGTTTTTCTTATCTTCGCCCCCACCCCCAACGCTCTTGAATCAAGATTCAACTTTTCAACCTCACGAATAAGACTGAGAAAGTTTTAGGTTATTTAATAAAAAAAATACCTAAAAATAATTAAAATATTTAAGTCACTCAAAGGCATATTCTTTAAAATTATATTCTGGACATAAACCGGTAATTTAAAAATTAGAGGAAGATACGAGACATCCCTTCACCCACTAATCTGTGGTTTGAGCATTTATCATACACTGACAAGTTTAGAGAGTGAACCTGGCAGCAGAAATTATGGTGATATTTATAAGCTATGCTTGTGGCTTCAACCGCTTGGAAAGAGTGGGGAATAAGGCACCAGATTCCCTTGGGGTACCTCCTTGTCACAATCTCAGGTGAGACCTTAGGACTAAACCTGAGGATTTTTTCCTCTTTGGAAGGCTTAACTCTCCCCAGAAGATGTTGAGAACAATGATCACTTTAGAGAAAATATATGTGAATATAAGAGGAAGATAAAAGAAAATAAGTAGTAGCTTTGCTAAATACCACGTAAATTGCTCAAAGGGTACATTTAAAGGAAATCGGTCAGAAATTCTTCATTATTTTCAAAGTTTGGATGCAGCCATATGTTAGCAAAAAGAGGCCAAAATAAAGACAGGATTTGAAAATGTTTTAAAAGTTGCCTTTTCACACAAAAATGAACCCATAAATTAATGATGGATTTAGCTGAATATCCCGCCCACATATGATCTTGTGTCACAACTAAGTGGTGTAAATTTGTATTATTCATATTCGAAGTACGAAGCTGAATGCCAGCTTTAAGTGAAAGTTATTCACCAATAAACCCTAATAAAATATACATGCAACACAGCGTTCTGCTTTAAAAATGCATTCTCACATAGAGATAAAATCATAAGTTTCGAAATGCATACTTACATGAACTTGTAAAAAATATATGAACTAACAGGAATTTGGCCAAGCCTTTCCAGAATGACTTTCCAGTTTCATTCCTCATCACTAGCATCTTGCTTATAACACTTTATTTTCTGAACCTCTCTTCGCATCATAAGTAGAGGAGGGTGACACAGCAGATATTTAAAAATGACCATGATGCTGGTGCACCAAAGCATCATCCCCTCTATCTCGCTCTGTCTTTTGCTGTAGTTAACAAATTAGCATCCACCTCAGTTCCAGGCTTCGCTCCTTCCATCATGAAAGAGGCTACTAGAAGGTTTATGGGAATGCTTTTGCCTCGACTGCTGTCTCCAGAAAAGCCAGCCTTAAAGGAGACAATAATAAGGCTCCTAGTCTCAGCCATATGATTATCCCATGCTAATGTCACCCACTTCCCCTGGAGTGCAGAACTTGTAACTATTACATGAATTTTATTTTTACATATGTAAGGAAAACGCCTTGATTCCCACAAGCTGTCAGTTAATGTTACAATGCTTAACTGAGAGGCTGCAAGCATCACCCACTCCTTAAAATGCTAATGATTCGCCTTAGATGTGCGATCACAGAAGCTGGGCTGTTGTGTAGTCCCCTCCTATTTTTAGCTTATAGCAATGTTCTTGTGCTGTGTACTTCTGGGTTTGTGGTTTGTTTGTGGTTTGGGGGGTTTTTTTTTTGCTTGCGCTTTTTTGTCCTTGGTTTGTTTTTTTTTTTAAGCCTTCCATGTGCTCCCTATGTTGACTGGGGAAAAAAGGGTGCTCACCTCTAAACAGTTATAAGTCATAAATGGAAGGGAAAGCAGTAATAAAGCATTATGGAGAAATCAGAATAGGATATACTGCAGAGACAGAGCTATGAAACATCAGCTCTATTTAATCTTCTGCTGGTGGTGCCTAGCCCCACAGAGCACTCAGGTCGGTGTCTGAAGCTGTCTGCCATGCTGTGTTATTGAGAGGCAAAAAACCTGAATTTCTCCTGGAATTTCCAAATCAGTTTCTGAGATTCAAGTTTATCGTGCAACACTAAGATCACGTCTACTCTTGGAATGGGAAGTTTGGTTTGGTGACGGGGCTGAGGTTACAGAACAAAAGAAAACTTGCCCACCCAATTCCTTTTTCTCCAGACCTTCCTTCCCTAGAAATAAGTATCTCTGGGCAGATATGAAATTTCTGATTGTTGACTTGTTCTGGGTTAGGTGCTGAGCAGCACGGCCTCACAGAGACTTTCAGGGAACTCAATGGTAATTAGCTTCAATACAATCCTTGGTACATTTGCAACCCAGAGGAATGTCAGTGTGTGGACACTTACTTAGGGAGGATGAAAAGTCAAGTAAAATGTTGACTTGCTTGTCAGTAAAAGACAATAATAAGTAAACAAAAAAATCATTCCCCAGGATGCCGCTACAGGGTTTTGAATGGCCCTTGAGGGTAACATCCTTCAGATTCCTTATATTTACTAAGCACAACACACATTTTGTGGCTGTACCTGTCAGAACTTTTATTTATTAGGAAGCTGGTTGCTGTTGACACTGTAATTTTAAATCTGAAAAACCAAAATAATAATATTACTCTGTGTAAAGTACAAGTATTATTTTAAGGCAGGTATCTTTCCCTCTTCCCAGTGACTGACTTAACTGGTATAACGGTTTGAACAGACAACTAGCCTAAATGACCCCTATCCCATTCTCTCTGTGCCAATGAATTTTTTATTTTTATTAGTATTATAATTATTTTCTTTCTTTGTGGCTATGTAGCTTCAAATAAAAGGAGATCTGAAGTTTCAGAGCCTTCCCACCCCTGAGCTTTTCTTTGAGGTTCAGTACAGAGTGTCATCTTGATAAAATACATTCAAGAGGTCCTTCTTTAAAAATTCTGCCAGGGTGGTGTTGAATGGTGTTGGGAGCTTGACAGTTTGAGACGGGGAAACCTGGCTGAGGCCTCAGCTGAGGCTTTGAAGGCTTTCCTATGATACCCACACAGGGAATTGGCCTCACTTTTAGATCTCATTCTTAGGCTAGAAAATATTGTTCAGGCTGTCTGTCTTTCCTGGGGCAGGTAATAGAGCATCCAGTGTATTTCACCTTTACTAGATAGGAAAAGAGGTGATAGAAGAATGTAGTCTATTCCTTAGGATTTTATGGTGTCATTTCCATGAAGTTGGATGTTAACTACTTGCATAAAACACATTTTAATGGAACACACTTTTGCCAGATGGGAGAAAATATGCTGCTTGCTGCTATTTTATTCTTCTGTGTTTTCCTCAGGCTCCATCTACATTACAGACATAACCCAACTCCAAAAGCCCAGTGACAACAAGGTTGCCATCTTATTCTGTTGCAGAATAGTTAAAGAGTTCCTGACCTGAAGGGGTCTAACCACACATCTGAAACAAGGTAGGATGTTAGAGGGTACCTTAATAGCACTTTTAGTTCAAAGATTTAGCAAGATCTAAAGGAGTTGGTTAGCATCTCATCTGTTCTCCTGGTTCAACCATGTTGAACCGTGTTTTCTGGCTGAGTTTAGCTGTGTTTTAATCCAGGTTTTAGGTTCTCACCTCTCAGCATCCAGCTGTGTGAGCAATTATATTCAAGTGAACACCGTTCCTCGTGATACTAAACCCTGTAGGATCGAGGACTCAGCAAACACACAAGTTCTTATCACTCTTTCCCCTTCACAGGAGATAAAGCTGTGCTTTAAGCCTGACGTGTAAAAACCCTGACCAGACCCAAACTTTGACAAAGGTGACAGTACCTGTGTTCATGCGATTTTTTTCCCTTCCGGGCAGTGGAAGGATCTGAGACCATGCAAGTCTCTGCCTCGGATTGGCTTATGGACTTGGGGTATAGGAAATGTTAAACAAGAGGGTCGTGTATTTAATAGTGTGTTTTCAGCCTGTTTTTGGCTGTAGCATGCAGTGGCATCAGAACTATGGTTGCAAAGGCTCATCCCAGTGTTGGACTGTTACGAACATCCGCTGTTTCCTGCAGTTAAATCTACAGAAATAAGTGCTGAGTTCTTAGGAGTGTAAGCTCTTTTTACTTTTCCTAGCTTTTCATTGCCCAAGGCAACACAGTTGCCTAGAAATAGTTAATGGTGCTTCTTGCAAAATCTCATTCTCCTTTTAAGGGTCATCGTTATCTCCATTTTAAGTCTGAACTGAGATTTAAATTTAACTTCACATTATTGAGATGCAAATCACCCTGGTCTCGTAAGTATTATATGTCTAAAACGTATTTTTCATCATGAAACTCTTTCTCTTTTTTTTTTTAAAAGTGTTTCCCATTAAGTACATTTTTCCATTAAACTAAATATATGTTTAATTTATTTCTCCTCCAAAGGCAAGGTCCTTTCAACTCATGCCAGTGTTATTATTTCTCAAAACGAGTTTCATCTTGATCCATAAACATTTTATGCCAAGAATAATGCCGTTTTAAAGACAATAAGTGCCTATTTCTGCCTGAGGCCATCGGAAACCCTGTAAAGGAGGAGGTAGGAATTAAAGGCACTTAATCATATTTCCCCATTTTTAACTGCTATTTTTTTACACTCTGAAGCAGTTTTTCTATCCTTGCTGAGTCCTATTGGATGCCATAAATCTTAATTAAAGATGTAATTTTTTTCTTTATGAAATCTGAGCTGGAAAGAACATTTCTTATTTTTAAGACTAGCGCTGTGTGCAGGCTCATAAAACAAACAAGAATTTTACACTCGCAGGGTTTCAAAACCAGTTATTGCTGCCATCATGTCGAATTGGTTCCATAATTATTATTATCATTGAGTTTGTTGTTTTTATGCTTATTAATAATGCCTGAGCTTTGCATTTTCTATGCACAAAACATCATGGGGAAAATAACTTAGGTAAGTGCATATCTGTATGGAAAATAGAGGAAGACTTATAGAAATATCCCCATCAGCACAGGGATTTGTTTTCAATATTTTCATTATAAGAGGTTGTGATTTTTGTTGTGGTACTTTGGGTTTTGTTTTATTGTTGTTGTTGCAGGAGGTGTTTCAGTCAGGTAGACTTTAAATAACAAAGGTTGTTTTGTGCAAACTGGCATCAGTTTATTGAAGCCAGAAGAATTACATTGCTTTATACTGATAACATAATTTTCCCACTGTTCCGCATACTTGCCATTGAGAGTAAGGAGGAGAGCAAAGTTTCGCTGTCTTATCTGTATTGGTGGAAAGAAATAGGTACTCCATACCTCTCAAGATGAGACTTGTATTTGTAATATCTTTCTGTAGCTGAAATGGAAAACACTGCAGAAAGGTTTCAAAGCCCATTAAATTCAATGGGAAGATTTGTGCTGGCCCTTGGTAACAAGCTCTGTTTTAATGGCACCCGCTGGAATTATGTTATTTGACAGTCTAGTTCTGAGCACTAAGGTATTTTAACAGTCTCCTCCAAAGTCAAGAAAGATCAAGATGAATTTTCCTGATAACTTCACTATCTTTTTTGATTGAGCTTCTTATAGACTAAGTGGGACAGATAATACCACAGTAAACTTCCCTTGCAATGGTGAGGGTAGGAAGCACTGATTACCAGGTTATGATGGCTTTCCAAGCACTTCTCACCACAGAAACAGACTGATGCCATCAAAGAGGAAACCATTAAACTTAACAAATTACTGAGCAGTCCTGGTGCAGAGGGAGTAGCAGTACAGGCACACCCATAAGAGTAGTCTATATCTATTCACACCTCCCGTATGATAATTTCAAGCCTCATGATAAGCTCAGTTGTGTACTTACAAACTCACAGACTCATGATCCTGCCGGTAGGTAATGATATGTCCATTTAAATTTGGCTCTTGTACCTGGAGTTTTTCCAGTGGATAGTGGTACATCTCTGCATTTTGGAAAACAGAACAAGAGACAGGCTAGAAGCATTGAACACCAAGGAGCAAGATGTTAGTTAGAGGTGTGAGCTAGTGTACAAAAATGTGATACTTCAGTCATTAAGGAAGTGAATAATGTTGCTCCTGTGAGCAAGGCTGCTAAGTTAACAATGAAACATTCATGTGAATAAACCTACCTATGGCTAGGTCTTTGTGGGAGTGCAACCTCATTCTCTCACCTTCTGCTGCAAGGTCACTAAGTTTCTACAGCTGCCAAGTCAACCAACGAGACACCAGCGACTTTTATTAGAGACTCATTTTTCCTTAATATAACATGACATTCCTCAATGAAGCCTGAATCAAAAGGCCATTGATTTACTAGCTGTGAAGTGATGTTTCCTCATTGGCGTATAGTAATTTATTTAAATCATGGCTTTGGTGGGAAAGTCTCTCATTATTTTAGATCACATATCTGCGTTCAAAAGCGTTTTGGAAGATTGGAAAAATACAGAGAGAATATGGTTCCCATCACTGACTAAACAAGAATATCAGTTGTAGACTATTTTGTGAGAGTTTCAAGCTTGTGCCTGCAGTATCTCACTTGTACACAGGTACTGAATTTGGGAGAAAAGCAGGAAGCACTTAATCTGTATCACAAGTCAGTTGCTCTGTGTGGTAGTTGCCATTTCATACATCATCATTATTATGTTGTTACAGCTATTCTGAAGCTTCCTAGTGAAGCATCATCGTTTTCACGCTTGCTCAATTTTATAAAGGGTAAAAAGAGTATGGTGAGGGAAAAAAATCCAGTTGCTAGGTTTTTTCTCAAAGTAATTTTGGGGGCAAGGATTGTAATTAGAAACTTTCTTCTGAGGATCCCCTGATAAGTACTAGTGAAAAAACCAGACCAGAAGACCTCTGGGGACATGCATGGTGCAGAGGAAGAGTGGTTCCGAGTGGTATCACATAATTAGGGAAGTTGGTTTGAGGACAGAATAGATCAATAATTCACAGACTTCAGAAATCTCTATCAATTCATCTGTTTGGACGAAAAACAAAATTAAAAAAAAAAAATCCAAGGATCATCTTGTGCAGCATTACTCCAACAGGCTCTATTTATGACAAAAAAAAATTTAGGAAAAGGATTTGACATTGAGTACTCAGGAATTTCTTTTTCTTATTTTCCTCAAACCTTTGATCCTTTTCCCCCTCTTATTTTCCTGGGTCTGTACTCCTATCTGATTTTTCAAAAATTTTAGCAGTCATTGCACAGACCCCATTCTGACATCTTCCAGACACTCAGCAGCTCATATACTACAGGCTGAGAAACAGAGGACGGGACAATTTCTCCAGGCTCCAGGCATCTTTATTTGGCATAATGCTGTGATCTTGCAAGCTCTTGGGTGTACAAGCAATTTAATGCAGGTGAGCACGGAACTGACATAGGTCATTTTGAGTTATTTTAGCTTAACTTATTTTTCAGTTCATAACGTACCTTGTTGAAAGGTGATTAACTGTAGTTTTGATTGACAGTTATACCACTTTTTTTTTTCCAAAACAGGGATGAAAAGAATTCCTACAAATTATAATATTAACAAAACCTCCTTCCACTAACTTTGACAAAGGTTAGTGAAGTTTGCCCATGTTTTTCAGTCTTTTGCTTTTGTGTGGTTTTATCAGTTATTGTCCCAGTTTGAGCTAGAACAGAACCAGTTCTCCATTCAGGGATTTCATTTCCAGCTCAGTCTCTTCTCAGTCACGGCACTGGCTGAAGGTAACGGCAGATTTGTGCAGACAGCGGCTGCTTCTAGCAGTGACAGCGCTGGATGGTCCCAGTCACTGCCAGGGGCTGGGGTGCAGAAAGGCTCTGGCTGACACTTGCTGCTGGGCAGACCAAGGGCACTGCTCCATCCTGTGTCCCACGGCGGGGTGCAGGAAGGGAGAGGCCGCAGCTGCGGGGAGGAGCGGACAGGCCGGGTGACCCTGCACTGACCAGCCAGGGGTTCCACCCCAGAGACACCATCTTCGGTATCAAGCTGAGCGAGCACAAGGGTCCAGTTTTCTTCTTCAATGGCCGGTGTTCGAGGAGGACTCTGTTCATCCTTCCATCCCCATCTGTGCATCCCTGAATCCAGTTCCAGAATCCAGCTCCTGCATCTGGTTCCCATCTGCTGCTGAGTCCAGTCTGGGCCTTCCCCAGTGTCTGCCCAGAGCATCAGTTGTGACAGGGATGTGATTGCCATCAGGGGGGTTGGATTTGATACTCTTTTTGTATATATTTGAATATATATAATCTTTTGTTATTATTTTCATTAAAGCAGTTTCAGTTTTCTTTTCCAATCCATCAGTCTCTCTCCCTTATTCCCTTTCCCTTCTCCTTTGGGAAGGGAGAGACCGTTATAGAGAGTATCTGGCATTCATCTAGTGACTGGCCCAGTCCTAACCCATGACAGCTATACATACACATGTATACATAGATATACCTGAATGTGTATGCATATCTATACAGACACACTCATATATATGTATAAAGTTACCTAGTTTCTTTTTCAAGTCCTGAAGTTAAGTGGTGGGTACCAAGGTAGAGTACTGTTAAATCTATATTTTGAAAGGAGCTTAAAGTTGGATTTCCCATATAAAAATTTGTGTACAGCTCGCAGGTTGAAGGATAAATATGGCTTCTGGGTTGGCATGGATATGTACTTTATTCAGTGGATATGTATTTTATTCCAAACCACTGATGTAGTAATGCCATTGACACCAGATGACTGCTCAATATCTGCAGAATGGTCACATATTTCTGATGAGGGACTGCAACTGATGAGGTTAGTTCTCCTCCTGGCAGGCTGGTGAGGAAATCAGTGTTTTTTTCCTTTCCCTCCCCTTTTTTTCCTTTCCCTCCCTTTTTTTTCCTTCCCCCCCCTTTTTTTTCCTTCCCCCCCCTTTTTTATCCTTTCCCCCCTTTTTTATCCTTTCCCCCTTTTTTTATCCTTTCCCCCTTTTTTTATCCTTTCCCGTTTTTTTATCCTTTCCCGTTTTTTTATCCTTTCCCGTTCAGTCCTCTGTAGCTTTGCAGTGCTGAACCTAGTACTACTAAACAAACTTGAAGAAAGTATTACTGTTTTCAATGGGCGTTAGAATAAGTCCATTTATACATGGGATACGTGGACAGGTCTAGGTGGAGGACCTTAACTTATTGCTTTGCACTCATTCTATGACTTAATTGAAATTCTATTTTTAGGATTCTATATCAAGTTATTTCCTAAATTTGCTGTCACTTTAAACATTTACTATCATTCAAGTACTACTTCATGTCTGAAAACATCATCTAGACTGATCTAGGTACTAGAATGAGCAATTAAGTACAAAATCTCCTCTCTGTGGTAACCTTATAAGAAGTTCAGATGAATATACAGTACTGGAATTGTATCTATTCTGGCTTGAATTATAAAAGCAGAACCTGAAAACCATCAGACTTTACAGATAACGGGATTCAGATCTGCTCTGATAGCGAAGGTTTATGGCTCAGGTCCATGTTTATAATGACATTATCTTAACTTTAAAAGAGACTTTCAAACTTAATAGGCAGATTATAACAAATAATCATCAGTTCCTAATTTAGTCTGTTTTTCAGTAGGTTAAGCAATGCAAGTACTTTAATTACATGATTATTTATGCAACAACATATTTGTCAAAGTTAATGTTTTAATGAACACACCCCCCCTCCAATTTTCTGATAATTAAATAACTAATGAATAAAATTATGTATTCATACTGAGAAATGACTGGTCTGCCTTGAATAGACACAGACACATTTTCACAAGCCTGTGAGCTGTTTGCCTGCACATCTGAACACAGGAAGCTCTGGCACTGAATGAACAAAAGGACACCCTAACCTTCTGGTGAAGGCAGTGGGGGGAGTTGTTGGTTTCAGTGAGAAGGGGATCGTGGTGCACAGGCAGGGCGGTGAGCAGTCCCCAGCTGCACAAACAGAGAGCCATGTTTGCACGTGTGCAAGAAATGAACCTGATCACTGAGTCAGGTCCAGGAAAGGACTGTGTATCTGAAACTCTAGACTGCTAAGAAAGAAAAAAAGAAAAGAGGGGGAAAAGAAGAAGAGGAATCCATGTACACCTATAGAAGTCTGCCAAAGTGAACAGGACTAAGTTGTGTAGGAAAAGCCTCTGTTCCGATAAAAATACAGATTTTTGTCTTTCATGATTTCACTCTTCATAAGCATATTCCTGACACCTACTTTGTCATCTCTCATTCAATTTCTTAACCAAAGAGTATCTTCTGGAAAATGCAATTCCATAACAAGTGAAAAAAATACTCCAGGGGTTGGCTCAAAGTCCAGGCATTTTAAGCAGCTAAAGGTGAAAAGCATCAAGTCAAGTTGTGGCCATCAGGTACAATTCTTAATCTCAAGAAGATAAAAATATTTTCCTCTGACTCTTTTTCCTAAATAGATTTTGACTACTTAAAAAAAAAATTTAAAAATCATTTTTTAGTGGAATGTAATGCCAATAATAATTCATGTAGTGTACATACATATATTGTATTCTTATCTCCTAGATGTAAAAGCAAAATGCAGGATTTAACTTCATCAAAAATGAATTATTTTGTGGTTCCAACTAAAATATTTTTGAAGTCTTGTTTGTCTCAATTTTTACAATTTTAGTGTAATTCGGAAAAGAGAAAAGACTTTTACAGTACTAGAGCTACAGACAGATTATTTGTATCCCTAAATGTTCTTCCTTTCATTATGCCTCGCCTGCTCACCTATGCTCCTGACGGCACTGCAGCATCCTGGCACAGAAGAAGCAACACAGACAGAGGGCAGGAAGCTCTCATGCTCCTGGTTCTGCTGTAGCCTGACTTTGCACGGTGAGACCCAGATCTTCTGCAAGAACCAGTTTATTATCCAATGTATGACATAGCTGGAGGGTTTAAAACAAGCTGTGGTCTCTGGCATCCAAAAAGACAAAAGTGGAGCTCAAGCCATGTGAGAAAACTGCCTCCTCTAATTACCGAACATCATTTGTCTCCAGAGCAGTGTAATACCACGCACCATGCCTGTAGATACCACGCCATAGACTGTAGATGTGGCAGGAACTGTTGGATTGGGGTTTTTTCCAAGCTACATGAATGGCAGTATTTATCTGTTTCGTGTTACAGCGAAGGATGCAGTAAGCTGGGTGGACTCCCTAACTCCTCCGGTTAGGTAGGATGCAGGGCAGTTGGGTGAATGGAACTCATCCCATTAGGGTGATGTGCCAAACAGCTACAGTAAGGTAAGGGAACATGGCTGAAGAAGTGTGACTTGCGGTGGTCTTGCTCATGGTTGATATGTTGGTCCCATGGAAGGGAGCTCAAATTTGAGGTTCAGAAATGAGGCTTTGAGCATTGATCTGGGGGAGGTGCTGAACCCAGAAATATTTAACATGTACTTTCTCAAGACAAACTCACTGCATAAACCACAGAAAATTCAGGTGTTGGCCTACCAGCTGTAACCATTCTTGTCAGCGTATTTTGAACGCAATAAGGCTTACGATCATGACAGGAAATTGTCACAGATGTAATTACATGTACTGTATGGTTAAGTTCCAGTGCAATAAGTACTACCACCCATCAGCTACAATAATCACCGTACAGATACAATCTGTCTCCTGATAAAATGCAGAGGTTTGTAACACGCTATATATTGAGCTCACAGAGAAAGCCCTGTCTGGGACTCAACTCCCTTTATCCACTTTAATTGTTATTTCTTATAGCTGTGTGGTACCTGGGGGATAATTATTCTCATACGGTATGTTCTGAAAGGGCAGAAGCCATTCAGGCAGCTGAATTGGTAAAATGAGAACTAGCAATCTGGTTGGGGAAAGCGGTTGTCCACTCCTGGCCATGTTCTTCTTAATGATTTAAAGGCCCCTTGTGAATTGGATCACAGAACAATTCAGGTTGGAAGGGACTGCTGAGGATAACCTACCCCAGCCTTTCCTGTAGAATGGTGTTAGCCTGTCCCAGACACTGGATCCAACTTTGGGAAGTATCTGTCAGCCCATTTCTCCAGGCTGTTAAAGTCCCTCTGAATAAGAGCTTTCCCCTCCAGCATATCAGCCTCCAGTCCAACATGGTATCATCCACAAGCTGACTGAGAGGGCACCCCATCCCTTTGTCCAGGTTGTTAATAAAGAGCATGAATTGTATTGTCCCCAGTAACAATCCCTGAGGTGTGTCACTGGCAGCTGGCCACAAGTTGGACTTTGTGCCACTGACCACCGACCTGGAAGCCTGGCAGTCCAGCTAATTTTCCACACTCATTATAGAATATTTGTTCAGTTTATATATGAGCAATTTGGCTATAAGTATATTCTTGGAGACTGTGTCAAATTCTTTACTCAAGTCAAGGTGTATAACACCTGCTTCTCTCCCTTTGCCCCCAGAGTCATGATTCAAACAGAAAATATCACATTAATTTTGTGGGAGTGGGAGGTTGAGGCAGAATTAATTGCATTGCCCACTGGTTACTTCGATCACAATGGAGAATATTAAGAAGGTAGATGTAGATTTCTCAAGGGCTTTGAAGGCTTTGTGTCTTTCGTACGGGTAAGGACTTTTTTCTGCACGTTGGTGAGAGTAGGTACAATGCAGCTGCTTGTATAGAGGGCTGGATCATAACAGCCCACCACCGATTTGTCTATGTGTGCAACACATCATTTTAATTACCCTGAGTTTACTCTCTCTATGGGCATCCCATCCATTATTTGAAATGAGGCTTCAGTGCCTCAGCCTACCCCACCAGCATGGGTCAAGAATCCCAACCAAACACTTTCACTAAGTCAGGGGCGCGCCATATTTTTTAGTTAAACAAAGGCAGCTCAGCCTTTGGATCATCTTTCTTCTTTCAGCGGCTGCCCCTTGACTGGCGTGTAAATTAGGAGCTCTTGTGCTAACCATTGATTTTCTTCCCTAGTACTAGGATCCCAAGGGGACACATTCTGCTGGGTTTATTCTTGAGGAAGCCCATTTCACTGCTGCACAAAGCTGGCATTGTCAGGAAGATTTAGCTCCTCATGATAAAACATCTTTCACCGTGAATTCTTCTCATCATAAGGAGCTTACAAATCCTAAATCACAGTGGGGCCACCCCTTCTTTTGCTCTCAGTGCACTGTCGTAACTCTTCCACCTTAACTATCAGAGGAATGCTGTCTGTGCCTCTTATCATGGCTGGGTCAAAGGTGAATATCTGAGCTTCTAGGTCACAGGGACACAAAGTGCTGTGAAATATGATAATAACAATCTTCCAGGAATCTTTGAGGCCATTCTGTAAATGTACAAGCAGGCCCATGTGACTCTGTTTTTTGTCTTCCTCTGCAGACATGACGCTACCTTGAAAGAAGAGGTTAAAAATCCTCCTGAAAGCAGCTTCTGTGTTTGGGGTAGTGAAGGGGAAAGGGCTGTGTTTTAGCCATTGATAGCACCGGTGAACAGCTGGGAGGGGAGTTTACACAGCTACCTCTGGTCTGCAGTCGAGCTCACCAGCCTTGCAGGCTTGACGCAGGTCACTAGAGTAAATAGACACTGATTACCCTTGGAGTCACTCAGTAACCTTCCAGCACTTCTCCTTAAAACAGAGTTCTTTGTCCATGAGAGGGAACAAAATAAAACAAAAGTCTCGTCCATGAGCTTAAAGCTTCTTCTAATTATCCATTATCCTTCCCTGAGATAAGCCTTTTTTTCCCCCTTTCCTGCTGGACTTTTGGCTTCCTGCCTGGAGTCTATTTTTCTTTAAATAAGAAAAAGGAGAACTGTGTCTTTGAGGAGTGCTTTCAGTCTTTCTGGAGCCTGGACAAATCCTGGATGTGGAGCGTCAAGGTAAATGACAATAAAGGAGCTTCTCTGGGCTTGTGGCAGTCAGCGGGGGAAGGCTGGAGGAGCTGTTGAACAAAGTGCTCTTTATTCTGCCGAGCATGGGGAGCAGTGTGCAAGCATTGTAATTAGAGGAGAAAGGCCAGCCGATGCCGGTGTGTTCTGAACCTGTAATAATCTTAATTGAAATAAAAAACACCGCAAGGTGGAGCAGGATTTCCTATCACTGGACAGACAGAGAGAGCACAGAGACTTGCTCGCCTCTTGCTGCAGACACCAGGAGACACAAAGGAGGCTTTTTCTCTGTGCATTTATGTAATGGGCAGAATCTAAATAGACTCTATTGCTGTAGGCAGCCCTGCTGAAGCAGTTGCAGGTCACACCCTCAAGAACCTGTTGCATTTCCCTAATCTCAAAAGGAATTAAAATACAGACGTGCTTCTTGGTAGCGCAGCAAATGTGCTGTAATAATACTGTGACATTAAATTTAGTATTCATTCAGCAGCAGATAGTATTCCCACTGTCATATTCTGCTCAAAGCCCTTTTGGTCTCTCCCCCGTTCTCCTTGCCCCATGCATTCCCCTTCTCCCACTGTACCTGACTCTTCCTCCCCAGCATGCATATTATCCAGAAACTTGCGCTCTAATTACTGTGGTTATGATTTGCAACCTGTCCAGTGGTGCCAGGAAGCGAAACACAGCCTTGTCAAGTGTGGAGGAATCAATCTGGCTCCAGTCAAAACAGAGAGATGTGTTTCCAGCTAATTCAGAAGTTTGGCAATGACAAGCCCCATCGAACTGGTTGGCTCTCAAGTGTGCAACAAAGTCAGGAATTCACTCCATGGGAAGGGAAAAGGGCTTATTCTTTTTTACTTTTCTCTTTTGTACTCAACTTATATGATCACACACCAAGGAAAAATAAGGGAAGGTTGGGGGTGTGTGGG
Organism: Bucorvus abyssinicus; assembly: GCA_009769605.1. Lineage (NCBI taxonomy): Eukaryota > Metazoa > Chordata > Aves > Bucerotiformes > Bucorvidae > Bucorvus > Bucorvus abyssinicus. The sequence continues at coordinate 4,635,508 of CM020063.1, forward strand.
AGGGTGGGTGTGGGGGCTGTCTCTTGACAATTTTGAAGCCTGTTTTCAATCAAATGGATTTTTTTTTCCCCAAGGTCGGTGTTCCTCCCTCTCCCCTGGCCCTGATTCCTTCTCCCCTTTTCTGAGCTCAAATGTCAGGTTGTTTTTTTAAGGGTTGTGAAAAGAGACTTTACAGACTTCTGATTTGGTATGTCATAAACTGCAATTGGATGTATAAGAAATATGAGGACTAGAGGGAAATAAAGGTCTCAAGCCTGGTTGCTTTTGTAGCATCTCTTGACTTAGTAATTCTAACCCTTACAACAACACAATTATTCAATTATATTGTAGTCATAACAAATAATAGTATTCAAAAGCAAGAGAGATAGTATACGTAGGAAAAAATAAGGTTCTGCATTAATTGAATAGCCAAGAAAATGTGAGACTGAATCCAAGTTTTCATTTACAATTCTGACAGAACTAGAAAATAACAGATTATGAAACCAGAAACATACCTTAAACTGCCTGCTTTTTCAACTTCCTATGTAACAAAGCTTGAAAATAACATGCAACTTATTTAAAGGCTGAGAAAAGTTGAGGTGTGTGTCCACAGAAGGGCAAAAAAGCTTGAGAAGGATCTGCAGCACAAGTCCTACAGGAGTGGCTGGGGGTATTTAGCTTGGAGAAATGGATGCTCAGGGGAGACATTCTTGCTCTGGACAACTGCCTGAAAGGAGGTTGGAGCAAGGTGAGAGTCAGTCTCTTCTCTCATGTAACAAGTGATAGGACAAGAGCAAAGGTCCTCAGGTTGTGCGAGGAGAGATTTAGGTTGGACATTGGGAAAAATCTCTTCCCAGAAATGGTTGTCCAGGCCTGTCCCAGGCCACCCAGGGTAGTGGTGAAGTCCCCATCCCTGGAGGGGTTTAACAGTCTTGTTGATGTGGTGCTGAGGGACAAGGGTTAGTGGTGACCTGGCAGTGCTGGGGGAATGGTTGGGTTCAATGGTCTTAAAAGTCTTTTCCAACCTAAATGATTCTGTGATTAACTCTATGAAATAGTGATTTAATTTACCCTTTCTCCTTGTTCCATTTTAAAAAAATGGGGGAGGGAAGCAAAATCATGAAAAAGTTAGTGCAAATTTTCCCCAGTGTTGGAATTTACATGTGCAAAACTTGAATTCTTTGGATCACAGCCATATATATCCGATCACCAGGAACGGGACAACAACCTGCTCCTCATCATGCAGCCACAAAATGTTATAGTTGAGAAGATCTATTGCATGCGGTTGGCAGGAGGTCACTCCCAGTCCTTTGTCCTGATACAAGCAAGCTGAGACCCTGTGATGGGGATCCCACTTGCTTCTGTACATGACATCAAAGGAAAAACCTTAATCCTACCTCTTGTTTGGATGCATTCACCAGTCTTGCAGAGCAGAGAAGTTGTGGGTGCATATTGCAAATACTGTGGATGGATGATCCAAAGCCACTTGTGTAAAGAGCAATTGAAAAGATGTACAGCTTGTAAAATAACTGTGAGTGTCCTCCACCTACTGTGTATGTAACTGTGAGATTTCTATACGTGAAGACTGCTTTTTCCTTACTGAAACTACTGTATAAAAGGAAGAGTGACGTGTTGTCTTATACCGACAGTGACACTGGTCTGGTTGATATCACTGAAATCAAATCTTCTGAACAAAACAAGAAGTTCCCTGGATATTGAAGGGGTTATTGCAAAGGCAGTAGATATTTTTTACTTTTAACTAGACTGTTCATCCAGTCTAAGTAACTTACTGCTGCGTCTTATTTGCAACCGTGAACATGGGCAAAATTATCTTGAAGCTGAAAATGAGCCGTCACAAAGTATTATTGCCCTATAAATTGGTGTACATAGCATTTCAGACGTAGACATATATTTAGTCACAGAGATGCAAGAGGAAAGAAACCAAACATCACTTGCCTAATTAAAGAGTAATAATTCGTGCCTTAGCAATCCATCTTTCATGCTCCAAAGGAGGAAAAAAAGGGTATTTTTGAGCTCCTTAACCTAATTAAGAAAGTCAATGAAAACCTATGTGTCATCAGCCATAATCCTTTCTAGAAGATGTATTTTAGAAAAACCAAAATTTTCAAGTGCACACAATCAACGGTAGACTGGAATCACAGGATAATACATTTTGGGAGGAACTTCTGGAAGTCAAATCTTCAGTTCAAAGGAAGATCTAATCAGATCAGATAGCCGAAATCTCTGCTGAGGTGATGAAAATATCAGCAGGACTTTGTCTCTTGAAATACCTTAATTTGCACATCTTTCATGAATTTGAATCTAACATTGCTCAGAATTACTAAGGTCTGTTAGGTGCCAGTGTTGAGATTGCCTTAGCAAGAAGCAGGAGACCAGAAATGGCTCTGACAGGCAGCTCCTTGTTGCCTTCAGCATGAGAAACTGCTGAGCTCCCCTAGCACTGTCCCTCAGAAAAGACAATTCTTTCAGTTTTAGACATTTAAGTTGTAATTGAACTAGTTTCTTCAAGCTTTTTTTCAGCCAACCAAGAGAAACTGGTAGTTTTAAAACCTGATCCATCTGACCTACTTTAAATGGCTTCATTAGGATTTGATGAACTTACGTTTTAAAGCTCCTCTTTCTTCTCCACTGTCTGTGGATGTAATACATGGGATGATACCTACAAGGGCATCCATCTGATTGAATGACAGAATCAACAAGGTGGGTGTCTCACTAAGCAACCACCTTTGGCTTACTTTGGAGTCAGCAGAATAGAGGGTGTAATTCAGCTCCTTCTAGAGTACATGACTGCACAGGCAGATGAACTGCTTAAACCTACATGGGTCAGATCTCCACTGATAAGAATGTAAGACCATTGTAAATATAAATGCATGAAATTAAGTGGTTTATTCCATTTGCAGTGCTTAAATTTGATCAGGTATATTCCAACAGATATATCTGGAACCTTGTTGAGGCCTGGGCAAGATTTATTTACAAGTTGACTCAAGAACTGACTGAGACAAACGTCTTTTAAATAGCCAAGTTTGACATCGATAGACGTCTTAGTAAAAATGCTTGATAGCTCTAATTAGGAAAATGCTATTGAGCTGTATATCTTGTTTAGGCATACTTTTTAATGTTTATGTTAAGGAAGTGAATCTTCTATTAGAGATTGAACTAATTCCCAAGCAAATAAATAGGAAGTCCTTATAGAAAACCTAGAATGTGGCTGAGGTGGGAAACAGCTCACTCTTGTAACTCTTAACTTTACTGTAACTCTTACTGTTGTCATAATTTTTTCAGTTTCCACTTTTAACACATTACAGTTGCTTCCACTAACTGGAAAATTTAGATACAATCCAGTTAATTAGAGAAGAAATTATTTTCTAATTCTTGTTCTCAAGAAATATAAAGAACTTTAAAGAACATAGTGATTGTTCTTCATGGGGTCTTGACTTCAAGAGTGACCAAGGTGACATGTATTTCAAAGAAAGGGAGAAAATGATACCTGCGTGCAATAGTTCTGACAGCAGTAGCCCTGAGGAGTATTTTCTCCACAACTCCAAATACTTAAAAGATTAGTTTAAGCCAGGAGGCAGGGAAGGATTGCTTTGGTATGGTAATAGGATGAATTGCACAGGATTCCCTTCTGAGTATGTTGGTTTTGAATGCAGAAAAAAAAAAGAATTTCAGGTTAGAACAAAAGGAGATAAAGAAGCACCTTAATGAAGCTGAAGCTGTGAGAGTCTAGCTCTCAAACTTGCCCACAAATTCAACCTGAAATTGAACTGAAGCTGTGACACTGCTCTAAATTAAAAGTTGGAACTGCATTTTTTTTCCATAAAAGCTAATTTGCTCAGCAGTTTCTCTCTTTCGAGCTCATTCAGCTTTGTTTACGACGGCAGCATTACTGGCAAAACCAAAAACCAAACCCACACTAGAACTACGCTGTTGTTTAAGGGAAGATATTTAAGACATACAGCTATTTCTTAAGCATTTGGGTGACTTTTGTATGAAAAGGTAGACATCTGGTAGAGTGGAATTTCACTGAGCAGCTTAATTAGGTCTTTATGCTATTTAATGTTATGATATATGACTTACCAGAAGTTATTAATTAAAGTATTAAAGTCTCATTATTTGTTAGTAATGGGGCATATGGGAAGAGGGAAAGGAATAGGACTTTATTATTAACAAATTTCAGGGAACAGTGACTAAATTGGATAAACAGAGGAAATATACGTCTGGCTGCTTCCATTTGTTGTATAAATCATTTGATAGTTTATAATTGTTGCAGGAATCCTATAAATACTCATGTATGTCCACATACTTTAAACTACTAGTGCTGTTGGCTGGTGGTTAAAATAAACATTTCCATAGCCAACTTCAGGAAATCAGGACTTCCTCAAAGGGAGTTCTTGGCTTCTTAGTGTACATCTGTCTGTATTTAGCCACGCATTAAACCCACTGTGTGAATAGTCATTTCACTATGCGTATTTTTAGTAGTGGAGATTGCAAGTGATTTGCTTGTTACTGGGCTGATGAAATGCTGTGTGTCATGGTGACAGAAGGAGATGAACCTCAGTAATCCCTCTGCTCACTGCTTCCTGTGTCACATCTTCAGGAAGTGAAGGCTTGAACTTTCCACTCTTCTATCAAGGGCTGGTCTTCAAAATCTCAAGTTTATCCAGGAGTTGAGACTCTTTGGAGATCAGGGTTGCAGTTTCACTCACCTGCTTTGAGGTGTCCATGGTGCATGTGTGTCTGTCTGAGTTAGGTTTCTAGGTTCCCACTATCTAGTTACTATCTAGGCACAATATGAAATTGAGAGTGTAATTCATAAGAAATTGTGCTTAAATGTACTCAGAGGAATTTGCCCCTGAACAACTATTGATTACAGTGTTAGATTTCATTCACCTGTATTGGGAACCCAGATAACTTGTGCAGATAGGTATCGATTCCACAGATACCTTTGGTTAGAAGGGAGGAATCTCACTACGTTTTCTATTTGCTGGTGTTTTCTTGTGGTGTGTATAGTGATCAAACTGTTCTTTTGCAATGTAAATGCGACTTCCTTGAGAATGCATGGGAATAACCCAATCTGGTGGTGGTAAACTTTCGAATTACTCTGTCAAATTTACCCTCTGAAAGGAAGACTTGATGCAATGGAGGAAAAAATCCATGTTGGATAGCTCTGCACATTGTATGTTTAAAAAGTATCAGAGAATCTAAGCAGATCCTTTTTAAGCTTTAGTCTGTTTTCTTCAGATGAATTATGTATTGTGATAGTCTCGTTTTCATGAGGGTTTTCTCATTCAAAGCTCTGTCTAAGGAGGATGCTCAGAAAGCTATTACCTTGTTGCTCTGATAAGGCAGAAGCAGTTCTGGTTACATACAGAAGCAGAATATGTCTATGTGTCCAGCAAGTGGTTTAGAACTTCCACCTGGACTTCAAGTCAGGCATGCAAAGGAGAAAGGTGGAGACAGTCCCCCTCAGAAGCCTGATGGTACCCCCTGTTTTAAAGAAATGAGTGAGTGGATCTCTAAGGGATTCCATAACTCATTAGGGCAAATAAAATCTCCTACAGAAAATCTGAATGGATCTTCTTAGACTTCTGCTGAAGCTCACAGTAGGGCGCAAAGAGACCTTGAAAATTCTTCCTAATGAGCAACAGTAATGAAAACTTAATCAAAAAAATCAGCACAGGTTTTGGTCTTTGTCCAAAGAGAGAGAAAGACAGTTGTTTGGTGCTGTTTCAACAATGGGATGAAAAGGAGAATTCTGGGTCCTGCTATATATATTTCCTCCCCACCACAACATTATAACGACCTTGGGAAAAAAGCAAACAACATCAACAACAGCTTGAATGCATTGAAATTTGAAAAACGCCATAGGGTTTACATTTTCCCTAATTATGCAGCATGTCAGCAAGGGTAAGGAGGAATGCTGTGCTCAGCTGTGGAAATATTTCTGGTCACTGAGAAGTATTTTGGCTAGGTCTCCTCCTCACAATCTGAAAGTGTCATGAGCCAAGCTGAACCACTCTATTTGTTGATAAATTCCAAGTACACGCATATGGATGGAAAAAAGTGTGCACACTAAAAGAACAAAAATTAATAACTAAGGAAAAAGTTATTGCAGTCAGTTTTGAACAACATTGACAATATCATCTCATGTTTAAATATAGTAAAAATTGTGAATAAAATGCTAGAAATTACTAGAAAATATAACAAAGAAATACTGGTTATTGTATAGGTCCATGGACTGTCTATATTTGAAATTAATCACAGAAGGGGTGTGGGAGAAGAGTACACATGATACAGCAGTGTGAAATGACTTCCATTTGAGGAGATGCTAGGCTGTGGACTTAACAGCTTCAAAATGAGACAAGCAGAGTGAATGGTGGGTTGCAATTAAGGTCCATAAAACCATGAAACTTTTATGGGAAAAGTACATAGTAAATAATAATTAGTGTTTCCACAGTTATAAAACAAGTATCAGAGGGCACTGAATGAAATTGTCAGGCAGTAAGTTTAACGCAAATCTGATGGTGAATTACTTTGTAATAAAATGTGTGGTTAAACTCTTAACTCATTGCCAGAACATATTGTGGAGGTCAGATATTAATTATTAACTATAGTCATTGAGAAACAAGCTGCTGCTTGGAAAGTTCACAAGATGGTGGAAAGGGGAGGTTGTACCAAGTGGAGGGTACTCTTCTACTGCATCATTGCTCTGATGTAATTTTTTTCTTAAAGCCTCTGCTTTTAATGCTAGTACAGATAAGGTAATGGACTCGATCAGCCTTTGGTTTGATGTCTTATTCTTACTTTTCATGTTATAATCTTATGCCCTGACTGCTAGATCTAGACCTCCACCCTGAACAGGAAGAGGAAAGAGTGTGGATATCCCAGACCTAACTATGTGTACATACCAAGCCATAAGAACCTGTATTATGTAGCAGAGTGGATGTGGTGGGATTAAGTTCTTAGATGGTTGCAAAGGAATGAGCATTCATATACTGGTAAAAGTGACCAAAATGTGTTTGACTGAGGAAGAGAACCAGTAGGAACACCCTGAGCAAATAAAAGGGAAAATAATATTTGTCTGTGAAGTTATTTTCATTACTTTGATGTGTTTTAATGTCCTCACTCAGAGAAGACAACCCACTGATGTTTTTTCCAACCTGAAGTTAGCCCTTAAATGATTATTCTGGTTTGGAAGGTACACCGCTTCTCTGGAGACATTTTGAATAAATGTGTCCACCCTCTTTCAGTGGAGCTCAATCCCAAAGCATTTTGTGGATAATTTTGTTGAGTACCGGATGGTGCTAAGTAGGGACTTTAGGGAGCCTGACCTTCACTGACAAGTCAAGGCTTAATGAGAATAGTTGAACAACTAAACATCTGACCTACTCTGATTAGGTGGTGTCATACTCTTTTTTACGTAGCAGTTAAAAATATTTGATTCCCTATATCTTTTGATTATGTTTACCAATTTAGCAGCTTTTCATCTTTCTGTCATTCAAGTACAGACGAGAACAGCCATGGGAAACAGCATTTCAGTGCAAGCAGAACAGAAAAGCACAAAAATTTTGTTGTTGGAATGCCAGAGCGCATTGGGTAGCGTGAACTGTATCAGAGGGATGGGTTTAATGACAAAATGCACGTTTGGCTCAGGAAATGGTGAATCCTAAAGTTAAATTAAGCCTAGGGGAATGAATAATAATAATAAAAAGCATTATTGAAGAATATTTGTCAGGGCATTTGAAGAAATAGCTTGCTGGAGGTATTAATTTCTGGTATGTCTGGGAGGGAAAGGATGGGACTGGGAGAAGCCGGCCGTGAAAGGAAAGAACTATGAACTTAAAAAATCATCAGGATGAATGACACTGGAAATGTAATGTTTCATAAACAATTTATTATTATTATTATTATTATTATCTTGCAGCTATTCAACGCTCTATAAATGAAGAACTTTTTTATTTTTAAATGTCCCCAGGTAAACACTGTGTTAAAGATGTCAGACCTAAGGTACTGCTGATCTTTGTGCAGGATGGGAAGATATAAAAGGAATTAAATTTTTCACATGTGCACATTCCGCACCTTAAGGTAAGTAATACTTTACAACAAACCAATATTTTTCATCCTCAAGTTTGCTGAGTGCACACTCAGTAAGTTTGCAGACAACATTAAGTTGGGTGGGAGTGTTAATCTGCTTGAAGGACAAAAGGCTCTACAGAGGGATCTGGACAGGCTAGATCGATTGGCTGAGGCCAATGGGATGAGGTTCAGTAAGAGCAAGTGCTGGTTCCTGCACTTGGGCCACAACAATGCTCTACATCACTACACGCTTGGGGAAGAGCGGCTGGAAACTGCCCGAGAAAAAGACCAGGGTGTGTTGGTCAATGGCGGCTGAAGAGAAGCCAGCAGTATGCTCAGGTGGCCAAGAAGGCCAACAGCATCCTGGCTTGTATCAGCAATAGTGTGGTCAGCAGGAGCTGACCCTGTAGCTGACCCTGATCGTCTCCCTGTAGTCGGCACTGGTGAGGCTGCACCTCGAATCCTGGCTTCAGTTTTGGGCCCCTCACTCCAAGAAGAACATCGAGGTGCTGGAGCGTGTCCAGAGAAGGACAATGAAGCTAGTGCAGGGTCTGGAGCACAAGTGATCTGAGGAGTGGCTGAGGAACCTGGGGAGGTAAGTTAGGCCAGAGAAAAGAAGACTCAGGGGACACCCTCTCAGTCACCACAACTCCCTGAGAGGATGTTGGAGCAAGGTGAGGGTCTGTCTCTTCTCCAAAATAACAAGCCATAAGACAAGAGAAAATAGCCTCAAGTTGTGCCTGGGGAGATTTAGGTTGGATATTAGGAAAAAAATTTTTACAGGTAGTGTTCAGAATCATTGGCCCAGGCTGCCCAGGACAGTGGTGGAGTCACCAACCCTGGGAGGATTTAACAGATGTGATGCTTAGTGAAGTGGTTTAGTGGTGGGCTTGGCAGTGCTGGGTTAATGGTTAGACTTGATGGTCTTAAAGGTCTTCTCCAACTTAAATAATTCTATGATTCTCAAAGAACTTCACACAGTAACTGCGTGTGTTTGTAAATCCTGCCACATGCATCCATGTAAGTTTTTGCATACTATTAAGGTGGCAGGGAAATGGTCCACATTGCACAAACTCTTATGCTTATGTAAAGCATCTGACAGACTGAAATATGGAGTTCTTACCTGAAAATTATGTAAGATGTTAGTGATCATGATTTTTTAACCCACCGGGTGCCAAGATTTATGTCCACTTAGTATAAAGGGCAAAACAGTGAGTATTCCCACAGCTCCGCAAACCAAATAAATGTAGAGCAAAACAAACTTGTTTTGTCAATTCCTCCAGTAAGAGATCATTGACACCTACATGAATGCACACACATTCACTCATGCAAAGAAGGAAGAAACACTGAATCCTTTCCTCTTTCAATATGAAGATGCCCTGCCACACCACTCTCTGGCTGCCAAGAAGAGGCTTTGCCTTTTGCCTCCTCAGGTCTGTTCTGTGTTTCCCTAAGGTGTCATTACCTGAAACTACCTTTGACATGCCATTAACCTATCTTCCAATACAAATTCCTTCATTTTCTTCTCACCTCCATGATGTCTGGAGCTCATGCTGAGCTAGAGGATGGTGGAGACCGCTTTTCTAAAAGCTGAGGTGTATGCAAGAAAATCTAAGTATTACAGTAAACTCAAGATGTCGGGGACTGGAGTGGTGTGCACTTCTGGATATCTGTGAGCAAGGAAGGCGATTCAAGTCCGGAAGTGATGCAGAAGAGGGCATCAGGACTAGCAAAGGGACCAGAGGACTTCTCAGAAAGAGGAACTACTGAACAAGCAGAGATGACATGTCACGGGATTGCTCAGCACAGTGAAAACAAAGGTGGCAGGGGAATGATTGCAGTCTCTAAGGAGCAAAGAAAGAGAACTGAAAGGACAACTGTTACACAGGAAATGTGTTTGAGCTGACAACATATAAATTTTGTCTGGAAACAACAGGAACTACAGATAAGACAAGTTTAGGAGTACCCTCTAACGGGAGAAGTATAGGACTCTCACACCCTTAGAAATGATTTGCTGTGGTGAGTACTATCAATGTGAGAATCGTGGCCTTTGTGAACAAGAATGTCTCATCTTGTCTTCTGATCCATAGAGAACAACTTCTATCATGCCATCAGTGCGGGCACTGTGCATCTACTTAAACCAGTTTTGCCGCTGGCATCTTTCTTCCTCTTCAGTCCCTCTGATGGTCTGTCCCAGCTTGTAAAGGTCTTTGAAACTGGAACTGTTGCCTTAGATGTTTAGCCACCACCTAGTTCTTTAGTTACTCTTGCTTTAATTATTATCTTAAAAGACTATTATTAATACTGTAATGATCATTACGCTGAACTTAGCAGAGAACCAGAAGTTAAATTTTCTATGTGGTCCTAAGTTCTGACCTCTCATGCAAATGACTTGTAGGTTTTAAATTATAAGTCCTCATGCACTTATTTTTGGTTGTTTTTAAATTTGGTTCACTAAAACTGAGCTGCTCCATCTTATACATGGACTTGGCAGATACCAATAATCACGTTTCGTTTCTGAACTTGGGAAAACTTGTTTTTTTCATTAAGCTGCAATTTATACTTTCTTTGCTCTATATACTCCTGTTTGTGTTCAAAGGAGAATATGAGAAGCCCACAAGACCAATCCTTCACTGATATTCAAGGTCTTGCTGCAGGTTCTTCTTTCTGGTTTGGGTGACAGCAGGATAGGGAGCACCACAAGGCAGATTCACTGGACAAATATTCATTGCTCTTGGGCCTGCAGTCACAGAGACAACTTCATTGACTGTGTATGGTGAGCATTATAGCTTATTATACCCAGGAGGTTCCTAGGGCAGTATACCTCTGTCCCAGGAGGAAATACTCCACTTTCTCTTCCTTCACAGATGACTGTTCTCATGCTGAGCTGCTGCACAGCCTGTACTGCAGTGAGAGCACAAAAGTTATTTGATTCCCCTCAAAATTGGATCATATGACAAAACCTGTACAGAAATAGGTCTATAAACATTGTGCATTTCGAAGCAGCCAGCTGTAAAAAGTAATTAAAGAGGTAATCTAAATCACAACAAAGTTCACAGAATTTTCAATAGCCTGTCTACATGTAACCTTGTCCTTTAATTGTCATTCACAATCACTCGTTGGTTCTTTTAAATACATTTTAAAACTTGCCTCTTCTGGAGGGTAAGGATTCACATAAACATAGAGAGCAAATCCATTCTCCCCAAACTCTTCACTTTAAACTTTCTGAAAGGTTGATAGGAGACTGAAAACAACTGAGCTGCTGCTTGTCTTTCCATCCCAGCAAATCTATTGCCATAAAATGGGTCTCCAGGATTCGTAGGGATGAAGAATAGTAGTTTGCTACTCTGAAAAAGCAGCTTCTGGGATTGTCTCTAAGTACTCCAGGCTCTGCTTCTCATCCATCTCTTGGCTTACAGATGCCTTACGGATAACCTGAGGACTCGAGTCATGGTGCATTGAACATTTTGGTGTGCATGGGCACTGCTCGCTGAGGATCTTCTGTTAGCCACAGAGATAAGTCTTACCTTGAGTATTGCCAGAGTGTCATGCACAGATGGTAGCTGGGCTATGGGAGGAGGTAGGTTCAAACAATAATTTTCCCTTTCACTTAGCAATGTCACACTGTCCCACACCCTCACAAGTAGTTAATTCAGGGGTTGAATTCAGCCACTGTGATTAATGAATCAGTAAGTCAGCAAACCTTCATGAGCATCCACAGATCCTAAGTAGCCAAGAAGGCAAGGTATTACCAGTTTACCTCCTTCATGCATTTGTCCTTGCTTTGCTTTTGTTTGAATTTTTGATTAAGCTGTTCTGGCATCAGTTTTTCACCATCTTGTTTTCATTTACTGAATACCTCCTATCCCCACGTAGACACCCTTCTTGCCTAGTGATGTTCTTTCTGCTCTGGCCACTTTGGGGTTAATCTGGGATGTTTTGGTCAGACAGTAATTACCACATAGCCTTCCCCAAACTTTGCAGACATGGAACCGATATTTTTACAGTCAGTGTTGAGTCTCTGCTGGTTGTAATCCACAGCAACACACCTGGATGCAATTGCACTTGGGTAACTAAACCCGACTGATGTGTTTCTCTTGGTGGGGACACCAGTAGTTTCGTTGTAAAGATTAGAGAGTGATTCAGCCTTCACGAGAAAATGTGGCAACAAAAGGTTAGCTGAACAGTGCTAGGAGTGGAGCCATATTGGGAGCAATTGAAGGAGGAAATGGTCTGGATTTATTGTCTGCATTAAAGATATTGTGGGTCCCATGGATACCAGGAGTGTCATGGAGACACAGCTAATAGGATTTTTATTGGATTATTGTCGGGCTGTTGCACCTGCTTCCGAAGGGGTTGGTGCAGTTGGTTTTCTGGCACAATCCTTGAACAGGGAAGCAGAAAGGAGCTACAGGAGCTGGAAGCTCCAATATTAATTCTTAAGAAAATATTTACAGTTGCTTTAAAGCCATTTCAAGCAAGCCGCCAGCCAGTGAGTACCCCTTCTGTCCCTTTACAAAGTGCTCATTCATAGAAATATATTGCTGAGATGAGTGAAGACGCCAAGGACCCAACTTACAATTCTGTACTCTCCACAGTCCAGATCTAGATTAGATTTTATTTGAATTAACTCAAAAGAAGGTTGCTTTTTTTTTTTTTAAAAACTATTTTTTTAAATTCCAATTTTTATTTCTGTTTTTTTAACAGTAATATTTAGTAATCCATTTGGTCTCTCATTTCCCCTGTCTCCGGTGTGTCACGTAACAGTACTTTCTTCTTCTGTAGCCCACTTCAAAGCTTCTTTACCTGCATCTGTAAGTATTACAAGATTTTAATAAAGGTTCAAGGCGAGTGCCCTTTGTGGTCCTTTCAACCCCTGCAGATCTCAAGCATAGCTCACCTCTATGCTTCACATTCAGCAAACTGATTTCTATCTCCCTGTTTTTATTTATTTAAACCAATCAGAGCACGTTTTATCCAACAGAGAACTGAGCAGGGCGGGGCGGGGGTGGGGTGCGAAAAAAGGGAGTTTCCATCACCAGTTCATTTTCATTTTCACCTCGACTTTTAATGAAGTGGAACATTGTAGAAACTTGGAGGCCATCTAAATTCAGATCCCAGGTGAAACACATCTGGTGTTTGTTTAAGAGTGTCATACTAGATTTCAGGTAAGTTTGGATAAATAATCTGTAACAAGCTTTCTTACAAATTGTGTCTCGTTTCTTTGTTCAGGAGCTACTTGCAAATGGAGCCAAATTACTCCATCCAGGACCTAATCCAAAGCTTTCTGTAGATAATAGAAGGAAACCAACGTGTTCTGGATTAAGACACAAATTACGTTGTATCGAATAATGTTGGTCTTTTAATTTATTCACAAGAACCTGTTCCTAAGGTCATCAGAGAAGTTGTGCTTTCATGTGTATCTACATACTACGTAAAACTACATGTTGTAGTTCTGTCTACACGTATCAGAATGCTCTGACTTTTTTGTTCACACTTCGTTTACATGGACAGCAGCTCCTGGAATTTTCTACTTGTGTCTTGTCAATATTTCACATCTTTTACTTTGAAGCTATTGTTTTAGAAAGTATTTTTGCCGGTTAACACTCCCAGGTAGGAAACTGAGATTGTAAATGTCTAAAGTCACCTAATTTACCCTCCAAATGATTAATGACCTCTCATTTCCAGTTAATGTTATCATCAAGGATTACAGTCAGTGGTTTCTCCACATCTTTTTTTTTTTATTTCTCCCTACTTCTCCTTTTACTCTTTTCCCTTAGTGATGTTATTTACTTGCCTGTATACTAGTCTCTTCTTCCAACAACTCAACCAACCCTAAGGATGTTTGTAGCTACTTTCAGTAGTATTTTATCAGTTATTTCTTTACTTGAACGTCTTAATCTTTTCTTTCTCATTGAATCAGTTACTTTCTCAGCTTTCTGATTTTTTCACTTTTTTTTAGCCTTTTGGTCCATCATACTCTCTTCACTTTCTAGCAACCAATTCTCCAGTTCTCATATTTTTGTTCCCTTATTTCCTTCTGTTTCATGCATTATTAGACCAGAAGTAAACATAGTATGGTATGCTGTGCCTCAAGAGTTACTAATTTCTGATTCAGATAATGAATTTAAAGAAAGCCTGTGGATGAAGGAGAAGTTGTATGTTTTAAAATGTGTTTTGTGTTGAAAGAGAGATGATTTCAATTCCAGACTTCATTTTTATGTTGTATCATATCTTTGTGATCAGCTCCTCATCTCTAAGAAGTGTATCACTAACAATAATACTATGCTGGTGATGTAATATAAGAATTTAAATTGATATTGAAAAACAAAAGAATAATTTTCCTAGATAAGGAAAATCCTTCCAAAATCCTGCTTGCAATTTGATTTCTCATTAATATACTACTGTTAATTCAGGGTCAATTGAGTGAAATCTATACTGGCACAGTGCCAGAATTTTCCCTAATGTGGAATCTGCCATTGGCAAATAATTGTCCCAAGCAGTTCCTCTGAAGATTTTGGGGATTTAAATGTTATGGGGCAATTCTTGAAAGAGAGCTGGTGGTCTCCCTCATTTGGAGGGTAAAAGTCCTTACACATAAATATGTAGGTTCTTCATGACATCCTTCTTCCTTGCCAGAGTGTGATCCTGAGTCCGCTTAATTTTCTTGTAAGGTCAATCCCACAGTGCTTATTGTGTTGTTGTTATGTATGGTCAGGTGCCTTCATGCAAGCACTTGGCTCTCTGCACATCTTCTACGAGGCACCTTCCAACATTTCTATTCCTTTGTAATAGATAATAGTAATAATAATACCAATATCTAAAATTATCCCACCTACTTTGTAATTTGGCTTGTCTTAATCCTGGTGGATTAAGATACATCTGCTTTAAAATGGACTTCAGAGGCGTATTTTTGCACCCAAAAAATGGTAATGGGTAAAATTTAACAGCGGGACTTTAGATGAGGAAGTGCCTACTTTGAAGTACTGTCAAGCAATATAAAATACCATTTCAGTTACACATTTTCTTTGATGATGTTTTCATCTCATGCAGCATAGATATGCATTTACAATCTGACAATAATAGATATTTATAATTAATAAAAGTGAGGGAAGAAATTAATCTCACCGTAAGGTAGGTCGAATAATTGTCTTCTGCAGCTGCTTTATGAATATAAAGAGGGCCAGAAATTACTACCTCAGGGATCTAACTCTGAGACTTTTAAAGCTAGGTAAGGCAAATTCTAACCTTAACATTTCTCTGTCTCAGTTCTACCACCTGGAAAATGCAAAGACTCTGAAATCTGTACTCATTATCTCACTAACATGCACATAATATTTAAGGGGCAAGCTTGAAGATGTGATGGTAGAAGGCAGTTTAGAGCTAATTAGCCAAGCAAGAAATCTGTTCCCAGTTTACTAGAGTAAAAAAGGTTGACTACATGAAGGGAAAAGAGCAAGATACTGAATTATCCTGCAAGTGACCTATCTGTTTGGGCTGTGAGATGATTAGGATATGGATTGTATCTAATGTGCTAACTCAAGCAAGGCAGAATAAGCAAACACAGAAGTCGGCCACATTTAAATTGGAAATGTTAATATATCTGTAATCACTCCATTAGACGGTTCTGGGGCAAGTTCATGGAGTTCCTTTATCCCCAAGGATGTGTTTGCTAAGGTTGGCACTAGTGTGAATATATCTGTATCTCACTCCATCCCTTAGTGTGGATACACCCTCTGTGTCTCTAGGCACTCTCATGAGGTAGGTAGAACTACAAAAAGCTCCAAAGAGGAGGAGAGTGATGTGTAACACCGTAATGGAAACTTGACTCGAAAGATTTGAAGAGCAAGAAGGGATTGATGATACTCAGTGCAGTGACCTAACTGATTGTGTGTGAAGTTATTACCTGTAAAATCTGCCGGTTAAAAATCTCTAGAGAACAGTTAATTTTATTTATTGGTTGTTCTGGAACCTCCTACAAAAAGAGCAGGAGAATCCTGCCAAAGCAACAACTCCGGGCAGGGTCACAGTATCATAAACGGAAAATGTAGTATTAGAGAAACACTCATTGTTAAAAACACACCACCTTGTATTGATATGAATGAAACTAAAAAGAAAAGTTTATTTTGGGTTAAAACTTCCACCCCCCCCACCCCCCCACACCCACTTTCTATTTTCTTAGCTGAAGTGAGAAGATTTGACCATTTCATTCCTGTAATTCCAAATATAGATAATAAGGCTACTACTAGAAAGCATTGACTCATAATAACTACTATTGCTCCTGAGAGAATAGTAGGGTCACTAACAAAACACAGTCATCACATCAATGGTCCTCTATGGCATCAGTCCAGGCTTTGTAAAATAGCGTTCCTCTCCCGGGGGTTGTGAGATCATTCAGTTTTCTGCCAGTTTCCAGGATCAAACCCGTGAGTTCAAAGGATTTGTCTTGACAATCAGCTGCCGATTCCAGTGCTCCTGTTCCTAGGCAAGAACAGCCCAACATCTCGCTGCTCTCAGACATGATGCAGGATATGCTTCCAGAGTCAATACTAATAATGCCCCATAAGAGACAGAAAGGCAAAGAAAAAAGATATTGATTCATTTCACCCAATATTTTGACATCTAAAAGAAACACATTTATACAGCAGTTTACACCATCCAGCAAGATGCCTGTGAGACTTGTAATGTATTTTCCTCCATTATTACAGAGGTAGCCTAGATGTCAAACTCTGAATTAGACAACAAGATACTGAACCCAAAGTTAAGTGAGAAGAATCCCACTGTGTAAGCAATAGAGCTTCATAGCTCTTCATAGAAGAGGGTGGAAGAAGTCTGACCCACACATGCCTTCATGTTATTTATTTATTTGTTTTGCAAAGCACTGGGTTTAGATGTTTAGCTGCTCTACGAAACACCAAGACAAAGGCTTCTGATGATGAGCTTAAATGATACGTATATCATATCATGAATCTAGAATTCTCTCTAACTTACAAAAATGTCAAAAATTGTGCTCTGTGCACACTCACAAGCACATGAGCCTGTACCATGCTGTTGACTCAGCCAGTAAACCAACTGGCCAGTGATGGCATTTTCTCATCTTGAGACTTAGGCCACAAGATAATAAACTGCTACAAGTATCAACCACCTCAGCTTCATCTGGGCTGATGAAATAAATACAGTGCAGATATGAGGTGGGTTTGAACAGGTAGTTTAAAAAAGGAAAATTCCTTCTTATCGTCGTCACTATCAGATGTGAAGATTCAGTTGACAGCTTAAGTCATTTCTTAGGAAATGAAAATTGTGTTAAGAAATCTGGCGCTGAGGTTAGATTTGCTGAAAGAATCAAAAAGGTTCATGAAAACTTCAGCAAATACAGACAAAGTATTTACTGAGTTTGGCTCAAATTTTAAGGTAGGCTGTGCTACCTCTTTTGAGAATGAAGGTCATACACGTAGCTAATGTGCGCTGACATGCCGATACACTTTGCAAAACATTCCTATTTCCTCATCGTTTTGTTATATAAGAAAACCACCACTGTTCCTTTAGTTGTTTTAATCTTAGTATTGTTAGAATGGTTCACACCTGAATTTCAGATGGCACGCCTGACTCACAGAGAGTGTGAAAGAGACTCCACTGAATAAACACAAAGAGAGACATATGGAGATGACATCGTAAGGATCAAAATACAAACTGTCTTATATATTAGATGTGATTAAACCTCTGAACTTCCAATCACATCATTAACTTTAAACTGCTTAACAGTTTCTCTGAGATTTATTTATTCTTTGCTCATGATTAAAAATAAAATCCATGTAACTATGCATGTTATGAAAATGCTATCATGGATGAAATGTGTAGTTTTAAATATGAGAATTTCTCAGTACACTCAGTTACAGTTTATTCAACTACTATTCACAAGTCAAACGTATTTTTCAGCCATCTCATTTTGGGTTTAACAGAAAAAAGCACTGTTTTGTGTAAGGGAAAAGGAATTGCCTGATTCTAGGAAGTAGGACTGATGATTAAATCTTTGCTTTTCTGAAATCAACCTTCAGATTCTCTGTGTTCACAAAAGGTCAGTTGCGTATTTTTCTCTAGTGACCACATAAAATTGGGTCCTTCAAAATAAGAACATTCGTTTTAAAACGTGTTGCTTAAACTGCAGAGCAATATCTGTCATATATCTTATTTTGTTGGAGATGTCACTATTGCTCATTGAGCAACTTCTGATAAATAGTAATAAAACTACGTAACTGGCTGGATACTTCACAAGATCATTTATTGAGCAAATACTTTGAATTTTGTCAACAGATATATTAATGTAATATATGTAATGTAATGTGTAAGGGAAGCTCTATGATGCAGTCTTATTATTGAGCAATAGATGAAATGGCTAAAATGAACAAAGACATTGTCTGATTTTTTTGCTTGAAGTCAGTGCAAACAGGAACGGAATTTCAAGTTTAGGAAGGTTTGGTTAACTCATCACAGAATCACAGAAAAACAGAATCATTCTGTTCAAAGGGACCTTTAAGACCATCAAGTCCATCCATTCACCCTGCACTGCCACGGTCCCTAAACCATGTCCCCCAGCACCACATCTACACATTTTTCAAACCCCTCCAGGGATGGTGACTCTACCACTATCCTGGGTAGACTTTTCCAGGGCTTGACAACCCTCTCTGTAAAGAAATTTTTCCTAATATCCAACCTCAACCTCCTCTGGCACAATTTGAGGACATTTCCTCTCATCCTGTCACTTGTTACATGGGAAAGAATCTCCTTTCAGGTAGTTGTAGAGAGTGATGAGGTCTCTCATGAGCATCCTTTTCTCCAGACTAAACAACCCTGGTTCCTCTTCACACTTGTTCTCTAAAGTCCTCAGCAGCTTTCTTGCTCTTCTTTGGACACACTCCAGCACCTCAATATCCTTTTTGGAGTGAGGTACCCAAAACCGGACACATCCTTTCTCCTCACCTCACTGTTATTTTTCACCTCGTTCTGCTTCTCGGGTTCATTAAAGAGTGAAAACAACTGCACAGATAAACTTTGTAAAAGCCTTTCAGACTACGTATTATTTTAGGAAACATAGGACTTTCACCTCTATTTTGAAAAATAAAAAAGCTCAGCTAGGTGAGGGATTTCCTCCATATTAGCCTTTTGCCAGACACATTAATTGATTCTCCGACCACCTGCTTGCTTATTCAAGGAACTATCCATAGGGTTATTTTCTCTCCCCAAATACTGACCTCTGCTCAAATGATCTCCTTTCTTTCCACCTTCAGTTAGAAATGGTGGATATGAGCTGAGCTCTTCAGCCATGTGTTTATAAGTGCATGTGCATTTACATGCACTCATTACAAAATGTGCTTTGACAGCCCCCTGCTAAGGCTCTTCCCAGATTAAGGAATTTTAAGCAGCTTTGGGCTGCTTGACCCTGCTGGTTCATCATTTATGGTGTTCAAAACACATACATGGCCAATTTGAGTTTATCTAAACACTTAAGAAGAAACTCTTCAATTAAAGATCATGCTAAGTGACTCTGACAGTAACTTACTTACCAGTATGTTGTGGCTAAATCACCATCAGGTGCTGGGAAAAGTGTCGTTTCCTTCATAAAACAATAGAGAGCATCGTATTTGGAGCAGTTCTTAGAACTCATTTTTCACAGCCTTGAAAGGAAAAAGTGTTTTACCATCAAATGTTCCAGCAAGAGTTCACTGCAGAGTTTTGCTTGAGATGTGATTTCCAAATGACTCAGTTTCAATGGAAAGAAAAATGTATTTGTATATAAAAAGGAACAATACCACATTTTTTCAGTATCAATCATGCGGAATGCTTTATCATTTTAGTAAATGATGCCATATAATCTTTGTGTCACATCAAACACCAAAGCAATAAATTCACTGGGGGATATTTACAAGGGTATCCAGGCTGAATTGAGATGTCTTCTAGCTCTTTTTCTAAATTGCCGCATTTACTGCCTGCTGTAGAAAGGGGAAGCCACCAATTGATTTCTAACTCAGCAAACCCCAGGGTGTAAATGTGATTAGCAGTAATTGGAGAAGTTCAGCCACTGTTAATTTCTGCTCTCTTTGTTTTTTTTCCTATTTAAAATATTAACGAAATGCGTATGTAGGCCAAAACCGACTCTGATGCAGCTGAACAAAGGATACATATTTAATCAGAGCTGTGGGACCCCGATGCGGTTGTCTGAAACAAATGTGACATGTGCTTCCTCTCAAAAAAAGTCAGGCAGCTAATAAACAGCATCAGTATTTTGTTGTAATGTTCATTGTCTACATGATGTCGAGTTTAATGGCATTACACTATGTAAAAAAGCCAGAATTACACTGCTAAATTTGTCTTTCCCAGTTGGCTGTCCCTGAGGAGATTATAATGCAAGCGGTGGCTTTGTTTGTTGCATGCATAAGTGTGCGCATGTTCCTAAGTTTTAAGTTGTAAAGGAAGGTGGCGAGAAGAGACATTAACCCCTGCATGGCTGAGAGTCTCCTTAGGAAAACGCAGTTTTACTGCAGCATCAAGTAATTATGAAAAAGTGGGGTTTGCTTCCAAGTGGTAATTTCTCGCTTGTTTTTCTAAACAAAGATTCTCCCCATCCATAGGTACAATGGTTTACTAACACTTTTTTTGCAAGGAAATGGCTCTTATTTTTCAGCCCTAGAAAGTAACCTATGTCTACCTTTAGTCCCTAATGTTAAATATTTTTCTTTATTAACCCAGAACCAGGAAGGTCATGTGCAGAACAGTGTGTGTTCCTACTCAAAATGGTTTGAATATCTCGGGAAGCCAGCTGGATGCCTTGGTTAACTTGGCATGGATAGCTCACTCTTAGATGGCTACAGCTAATTCAGACGGATCTCATCTCCAACACTTTTGAAGCAAGAATCTTACCTGGGAATGCCCAAAGTTCAGTGAGTTAATACAGGTGTTGATTGACAAAGGCAAAAAGATGCTCTGTGGGAACAGTTCTTCACAGAAACGCCTTGAGGGTGTCTTCCCATTGAGTAGCTGTGGGCTTGTATAGGGCTTATCATTTGGAAAGCTCAAGACCACAGTAGTGGCAGATGCCTAATTCTATTTTTGAGAGGCTAGAAGTTTGCCCCAGGTAGGCATATTAATGGCTAGAGTTTTTACCCTTCTAACTACCATCTTGAAAGATCACAGGTATTACAGAGACTCATCCCAAAAATGATCCCTGGGAGAGGCATGAACGTGCTGGAAACAGGATTCTCACCAGAGCCCTGAGCTACAGGGTTCACCCTGGAGAGATACCATGACCTCACCATGCTCTCTACCAGACAGAAAGTCCCAAAACTCCAATTCGCCTGTCTCACAGGAGATCAGTAGTAACATAAAGTCCTTTGTAATAGTTCCAAAGATTATTCCTTATCGGGTTTTACTCCTGTAGGAAGAGAAGGGAATCAAAAGGCTTTGTATAACTCATCACTTACATTATCTGATGCTTAAGAGATTTGGGAAACAAGAGTTCTGGGTGTTCAAACACAGAAGTATTGATTTCACAGAGAACTTCAGGTTTGGGAATATCTTTCCCTCTTGGATTGACCCAGTAATTAACACCTTTATAAACAGGATATCAGTATGTCTTTTATGTCTGCCTGTTGCTTGTTGTCTGTGCTCTGTTGAGAGCTCAGGAAGTTTGCGAGATAGAGCATAAGTGCCACCCTGAGCTCAGACCATATGGCAGTAGCTGACGCATGAAGGGGCACAGAAAATAGATCCATGTAGTGAGATGGAATAGATATCTACAGACCCCAGTTCTGCCACCTCTTGATAAATTATAATTTTAATTTGTCATTTGGTCTATATTTCTTTCACTGGAAAACACAGCTTTTATTCTTTTGCAAAGAAAGGTCAAGAGGCTCAATTGTCTCTTTGCTTACATGACTGATACCAAGGTCATAAGGATCCCAAGTATGATGAGGAGATTGAATCTTCTGTTTTTCAGTATTTTGAACCGTGTTTGGCACTGCTGGTCTATTTTCCTTTGGCAATCCAACTCTGACCTTAAAATAGGCAGATAATGCTAAAATATTTTTACTATACTATGAGATACATTGATATAGTATTATTATTACATAATAATATAATATAGAAATCATATAATATTATCATGTTATATAGTGTCATTATGTGTGCAGTATGCACTTATATAGACTATTTTATTAATTTAAAAAAATATATTATGTATATACACACTCTCATATATATGGCCACGCACGCACACTTAAACATTTGTGACATTTTCCACAGAACTAATACTGAGCTTGGGAACTAAATAACTACAGGTGGGACTGCTTTCCTTTCTCTAGTAAAATCCAATGCTTGCTGCTATTTATTTAATGATTAATATTTCTAAGACACCTTTTTAAGTGTAGTAGAGAAACTTTTTCCTTCTGTTTTCTCTGGAATACATCCCAGATACACCATCATACTGAAAGGCACCATCATACTGAAAGTCAGAAACTGGAAACCTGCCCCCTTGCTGTTTTGCTTTCTCCTATGAAGTAAGATGGAGTTGTTTGAGAGTTTTGTTTCCTCTTCTGGCTGCCGTTAAAAGCAATTTTTGGATGGGGTGTTTTGCTCCAATGTCATGCTACACAGCCCTATTCTGCACAAGGTACACCTGAACTGAGGCTTCAGTGGACCATTTCAGACAGTGCTGGGCACTTCCTTCCCTTGTGTACACGTTTTCTGAGGCCTTGAAACATTTGCACCATGCACAAACCCACCTGTGGCCTGAGCTACCTGACAGAAATACATGTTTCTCTCCGCTGACAACTAGAATGACTATATCTAAAACATTTAAACTAAGTGAATCAAGGCTTTTGCTCTGCAGTTGTCAGATAAATAAATGTGCTCTTAACCCTCCTCTGAACCAACCTACTGCAGGTTTCCTCCCAGAAATACCGTCTGGAAGAAGTGGAACAATTCACATCATTAACGGATAGGTCCAAAGGCTGGAGAACAGTCATTGGAGGACCTCCATATATGTAATAAAAAGAGGTAAGCATCTCCAGAGTATGAGTCAAATTACAGGACTCCAAATATTTTTCTCACTCCTCCTTGATTCATGAGGGAAGCCTAAGAAAGGGCGGGGTTGGGCTTATCTGGCTTAACTTCAGATACCTAAGTCACCTGTAGGTATTTACATCTAGCTTTATTCCTGCTGGGTTGCGCTGCTACTTGAAAGAAGGCTTGTCATTACAGTCAATGGAGTCACTATTTCCCTCATGAAATACATACAAAACTTGGTCATGTGAAAGACACTGCAAGCTCATGTGGCTGCATGGACTACAACTCTAGGGCAACTGACTTGAATGCAAACACCTACATTGCAGACACCTGAGGTGGGAGAGAGGTATTTGACAAAAAGTCCCCAGACACCAAATGTAATTTTTTGCAAAGTAGAACTCATTTTTCTGAATTTTATTCAAACTTCATTTCTGTAAATTAAATTAAAAATTAAAAAAAAAGAGCAACAAATTCATTCAGTTTTCAGATTTATCCTTTTTTTTTTTTTTTTTCCCTTCAGTTTAGTGGGGAAAAAAAAAAGGCAAACTAAAAGGGAAGTTTTTCACAGAAGAGCTTGAAAGAAACAACAGTTAAGCTCCTTCTTTGATCAGGAGAAAAGTATAGTTCTTCACTGGATACTGTAGTAATGAAGTAAATGAAGTTTAATGAAGTGAAATTATAATAAATCCCACTCTTTGTAGAATATAGTACCCAGATGGAAAATACACAGACATGCCACATGAAACGCTGGCCTTGTTACATTCCCAAGAAAAACTCATTGCTAAATAATTTCTGGAGTCAGAGGTTTGAATTTTTCTGCTGTCTCCTTTTATGTATCATTCTCTCCTCATTTCTGTCTCTGACATTAGCCATTATAGCCCTCCACTCAGTTCTCCGTCTCCTGCTATTGTGTCTCCTTTCAGAGAGTGCTCTTATGAAGCCTTTTTATCATGCTAACCTTCAGCTTGTTTGGAGATCTCTCACAGGAACTCATTTTTCTTCTCGGTAATGAAAAGGCAGTTCTAAACAGAAAGCATGCAAGAAAATGTAGTTAATAAAGATGCTGAGAGCTATTCGTACCTGAGTGAATCACTGATATGGCTACACTGCTGAACAAAAGAAGTTAAGGACCAATTTCTGGCCCAGGGGCTGTGTGACAGTGACTGGCTCACATCCACATTGCTGTCTTGCAAAATTGTCTTGGAGAGAGTTCATTGCAGTGGTCCAAAGCTGAGCCGAAAGATAGCTATCAGTTAGGTGGCTTTAGTTTTTATGCTTTCTTTTGATTTATTTCATAGTAAAGGTGAACTCTATGCCTCTTACTCAAGACAGCTCCAAAGCTATGAAAAATACCACAGGTTTTAAACCTAGGTTATAGGCAGCTGAACAACGGTTACAATACTGTCCACTGAGCACCATAATAAGTCTGAGAACACCTCTTTCCCCATATGTCACTGATATACTGTTATTTCTGCTTTTAGGCTGCTGTTTAGATACCATGGAAATAGATACTGTATAGCTTTGTATGCAAATTTTAGAGAAGTTTGCACTTCTGCAAACTTTTGGCTCATATTTTTGGTCTGAGCATTCACAAAAGTGTTGGGCCTCAAAGCTGGTACAAAAAAATTGTTCAGCCACAAAGAAAGTCTTGGCAGAAAATAAATGTTGTGCCTTTTATACAAGATTAACATGATGAGAGGAAACTTTTACTTTAGAGGTCTTCAGTTCCTGTTACAACTAGACTGTGTCTTTATTTCTCAATTTGCCTATTTTCTCTGTTCTTACAGTCTGCCCCACCCACATTTTCTCCCTAGAACAACCATAAAATTGCATTTACAACTAATTTGCTATGCTCAGAAAAGCAATTTACATTCTTTAAGTGAGGCTGCCTCTTTCTAAAAAGAGAGGTCTCTGTTTCTTATTTTTACCTGGCTTACATCTAACCCTGCTCCTCTAGAATGGCAAGTATGATAAATGTGTCAAAAACATTTGCATCAAAACCATGTGATACAAGTTGTTATTTTGACTGTTGTTGACACCTCATGTTCTCTTTCACCCAGATGTTTCCATGAAATAGCAGAAAACATTTTTTCCCTTTTTTTTTTTTCTATGAAAGTAGAAACAGGCATGTCTGTTTCTAGTGAAATTGAAAGTCTTTCCTTCCTCTATGACTCTGTGTATGTGAGGGTACTTTCATGCAGGTGTACTGTTCATTTCTGTACTGGAACTGTCTTCCAGACCTGGGGAGCCTTTCGGTCCAAGTGTATCTTTGATTCACCATGAACTAGTTGTAGATTTTCAATTCCTGCAAACCTTATATGCATTTCCAGATATTTAAATCTATCAGATTGCTCCCCACCCAAAGAGATCAGATTGTCGCAAGATAAAAAGTCAATATTATGTAGTCCAGAAGGGGCATTTTTTATGGCTTTTTAGTCACAGAATGATTAAAGGTTTCTATACACTTAACTGCTATGGAAGAAACTGTTTTTTAAATACCTGCAATAGGATAGTTCTAGTGATTACTGACCTGAAAGTTCAAATCTGCAACAGTTATGCGAGGCCTTGTGCCCTGTGGGCCATCCAGCCATGACTTAGAAGATCAGGATCCTGACATCAAGTACTGAAAAAGGTGCTGTCTATGAAATCTGTTGTCACCAGCAAAGAGCTGCCTAAACTAGCCACAGTGAATGTCCAGAAAAGGAGTTAGAACTGCTCTTAAGGTAATCAACTATGCACCTAAATATGGATCTGAAAGCAAAGTCTATTTTTATTCATCATTTTGTAACGTGACTCTCTCCTGACATCAGAGTGCCAGCCTTGGCATCTGGGCAAAGGTGCCCTTAAATCCAGTAAATGGAATATGGGTGAGGATGCTCCTTCAGCAACCGAATTCTTCTCAGTCCCTACCCATACCTGACCAGAAGCAAAGACTTGAATCCTGATGGTCTTTGTCTCAGTGGAGTTCTCTACCCATGAGGATACTGCAAGTCAGGGGCATATTCACTTTTTCTCCACATCCCACACATTCATCCCAGTCTTCAAAATATTGTCTCCTGGAATGCATCTTGTAAAGAGTTTCGTATTATTAAGACCAGGGAGGATCATTGTAACAATCTAGTTAAACCAGAATATTTTATCCAGTGATTTCCGTGTTAAAACCAATACCTTAAATTAGAGTTATCACGCTTAGTAGGAAAGATGGATGTAGATTAAAAGACTCACATGATGCTGAATCAACCACATCCATTGGCAAAGCTGTTCCAGTGATTAATTGCACTCACTGTTTAAAAAATTACTTCTTGCTTCCTGTTTGAATTTTCCAGTGCTACTTCAATTGTTTCAGTCACAAGTTTCTTAACTTCTAGGTTCTGGCCACAACAGGAAACAGAAGTGCCAAAATACCATGAAAAAAACATTTTTGTCTTGTTTTTCCTCCCTCAGAAGGAGAAGGAAGCAATGAAACTAGTGAAAAAGAAACTCGAGATTTGCTCGGTCTGGACGCAGCTTCACCTCTAATCAGGGTCTGCAGAGGCATTACTTAAGCTAACCTCTTGTTACCAAATCTGTTTCAGCAGCTTTTTCTCTAAAGTCCAGAATCTAAGATATCCACCAGGTAAAATAGCTCATCCCAGCTGAACCACTGAGACTGGGATTCAAACAGCATCAACAACTGTACAAATGCTTATGTGCTTTTCCAACGCTTCTCACAAGGCTGGGACCAATCAGAATTCCAGCAATTTTTGATCTACGTCTAACTGATGGACCTTGTTGTCTTAATTCACCTAGTTTTTTTCCCCCCCATGATTGTGGGGAAGCTAGCTCTGCTCTGGGCAACTTAATCCATGGTTTCTGACTTTCTGCCTGTGTGTTTCTTAGCAGCAACTGGCAGGAAAACATGCAGCAAGGGCACTTGGTGCACCCAGGGAGAGCGAAGCATGTGTTTACATCTCCTCCTGGGCCGGGGTCAGAGCAGAGGTACTGGGCTAGATTGTTTTATTCTGGCTTCTTAACATCAGGATCTGAGTTTATCTTCTCTTCTAGGAAATGTTTTAGTGTCAGCTTGGATTCAAGGTTAAAATTCTGGTCATATGTAACATCATCCACAATATTTGAATTGTTAGTAAGATGGAAATTCTTGTGGTTTCTTATGACTTAGTTTCCTCATTCCTTTCATTTTAATGTGCGGCTTTAATAGCAGGATGAATGTACCTTGTGCATTTCAGTTTACACACGGTTCTACCATTAAGCACCTGGATTTGAAGTTGTTTCTTCCCTGAGGATTTAAATAAATGCATTGCCCCAGTTTCAGGATCCAGGTTACTGTGTGTTAGCCAGTGCCACAGGAACACTAGCTCAGAGAACACCATAGCTGTTTGTACTGCAAATGCAGCTCTCTCGCCGATCATAATAAAAGAGATCAGCTTGTATTTCTTTAATGACAAATACTCCCTGTGTATTAATTTGGTTCTACATAGCAATACATCTTGTCAGAGCAGCCCAACAAATATGAAAACATACACTACGAGAATTGTCAGCAAAGTAATTTATGTCAGGAGGTTGATCGTCTTTTGCTCTGTGTTGCATGGCATTACTTCTGTTTAGAAGCAAAACACAGGAAGGCTTCCTAGAAATGAACACGCTTATAAAAGTGTTTGTGGGCAAAATCAGTTCTAAAATAAACACAGATTTCCAGTGTCTTTTTCAAATATAATCTAATACTCGTAATATATGCTGTGATATTAAAACACAGACCTTGCTTCCCAGCCCAAATACCTGTTTGCATCTTTAGATTCGTTGTATTACAGAGCTGGGATGTGTACTGTGAGGGACTGTGTTCCCTGCGGTAATTTCAAAAAGCTGTTTTTTATTAATCAATGCATGTTATGATAGTCTAGCAAAAAAGGCACAGTAAAGTGGATACTGAAATCACGACAATATCAAATTGAAAACAAAATGGGAATACAAAATGGAATTCAGACTGAAATTTGACATTCAGTTCTGAATTGAATTTGGTCTGAACTATTGAAACAGTGCAATTTGCAAATAATTAATTCATGCCCTATCATTTTGCTCTCTAAAATCAAGACTGGTTCTTTAAGCTATCCCATACTGACAAGTTGCTGATTTGGGGTTTTTTTTTTCGTCTTCACAGGTGGGAGGAATTTATCTCATCTAATCTAGGAATCTCTGGCTAATGTTATGCAGTTAGATAAGTTTATTCCACAGGCTATTCTTGATGATTATAATAGCCCTTTCTGGACTGAAAGCCTGTAAATTTGATAAGCTATTATTTTAATTCACTTCAAATAAGATACGCTGGAGTATATTCTTTGAAAATTCTTGTGCATAGAGGAAAACATGCAGCAAGTGAACTGGCAACTCTGCTACTGTAGAAAATGCTTTTAACATCTCTTTTGGATAGGGATGATTCATCAGGAATCGTTTGCAAATCTTTGCGATTTGCAAAGTGATGTCTTTGTGTAAGAGAAAGCAAACAAAAATCCAGAGTGCTAGTGCTTGTCAGCTTGATGCTTATAAATGTTTCTATTCTCAGAATTGGGTTTTGAAAAGGAAAAAATAACCCTAAGCACTGCAATAAGAAGCGTGATTTCAAATATGAGCTCTGTAGTCACTCGAAAACAGACAGCGGAGTGAGAGGTGGTGCCATCACAATGGCAGATTACCTACACAGGCACCTTTTCCATCACTCCTCAGAGGATAGGGTTCATAGTATGAACTTGGCTCCAGCCAACAGGTTTTCCACGTAGCCTGTTTCACCAGCTGTCAGGCTTACAGCAATCAAAACATCGGTCCTACGTGGTGTTCATTCCTGGTCTAAATTCCTGTCTGTTAATGTTAGGTACGGACTGAAGTGCTTCAAAGCAGTGTGGCATAAATGTGCATGCTCACACCAAGAAATCGTGCCTGTGGTTTCTTGCCCTGGTAACCGTTGGTATCTCAGACACACCTTGATGTTTAGAAGTGACCTAGTGTCGGAAGCTGAGATGAAATCTCAGTTGCTGACATATTGATTTGGCTTTTAAATCAGTAATAAAGCAAACACCAGAAATGTATGCCAGAGACAAATATTAAAAAGACAAGAGAGTCCTTTTCATTCCCCTTCCCAGCCCTCTGGCCCTGGAAAATCCTACGGTTTCTCTGCAGTCCAGACTCTGTCAGCAAGTCCATCACTGCGCCCTGACTGTCAGAGCTCACTTGTGGGAAATTTTCAAGCCATGGTTGTTTGGTTTTCCTCTTCCTGTTTGACTTGTGTCTTTAAATAATGTGGTTACTTCACAACAGCTTGTTTTTTGACTGGGGCACAGGGCATATTTTTCTAGCAGATAAAAAACTTCCCACAATTTGCCTTGTGTTATTTCCCCTTTTGAAGGGAGAGCTGATAAATTCAGGGTAATATGTAATAGATGCTTTCCTGTTTTTACTTATTGCTCTGTCAGGCTTGTCAGCCAGAAATTTATTAGCTCGTTTTGTGGCTGTAACGTTTAAACAAGAGAGTAAGCAGTACACTTACCCTGAAGAACAAGTGTGAATAATAGTGCTTGTGTTGTATCCTGCTCCATAGACCATCATTGGAGGGGGACAGTACATCTTTTCCACACCAGTAAGCCCTTACCTACATACCTATCTTCATTTTTAATGTTAATTCTCTCATTTCTCCTCTGTGCTATCCTTACCTTCCGAGTAATTGGGAAGCCAGAGGAGGGAGGGTAGGAATAGCTGTCGGTCTTAATTCCATCCACCTGAAAGCAAGTTGACCTGCCTGAGCAATCACTGAAGCTTCCTCTGTAATCAATGGAGTGAAAACATCTCCATGAGCAGTTCTATGACATTTATTTCTGAATAGGGTAGATCATCCTCTATATCTTCTTGTCTCTTCATCGCATGTAGGGAAAGTTTAAACAATTAAATAACCACAACTGAAGTGGCAAAAGTCAAGGAGGTGAATGCCTTACTTCGTCAGGTGGCCATGGAGAGAAAAGGAGTCTCAGGAAAAATCCAGGAACCAAGGCTGTATCTGCCAAGTTGCCCCAGCAGTGCTCCTGATACTCACACATCCTTTTTCCCCCTTCCCCTGCACATTCTACTGTTCATGTCAGTGTCTCATGGATATATTACCTTTACCTGACTGAGACTGACCTCAGCCGAGGAATCAGTGCCGGGGCCCCCTGCCATTCAGTAAAGACTGAATTTACCCAAAGTGAACACCTCAGATCTAGCGAGGGATTGGTGACTGGTTGTTTTGTTTGTTTATTTGTCTGGAACACAACCCCTTTTTTTATAGAGGGAGGATATGAGTGAGTTTTTCCTGGGTTGGAAGTTGATGTGGTAATGGATTAGGAACAAGGAAAGTAAGTAGCTTTTGTGGCACACAGGGTACATGCCACATAAAATGGTGACAGAAGAATAGAAGGACACTGCAAATCCCTGTAGTAAACCAGCTCCTGAATACATTCAAAGTCTAGAGAGGAGTTAGAGAGTTGACTGAAGGTGGCAGAAAATCTGCCTTGCTGAGTCATTAAAAATCCTGCAGGAGTCTGAAGCATTTGAGTTGAATTTTCACCTTTTACCCAAACATGCGGAAAAACACTCCTGTCCCCTTGTACTTCACAGCAACAATCAAAACGCATCCTTATCTGTAGTTTCTTAGTCATTTCAGATTGCTGCACTCAGCAGGCAGAAGGAAACACTGGTCCTGCAGAGCAGCTGTGCAGATGGCACTGGTGTGGTGTCAGACACACACCCGCTGGGAGCCGTGTCAGTGGAAACACAAACCTGGCCAGGACAACAGTCTTGCCAGCTGGGTGGGGACTGAGGAGGCAATGTATTGGGCATTTTCTGAGTTTGGAAAAAATCCTATTTGCTGTGCTACTGAAGTAACACCCGCCTAGGGCTTCAGAGCTTGCACATTGCTTGGAAATCAACTTTCTTCTACTGATTTTGCAGCCCAGAATTTTGTCCTGCTAATGCAAGTTATCAAATGCATCCCTTCTTCCAGCCTGCAGATCAACAGAGCGTTCACACACCATAATCTGCACTGCACACAAGAATTTTGTAACACTCTTGAGACAAGAGGGGATAAAAAGAAAGTAAAATCATCATGGCCAAACTGAGTCAAAGGTCCCTTGTTATTGGCCTCCTTACTTTAACACTGTGTGGTAGCAAATGATAAGGAAAAGTGTAAAAAGCAGAGTAACCCCAGAGTATATCCAAAGTGATCTTTTCTTGGTGCGCCCAAGGTCTTATTTTTGGATCAGATAAATAAGCATTAGCCTCCAACAGTCATGGCAGGAACTAGGAAAAAGATATCTCCCAGAACACTGTTCTGAATCAAAAATACGTTACTCTCAACCCAAATTCCTGCCTGCACAGAGCATCCACCTTTTGGGAACTGAGGTGTTTTTATTCCATTTTTTCACAGCTACTGCAGTTACGAGTTCCATCAATTTAGGCACTTCACTTCTTCCACTTTGTTGTCTGCAGATCCCATCAGTATTAGCCCTAAGAGAATCACCAAAAGTGGGCCGAATGTTTGTCCTTTTTCTAAGAACTTCTTGAATTACTAAGGAACTAGCCAGGAATTAATTTCTATCAGATTTTCTGAGGTGGAGAATTCCAGCTCTAAAAAAATTAATCATCTACAGGTAATTTTATAATTCAAATAGATACTTGTAGGAAAAAATAATATCCCTTTATTCTGGAAGAGTCTAGGAAATGGAAGCACAGTTTTGCAGTCCTTACAGAAGCAGGAACTTCTGCAGTGCCTCTATAATAAGCTTCAAAGTAAGTTAGAATTTACTTTCCATTGCTATACCCAGACACAAAGTCTATACATTCTGTCACTACACATATAAAATGAAAACACTTTCCAGTCCAAAGCAGGAAAAAGCTTTGCTCCTTGTTCAGCAATTAAGAGGATCAGTTATGAAACACAGTGCGCTCTTCAATTTGAAAAGAACCTAGTTCCATGCGGTGCCCGATGTTATTAAATCTACATTAAAAGGACAAAGATTATATAAACAGTGAAGTCATGCATCTGAATGGAGTAACACCATAACCCATTTCTATCACATGTTGTGTTTTCCAAATTACAGCTCTTCATAGTTGTAGATTGAAGGTTGTGTTACTCTATTTGGCTAACAGAAAATAATTTCTACCAATTTTCCACCAATGGTTTCTAGATCACTTTTAACATAGAGCTTCCCTAAATTTTTGTGAATACATGCTTTTTCAATTTAGTGGCAAATAGCAAAACAGACCAAAAAAAAAAAAAAAAAAAAAACCAAAAACCCACTCCCTTTTGCTCTAAGTTATTTTTTTCACACGACCCAGACTGTACAATTTCCTTTTTCATTTGTTTAGTGGTAATACATCATTTTGAAACAGAATTATCAAAACATTTTGTTCGGAGACAGCTTTATGCGGAAGTCTACCACTTTCCACATTGAACTACTAATTCCACAAAACATCGAAGAATTTATTAAGGTGAAGTAAGGGTCTTTATGGAGAGACATGACACATGCATATCAGGCAATGACTATAAACTAAACAGGGAAGGTTCTGCATTGATAAAAATAAAATATTTCTCTATGAAGTGTTGGAAAGATGTCCCCAAAGAATTTGTGGAATCTTGATCCTTGCAGGCTTTCAAGCCAAACTCTACAAAGCCCTGAGGAACTGGGCTGCATTAACTGTTGACCCTACTTTGAGCAGGACATTGGACAAAGGTCTCCTGAGGTTCTTTCTAACCTAAAATATCCTATCATTTTATTAATTTGGCAGAAACAAATAATTTTGATTAGCCCCAATCTGTCTTGCTCAGGAAATTAACCTGTTCAGCCAAGGACATCTCATTTAAAGCTAGACAGCCATGCACCCATGACTTTAACCTGAAGTGTAGCAAGGAACATTGTGATGAATTTGCTGGTTGTTGACAGCACAGCAGGAGATAACATGTCAGAATTTTTAGGACTGAATTTGCTACTCTGATTTCTCTTTTCTCCCGGAATTCATGTCTTAAGGAGTCCTTAGCAATATTTAGGTGAGAGAACAGGTCACAGATACTCAGGGCTCAGGCTCCCCTTCCAGGAAGGAGATTTTTATGTAGTTGCACTGGAATATACTAGAGCTTTCCCATGGAATAGTCGTTTTTGGACTTGGTTAAAGAACAACAAAACACAGATATTTTTTTTTTTCTTTTTAATAAGAGAATTGTACTCAATTTTTTGTTCTCAAGAACAATTGTTCTTGTACTTGTTGCAATTACAATTGTAATTGTTCTGAAGAACATTTTCTGAACCATTGTTCTTCCTTCACAGATTGCAACTAAAAAAAATTGGTGAATATTGCTGTGTTTTACTGCACAGAAATGGAGCATCCAAAATGGCCTACACTGGCAGCTCTGGATATTGAGACAGAAAATGAAGTCAGATAAATAATACTTGATAGACAACATTCCTCAGCCAAAACATGTAAGAGCAGGGGCCTCAACTTCTTACTCAACTGACTCTTGAGTGGTGCCAACAGGTTCTGGACTGATCGTATTACAGGATGTCCTGATGGTTTCCTTCTCCTTGTCAGTCCTAATGTAGTCATTTGGAGAATTATAACATTTTGAACATTTTGATTCCAGTAAGGAAAAAAAAAAGAATTAAAGTGTTGTCATTTTAGAGAATTAATTCCATGCTTTTCACCAAAAGTAATTAGTCTACTGGCAAACTCTGGAAGAAATAGGCCAGCTGCTGCAAGCTAGGTGTCTGCTTACAGTTTGACTTTTTACTCTCCCAGAAGATAGAGCCTTTTTCAAAGATTCCCAATGCTCTTTTCAGAGAACCCAAGACAATGTTGACCAAACTAGCAAGTTTGGCTATGGTTATGCCATGCTGTTTTGCGCATGACTGAGAGTTTGACCAATGGTGCATGAACATAGCTGAAGAGTTTTCAAGGCCCACATGGCACTTTGTAGAGCAATATGGATGCCGTGGCTCTGGTCAGTGCTGATTTGGGGAACACACTCCACAATGACAAGTTAAAGTTCCCTTATTAATCTCTAAGACCTGTAGAGTGAGCATGAACCATTACTATCTCTCATGCATTCCACTTGTGTTTTGTACACTGAGCTGTTGTCTCTCATGTGCTTAGACCATGATGATCCACGTGGGAGGCGCTAAGGCCATCCAGTTTTTACCTATCTACTCGCATTGGAATGACCATTCCTGCATACTTTGGCACAAATAAGCACAATAAGAACATAAGGTCCAGGCTGGAATCTAAAGGCCAAGGAGATGGGGAAAATATGTAGTCAGAGCAATGTTACAGGAGCAGGGAATTACTCTGCATTATTTTGATGCTCTTTAATTACTTCCTGCAGTACAATATGACTGACTGAGTCATCGCAGCAGCAAGGACTAAATTTAGGACATCTTTGAAATAATGACCCTTCACTGCCTGTGCTAAATGGCCTCTGTTTTCTAACCGAAAGGCTGCTGATTCTAACTGTGAAAGGACAGAGACGGACTTTTGGCCTAATACAGGGTCATAAGGTGAAATCCTGACTTTCAGGAGATGACCCTCTACAGGTGTCGTTTGGCAGTAAATAGGACACCTACAGGTGCCTACTGCTGCCAAATAAATCCATACTAATAAAGCAGGAGTTACTGTTTTCTTCCATCTTCTGAGACAAACCTTGTAGCAGTCACACTTCCTAATGTATTCTTCTAACTGCAAACTAATTATTATGGACAATAATTGCAGTGAAAGGGTCAGTTACAGTTCTCATCACTGCATTTTCATTAGCTAGCATGCATTTATTAATGATGCTAACCATTAGCATAGCATATATGACCTATTGGAGATCTTGGGGGATGATTTGCACACAAATCACAGGGAAAATTCGAAATAATATTCTTTTACACTCTCCATCTACAACCTCATGCACCCACTTTTGTGATGGGGCAGCCCAAAGTTATATTTTAGTGATGGGGAGTTATACCTGGCCGTCAAGTATCTGTGGAGCTGGAAAGATCAGAAAAACCTGTCAAGGAAAGCTGGCGTTTGGCAAATGATGTCAGCCACTAAGAATCTTACGAGGCATATGATCAGAGTTCCCTGACTATGTGCCAGTGACTCCTGAAAAAGACCAGCTGTTGGCCATGAAAAGGAGAATGTCTCCTGGAATGATGACTGAGAGCTAAAAACTGCAGCAGTCTTGGGAGTTGCAGACCTTGGAGCCTTGTATTTGCTCAAGCACCTGCAGAATGTCATCAAAGAGAAAGGAAAAAATGAGGGAAGAGAGGGGGGGGAAAAAAAAGAATATTAAAAAAGGTTGTTAGGACTTGCCTGGGGCTTGGGGAGCGTGAAATATCTTCCAGAATGGAACACTCTGATAATGAAACTTTAGAACCCGATTAAAGCTCACAGCAGTGGGGAGAGGCATCTCTATCAGCTCACAGCTGCAGCCGAGCCTGGGAGGAAGGAGAGCTCTGCCTTAAAATCCACCGAGGGAGAACACAATGCAGGGAACATCTGGCACACCAAGAGGAATTAAAAGGATTGGCTAGAGTGGTAAATAAGGGAAATGCACCTGGTAAGACCCAAGAGGAATTAGGTCGAAGCACCATACAGCCTATACCCAGATAACATCGGGTCCAGCCCCCTTCAGCGTGGGAGCCCACAGAACAGCAAAAGAAGGAAAAGAGGTTTTCAGGGGCATGACTGTCTGGGAGGGGAAGGAGAAGTCTGAAACCAGGTGACTTTTTTTGTAGTAAATAGTTCACAGTAAATATTAAACAAGAAGTCCACGGAGGAAAATTCTAACGATGTTAATGCAAAAGCCACCTTCAGGAAAGCAGAAAGAGCAAAACTTAGAAAGTGAAGATAGCCTACGTTCCCTGAGGAAAATAAAAGCATATGTCCCTTTGGAAATGAGTGCAGCAAGACAAAAGAAGTCCTGAGAGAAAGGGCACTTGATTTTTTCTTCCCACCCACCCCCACATCGCTGCCCCTCCCCCCCCCCACCCCCACCCCCCGCTTTTTTGGTTTTTTTTTCTCTTGCATTCCAGAATCTTTGCAAGACTCCTGCCCTTCTGAGGAAGGACAAAAAGCAGAATTGCAGGAAATATGGAGTGCTCATGGGGATTTCTAAGGTGTATGTATAGAAGGAAAGGATTTTCAGAAAACTGTGGACTCAGAGGTAAATATGTGGCATTCTGACTTTATTGAATCCAGCGGCTTCTTATTGTCTATTTGCTCCAGGCTTAAGGGCAATACTGAAAAAAATAGCACGGAGGTAGGGGGTGTGTGTGACCACAAGTATCATCCTGAAAAGTGGCACCTCTAAGTATTTGTGTTTATGTACTAGCTAGGCTCTGGCTGTTTAGAATGACAGTGGACATCTTTAGATCTCACTAAATCCGTAGTCTGCTTAACTGAGGACAACCTCACAAGTTTGAAGATTGAGGTTTCAGTTTCCTTTGTGGTAAATAAAGAAAGTTGAATCTTGATGTGAGAGATATTCAGGGAAATCTTAGGATGGTTTCCAACACCTTTTTTTTTTTTGCAATAGCCAGAAAGTTGGACAGCCCCCAAAAGCAGCTGTCGCACAATTTAGTTCATTTGGAGCAAAGATCAATTGGTCCAGACAGGAATTGTCTTAGAAGTTTGGAAGAAAACTGTTTTACTTTCCTGTGCCATAAAATCAGTCTAATGATGGGTGGTGTCCGGGCAAACTTTTGGGAAAGGCAATTTCACCTAAAAAAAAAAAAGCCCCAGACTGCTTTAGAGACCTGGACTCCGGGGCCTCTGTTTTCCTTCCTCCACCCTACCTCGGAACTTTATACAGTTGAAAAGAAATCTAAACAATCGGAGAGAGATTTGGCTGGGAATGCTGAGAGCTGGCAAGGCCTTGCTCTCTCCCTAACTGCAGTGGTTTATGATCGTTAAAGCTAGTCTCTCTAGGAAAAAAAAAAAAAAAGGACAAAATGTGGAAGTGCATGAATCATACGTTCCAAGCAGTAAAAACATAAAATTATGGAAGTTAGACTGTATGATTTTCCTGTCCATCCCCCACTTTGCCTTCATTCCCTGACTTAAAATAGAGCGAAGAAAGTTGCAGAGGAGAGAGACCAGGGACTAAAGGAGTCAAGAAAAGAATCAATGGAGCTGCTCTGAGATCTGTAGGCAAAGCAAACAGACAGCAGCGAAAGAAACAACTATCGCAACAAGTGGGGGAAGAAAAAAAGCAGGTTAGAAGGGTCACAACGGATTTATCTAAATTTATTTAAGATCCCTTGTTTTGTTCTGTGTTTCAGACCCTGAAGTGATAATAGGATCTCATACATACATTGCAAGAGAGAATCCTTCACCTTCCAGTCTAAAGAGACAAAACAGAGCAAGGCGGAACAGAAAAAACCCAAATAGTAAACACATCTGTGTCCCATCACTGTTCAAGGGACAAAACATCCTGGAGTCCTACAGGGGATGACAATTCGGTTTTGAGCATACAGATCCCTAGTAATAACATGGATCATTGTATTGGCCAGTGCAGTCTCAATGCACAAGTGCTCTAACTTCCCAGAGGTCCACATCACCAAGGAAAGTGCACAAACGTAATCATTTGCACATTTTCCTTCCTGCACCTGTGTTATTTTAAATTATGTATCAGTCAGTTGGGTTGAAATTGTGTTAAACAATTAGTAATTAGAGGCATGGCTCTTAGCTCTGTTTTAACAACTTGTCATCTTAGTTTTGGAAGGACATTTTTGCTACAGCTGATGACATTTATGTTTGAGAGATCTTGTGAAATGGAACAAAACCAAGCACAGCCAATGCAAAAAGGGCAAGCAGGATTTTGCTAATTTTGCTTTCACAATATTTCTTTTCCTCTTTGGAAAAATCTGCACACTAAACTCAGTGAAAACCTATCTCCAGTTAACACAAACCATCACAGATTCACTGAAATGGATGGAATTTACCACTGCTGTGGGTCTACCTCAATGAACAGAAACCTACGAAACCTTGCAATATCTACTAAAACGTTCAAAGCAGTGTAGCATTATTGCCAAGTCCCTCTTCCAGTGAGTGCACGTGTGTTGTCACAGAGGTAAGGTTACATGAGTTTCCCTCAGAGGAAAGAGAACTAGGTTTCACCAAGCAATTCCTATGGAGAAAACCAAGAAGCTGACAAACTTCTTGTGAAGAAGATGTGGAATAGTCTTGAACATGTTAATGATGATTCATTAGAAACAAACACATTGGAAAGGGCAAAATTTATATTTTCTCCTTTCCCATCACTCACAGAACTCAGCCTAAATCCTTCTGCTATTCAATGGAGAAGTTTCATTCATTCAGAGGTTTGATGACGTTCCTATCAGCTCTTCATTAAATCAAAATGACTGTGCAAGCTGATTTTGATTAAACCCCAGGTTTAGAAGTGTCAATTATGATGCCAGATGAAGAGGGAAATTTTAGAGTCAGAACAGCCTAATAGAGAAGGACACATCTGAGTCCAGCAGCTTGCTGCAAGCCCTAGTACCACACTGCTTCATGATCCCTGTCATCTTTCCATGCCTTACTTCTGCGCTTCCATTTTCAATGCAGACCTTCTACAACTGTTCTTCTTTCCAAAGGATTGAAGTATCTAATGAAAAGCAAAAAGCAAACCAGCCCTGTCTTTTCCTGCTCAAGAATGTTGAGATTGTCCTGGTCTGAGCTAGAACAGAACCAGTTCTCCATTCAGGGATTTCATTTCCAGCTCAGTCTCTTCTCAGTCACAGCACCTGCTGAAGGTCACGGCAGATTTGTGCAGACAGCGGCTGCTTCTAGCAGTGACAGCGCTGGATGGTCCCAGTCACTGCCAGGGGCTGGGGTGCAGAAAGGCTCTGGCTGACACTTGCTGCTGGGCAGACCAAGGGCACTGCTCCATCCTGTGTCCCACAGAGGGGTGCAGGAAGGGAGAGGCCGCAGCTGCGGGGAGGAGCGGACAGGCCAGGTGACCCTGCACTGACCAGCCAGGGGTTCCATCCCAGAGACACCATCTTAGGTATCAAGCTGAGTGATCCCAAGGGTCCAGTTTTCTTCTTCAATGGCCGATGTTCGAGGAGGACTCTGTCCCAGTCCCAATCCCAATCAGGAATCCCAATCTGTGCATCCCTGAATCCACTTCCAGAATCCAGCTACTGAATCTGGTTTCCATCTGCTGCTGAGTCCAGCCTGGGACTTCCCCAGTGCCTACCCACAGCACCAGCGTGTATATGTAATTTTATATATATTTATATGTGTATATTGTTTTATATATAATTTTATTGCTATTAATTTAATTAAAACAGTTTCAGTTCTCTTTTCCAACCCATAAGTTTCTCTCCCTTACTTCTTTTCCCTCATTGGGATGCAGGTGGGTGGTGGGCCATTATAGAGAGCATCTATTATTCCTTTAGTGGCAGACCCAGCCCTAAATCGTGACAGAGATTTTAGATAAGATCTGAAGTTTAGAATGAAATTTATCCCTAAATCTACCAGGGTACATGAGCTCCCCTGAGGTTTATTTTAATTCTTCAAACTATCCATTAATGATACTTTGCATGAGGAGTTCTGTTCGGTACATTTTTTTGAAGGTAGAACAAAGTCTCATAGGAGAGACTTGGGTAATCTGTAAATAAAGGGTGTCTACAGCCAAAACAACGGCCAGCGTCTGAAACGTTATGACAAACCCAAGATTCATGTTGCCATTCGAGACACAAGAAAACATAAGAATAAGTTCAGTGACTGATCCCAAAACTTGACTACAGCCTACCAGGACAAATATCGGCAGCATATGGGCTTTGGGCTCTCATGCAATCTAGTTAATAACTGGCCCCATTTTTGACTAAAAGCTGAAATCAGGAGGCTGATAAGAAATGGTTAATGTTCCATGGTGGAGTATGATTTTTAATAGTTTCCTTGTGGGGACTTGAGAGTTTCTGGGAAGCTGGGGACACATGCAAGAATATGTCCTTCAGGACATCTGGGGACACAAGGTGCAGCAAGCAGAGATTTTCTTGCACCTATGGCAAGGCTCTCATTTTGGCAAATCCTGAAGATGCCTTTTCCTCTCAGGTCCCATCTGACCCTTCAAAGCCATGCTGGGGATCAGGCCCAACAGTGAAGATCATAAGACATGAGCATCACTAATTTGTGTTGACTGAAGCATGGTCAAAAAGGGAGGAACACCTTGTATGTAACATCTAGGAGAGCTTGTTGAGGTGAGAAATGGGAAGGCACTAATATGGCAAAGAAAATGAGCATGTAAGAGTAAATATGAGTAATGTGTTTAAATCTTAAATCAACATTCAATTTCATCCCCATTCATTCTACTGTGACTGCTGAAACTACCAGCCTTACTTTTTCTGCTGCCAGCAGTAGCTGCTGACAGAAGGATGAGGCAGAGGTCCTGGTCGCAATTTTGTTGAACAGAGTGCACAAATATGACATAGCTTGGACAGACCTACCAGCAGGGATGTAATCTGCAGACCTGTGGAGTACCTCTGTCCCTGAAACCTGCTTTGCTTTACAACTCTACATCACTGGTGGGAAAAATAAAAAATTAGCCATAATTGGAAAGACTAATTTCTGATGCAGACAAAATATCAAAACATCAGTAATTCTTGTCTTTCAAAAGCAAACCTGTTATGTTTCTTTGATCAGTGTCTAGTTAGAACAGTATTGCATATCTGTATATCATCTTCTAACAATTTCCTGCACCAATATTAGAGAGTCCTCTGATACACACACTAGATCTAAATTAGTAGTGTATTAAATGTGTTGAACTACATGCAACTGTCAGCTAATTTGACATTTATCTCACGTACCTGATATACTGCCACCAGCATCTACTGCAGAATCCCAGCTGTGTTACATGGGGAATCAATGTGTTTTATACAATCCATTATAAAAATTCTTATGGCTACGTAGATACAACTGGAGTTGAATATATCACAGATGCAGTGGTTATATTTGGAGTATCAACTGAGGTTAGCTGGGATTCTGATGCGGATCAACGCTTTCTGCCTCTGTCTAAGACTGCACTCTCCAGCCTCAGGGCATGAGTTGCCTGACAGGAAAGTGCACAGCTATAGAAAACTCTGCTTCTGGAGACCTGACTCGACAGCAGGTAGCCTAAACAGCCTCTGTCTAATGCATATCATTGTATGCAATTATTCTTGCAAAATCATATGGATTAATTAGCGGAAATTTAAATACAATCATCACTCTGAGTGCCAGGAAATTATTCAAAGTAGCGCTGAAGTGACAGCCAAAGGCCAAATAAGAACTAATTTCTGTAACTGGGTTAATTTGATTTAAACTGTGCCAAAACTTAGTCTGACAAAACTGTATGGAAACATTAAGCAGGTAGGGGACATTGTGTTACAGACTGGGAAAGACCCTTAGCTGCTGAGGAGTTTGTGGCCTGAGGGCGAAAGCAGACATCTTGTGATGTTGCCATTATTCTGTATCGTTGCCTGTGCAGCTCACCACGCATTTTTGCCCCAGTTTCCCACTTTTTCTTGAGGATCATTAATGCTATGATTTGTTGTAAATCACTTTGAAATAAACTTTTGAAATATGCTGTAAAAAATTGGATGAAAATTACCTTAGGGTTTATAGATAGATGATGTGAATACAGCTGAATATGCATCTCTCTCTAGACTTAAGTCAGCATCATTTAGGTTACTGGATGTGATGCCCATCTACAAGAAGGGCCGGAAGGAGGATCCAGGAACTACAGGCTTGTTAAGTCACGTCAGAAGGGAAGGATCTGGAGCAGATCATCTTGAGTGCCATCACACAGCACTGTTAGGGGTTGAGCCTCCGAGCAAAACTCAAGGTCCCTAACGCTCCTTAAATCCCTTACTGATATAGGGAAAAGGGAAAACAAAACTCAAATCTCGGAATATATGGATGGGAAACTGAAACAAACTTTGAATAAAAACTCTAAAGTACTATCATATCACACAACTATATATTAAATGCAAAACAAGAAACAATACAGTAAGAGTTAAAACACTGCAAAGGGAAAGAAACTACAATTATGGCTGGTTGGCCACAGGCCAGGAGATGGCGTCACGCCAGGATGGCAGCTCAGAAGATGGCGTCTATCCAAAATGACATCGGGCCAAGTGATTAAAAGTTTTTAACAGCTTAGAGAAGTATTTTAACGAGTTCGCAGGGAGACCTCTTTCCAGTGTCTGTAAAAGAAAACTTCAAGGACACTCCGGACCGAAGCAGCTTCAGATAAAGGAGAAGCCCTCGTGGCCGGAACGCGAAGGGGGGTGAGCTTCCCCCGCATCCGAATCCAGCGGTAGATTCTCGCTGAGTGAAAAATAGCTCCTCTCTTACCCGATACGAGAGAGGGAGATGCTGACTGAGTCACCCAACAATTCACAGCAGAGCTGGGCGCCGATAGACAGAAACAGTTCTGAGTTAGGCCCCGGGTGGGGGGGCAGGCCGCAGGCTTTCGGCCTGGACGGCAGCCAGCCCTCTCGCTGTGGCTCTTTCTCCGAAGCTGCCCGGTGTCCAGAGAGGAGGAGACTCCTCCTGGCTGCAGGTTTTAAGGAGCATCTGCCGGAAGAAATCTTTTGACCTGCACTTTTAGCCAATGGGATGCCGGGTTTATGGAGCTTGTATGAAATAATCCCGATACTCTATTGGGCACAGTTCCAAAACAAGGAAGTCTTGGCTCAAACCGTGACACAGCACATACAGGACAACCACATGGTCAGGCCCAGTCAGAGTAGGGTTATGAAAGGCAGGTCCTGCTTGACCAACTTGATCTCCTTCTAACGACGATGTGACCCACTTAGTGGATGAGGGAAGGGCTGTGGATGTGGTATGCTTAGACTTTAGTAAAGCCTCTGACACTGTTTCCCACAGCATTCTCCTGGAGAAACTGCCTGCTCATGGCTTAGATGAGTATACTCTTCGCTGGGTGAAAAACTGGCTGGATGGCCAAGCCCAAGGAGTAGTGGTGAATGGAGTTCAATCCAGTTAGTGGCTGGTCACAAGTGGTGTCCCCCAGGGCTCAGTGTTGAGGCCTGTCCTCTTTAATATCTTTATCAATGATCTGGATGAGGGGATCAAGTGCACCCTTAGTCAGTCTGCAGATGACATAAAGTAGGGGAGGAGTATTGACCTGCCTGGAGGTCGGGAGACTCTACGGAAGGGGTCTGGACAGGCTGGATTGATCGGCCAAGGCCAGTGGTCTGATGTTCAACAAGGCCAAGAGCCAGGAAGTGCCCTTGGGCCACAACCACCCCCTGCAATGCTCCAGGTTTGGGGAAGAGTGCTTGGAAAGCTGCCCAGCAGAAAAGGACCTGGGAGTGTTGGTTGACAGCAGCTGAAGAGGAGCCAGCAGTGTGTCCAGGTGGCCAAGAAAGCCAACAGCATCCTGGCTTGTATCAGCACTAGTGTGGCCAGCAGGAGCCGGGATGGGGTCGTCCCCTTAGTACTCAGCACTAAGGGGGCTACATCTTGAATACTGTGTCCAGTTTGGGGCCCCTCACTCCAAGAGGACCATGGAGGTGCTGGAGTGTGTCAAAAGAAGTACAACAAAGCAAGGTCTGGAGCACAAGTGTAACGAGGAGCGACTGAGCGACCTGGGGCTATTTATCCTGGAGAAAAAGAGACTCAGGGGAGACTTTCGCACTCTTTACAGCTTCCTGAAAGGAGATTGTAGTGAGGTGGGTGTCTGTCTCTTCTGCCAGGTAACAAGTGATAGGACAAGAGGAAACAGCCCTAAGTTGCGCCGGAGTAGATTTATCCTGGCTATTAAGAAAATATTCTTAACCAAAAGGGTTGCCTAATCCTGGGACAGGCTGCCCAGGGCAGTGGTGGAATCACCATCTCTGGAGGTATTTAGAAGACATAAATGTGGTGCCTAGGGACAAGGTTTAGTGGTGACCTGGCAGTGCCGGGTTAAAGGTTGGACTTGACATTGTTAAAGGTCTCTTCCATCCAAAATGATTCCATGATTCTGTGATCTTTTCAGGATTTCTCTATAGACTGAGTTATCTGTGTCAGG
This sequence comes from Bucorvus abyssinicus, assembly GCA_009769605.1. Classification (NCBI taxonomy): domain Eukaryota; kingdom Metazoa; phylum Chordata; class Aves; order Bucerotiformes; family Bucorvidae; genus Bucorvus; species Bucorvus abyssinicus. The sequence goes on from CM020063.1 coordinate 4,679,717, forward strand.
TGGAAATTAATTGGTTCTTCATTAACAAAGGAAATGGCTTCCTAACATGTATGAGTGAGACAGCAGTACCTTAAGAGACGTATCATTTTTAGAAATACTCTTCTGCCACTCGTGAGAAACCCAAGGAGACCAATGACAACAAGGAGCTGCTCCTATTGGGACAAAAAAGAGAAGGTACAATAATTAAGCAAGGTTGCCTGAGTTGCTTTTACAAGCTGATCTCACAACACAGTACCCTCTCTGACAGCAGACAAAGATTTTCAGTTATTTTGAATACAAAGTACGGAGGTTTAGGGAAGACCACCTTAGTGAATGCCCAGGGAAGCAGAGGAGAGCAACTACCTTTTGTACATTGGATGGGAAAGAAGGTACCTCTTGCTCAGAAATGCCCCTGTCTCCCAATTTCTTAGTGTCTCAGCATCAGGATCTATGTGGATCTAAAGGTATGAATGCCTGTTCACCAGCATCGTCTATGTAACATAGTTTTACCATCATGTATAGTTTAGAGACCATGGCAGGGGTAAAACATTTGTCCAGATTGATATGGAAACTTCAGCTATTAATGCTTCCAATTAAAAACCCCATAGTTTACCACAGTCTGACTGAAAAGAGCATATGAGTTTCTCAGGCATGTTTCCCCCAGTAGCAAAAGAACCCAAATCACAGCTGCTGAATAAGTAGTGGGAAGACATGCCAGCTGATACCTTCAACCTGTCTCTGCTGACAACCATGACATAGAAACTCCATGCATAAAATTTGGCTACTTCCTACCCTAGAAAAAAACATGAACCTTAGGAAAACAGAGGATTGCTGAAGAGGCTTTGAAGAAGTGGCACAGCTCTTCTCCCTCTCTTCCTCTCTCTGGTCCAAAGGGACCTTGGTAACACAACCTTCTTCAGCTTTTCCAAAGGAGCTCCTTTCTAGTTCGAGAGATGCTACTACTACACCAAGGGTAAATCTTCCATTCTTGCTGACATGATCCTTTGCATGATTTATGGACAGTCCAACTTACAGTGGTCCAGCTCTTCCTATGATCTTCACTGTACTTGAGAAGTTCCTCTGAGGATGTTGAAAGTTGCAGAGGTCACTAACACAGCACTGAAGTCTCCTATGGATTTTGGGATTCAGGAAGCCCCAGAGAAGGAACGGAGAAACATCAATACTTCTGCTTATGAAATGTCACCTCTCTATTTCATAGCAACGTTCCCATAATTCAGAGCATTCCCTCCAGAATATCACTTTTTCAGTGGCCCAGTTAATCACTGTGTGAGGGAGGTGGGGAGTAGACTCTCCCTGGAGTTGCGTGAGGTGGATCTCATCCTTTACCCAAACACAGTGAGAAGAGTTTTACTAAACCATGACACCACCAGGCTTTTGTTTGCTAAGAAAAAATTTGCCTAGCCCACCCTAGATCCTGTAACTACTAAATTTCAAGATGACAGAAGAGTCTAAACTCAATTTCTCCATACAGTGATCTAAAAAGTTCTAAAATATTGTCCAAATGACAGCAACGTACAATATGCCATTAATCACAACTGACAAGCTCTTCTGAGCAGTCCCTGATTGATCCTGATGTTGTCAAACTTTCTTTTTCTTTTGACATCTCTCTGATTGGCATCTCTCTTTAGTGCTTTTGTGACCTTTCTGCTGTATTGATCCACACGAATCACAGGGAAGTGAGCAGTTTCAGGAGGGGTAAAGTTGATAAGAACAGGTCAAATAGTTACGGGGACCTCCTCACACCAACATTTTAATGATTGATTGGTGGAAGTGTGGAGGAAGAGCCAAGGACATCAACTTTAGGAAATGATAAGGTCTCAATCAAGAGGTTCTCATAGTCTCTTTTTATGGCCTCTAGTAAGTCCCTTATCTTCTTGGGCTGCTTATTAATGTGAATGGACTTTGTGTTGCACAGAGAGATCATTTCTAACAACAGCTTTATTGAAAGATCTGGCGGTTGCATGCAATGAGTTTGGTGGTGCCTGTTCGGAAGAGGCAGGTTTTGGCATCACTGCTCTTCCTTCCTTACAGCCTTCACACGCTGGGTGGCCCCAAGTGGTAAGGATTCTGGTGGGAAGTTGAATACTCCAGAGTTCTGGGGTCAGGGCTATGCATGGCTACACACCTTCTGGGTATCTCACCACACACTACAGCAGACTTGCTAGATGGGGAGTTATCTCCAGCACAAAACTTCCAGACATGCATAAACGCATAGTAAATGAGAAAATCTTCAGACGAACTGAGAATGTCCACCATAAACATGCAGGTTGGAATGTGGGAGTGTGTAGCAGGTTGAGCCAGGAAGAGGTCTGGCTGCAGTTGAATGCAAATCCCCAAGCAAAAGGTAATACTCCAGTCAGCTGACACAACACGGAAAATCTTGTTTTATTCTATTTACCATCCTTTCTTCTGATGCAGCTTTCCAGAATATGTGCTGTTCAGAGAGACACCGTAAGCAGGGAGAACAGGCTAGTTGAGAAATAATCTGCAGAGTGGGTATCTGAACACTCAATTTTCAATCCTTCTTTCACTTCAACCCCTATACTTAAACGTGGAGAACACATGTATGAACATGCAGTTGGCTGTATCCCTTTCCTGAGAAGCAAGGTATTTTATATTTTCTTAGAAATGGCTGAGGCTATTAGTTTCTGTGATAAACCTGTTGCGGATTTTGAACATTTTGTATTTTGTTGTGGAGCCATCAATGTTGTTTTATAATGAATATAAACATAGGTTCAGTGCAAGGATATACTCACAGCACTGAGAACAGAAATCACAGTCCTTCAAAATAGGAAGAACACATTTTCTTTAATCCATCTTTAGCCCTGCTTGGTGTCTAACACTGATCAATACATTTCAGAGTGTGGTAATGGTCCATACTTAGATATCAACCAATGCAGCTGTACTGTATTTTATACTGAGACAGGTGGTTCTTAAATTCTCCTATTTTCTTCCCCCTACTCCATCTCAATAAATAACCCAAAATATTATTTCATGGGAAGTCTTGAAAATTCTGAGGAAAACAAAATGCGAGACTACTTAAAAGAAACAGTTTGTTTACATCAGATCTTCCACCTCAGCTATGCTTCTTCCTATCAAATGAAAATATTTAGATTGTCTCACCAAAGTCTAATCAAAACACAATAAATTTTATCCTCCAATTCTCCACCTCACTAAGAAATTAATTGAAATCATCACAGTATTGCAAAATGGTTCCATGTACTCAGAAAAGGTTTTCAGCAGGAAGTATACTGATGCCTTTTTAGAACAGGTCTCAGGGTTTGATTTTTGGGAGGTATGTTTGTGTCAGTAGTTCTCCTAGGGTGATAAAGCTACACCTTAGCAATCCCACGGTGATGACAGGTAATCCCATCCTTCCTTTTTGTTTCTACAGTGATATCTTAAGCTGATATTGCTTTTGCTTTCTTACTTGCACACGTACAAGACCTACTATTATCACCCTCACATGACAGGGAACATGTGGTGGAATCACTCCTCTACATATTTTGTGTAGACACAGACTAGCAGTTTATTGGACTTCTCGGTTTTGGGTTTTTCTGGATGCTTAGTGAAGTTTAACAATATGCCATGACATTTTCAACACAACCTAATAGCCTAGGGCAGAACAAGTCCAGAGTCAGTGGAGTGCAGTGGTTTACTTAAGATTTATAGGCTGAATTTTAAAGAGTAATAAAGAGTAATGTGATAGTATGTGTCACTTTGAAGCCTGGAAGCAAAACTACCCTGATGTCTGTACTACTAAACCTAATTATGTTCTACTTCTAAGTAACACAATTATAAACTGTATCATAGACAAAAGAGTTTTGGTTGTTTTTCCTTCCTATTTTCATTCATTTAATCTTCTGATTTACCATTTCTATTGGCAACAAACATATTTCTCTTATTTTAGACATTGAGGAGCACGTGACGCACAAGGAAAATTCAAGGCATGACTTTCTGGGGCAGCAACAGCAGAAGTGACAGGCATCTTCGGTGATCTGCAAGAACACACACACATCTGATTATCTCAGGTGCAGTGTAGCATCAACGTGGCTGCATTGGTTCCAGTTCTGGTGTAGAAAAGGGACCCACTCGTTCAAGTATATGCATTTCACTGCCGTTTTTTTTGGTAATGACAGCTCTTATACATTCTTCTGCCTAACTGCTCTGAGAAGGTCATTTTGGTAGTAATCATTTAAATGCACCGTGCATTTAACACAAATTTAATGCTTGGTGAGAAGCAGAATAAAAACCTCTCCACTGCCTTTTTTAACCCTTGGTCGATCCATGCAGGACACTCATCATGATACCTATTTGTTATTTATTACTTGTTTCTCTTTTGATGAGAATTAACTTAGATTCAAGCTAAAGAGTCAAACTGAGAGATGGGCATTATTATCTGCGTTAAAACAAACTAGACCTTGAAATATACTGGGCTGTGACGACATATTATAATGAAACCATACTGTCTCAGGAAGCTTCCAGCTTAGGATTTTGGAGTTTAGGAATGAAAAATTGGTCAGGCCCCCTAGAAATAAATAAGATAGTAATCCCTGAACATGAAGTGGGCTGCTTCTATTTTAGCTCTGAAGGAAGAATTGTGTCCCTACAAATTGGCTCACTTTTTCTTCAATATATGGATTACTCCACCTAAAATATTGTTTCTTCCTGCCTATTTTGCTTTTCTTATTGTACAGACTGACATTAGTCACAGGTCTACTGAAAGAGTCCATAGACTGAAATTAAAAAGTGCTTTTAACTCCCTTGAAATTGTTGCAACGGTGTGCGCAAGATTTTTGCCCTTTGTCCTTTGAATTTCTAAAACTTTTCCCATTTAGATTTTAGTTATGCTATTCTAGGTGAATAAGTATTAGAAACATTAAATTACAAAATTAAATTACAAAATTAAACTAGATTTAAAAAAAAAATAATTCCAAATAAATAAAAAATGTCTTTAACTTTTAGTTTTGGCCTTTTTTTTTTTTTTTTTTTTTTTTTTTTGGTGTGTGATTCAACCTGCAAATTTCCATGACTTATTATGGCATAACTTCACACAGGCAAATCTGACCACCCAGGCTGGAACAACTTATTACAAAGATAAAAGAAATATTCCAGACTTGAAAAAGATGATGTAATACGCAGGTTAGAGAAGTGGCCGAAACTTAAGTTTTCAGATATAAAAGCCTCTTTCCTGTGTGGTATGAGATTTGTAGTAGTTTGGCATCCTGCATGAATAACCTTGTCCATTCTCTTTGTTGACTCCGGCTTGATGCCAAATATCACTGCAACACAGCTGAGGAAGAAGGTGATGGACAATAACATCAAGACTCCAGAGAAAAACAAGGAACGCAGAAGAAAAAAATGAAAAAGTTGTTTTGGGTTAGTTAGCCTCAGAAAGGCTTTCATTCTAGGACAAGGGCTTAGAGTCCATAGCAATGTGTGCAGAGTGAGATCCCAAAATAGGTGGCGGCTCAGGTGGCTGAAAACGTTGCCTGCCTTTGTATGCGTTCCTGTTGCATTTCTCCTCCGCATTTCTCCCTTTCTTCCTTTTTCATTTGTGGTATAGATTTATTTTCCTCTCTGCTCTTGGATCTTTTTCAGTTTTTCACACCTTCTAAAGGCTGACAGAGAACAACCTTATCAAAACTACCTACGACCTTGGTTTATCGCTGCAAAGACCTGTACCTACCTTTTCCCCATCCCATCCATAGGCATTCCCCAATCTCATAAAGCAGGAGCTGTGACAGAACCTGCCGTTTTCTGATCAAGAGGGTCAGGATACCCTTATTTCTAGGCACCAGATATGCTGGACAATAGTGGGAACTCCTTTAGCTCTCTGTCCTCTATACATCCTCAATAAGGGGATGTGATGATTTCAGGGAGTGAGGATCCAAACTCATCTTAGCCATTATCTTAACTGACTTGAGTCTAGTTCCAGATCTAATTTTCTCATATTCCACATTCTTTTTGAAAATGCTCTGTAGGATCAGACACTTAACAGTATTTTTAGGTATGCCTTGTTTCCCTTCGTATTTTGCAGACCCCATGTTAGGATTGCAAATGCAGTGTGCCTTCAGATCCATTATATGGAAATTTCTATAAAATGTGGTTTAAAAACTACTACTACTGAAAATTCAAAGGCTAGGGATTTTCTTGGTAATGCAGATCTGGAGGACAAGGGACAACAGGCATAAACTAAAACAGGAGAGGTTCAGACTGTATCTCTTATGAATTTATGCATCTTTTGTTCCATATGTAGCTACCTACCTCCTATCGAACTTCTTGATGTGTCATTTCACTTCCATTTCCTTAAGTCTTTCTATACATAAGATAATCATAATTACGGGCCTCATTTCTTCTGGAGTGCTTCAGAGATCTGTGGATAAAGCAAGTTAGTTTATACCACTCCATGCAATGAAAGGAAAAGACAAGGCAGAAAATCACAGCAATAATTTCTATGAAAATGTCAGAGCATGTCTCTGGGTTTAGGCTTCTTCTCCTTGTGTTTCTCCTTCCCATCAGGAAGATTTCTCCTGTTGAACCATCAGATCTATGTGATGATGTACAGTTTGTTAGAAAAGCTTTGTCTGAACCTTTTCAAATCTTACATTGCATGGTCTTGTGCCTCTCAAGATACTGGCTGGTGGTAATATTGAAATAAAGCTGAGGTTAAAATAAGCTGAATTTGAAATTAGATACAAGAGGCACACAAACATACCTGTACATACCCCACACAGTTTGCAGTCAACAAATTGCTAGCTGAAGGAGAGGTATCTCCGTGTTTGAATGGCTTCAAATGTGAAGATGCCTTAGCCAAATGCAATTGATTGGGTGCTTCGATGTGTGACAAATTATGCAATCCTATGTCACGTATTATATATGACTAATTGGGTGGTTTAATGGTCAATCTCCCTCTTAAAATTGCATGACTTTGGCCCATTATAGGGCAGAAGTTTGGGATTGCTGCATTTTCCCAAACTCAAAATCAGATCAATTCTGACTTAGTGAAATATCCAGACAGGGGAAGTAAATGGCTGTAAAATATTACCAGATCTATCCTCAGAATGGCACTAGTAATAAAAAATTGAAATCAGATGGTATTTTCCCCTTCCTCCTTCTCTTTGCAAAAGAGACAGGAAAAAATTAAGGTGCAAGTAGAGCTCCCAGGGAGGCCCTAGATGATGAGGGCAATTTGTTCATTTTATACTAAGGAATCATTAGATAAAGAAGGTAAAAGAATAAACTGAGAGCTGGAAATACTAGAGCTACAGGTACCGTCAATAATTTATGCTCTAGCTGCGCTGCTGAATGAATATTTCTGAGCCGTTATGAGTAGGTCCACAAACTTCAAATGTTTTTAAGTAAGGAAGATGCAGAGGAGACACAGCATAGAAACTTATAAACTCTGTATGATGAAATGTTATCACACATTAGTGAGGGGAACTGTAAGTCTGAATCATTGCTGGTCTTGAAGAGCAGCTAAACAAGGATCCATCAGGATTGACAGTAGGTACTGCTCATCTGATGGAGGAGAATGATGGTCAGGAAGGACCTTAGTCTCTTTTAGCTCTCTGTATAGCTGTGCTGCAGCAGATATTTGGACATCAAAATAAGCTTTCCATTTCACCTTCTTAGGGAATCCTGCTAGGTGAAATGTTTCTAGATAGCCATTTGGTAGGACTTCATATATAGTTATATTAAACAGTGCTTTAAGCAAGTGTTTCTTTAAGAAATGCATATTTATATTACCTACGACAATAGCATTTATAGCAGGATGTAAAAATGTTGCTAAGGTTGGTGTGGTGGGAGTCATAGCTGCACCCATGAATGTGTCTTGTGAGTCAAGACAAATCTTGCACTGGGCAATACTCAGTGGGGTGTGGAGAGGAAAGGAGCTGCCCCTCTGTTGCCTTCTAAATTCTTAACTGTTCAGGGTGAAGTTCAACAAAAGGATTCAACATCTGCAGAAGACTACTTTAAGTACTATCCATTTTCTAAACAATATCTGAGATTCAGATCCCTCAGAGGTCCTGAATTTCAGTTTCCCCTTCAACAGAACATTAGCTAAAGCCAGGCTAATGACTTTAGACTCTTCTGTATGTCTTCAGTATACTGCAAAAATTCAGAGGGTTCAGTAACCAGTCCTTTCTTAAATCCTGTCTAAGCAAATCAGTCCCCTGTGCTATGTATGGAGAAAAGAATCAGTCTTCAGACTAACACATTTTCCCCTGGCACGATTGTACAGTTTTGTTCATCTTCAAAACATATGAATTTGATTTTTCTTTCATTAGATGGGAAAGTTTCTTGAAGTTATTTAAACTCAGTACAACAATATGACACTTCCACTCCTCTCTGCCATGAAAACAGGAATGAAGATGTTAGTATGGGGAGCAATCAGGCAATCTAAATTATTCAAAACTGAAAGTTTTAAGTTAGAACAGTTTTTCAAATTCATTTGTATCTGGATTACAACAGGCTCAACCCATGTCTGTCTAATGAAGCTCCTGCTGAAAATCTCAGCTGGAAATTCAGGGAATCAAGTCTATCCATCACCTCAAAGTCATGATTATTTCATAAGCAACACTCAGTGTTCAGTCAAGTCTTTAACTCATCATTCAAGTTACCATAGTTTAACCATACAAATATCTTTTAGAAGAACTTACGCTGAATCTTATTTGATGATGCTAAATCCCATCAGCAGAAAAAAACAGAACAAAAGTCTGTGTCCTGACACCACAATAAGGTATACTTAAATATTCACAAAGGATACAGGTGCAGATCTCTCATCACATATTGGAGCACATCCAAAGCCTCTAGGAAGAATATTAATAAGCCTTCTCTTGCATTTCTGCTGGAGAAATAGCAATTAGTTTCAGTCTGCTGTCTCTCCCTTATCTATTATACATTTGTGTGTTTATACTTAATTTCTGGAAGTGCACATGGAAACATAGGCATTAACAAAGTAACAGTATGCAGGGGAGTATATAGGCATCCTGTACCAAGCTTCTTGAGCTGACCAAGACCTCCATCCACTTCTACGTGTGTGTACACTCCTTGCTCTTCTGCCCTTTCCCCATGTTGCTTTGCACATAGAGGACCATCAAATGAAACCAGTTGGAAATTCTGGCGCCCCAGGTACAGCCACCTTAGTCAGCTTTATGTGGTGTATGCTAAAGGTGGAATGAAATCAAAGCACAATGCAGGGAAGGATGAAAAAGATTAAAAAAAGGGGATTCCTGAAATGGAGAGACAGGATGTTGGTGAGGAACATAAGCAATGCTCGAGACTGCAGCTCCAGCGAGGAAAACAGAGGTGGGAAGGGAGAAACAGTTAAATCTGACTGGAAACACCGAGAAAGGTAATTTCTTTTTGAGCTGTGCTTGAAAAATTTTATTTATTGTAGTATATCCGAGGGCCTGCAAAAGAATGGGTCATCTGTTAGCCTTTTGCCTCTTGATTTCCACTTCTACTAAGTCATGAAGGAGACTTGGATGATTAACGGCATAGAATCATAATTTGTGGTATATGCACGTTCCCAAACACCATCTGGAGTTCAGTGAACAGGTCAATTAATAACACCTATCAGTCCTTAAAAGTGGGTTAATCATCTGTAGGGGATATTACTGTACATATTTCAAATTGTAATTACTTAATGTGATGCTCTAACAAAGTTCATTTTCTATCATGCTATCTACCATAAATGTTTCCCATGTGATATATATAACATGATTCGACTTTTGAAAATCTTATAGACTACCATTATCTTCTAGGGTACATATTAAAAAAATAGACTAGAACACATGTAAAAAATATCAAAAGACTGTCATTTAAGCTGGCCAGATATATTCAGTTAATAAATTATGGCTTAAGTAAAAATATAATCATAATAGCTGTCAGAAAACTTTTATTGAGTTCTACATTAAAATAGTGCAGAATTTCCGAGGCATAAAAAAAATAAATCTTCCATTCAGCTTGAAAAAAACCCAACTTCACAACTTTGTGGTTTGCAGAAATAACACTACAGAACTCCTTCTCCAAAACACGAGACTATTCAACTGAGGCTACAGAAAAAAATTACCACCATCTGTTATCAGTATAGAGCCTATAACACGACCAAGGAATTCTGTTACTAGGCAGAAGGAAGGGTACCATGTACTGCAATAATAATATCACTATGCTCACTGGGAATGAATATTCTAAATATTTTAAATATTCTGTTTGAGATAGCTTTGGTATGTGCCTTGAGACATCTCTCATTGCTCTTCAGAAAACACATTGCTAGGGAGTGAAACTGTCTGAAATGCTACTGAGACTGCTTGCATAGGGGATTAAGCCTTATTTGTGCTCTATTCTAGCAATTTCTCAGTCAGAGCACTGAAGTGTGTATATGAATTTATGATTCGGTGTGGCTTGGCTTTTTGTGTTTCTCTTCAGAACAAAACTGAAGCAGGAATATCACCATCACTAATGGAGTACCCCTTTACCAAGGCTCCTGAGTTAGGGGCAGACCCAAGTGTCAAAATTAATAATCTAGAGCTGTTCTAGCTAAGACCATCCTTTTTTTCTACCAAGTGTACTGTCCCATTTTAAAGTGCTTTATGAATTGCAACAGTCTGAAAGTCTTCTTGTAGCACTAACATCTCAAATATGTTTCTTCATTCCACGAATCCTGCTGTTTCTTGAAATATAAGCCAGAACCTTCTCTTTTCCCTGAACGGAGAATACTGTAACATCTAGACTCTTCTGGGCCAAGAATTCCTTTTCTGATCAGTGGAAAATGTCTCTGCTCAGAACAGTTAACAGTTGCCAGGGACATCTTTCTCCAAGAGCAGGCTAGACATGGGCAGAAGCAAGGACTGAGTCTAGGTACTCCCTTTTCTCACTTTGAGAGTCTCTAACTCATGAGCTGTTCTGTTCCCTTTTCCCATATATGCTTTGAAAGAGAAGACAGGGATCTTGTTCAATTGTTTGAAGGCGAGATCAGAGGCATCTACCTGAAGAAGAATGCTCTGAACTGCAGCTTCCCTGTGAGCAGAAGCGTCTCCTTCAAATATAGAGAAAAGTTTCTGAGAGGGAGAATCTGAGACTTGTTACCTCTCAACATGTAGAAACACCATTGGGAAGCTCTTGGCCACTCTTTGCTCAGCTTGCTGGCTGATTTAAATCTCCTTCTAAAAAGTCTTAACTCTTCTTCTTCCCCATACATTGAGCATTGGGACCTTACTCTGTGATATAAAACCTGGTCTGCAGACAATTAAATCAGACACTCTAATATTCGGGGAGAGAAGGACAAGAGGCAATGGAAGAGAAATTTGACATTCATCCTTTCCATCTAATACTTTTTTATCTCTCAGAGCTGTGAGGAGGAGAGACACTCAGGGAACTGTATGATACTCTGCTCTAATAGCAACCACCTAAGTCCTCACAATTAATTATGAATTTTTACCTTAGAAGCACATACGAAATAAATCATGTATGGAGATGTGAGGAGGATCACAACCTTTGTGTGGTTGCTAAGGAAAGGTTACAGGAAAGGTTATTCCTGTTGAATCTGTGCTATATCCACCAGAGCCATGAAAACTTCTTAGGCAGGTATTTTAATACATTTATTTTAAGACATCTAAAATAGTTCTGGACAAACGAGGCAAATTACTTGAGCTTCAGGGCTCCACTGACAGTAATGGCACCCATCTCTGAGTTCCCATGTGTATGTTAGATACTTAATTTCAACTCATAATATGGACAAGATTGCAGACTCAGCTGACTTTCCCAAGACAACAGTGAAAGTATATGGCACAATAGGAGCTAAAATCCGTTGATCACTAAATGAGGTAGAGTATTAGAAAGGAAGGTTCCCATTTTGCCACCACTTTCTACCCCTAGCAAAAATGAGTTGTGCTTGAATTAATTACTCATGGTTTTATTGGCTGATGTTGTCAGACCAGATGTAAGGAAGAAATGTTTTACACTGAGGGTGGTGAGACACTGGCCCAAGTTGCCCAGAGAGGCAGTAGAAGCCCCATCCCTGGAACTATTCCAGGTCAGGTGGGACCCTGGGTCTCTGGGCAACATTCTCTAGCTGAAGATGTCCCTGCTCGCTGCAGGGGAATTGGACTAGATGACCTTTAAAGGTCCTTTCCAACCCAAACCATTCTATGAGTCTATGATTCTGTGATACTATGTTAAGATTGCAACAAAGAAAGTGATTGTCAGTATCACAACAATGAAGTACGGTGGATGACATAATTAAAATTCAAGCGAGATTATTTTGTAGCAATTCAAAATGCAAAATTTAAATGGCATAATTAATTTATTTTATTAGGCTGCTTGTATAATTAGTTGCTTATTGGTGAAGCAATAGCACCGGATCACTCAATAGTGTTATAATGAAACAACCCCACCTTTGGTGTCTATCTTGTTGGGGATTATTATCAAAGAAAATATTTATATTCACATAATTTATTTGAGAAATACTGTTGTGCTGGATCGGGGTCTAAAACCCTTTGGATGGAATGTGAGAGTGAAATGAGGAAGAGTCTGTCATCTTTACGCTAGAGAGTGCGCTGGTTTCCATAACAATTGGGCTCCCACTTAGCGGGAGCAGTGATAATTGGTTGCAAAGGACTGGTGTGGAAATCAAAATAAGCCATGTTGAGAAGCAGGGCATCTTCATCTGAGAGAGTCGCACTTAAACTGAGCATTTTGGTGTTGTCTTTAGTGTAACAATCAAGTGAATTACACACCTGCACTACCAGACTGGTACCATTTTAAGTGGTGGCCAGGATTAAGTGCAGAGCAAACACCCACCCTGCAGGTGATCCTAAGAGGTAAACAGACTGGATCAAGTAGGCTGAATCCAAGCTGCCAAACAGCTTGTTTTGACATGCAGGGTCCTTCACTGCGGAAAGAAGATTCCTATTGAAATTGTTGACAGCTTTCGAGTATCTCTAGTGCCTTTCCGGCTAGGGAGGGGACTTAACCTTTGCGTTGCTGTGACACCTCAAGAAGAAAGGCTCTGAAACTGGAAGCAGAGAGCAGAGCAGAGAATAAGCCACTTATGTCAGTAAAAATGGCTGAGTCGAAGACAGGGAAAAATTGCGCTTTTTGGGGGAAAACAAAAGAAAACAAAAAGAACTTGAGCATATGGCTCCAAATTTGTGAGTACGCACATACTCTTTTCTATGCACTAGCAAATGGTCTTATTAGCACCCACGGATGCTGCTGGTAACCCAGCACCTTTGCAGATTTGGGTCCAGTTTGTAACGTTATGATGAGCTAATAAAACATGCCTCTTTCTTCCACCACCACACCCGCAGCACCCACACACCCCCTCTTTTTTTTTTTTTTTCTTTTCTTTTTCTTTACAGAGATTTAAACTCTTCCATTTGGTGTTTTCAGCATCTTTACTGCTTGGTCCAGCGTGGAAAACTGAGCCTTTATGATTTCAAATAGCCATTCTTTTTACTTTATCTGTGTCCATTCAGTCTTCCTCCAAGGAATAAAATCTCAGTGTTCCTCCTGGGATCTTTTTTCCACTCTTTGATATGAAAATCTGACATTTTTCCATTGGCAGGCATGATAGGTGAAGAAATGGCTTAAATTGTGATTATAGGTGATAAATCATTTTATATATGTAGTATATCCGTATATGTGTGGGTAATGTCCAAAGCCAGCTTCTGAATTGACAGGCAGAAGACTGGTACTTGCTAGCTACACCTGGTACAGGCTAGTCCTAAATTTTGATATCATTTAGACTTTATGCTGTAATACCATAAAGTGTGGGAAATATCCAGTGAAAAGACAGAACAGGGACAGTGACTCTGGTCAGTCCTCCTCCACACTCTCCAGGCCTATCCCCATCCTAAATTTCCACATCAGTTGAATATAACCAGAGTTCCGTTGTTGTATCGCTTTGCTAGATTTTACTAATCACAATCAGAGCATCTGGTGCTGTCTTTAGTCAAGGCTGATGTAGGACAAACTGACCTTCAGAGAACTTGCCACCCTGTCTGCAGATAGTACAACACAACCGGCTTTAAGATGCCTGCTGTAAGTCAGCTGAGGTAGGTGCTGTCCTCATAAATAGCCTCTGGTAAATAGGAGGAAGTTTGTTGGTTTGCAGAAAAGGATCAGCAATGGCCTACACAGTATAACAAGTTGGCAGCCAAGCAGAGGGTTGAGGATTAGGCCAGATCCATGACCATCACAGCCTCTTGACCACTGGAAAGAGAAAATACTGCTATTTTATACCTACGATTGGGTTATTTATGTAATATCCACTGCATGTTTCCACGTTTGCACAGAATTATTTATCTTTTCCTTGTAATTAGAAATTCTTTTTACTCCTCTGCTCCTCACTGTTTAATGTGACACCATATTGATTAGGTTTCCCGAGAATACCAGTCCAGACATATTTATACGGCAGTTTGAAATGATTTACAATAACTAATGCTGTAACAGGAATATCATTTTGGAAATATAACACCAGTCAATAGCAGTAAAGGTTCTGTTAATGGCCAGAACTCCTTGAACCATGGGAATAAGTTGCCCCTAACAACTTATCACCTGAAGGGCCTATCTTCAAGTTGATATAAGCTGGCATAGGACCAAATTTCAGTGCTCAGTGGAGCTCTACAGACTTATCTTTGTTGAAAGACTATCTGTCCTAATCACCCTGATAGTAAAGCTGGATAACGCTCAAGCAAGATCCCTGCAAAACAGCAAATTGGTCTGAAGCTTGTCATGGTGCAGGAAACCAAACTTACTGCTCTCCCTCTTTCCATTGAATCCCCCCTCAACACTGCAGAAACAGTTTGGATCAACAAGTCGTGATTTATTTCTATGAAACATTGGCCCTCCAACAGAGGAGAAGGAGATTGAGGTGGTTTTTACCCAATGTGAAAACTAATTTTCTAGAAAGCTTTGAAATTTCACCAGTCTATTAGTACCTCTATTAGCATTATGTTGTCCTAATTCTTGTATTACCAAGACACAGTACAGACACTAATGATTTTAGCTTTGCAAAAGACTTATCAGAAGCAAAAAATATTACAGATTTGTTATTATCCAAAGTTCATGGGGAGATTTTACAGAAGAACCTGGAATAGCATCCATATCCAGTGCTTTTATCGAAAAGTGAATTCTCCTTGTAGAGATATCAGCATAGAAAGGAGTAATTACATGATTTAATTGTTTAGGTTTTATGTATGAAACCAACATGACGACAAGAAGTATCTTGTTTCAACCTGAATACCAGCTCATTTGTAAATATCAAGGAAATTACTTTTTCTTTTTTCTTTTTTTCATAAACCTGCAATTTCTAGTTTGCAAAATTCACAGGAATGAATGAAGTCTAAAGGAATGAAGTCTACAGTCTGTTGGAAAATCAAGTGATCAAAGCTTTTCTTTGTAGGCTGGTGGTTCTATTAATAAATTAATGACTTTCCAAACAATCTTTTAGCATTAGTAGAACCTAGTTGCTTTATCTCCAGATCTATTTGTAGATCTATTTGCAGCCTTTCAGTACATTCTGTAGCAGTTTTATAAAGTGTATCTTTGTTTTCCAAGTTAAGGACAGCCTCCCAATTATGTAGAGACTTTTGGCTACCTAAGAGATTTTTGCACAAGAAACACAACATCTCAAAACAGCAGCCTGAAATGTTCGCAGGATTTCAAAGACATCGTTCAAGAGGTAGAATTTTTTAGTCCACAAATTTAGCAGGCAAATGCTATGGACAGATTTCACAAAATTTCAAGTTTCTGCAGGAGCAAAATCTTCAAGTCCGTGTAAAGCAATAGGGTTCAGGGAAACCCAACCTTTCAAAAAAAGTCTTCCTCTTCTTTTTCCTCTTCTTCCTCTTCCTCATGAGATCTTCCACCCAGAACTGGTTGACTCAGTTGATTATAAATATTAAGTTGAACTCAAAATTCCAAATGCATTTTTTGCTGTCAATGGGTTAAAGGACTGGATATATTTTGTAGCCTATAACTAGATGATGAAGACCAAAAAGTTTCCTGAGTGTGTTAAATACCGCACTGCTTGAAAAGGTCTGAAATTAAGAAGTACAAGTTTCTCGTAGGAATGTAAAAACTGAAGAAACTTTTGAGATTTGTAGCATATTCAGAATAGCTAAATAAACCGTGCAGCTCCTTAGGGTTTGTGAAATCTCTAATATCTAATTCAAGATCAGAATTTAGATCAGATCTCCAAAAGAAAGAAAAAAAATCTGTCTTCTGTTTCTGATTTAAATATAAAAAAATTTAAAAATACTGATTTTTAGAAGAAAACATAGACTCGAAGATACACAGGGGGCAAAATAAGTGTAAAATATTCAAAGAAAAGTCTTAAAAATTGAAATAAAATTCAAGCAATGTGAAATATCAAATGCAGTGTAGAAGCAAATGTATCAAAGCTATGCCTTGTTTTAGACAGAGCTTCATTTATTTGTAAAGCAAATCCATTGCGGGAAAGTACCACAAAACTAGAGTGTGCACACACACAGACACAGACACGCACATTGAAAAAGATTTCAGGAGCAATGTGCATTAAGCACTTGAGATGATCAGTAGCACTCCCAGAAGATGTTACACCATATCTGTTCTTCAAGAGAGCTACATCTAGTGATCAGAACACTCCCTTAACCACTGGTGAATATATTCTGACTTCTAGGTTGATTATTTGGATAATGGTAGAACAAAGTTAACTTGATTTTGTAGACTTTACTTGCTGATGACAAACATAGCATGATCATATGACTGGAGCACCTCTCTTATGAGGAAGGGCTGAAAGACCTGGGTCTGTTTAGCCTGAAGAAGACTGAGAGGAGATCTCATCAATGCTTATCAGTAGCTAAAGGATGGGTGGCAAGAAGATACTACCAGACCCTTCTCAGTGCTCCCCAGCGCCAAGACACGGGGCAACGGGCACAATTTGGAACACAGGAAGTTGCATCTGAAGAGGAGGGAAAATCTTCTTGACTTGGAGGATGATGGAACCCTGGAACAGGGTTATTGAGGAGCCTCCTTCTCTGGAGAGATTTCAAACCCACTGGGACACCATCCTGGTCAACCTGTTCTGGGTAAAACTGCCATAGCAGGGGGGTTGAACTAGATGATCTCCTGAGGTCCCTTCCAATCTCTACCATTCTGTGTTCTCTGATTCTGTGATATGATGCAGTGAACATTCAGGTAGAAAAAAACTGTAATCAAATAGATATGGAGATACATAGAAATATAAGCTAGACCCAAAGCTAAAGGAAATAAAGACAAAACAAGTCAGTAAGACAAATTCCCATAAGAACGATATTATGAAAAAGCTGGGATACAAATAAAAGGAAAAATAAGTTTCTGACATTGAAAGATTAAATGTGTATGTAAAACTAGATCTATGGCCCACAGCTGGCATAGATTTGTTTGTGTATGCAGAAAAAAATTGCATACTGGTTATGGATTATTATTCCTATTACCCAGAAAGAGTACCATGTTAGAGAGTACAGCTGAATGTGTAATCTCATATATGAAATCTATATCTGCTACCAGCCATGGTGATGATAGATAACAGACTACGATTTAACTGCTGAGATTAAATGGCAAGATAGTATGATCTTAAACCCAACTTGGAGTCTTAGACACAGACTGAAGTTATTATGAAAAGTAATTTTAAAAGATGTTAAAAGGGTGCTTTAAAAGGCTTAGTGGTGAAGTTTAGATCCCTATTTGACACATTAAATGACAAGGCAGCGTCCCTGAAACATCTGTGAGCTAAACTAGTGTTTAAGAGAAAGCTTGGACTTGGGCTTCTCCATCATGAGATCATTTATATTAGATGTAGTGAAGTTGAACATTCTTATAAAAATCAGGCAGATAGGGTATCATATGAATGAAAACCTTGCAGCCACTTGACCGGAGATCTGCTTGGATAAAGGGAATGGAAAACAACAAATGTATAAAAGAAACAGAGTGCATCTTCACCAATTTCTAAAAGAAAGGACTTTCCAAAATAAGAATCAGAGAGATGTTGGAGAAACCAGGGTATCAGACAGTGTCAAGGGAAAAGATAATGCAGAGCATTGCAGCAGCTGAATTAATGAGATGTTTCTCTAGGAGAGGAAAGATACCAGCTCAGAGAATGACTGAGAAATACTGGTGCATGCTCATGTTACTAATACCTATTTCTTCATTGGACAATGGCAATAAAAGACGAAAAGGGCCCTTGAAGAGGATTAGGTTACAATATACCAACCCCTGGAATACATGGGTCTATATCCACGTTAGCTGTTAAAGTGAGGTATTAGGAGCTGGAAAAGAGACAAAAATGAAAGAAGCTCACTCAGATACAGGGACCCTTTCGTCTCCCTCACAGGATTTTTGCTGTCACTCTCTGATATAAAAAAGCAAACGCACCTTTAATATAATCTCTATGCAAAATTCATACATACTTTTAATAAATAATAAGTTCTGTTGGACTCTTGATTTTATATGCGACTGAGTGTTTGTGTATTTCTCCATCCACATCCACAATTTTATTCCCACATATGTAGAGGTTATATATATTTCAACCACTGTGAGTTTGGGATATTAGGAAATAGAATGAGGTTGACCAAACCCAACAAATGTTAATAAATATTAGTAAACAAAATAAAGATATTTTTAACTTAAAATGGAAATTTAATGTTGAATTCAACTAAGTCAAGTTACACTTCTAAATGAGCTCCAAGAAAAGTATAGGTGTAGTGATTACTTGGAGGGATTTTGGGGTGAGGTATACTGGATTAACTATTTTTAAGGAAAATCCAAAATTAAGAAAAAAATTGAGAAGAAAGTTAACCATTTAAAATTTAGTCAAGCACTTTTGTTAAGGAAAGGAAGTATCGCCTGCTATTTATACAAGTTTATTATTAGATACCTCATGCTATATAGAGAAACAGGCTTTTGCCTACATTGCAGTGTCTGTTAACTTACAAGAGGAAATTCTTAATCCTCTTGAAAAGTTTTCAAATAATGGATGGAAAGTGAAGTAACGGGAAATTGTTAAGTCCAGATGCTGTTCACAAAAATGTCCAAACTAATCTTATAATTTCCAGTATGAATACATCTCTATTTATATGATTTAATCAATGCAACACCCACTCTGCTCCCCAAAAAATAAAAAGAAAAAGAAGAAAAAAAGAGGAAAAGAAAAAAAGAGGAGTTGATCCAAAACCTACTGAAATCTTTGGTGTCTTACTAATCTCAACGGATTTTGTATCAGACCTTTAAAAGTCCAAAATAAACTCTTAGGCCCGTAGATATAGTTCGCATATAAAAAGATATTAATCATTATTAGGGTAGTTCAGCTCAGTAAGAAAAGAGGACATCAGAGCACACTATCACATCAAAGGCATAGGGGAGGTTAATCGCTTGCTTTAATTGTCTTCCTAATGCTAGAGGCGAGAGAACTGATAAGAATGGCTTCTGCCAAATGCAGTTCACCGTTAACTTGCATTTTACACCATTAAGTGCTTGCTGATGCAAACAGAAATATTACAGAGAACTTTTGATTTAGTATCTCGAAAGTGCTTTAAAAATGATATAACATCATCTGTTCCACTGCTAGAAATAGGGACATGGAGAAATGAAGTGACTCATAGCACAGAGAAGCCCTGAAAAAAAAATCAAGATTTCCTTTACATCCAGTTAATGTTCAATCCTGTAGGCTGCATCACTTCCCTGAGCCAAACATGTGCCATTTCTTAAGAAATCAGAAGGAAAAAGTGATGTGAAGCAAGTGTAAAGAATGACTACAATCTATAAACTGAGCAGACGCTGTAGCTGTTTGCAAAGCAGACGCTAGAAGTCTGTTTCCAAATGTAAAGTGCCGGTTCCCAGTAAAGCACACTGGAAAAACCTAACATTGTAGCGAAGTGCGAGCTTTCCTATGGAGAATAAATCTTTTGAGGGGAGTATGAGTGTCCAGAAGATATGTTCAGTCTATATCAGGGCATTACACTAAAGGTTATACTTTAAAGATTCTTAGTGAGACAGTTTAATGTCCACTTTAAGCTCTGGGCTTAGCCAGAGGAGAATACAGGCACGCCTGAGAATTCAAAGATTTAATTAATGTCCCTGATTTAAGAGTCTCCCAGACCCCATCAGATGAAAGAACCAGATACAGGGAAGTAGGTGGAAATTAGCCTGACTCTGTGACTTTATTAGCGCAGACACTGATCTTATCTTCGGAAATAGAGAGGCTGATACCAACCCTGAGGAACTGAACCAAAATGGTGTTACCTGGTGCTTCGGAGTTGTCAGGCTCAGGTTCAAGCTGCATATAAAACTGTGCTTGCAAGTGATCTAATTATGCATGCAAATACCTTGTTAGTGCTCCAGCTGATTATTTGCCTGTGTAATTCCTGCAGTAAAGAAGAACATATTATACCCAAGCATTTTTATACATGCTGTTCTAAAAGGCTGGAGCTCATCAAGAAAACAATTTCTTCTCCAAGGACGATAAAACTGAAGAACAGCAGAAGCAGCAGCTGTATGATCATCCAGTGGGGGCCAAGGCCACCTGCTCTGAAAGGCCAGAAACCTTGCAATTAAGGCAAAATCTGCTCAGAGGGCAGGGAAAGTTTCTTCTTGATTCTCAGTAGTTAAAAGTTGGTGCACACTAAGGAGCACAAGAGCTTTGACCCTTCCAGAACTCTGAATATTTTATCTAAATACGTGCCAGACCCCGTGTAATCCTCCGAAATCCTTGGCTTTAATAATAGAGAAGGGAATTATTGCCACCTATTTCAGAGCACTGTATGGAAATACACTTTCTTTAACATATTTTAGATTCTAAGTCCACCTTCAGTGGATACTCCCTTAATCTCATGTTAAAGACAAAAGGAGAGTGGATATTCAGGCAAAGACCTGAGTTGTCTCTATTTACATTTTTGTAGAATGTTCAGGAATGCAGCCTTGATGGTAATTCAGGTTTCTACATTTTAATTATCGGTTCATACCCCTGATTCATGCCCCGAGGATATCTTTACAATTTAGAAAATAAATGGATGGAGATACCTGTAGGTTGCAGAGATCCAGCTTCAGCTCAGTTTTCTACAGATTTTTTTAGTAAACATTGCAAGAATTAAATTCCTCTAATTCTCAGATTGATTTCTTCTGAAGTTCAGAGATGAGGGCTGCTCTGTATTCACCGTCTTTAGAAATGGGGAAATAAAAAACAATAATATAATAAACAATAAAATAAACAATAAAATGTTTCTTTACCACAGTGGTTTCATTGTTTATCACACCTGTTTTTTTCACCTTGCACACAGCAGGTATCAATAATTCATGTCTGAGGGAAAGCATTTCTCTAAAAGTTTACATACCTCATACCATCAGCAATAGATCGCCTTTAAACGTCTTTAGAGTCTCCTCGCCTATTTCACAACCTTGGATATTATCTTAATATCAATTTAAAAAGACTTATTTTTTAAAAAGCAACAGACCTTAGGCAACTTTTATGGTACAACACATGAAGGAGAATGTAATTCAAGTATAAACACCTTGGTAGCATTTGTAAGGACTTTGCAGAGTTTTAGGAGATGAATTCCCATTTTGTGGAATTAAACACTTGATGCTGTGCAAAGCTGGTATTTCAGTCCCTGGTCATCTGTAGCGAAGTTCAAAACCTGGAATTAGACCTGTGTGGCTACTGAACACACAGATTTACTGTAAGAAGTGTTTGATATTCAGACAGGCAATTAACATGCTCAGCACCGTGAACCTGGTCCTAACCACACAGAGCATTTGCAACATGGCAATGAGTTGCCTATATGATGCCTGGCAGATTTAGGTCCTACGATACAGTGACTGGACCCAGGGAAATTGGAGCAGCCGCTACTTGATGCTTGTGTTGGGACAGCTGTCAGTCGCAGATGCCTGGCTCAGGCTTGCAGGCAGCTACATCCCTCTGCTCTGGGTTCAGAGCTCAGATTCGCTCTTCAAGGATAAGTGTTTATGTCGCTCGAAGTCCTGAGTGGGGATAGCGCTTTTCTTTTAAAATGGGACTTTTAGAGAAGGTGATGCAAATGGCTTTCCTGTATATTGATGTCAAAGATCCCCAGGAGATGAAGAGATCACAGTTTTGCATCTGTGAGCTGCAGAGAGTCGTATGTCAGCTCCTTTACCCCAGGAGACTGAACTAAAAGGCTGTGGCACTGGCTAAAGAGGGGGCAGTCACCAAACCCTTGATGAAACTTCAGAGAAAAGAAGAATGCTGGAAACCATTGAGCTAGACAGAAATGAGCTAGAGAGTGAGTGTGTCGAGGCAAGTTTGCTCTGTTTGTATCTTGCCATCAGTTTTCCAATGTGTTCTTGGAAGTGAGAATGTGTGGGAAAGCAAATGTAGAAAGATAGAGGAATTGCACCCCCAAAAGGAGCCCAGTGTTTAGGAGGAGATGGATTTCTGCCTGGAAGCGAGAGAAGGGTGGGTGTATCTGTTACAGAACGCATCTTTCCAGTGGACCAGAAAGTGCTACTGGGATCTCTCTCTGAGGAAAGGATGAGGAGTATCATCCATGTAAATATGCAGACACTGTAAAAAATGCTAATAGGCTGAAGAGATGTGAGAAACAAATTTGGTCTATTCAGAGCAAGAGTATATTTATAGCAGGTGATGATGTTATTTCAAATTCAGCAGGTTCAGAAGTTTTCAGGACTTTTTAAACATTCTTTTCTAGCTTTGCTAAAACTTTTGCAGGACTGCTGATGGTACTCCTGACAACTTTAGTTGAAATATGAAAAAAAATCTCCACGGAGGCACTATTTTCTTCTGGGGGTGATAGCTCAAATGAAATATGTCTGTAAAAGTGATGTATTGCCTTAGGGAACAAAATGGTCCGTATTGATAGTAGAGATGTTGACATAGGACATTTGACCATATTTTTTGCTTTTATTTTGGTAGTGCATAGATGCAATAACAATGATCAAATTCCTCAATGTCCCTGGCACTGCACAGTTGTAGCAGAAACAACATGTATCATTCCATATGACTCAGAGACCATATTTTAAAAAGCCAGATGTTAGAAACAACGTTATCTGCTTGTAATATGGAAAGCTGAGGCACAGAGAGGATTATTTCTTCACCCACAAACTGAAAGTCTCTGAGGCAAAGATGGAAACAAGATAGTTCTCCTATGCCTAGGCCTAATACCGTTAAGATTATCCTCCTCGGTTTTCCCTATATCTTCATTTCCACACATAGTATTTAAAATAAATGCTTGTGGTTCATTTTGTTTTACATATCCTTTGACATAAGCAGTACTCAAACACATTTTTTCTAAGCTCATCTACATCCTGGTTTGTGTTTGCCATTCCTTTTAATTGAGTTATTCATATGCTTCAGGAGAATGCTAAACTTCTTAGAAATTAATTGGTGCACTTGCCTTTAAAAGAATTTTTGCCTTTTGTTTTATCTTTATTTTGTTTCAAATGTTTTGAGTCTTGTCTGGCAGGCTTGCTGCCTTTTGGATTGTTCTTTGCTTCCTGTGGAAACTTCATGTGTTTGTTTTGTTTTTCCTTTCTTTTCTTGCTTGTAATAAAAGGGTGCCTGAATAGATCAGTGAGCCTTTTCCAGGTCTAATTTTTATGTCACTTATGAAATTAAAATTGCATCTCACCAAAATAATCAAGTGTGAACTAATTTTAGACCATGACTTCCTGACAGCCATTAGGAGATGTTGCATGTAAGAGGAAAAATTGACATTACAATTCCTCCTGTCTAAACATGCATGATGAACAGAGTCCATCATTTCTCTTTTGCGCACAGGACTGATGAACATCCAGCAGTCAGATTTGTTAAAGGGGAATAAGCTAAAGAGTCTATAATCTATGGTTGAGATTGCCCAGTGTCATATACAGATCAAGAAAGAAATGTCCAATTTTCTGTGCCAAAACCAAACAGAAAATAGGTGCAAATTCACTTTTGTCTATGGTAGAAAAAATACTTCTCAAAAAGCACTCTAGCATCTTTTGTTTGACCATAACTATATGAGGATGGAGAAAGCAGCCAAGTTAATTTTATCAGTTCTGGCAAGGTTGTTAGAGCTTGCCCTGGCACATTGGGGCCAAAATATTCTGACTATTAGTGCAATACACGTATATGTGTTGAATGCAAGAGATGTGTGATTGTCTCACAAAGAATATGCCTTTTATTGTGGAAAGAATGTGCCATATCTCTGACTTAAGAAGAATTAATACCAGAGCAGAGTTTGTGCATGTGCTTTTTAGAGAATCTTATAATCTGTGTCTTAAAGCTGGTAAGATAATAGCCTGTCTCAAAGGCACACATAAGTAATGAGACTTAAAAGGTAATATTTTCCCTAACTTTAAAGAGCTCAAAATTTCTGCCTCTTTGACACTCAGGACTTGCTTTAAATTTCAAGCCCTAGTTTTTGTTCTGGCTCATGGTTTAGGAAGAGCCTGTCCTCAATACCCATAACTGCGGCGTGATTTCCACTTCAATGTGATGCCATTCTATTAGGTTATGTCAGCTCTGATGTGTGTTTCAGGAGTGCGGCAATTTCAAAACCTACTATACTGAAGAACAATAAATGATAGAAGATGTAAATTGTGATATATTCTTGTATGATCAATGTGTGATTTCATTAGTTTTGGTAAGAGAGAGCGAAAAAAAATAGCTGGGCACCTTTCTGTTGGATTTTTGGTTTGAGGAAAGTACTTGTACTCCTCTGTGAAGTACTAGTGTGGAGCGTTGCAACATACAAGCCCTTTCAAACATCCAACAGGAGAGTTTCCTGTAGAATAAAAGTCACTCCAGATTAACTTGTACATGCCAGTGCTTTCTTTTCCTGTGCAAAAATAAAATATAGTGGCTTGGTGTGGTTCAAAGGGTCTGAAGATTTATCTGGAAGACGCGCCTTTATGAAAAGTTTCTTCCTTTATCCAATAAAAGTTTTCATGAGACCACAGCCACCTCCATTCCCTGTACCAACCATCTTCTGGTTCACAGCACTTAAAGGGAAAAAACAGTGGGGAAAGAGTGACTTATACTGCATCACTCTGTGATTTAAGTCTCATGACAAAATCACTCCTTTGCAGCTGTAACGGGTTTTATTTTTTCAGTGCTGTACCTCAAAATTCTTGCCTGTGTCAAAAACTTTGCAAAACAGAGTATATGCTTCTCCAGGACAACTTGTTCAGACAACTCTCCTCAGAAAGTACATGCAAGCAATTAAAATATCCTTTCTTCAAATACATGGTGTGACACCATTTCCCCAGCTGCACAGTGAATAGTCACAATGTCGTGTATTTTAGGGAGGTTAGTCAAACAAGAAACAGAGAAAGAAAAAACTTAAAATAAAAGAAAAGGAAGAAAGAAAAAGAAAAAGAAAAGAAAAAGAAAAAGAAAAAGAAAAAGAAAAAGAAAAAGAAAAAAGAAAAAGAAAAAGAAAAAGAAAAAGAAAAAGAAAAAGAAAAAGAAAAAAAGAAAAAGAAAAAGAAAAAGAAAAAGAAAAAGAAAAAGAAAAAGAAGAAAATTTATCTTAAGTGACATCTTTCATAGTTACTTTAATTGAAACTGGGACTTACCATAAACCTGTTTCCAAAGCACTCTTTCCTCAGGAGAAGAAACAAACATTTCCCAGAGCCGGTATGTCACAAGTAGAAGTGTCTAGCTAACCTCTGTCACCAAAGCCAAGACAAACAAAAAGTCTTCAGACTACTTTTCATCAGGGTCTTAAAGCAACCCACGTTCAGCTACATCTGAAGGATTTACTCTGTGAGCAAAACATTCCCTTTAGCTCATTTGCTTCTCTGGATTATACTTAGCAACTCTCCTGTGTGTCCTTATTCCTCCTCTTCTCTATATGCCCCCAAGCTGGCTTCCAGAGATACCAGGGGGTTTTTTGCGCAGTTGCCGCTCCTTGCACAGGACCAAGCCCCCCTTTCTGCTGAGAAAAAACTCAGGTTGTTTTTTTTCTGGTAGTTTTCTGTCAGAAATCGTCAAAGTAAGAATGAAAACATTTCAAACTGTCTCCATGGAAAAGAGTTTTCCATGAGGCTAACAATAACCTAGAGAAAGAAACCAGAATAGAACTTTAAAAATTCTCTTTAATTTACTTTTTCATGTGAATTTTTTTTGTTTTGTTTTGACATAATTTCGTGGTAGGTAAACAGCAGTTCAGTGTTGTTCATGGTGTCACAACAAGGCATAGCGCACAAAATGATACGCCATAGCATACTGTGAAATAATTTAAGCAGGAAAGACTTGTACTAACATGTGTGTTGTTGACTGAAAATCTCATTTTTCTACATCAAAAATCTCTTGTTTGAGTAGGAATTAAGCTGTGACATTTCAAATAAGAAAAGGAATATGCCGTTTGTATATTGAATAGGGAAATAACTTCTTTTTATATTCAAGGAAAAGTATACTTGACTGGTGGAGAGACACAGATGAGACCTTGGCAGATCCAGGTTAAGAACCCTTGGTGGAGTTCTGAACTGCATTATACAAAGATTCCTCCTACAGCTCAAGAAAAGGATTCGGAGCTGTTCCACTCTACAGAAGATAAATAAGAGTACAGTCCTCCAGTGAGGTAATTTACGCACTCACTGCATTTTTTCTTATTTTGGAATTCTTAATGTACATTCAATACTCTCATGATTAAATGAAATAAATATTCTCCAATATTCTTTTTACCTCCCTGGGTGAGACACCTCTGAAGCAATTGGGATTCAGTGATTTTTGTGCTTTCCTCTGTGCAGAAGAGAGCAGGAGACCTAGAGTTTGCCCACTATCACTGTATGTTTAAGAAACTTTTAAGTTAAGAAACTTTTGGTGTTAAGTGGTGGACGCTTGTCTAAACCTGATCAGAGAGCTGAGATGGGAATGCTGTAATCCTTGTCCACAATTCATGTAGAGAGCATTCCCACCTCTCCTTCAAAGAAAAGTGACAATACTTGCAGTGTCCGGGGCTCTGATCCTGCCAGTCAGCACTGATTTCAGAATGCTATTGGATCCTGTTGTTTGGCAGTGTAAGGGAAGGGAAGGTCTAACACCTGAATTTCCCTTTAAAAACCTGCTGAGTAATTCCCTCGGGGTCGTCATGGTCTGTAAGGATCAAAAGGGCAAGGAGTGGGTCTGCTATAGAAGTTGCAAGCTGGCTGTGAGAGGTCTTTTTGGATTGCTATTGTCTTTAAGCGCCATCCAAATTCTTTGCGGGGTACCTACTTCTCTTCGTGGCTCGTCCTGCAGAAACATGAGTATTTTGAGTAAAATCAGAAAAAAAACCAAAACCTGATTTTTTCTGAGAAGTAGAAATTCTGTAATACCCCTGTTCATCAATAAATGCAAGATACTCTTCTCCCATCCAGCATAGTTACGGGTTTGCAGGGTCTTATTTTTCTGGAAGGGTAAGAAAATAGCAACAAATTTCCCCAGCTGCCATTCCCTTTAATGCCAGATGCTTCTAAATAATTCAGGATTTAGAGCCTCCGCAGGACATCAGGCCTGGAAGGACCATGTGGGTTTGAATAGTCTGAATGGAGTCTCATGGAGCTGATACTGTGGTGTCATCACAACCTACCAAATAGCTATTTATTACTATTTCTCTACAGAGTGAGCAGTCTCTTTGCACAGAGCAGAAGACCTCTGCACCCTTGAGGTAGCGCTAAGAGCTCCACTGGCTACGGAATAAGCTGCAAATATGCCTTGGAAAACCCAATAAATCTCTTCAGACGGAGATTTCAGTTTTAAATTAAGGACAGTTGAATGAGCTAGATACCGTGGTTAATTCACTACCACCTCAGATGTCCACGTCAGCTATGTGTGACAACATGGTGTGGTCTGTGGAGGACACCATCTGCCATGCAAGAGGATGAAGTTATATGGTCTGAGTGCATCCCGGGGGGCTTGTAAGCCATGTGACTTTTCCAAACACGGGGTCTCTGCTGGCATTGCAGCCCCAGCTGCAGGAAATACTTTCTGAAGGTGGAACCTTGCAAAGGGGCAGTGATGTGAGTTCCCCGCTGCATGGATGGACTTGACCATTCTGGGAAAGGCCACAGCTGACATTTTGTCACCGGGGTTGGAGTTCCATCTAACATTTTACAAAGCAGCCCCTCCGAGCCGTCTGTTCCTGCTGATATACTGAGGCCCCTATCTCTTTTTTTCCCCGTTACGCTTTTTAAGGGCTTCAAGGGAACAATTCCCCAGCCTGCTAAGATAAACAAGTATGTCTCCTGGATTGTAAAAATGCTGAATCAATTACTGAAACTGTCTGGGGATCTTAAATGGCTCTTTTAAAATATATTGTCAGATCTGTTCAGGAAGAAGTAAGGGAAAGCAAATCTTACTTGCAGTTAGCCCGGCGAGAAAATGCCTTCCCACACAAACCCTCCCATCCGTGCCTCCCTCCCTGCCCAGCCCCCTGCCCCCTCTTCCTCGAATAGTGACACATTGAAGGAACCAACAACCTAAACAGCCCTAAACTGTGGCGGTGACTTACACCCACACACCTCATTAGGCCTTTAACACATTTTCCGTTGCCGTTCTCCAGCACTACTAAGTGGCACAACTGTGAAGTTGCCCTTTCACATTATAATTGGAAGCAGTCAGTGGTTTTTATGCTCTGCAATTTGGTAATTATATGGTCTGTCAGTTGCTGGACACTGGTCTGTCTGGTCATTTCAGGTTTTGGGTCTGTCCAGTGATCATTAATCATTAAGGAGTCCTCAACAGCCCATATGCCTTCTCTGTCTACAGATTCCCTTTATGCTGCAGCCTTATTTTTTCTTTCACTTTTTTAGGTGTGAATGGAGAAACTATGGCTTGTTCAGTGGAAACATTGATATTACATCCTGTCATGAGCTCGGAAGACCTGGTTCTGTATTTTACCCCAGGTTTAAGCCACTGAAACTCTGCAGTTGGCCACTGTGGTGTATCCAAGCCATCTGATTTACTGCTGCTCGTTTTGGGGAATATTTACAAAAACTCAAGTGAGAGAGAGAA
This sequence comes from Bucorvus abyssinicus, assembly GCA_009769605.1. NCBI lineage: Eukaryota > Metazoa > Chordata > Aves > Bucerotiformes > Bucorvidae > Bucorvus > Bucorvus abyssinicus. The sequence continues at coordinate 4,708,716 of CM020063.1, forward strand.
ATTTGATTCTATTGACTTGTAGCAACACTTCAGTGATGAGTTGCCCTTTCAGTGCCCTGCATTTTCCTAACTGCTTATCAAGTCCAGTCATTTCAGGCTGTGTTCTTACCTCGTGGAGCTAATTCACTTTACCCACTTTTTCCTGAAGAACGGTTTCACGAGCTAAGCAAAGATTTTGTAGTTAAATTTCCGGATTCTTCACGCCGTTTTAATTTGCACTATGAATTAGCAATCATCACTAACCTATTCCTCAGAAAGATATAACAGTTTATTGGTGAGATGAGGTTTAGCTGGTAGTGATTTTGGATGCTAAAAACAAAGAAAATTAGATATATAACATTAGGAATGTAAGAAGTTAAAGGAGTTAAGTTGTTAAACAAGTATAATTGAATCTTGGACTTAGGAAAATGTAAGTTAAATGTAATGTAACAAGAAAAAGGGTTAAAATCTGTGAAACATCAACAAGGGCGAGTGGTATAATGCCAATGTTTGTTCTTGGGGCTAGGACTATCGCTGCTGTGATAGTTAGGTAGCAGTTATTACATAAGTAACAATAGTAACAGGGACAAGAATATATACATATATGTATTTATTTTTGAGAGATAATGTAGATTTTTTTTTTTAACATAGGCACCTTTTTTTTTTTTTTTTATTTTCCAGAAAAAGTGAAAATACAGAAGGTTCAAGGCGTAAAAGCTAACATACCAGAGTGGAGTGTAGGAGAGTATGGTTCCCTTATGTAGCTGCCTGGCATCCTACTCTGTTAACATGGTGAGCTAGATTAATTTGCTGAACTTATGCTCCTGCAGATGGATGGAACAACTTAAGGATGGTTTAAAATCAGTTATTACAGTGATGAAACCTAAGCCTCACTTCTAAATCTAGCCCTAGCTTTCTTCATACAACAGTTCCCTCTATCTAGTATAGGGCAAATATTGCTGCGGTTTTCCCCAAGACATTTTGAAGGCAAAGATACAGGTGCCGCCTGAAAGAGACTTTGTTCTGTGAGTACAAGTGTCCAACTGATTTCAGCTCTATGCAGGAAAGCAGAATGTGTGGTCTGGTAAGCCAGTAGAAAACCATCAAGCTACCTTATTGCATTGTCCATTTCTCTCCCTAATCCAACTATACCACTAGGATATGGATTCCAATGGTTGCTCAAGTCAGAGGCAATGCTGTTGGTTTTTGCCATGCTGTTTGCTTCAAGGGTTTCTTTTAACCAGGACTGAAAACCTGTTGGTTTCACTTTGACTATCAAGTATAAGACATACCAGCAGTCTTCCATTCTCCTTCCCACCACTTCCTGTAGCCAATTGTATAGAAACTGATGATCAGATATTAGAATAATAAGGAAGGGTCTGATTTTCTTAAAATTTTCTTTTAATTATACAGATGCAAATGCCGAAAGCTTGTTTTGTTTTCTGCAAGGCAGAGTAAATGATATCCATCTGCAGATTTGTGCAAGCTGGGGAATTGGGGTTGGGCTCTTACACTGCTAGAGAATAATTGAACTGTGTGGAGCTTCTTCAGTGGTAAACATGCATAGAAACTCAAAAATCTCATTCTTCTTGCAATTCTTTTACTCCATAGCAGTAAAACAAAACTCTATTGTTTGCAAACTGTTGCAACAACCTCCATAGAGCTTCAGGAAGGAACGAGGGATGCTGGTGGGCAGGTACTTGAGGGAGTGTCAACAAATCAGACTACATGTACATGACCAGAATGTTAAGCTGTAGCTTCAGTTTCTGTGTTAACTGGCGCTAGCAAAGCACAGCCCCAGTGCAATAAACTATTCTGCAGTGGAAGAGGAAATCTTTAAGCCTCATAAGTGCTGTGCCATGGAACTCCTAAAGGTATTCTATTATTGCAACAAAATTTTATAGCTAACAATGTTGAGTGAAATATAGGGGCCTGAAAGTGACAACAGGGAAATTAAGTACTGATACGTTGAGTTATGCAGGTTACTGCAATCTGCAATTTACAGAGCGTGAATATATACTGACTTCAGTGAGGTTGAGTTGTCTTCTCATGCTTTTCAATGGATTTTGAATCAAAACTTGAACGAAAGAAAGGGGATAGATTTGGTACAAATAAAGAATGCTTCAGAAATCTCTCCTAATGTGAAAGCAGGATATCTTTGAGAAAAATGAAAGGCAAGAAAACTGGAAAAAAGGAGGAGAAAAACTATTACATTCTTCATTAACTTGTAAAACTAAGAAGTACAACAGGCTATCCAGGAGAAAATCTTCTATGCAGGCAGGTGGATAAATAAGAACAATCAGAGAGTAAACAGACCCCGTGAAGGAAATGACAGACAAAAGGAAGACACTGACAGAATACATTAGTTATTTGTAATTCTCTTGTGTGGGTTTTCTTAGTTATCTGGCCCTGGACAATGTCAGAGTAGACTTAATGAAAAGGAAAAAGCTGCAGTTCTGTTGGGGACAGATGCAATTATTTTAAAGTATGTAACAGGAACAGACACTACTAGAGAAAATGTTAAGTGTGAAGAACTGGGACTACAACTCCTCAGATTATGCAGAAGATGTTTCACTTTCTCTCAGTGGAAGCAGATCTCATGTCCGTGTGTCTGTGGCTCTGATCCAACCCTAATGTTCTAGGGTGACCTGCTGCGAGTCACTGCATGCATGTAAATTGATTATGGCAATTGCACACCCACATTAACACAAATCAAATTAAAAAGTCAAAAAGTGGTTTGCAGCTTCCTCATCTGTCTGTTTAACAATATTAGTAGAAGTAAGAATTAATGTTGGCAGGATTCCCCTTTGAAGTTGTACTCTTCATTATTATTCTGCATATTACCATAGTCTTTATCAGTTCCAGTGATAGTCCATGAGCTCACTATTGTAGATACGGTATGAATATTGACTTAAAAGACTACCCTTCCCTCCAGAAACTCATGATTGCTCTTTCCTCCTGGAAGGCAGGTTGGGAGAGGGAACATGAACCACCCAAAAATTTCGTTTGTGCAAATCATCCCTGAAGAGGGAGTTACTACAAGAGACCTGAAGCAAGGACCTGGGCTGTCAAAAAGCCCCATAGCCTTTAGGAGGTTTTGAAAGGTCATATCCAAAACCCAAGAAAGTCAGTGGAATGAAGAGTAGGCCCAGAAAGCACTTTCCTAATGGGAAAGATATCAAAGTGGTTTTCACTGTATGCCACACACTCAGAGAAGTGTTGACAGAGCTGCTACCAAGACCAGCAGTTACTGACAAAGAAAGATGTCTCCTTGGCTGGGAGCCTGAGACATTCCTGCTAATCTCAGCAGAAACCTCCTTGATGCAGAAGTAGTTGGCAGAAGATGGAAATCTTGATAGGTACAGGACAAAGGAACTAATAACAAACTGACCTTCCAGAAAAACAGGATTCAGTAATAACTGTTCTGGCAACTGATATCCTAACCCTGCATGTGTATCCACTCTGAAAAGGTATAAAAAGACTTGCTACCCCAAATGAGCTTCTCTGCAAAAGCTTCCTCTCACGAGATCTCTCAGACAGATCAGCCCCTCAATGGGGACACCTTGTTGACTCCACACTCCATGGTGTATGTCATCTTTGAAGTAAGACTTTGCTGTTGTTGATGAGCCCAAATTCTGGAGGTGCTTTGGTGCATGTTGTACAGGTAAGACTTCACAGAATATATTTATAGGCTCGCACACAAGTTAAAGTTCATAGGTATGTATTTATCTCACTAGTTGGAATTCTGTAATAGACTTATTATACTAGGGGATTCAGGGGGTAGTGAATTGTGTACAATGAGCAAAGAAATTAATTTGCAATAATCTCAGACAAACTTTTATCTGTCTTTGAAAACTAACCTTTGAAAAGTTAAATCCACTCTCCTGGACTTTTTAAGACGCTTAGAATAAAACAAACTGTTTCTTGTAACTTCTGGAAGCTTCTCACTAGCTGCTTCTTGGATCCTGGCTTTGCGGTCACTGCTATCCCTTAACTTGGCATTTTCCTTTTGACAACAAGTATATTTGATGGAGGCCTTTAGAGATGTTTCATTCAGCACTCTTTCATGTCTGGGGCACATGGTATAGTCTGGCTTGATCCCAGGGTGATACCTGAATTGTCTCACAAGCAACAACTATTTTAGATACCCAAGGTGTGACTGATCACTGAAACTCGAACACAGGAAGAGAAAGGGGAGATCTCAAAGAATAATTGACTGCCTAAATGTCCTACCATCATTAAAGCTTAAATAAATATAAAATTGTGGTGCTGCATAGCAGTTGTGAGTCCAAACTAGTGTCCATACATTGAAGTTCTACAGAAAGTTTTGACCCAGATGGGAAGGAGATCCAAGAGATTATTAATGTCCTTGAACTGAAATGGAGGGTACATTACAAACTAGGCAGGCAACTTGAAATCCGGTCTCCTGCTCCGTCATTCATTCCCCTTTCTCCTTTTTCAGTCATACAGGTTTGATTTCAATACACCTGGAGGGAAGACCATTGAACCAGTAAATTTTACTTCAGTTTCAGCTCATCTGTGACTGAAACAGTTCTGGGTTAGCTCCAATTCACACCAGTCAGAAACTGCTAACCTTGATCTAGTTAGAAATTACTCCTCTTGAAAAAATACATTTAAAAATTAGAAGTCCATATGATGGAGGCATCACCAAAGACCATGAGCCCCAGCAGGAAGGGACTTCAGGGTACTTTTTCCTGGTCCTCTCTCACAGTCTAGACAATGTTTATGCTCCCAGTAGTGCCAACCATACCACTGCCTGCTTAATTTAAGGAATTTAAGAGAAACTGAGCTGTTGAGCTCAGATACTGGTTGTACCAGAGCAAAACTAAAGACAGCAGGAGATGGAGTTTAATGATTGACAGAGGTAACAGGCTTTCAGCCATGTGCACCACTCAAAATTTACTTAGTACAGGAGCAGAAGGACACGGGTATTTCTATATAATGAGTTATGTGAGGCTGGCTGAGATGGAAGCCGCCAACGCACAACAGTGGTGTAATGGGGGAGTAACAGCAATACCAACACTGAGTCCTCCAACATGGCAGGATCACAGATCTTTTCCAGACCACTGCCTGGTGGTAGTGGCAGGGGGATTCAGTTTGGTTTTGACCCCATTCAGTTCTTTCTTAAGTTTAAGAAATGTATGTAATTTGAGTAATTGCTCCAATTGAGTTCTGATATAGGGAAAAGTAAGGATTTTAATTGTTTTTCACTTTTGGTTTTGGGTTCAGTTTGTTTGCTATCTTGGAGTCCCACGGGGCATCTTACAGGATGAGGACAAGATGAGACACCTCAGGTTTCTGCTGGAGGTGAGACCCTGATTCTGGCTGGTCACTGAGCAGCACCAGAGGTGTTAGGGTCTGGCAGTGAGACAAGTGCCTGAACACAGCCTGAGCCACTGTTAGTTCTTCTGAAGGATGTTTTAGTGTCTGTCAGTCATAAGCATAAAATAAGGAAATGGGACAGGAGCTTACCTGCACCTCATTTCTCCTTCTGACTGAGCCCTCCTTGTGTTCGAGGAACAGCATTGAGAGATACCTTCCTGCACCAGTTTATACAGGGAAATCATTAAGAAGACAAGGCGTGGAAATTAAGACACTCAACACCAAGCCCATTCAGCAGGATTTCTGACTGTTTGCTCTGGGTCTATCCCCACGTTGCTACTCGATGCAAGGTGGTTAAGGAGGAAAGGCTTTTCTCACTGTAACTGAGTCCCATGGCATCATGTTATCCAGCTGCTCCCGGCCAAGTGTCTTAACCCTGTGGCATCTCTGCCTCTACTTTTGTTCAATGCCTTCCTGCATTCTTCCACTTTTCATTTCCAACTTCCACAGCATTGTTTACTGCACTGCCAATGCCAAAGAGGATTAAACCTGATAAAGAGAAACAGATGCATTACATCTGGTAGAAAGCAAAAGATCAGCTTTTGGCACAAGGGTTTATTGTTTTTGATAAGGCTTTGGAATGTAATTAATTTTGCAAAGCCATGCCAATGAATGCCATTCAAACTCACCAGATGTGCCAGCGAGGGAGATGCCAACTCTTTTTCCAAGAGGACAGCTTGATGCCTGCTTGACTCTTATTTGTGCAGCTCCATGGGTGTCGAATAAAATAATGTCTCTTTGGATGGCAGCAAAATAAGGCTATTCTCTGGAGAGCTACTGCATATGCAATGACAAAAGGGGCCTTTCTCTTGTGATGATGTAGTTTTTCTGGGTGAATATGTTTTCATTTATTTATTTATTTATTTAGAGTCTTCCATCTACAATCAAATTCTGCACAAAACCAGTGTTGGTCTGAAGTGATGAGCAGTCAAACACACAGGCACATGCAGACCAAAGAACTTGTACATTTGTACAAATAATTGCTCATACAGAATGGGAAACATGAGATATAATGCAATTTCCTCATAATACGGCTTTATATCCGATTTTTACTCACGGGGAAAACTTCTCCAGATGCACATCTTGCTTCTGGCAAGAGGAGAAGTGTGATTCTTTTTTTTTTTTTTTCTTTCCCAGTAAACTTCCCTACAGCACAGACGGAATAATACAGGACACAATACACAATAACAGGCAGCTGTTAGTGTTCCATTTTACTGGGATTTAAAGTTTCTGTAAAGCTGACAGCAGAGGTGACAGGCCTTTAATGGGGTAGGTAGTTTATTCCTTCCAGCTGGTGGCTGCTGTTAAAACCCATCTTCTGTACTTGACTCTGGGTGTCTGTGGGAGAAGGCTAGGGCAACCAGGTCAAGATGATGCTGGGTGGGAGAAAGAGACATGCACCCCAAAAAAGCTAGAGTCCAAGAAACGCAGTCCTCCATTGCGCGAAGAAGTTATTTCCAAACAAATTTCATTTTAACATATTAGCATAAGTTTTATAGCACAGCTGATGCTTCTGGCTTGCCAATCTTCCACCTCCTGCACACATCTCCTGCCTTACGCTACTGCACAGCATCTGTGAGATTCTGCCAAAGGGACATTAAACATGCATGGAGATGGAGAGACAGCAGGGATGGAAAAGCAACTCTCCCCTTGCTTTCCTTCCCAGTCCCTACACACCTTCTGACGTATCATAGGACCAGCTTTGATGAACATCAGCAGGTGGCACTGTATATAGAACTATAGGTTTCTTCCTGTCTAGCTTTTGCATCCAGGAGGTAACCAAAGTGTCCTTTCCCACTGGCAAGTGTTGAAGTAAGATAAGAGTATGTTCGGAACAGAGAAATATCTTCAGAGTAGCTAACAATGAGGGTGAGAAGAGAGAATATAGTCACAGGGCTGGAAAAAACTCCAATGGTGACATGTCCAGATCTGAGTAAATTAATTCATAGCCACAAGACTTTCACACGTAACTGTCTCGAATTACAGCCCTATCGCAAATTGTACTTGCAGTAGTAGGGACATTCCTCTACCTCATTTTCCCCCACTAGGTTCAAGCCTCAGCAGTTATTATTAGGACATTGAGCAGGTAGACACAGGCTACAGATCTGGCCACATTAACATTATCTAGGGAAATATTCCTGCTCTAGAGAACACACTGGCCAGAATTCAGATGAGAGAAGGGACAGGGAGCCAAGCTATATTCTGACATCAAATGCATGCAAATGATCTGAAGATTTTTGTACCTTCTAGATATGACATGGGGTGCCTGCTCTCCAATGCCTTTCTGTTTGTACATGATGGCATTTTGGTAATTAAAGATGTTTTTTTTCCCTTGAGCACATTTTTATTCGGCGGTACTTATTGTACCAGTGGGATTCTGTTCTCAGTCTCCTACTGGCCCTGTACAGTCTCTTTCCAGTCCCTGCAAACCCTACTTCAGCCTCCAGCCAAAACCTGGCAGCTCTGTATTCTACAAGATGTGTTTTTCCCAGACTAATTTGCAGAGAAGCTTTATCAATTTAATTAAAATGCTGCTACCTCTCTTGGTGCTTGCTGCTTGGACTACATTTAAGTTTCAAAACATAACTCACACTTTGTAACATGAAAGTGTGGAGTGAAATCTGATACCTTGCGATGATGGTGATATTAAAATACTTGATGTCCCTCAATTTCTTTAGTGTTTTGAGTCTATTTCTTTGATCTGGTCATAGTTTATTTGGGATATCACCTCTGAAAATATTAACATGGGTTGTTTTTGCTGAAGGAAAGAATCCCATGGAAATTAGCTATGCAATCAGACCTACTAAAAAAAAAAAAAAAGTAAGCGTCATACTCAAACATATGAACAACAGTATGTTCCCTTGTAACTTTCAAATGGCATAAATCTTCAACAATGGTACTGTCACCATTTGGGCGTCTTGGGCTTTGAGTGAAGAGTGGACCAACAGGTGAAAATCAAGAAGAGAGCTATAGGATCGGTCTGATGAAACCATGATGTATCAGAAAAGATTGAGGCACATTAGTTCAGAGAGGAAGTTATAAGGAAGAGTTTTGAGAACCTTAAAATATGAAAAAAAATTAGTTGGAAAGAAGACAACAATAAGGCACTTTCCATGTCTACCGAGAATAGGAGACTCAACCTGGTCTTAAATTGTAGGAGAGGAGATATAACTTGGAGATGAAGAAAATTTTTCCAGCTGTTAGGGCAATGAACATATGGGACACTGTGGTTCTCCATCGCTGAAGGTTGATACAAACGGCTTAGACAAAGAGCTGCCAAGTTTAGAAATAATTGGACCTAACTAAATAACCTCTTGAGACTTCTTCCAGCTCATGGCTTTCCTCTGGATCCACAATTCTTCCCAACCTGATTAGAAGGTGGTAAAAATAAAGACTGCTCATGTTAATGTACCTCATGTCATGGAAATATTTATCTACTACACAAAGACATAATCATTAGGCTAGACCAAAACTCATTTTTTCCCAGTATCCTGCATCTGTCAGCAATTGGTACAGATGTTTTGGGAGAAAATATAAGAAACAGAAATACTGAGTGGTTGCTTGACTGGTACATCTTCCCAGGTGTCAGCAGCCTGCAGGGTTTTTTGGAGACAGGGGAAGCACCCAGAGTTTGAAACCTGTGTCTTGGCACAATGTGTAACAAATCATCTGATACATTTGGCACAAAATAATGTAATAATGACAATTAATACAACAGAATTAATAAAACATTATGCCCATAAAGTTATTTGAATATATCCCTAATTTTTCTCCAGGAAAACAACTAAGGTTATAAACGTATTCCTCTTCCCTGGCGCTCTTCAGAAGGCAGCTGAGATGCAGGAAATTGTTATGGAGGAGCGGAAATATTGAGTAGAGCTAGACAAATAGAACTCAATGCTTAGAAATTCAAATTCTGACTTTCCAACCTCTTTCTTCCCCAGAGTTCTCGATTTTGATGAAGTGTTCTGGAAGACGTAGCTCAGACCCCTTTATCCTGTCAATTTAAAGCCTTTAATGCTGGGTTTGAATTGAGCTTAATATCTTCATTTCAAGAAGTCTTGATGACAGAGGCAGCAGTCAGTATATGTGAAAAGCTGGAGAAGATATGAGGGGCTTGGCTCATAGCATTTAATTTCATTTTATTTGTGTCTGTGTCCTGCTTGTCCTCCAGCTATCACACCACGAGGATGAAGACTTCCTGTATTTTTGCACTGTATCTGTAAACTCTGCAAGATGTTCTGAACTCCCTGAATTATCTCAATGGCATCACAATCTGTTGGCAGCTGAATTAAGCCTAGAGTAATTGTCTCTTCCATGCTCTTATATAGGGAGACGATCTTATCCCTGTGTCCCTTAGTCCAAAGAAGTCCTGAACACTATGGTTTCCTTTCACACTAGTCTGTTGTAAAGAACCCCTCCTATATACCTCATATACACGAGGGGACTGAACTTATTCAGAGACGCTGAACTTATTTCCAGTTTAGGAAATTTAAACTGGTGACTTTGACGACACTACTTGATGTTCTTATGGTCTTATACAGAAAACCCATAACGCAGATACTTCCCTACATTTAACAGGATGTAGTACAGGCTTAATAATACTTAATACTTAATAATACTTAATAATACTGTTGGGGCTCTCAGTTCCTGAACTCTTCAGTTACATCAAATGTTGGTTGAGGGAAGAGGCGTGCAGAGATTATGTGAAGCTGGGTCACAGAACTTATTTGTGGCAGAACTGAGGGTTCAGACAAAGTCGTTTTCCTCTCACTCCTTTTAGGCCATGGGCCATACTGCCTCACTGCAGGTAACAGTTTTTCCATTAAAGAGTCATTGAAAGTACTGAAGAAAGTAATTTTCATGTGCAATATTTCTTGTTGCAAGAATAGGAAAAAAAAAAAAAAAAAAGCCCTCGAAACAATCCTCACCTTCCAGCTAATCTTTACAATGCCATTTTAGCATTTTATAGGGTATAAACAACACCTTGATGTTATTGCTCTGCCAGAAGGCTGATTACGACAGAAGGCAATAATAGGCCACACATGTGCCAAAGTCCAACTGCTACTTCAGGCTGGTTTTTATAGAAGGACACATTTTCACATTCTTCTTTATTGACTCCCCCTGTACCCTCCCTCTATGTGCTGTTAAAGAGATTGCCAACATAAAAATGGCTAAAAATAAAGCCAGTTGGGTCATATTTCGTATGTTATTGTAGGATAAATAAAGCTGTCTAAAGCAAGTATGCTACTAACCATGAATCATGGGGGAAGCATGGCTCTTACTTGACTAGTGTTGGAGGGTGTAAAACATTCTTTAAAAACAACAACTCTAACCCTATTTTAGGAACTATATATATAGGATTTTATTTTCAGGTACTTCCAGAAAAATAATAAATGCAATATAAAAGAAAATTGATGTTAGAACCTGGGCCTAGAGTTTCAGGAAAAAATCCCAAGTTTTTTATAGACTGTTTTCTGAGTCTCCATCTGTCTCCTTTTGTCACTCCTGTCTTTTGCTTGCTTTCTTCTCATTAATAATATGACCCTGCTACTATAACATGAGCCATCCATCCAGACTCGTACAAGCAGATAAGAAACAACAATTCACATACACAGAATCGCAGAACATAGGCACAGAAATTCAATATGAAGGGCCATTACATCTGACATCCCTACTCCCACCATTTATTGACCTCAGAAGGAACTCTTTGCTGGTTTTGTCACACTAAGAATTAATCAGATCATGGTAGCAGAGGCTCAGACGGTACTGGGAAGATATGGTCAAACTGAGGATTTTTGCTAACATGCAATACTGTGTAAATGCATCTGTCTTGCTATCCAAGCTTGTCCAGATTCAGAAGCTGCTTAGCTGCCTTCACAGCAGAGAGCTACAAAGTCATGGGAGCATGAGTTCATTAGTGTTCACTCTGGGTGAATAATCCAGAAGGAACTGCGTAGACTCATGAGGTAGGCTTCAACACCAGATTTAGTAAACTAAATTCAGATGGTTGAAATTTGTGTGCCATCTAGTTAGATGCCTGAGCACTCAGAGTTAATGGAGATGTAGCCAATAAAGTCAATAGCGTATCTTGTTTTGGAAGGTCCAGGATGCCTTGCATGACCTCCAAATGGCATTGTAGGAGCACATGGTTGTATGAATGTAATTTGAAATATGTAGCAATACACTCCAGATATCTAGCATACAGTGAGGTTCTGCTTTCCTACATTGGATTGTCTGAGTATTACAAATGCAAGTCTGAGCCAATCAGTCCAGGTTCTGTTTGAAGTGAATAGAGAGAAACCTACATTTAATCAACTTATTCACTTGTGACTTATGGGTATGACATAGAACTTAGGTGTAGCTATAGACACCAAAGTTTAGACACCAAAATTTAGTTTTCTGATTCTGTACTTCAATCCCACTTCTGAGCATGAATTTAGCCAGGGATGGCAAGATGGCACTAATCCAGACAGTGGATGCTGTTGAACCAAGATACCTTGCCCGTAATCAGAAATCTAAAATTGTGATACCATAAAAGAACAGAAAAAATATCAGGACAACAAGTTCTAGCCATAGCCCGTGATGGTAAGAGGTCAGGATGGAGCTCTAGAGAACTTTATTAGTTGCCTTTCAACACAATGTTTGTGCGCTTTCTAACTCAGTCTGGTAGGACCCTGAAAAAAAATATACTTGATTCCTACAGCAGTTTGAAAAAGCTCAAAAGAAAAGCTCCTAAAAACTGAAACAAGCAGAAGCTGTTTGAACTGATTTTAAGAATGATTATACTTGTTCTTTCACTAAGTAAAATTTTAATCCAGGATTTTACTCTTGTAGAAAAATACAGAGAAATAAATAGTTCCTCCAAATAAAGTGCTTTATTCAAACTCTGACAGGTTGCTTCAGCATAATTCTTTAACCATCTTTAATTTGAGTACTTAGAAAGTTGGCTTTTTTTATGTGCCTTTTCATGAGTACTTTTGTTCAAAAGGTTATTGCTGTTGAAATGCTATTGCTCAAATTTTCTTGACAGGCATCCCAAAATACACGTGTGTGATCAGAGGGATGAAGAGGTAATGAACATACTGTGCTTCTAAAGCACTCATAATTGCACTAAACACAGTAATCATGTTTTTAAAGGAAAATTTGCAGATAGTAGATGCACTATAGTAACCAGAGTATCTGAAGGTCGTCATTAATCTTAAGGTCTTCAGAATAGGGAAATGGTTGCTCAATAGGTTGCTTCTCTGAGCAACCCCCCACTGCTTTTATTTGTTTTTGTTAAGCTCATATTTTTCCTGAAAAATCTCCTTTTGGATGTAAATTCTTGATTCTTTGTTGGTTGATATAGTGATGTACACACATAAACAAGTACAAATGATGAGGACATCAAAATCTTCATGCATGCTGGAGAAGATATTTTCTTATAACTAATGTAAACCATTTTCACTGAGTGTCATTTGAAATACATTGGGATTTTGTTTATTTGGGTTTTTTTTAAGACACTCACCTCCAGGAAGGTAATTTTGAAAGAAACATATCAAATCCATAAAGATTAAGGTTGTTGGCTGTGGAAAGAAAAACTGGGATCTGCGACAGCCCTTAAAGCAATAAGCAATGAAGCAAAAATCCAAGTTTAAATCTTTTGATTTTGAAACCTCTGTCTGTAAGAACTTCAGATGTTTGGAGTGGCAAAAAAATATTCTTAGATGAGGGCAACATTTTTTTGGTGACGATGGGGTCAATCCAGGCTACTCTGAGTGCTTGTCTGAGACACTGTTGGTGTTGCAGCCTGCCTTGGTAGGGTACTCCTTACCTACATTTGATTGTCTGAGTATTACAAATGCAAGTCTGAGCCAATCACTCCAGGCTCTGTTTGAAGTGAACAGAGAGAAATTGGCACACCCAGCAGGTGACTCACGCTTCATCCTACAAGACGCAATGAATGGCTTTCCAAGCATGCCTACTTTCCTCTCCTGAATGTAAATGGACCTGAGGGATCTGCTCACTGACTCTAAACACTTAACTTGTAACAGCGTAAGTAAAAGCAGACCAATCTTGCCTGTTACGCTTGAGTTCAAGAGGTGATGAACAGTACAGGCATTGTCCGCCTTAGTGCTGCCAAAACCTTGTCGTTATACAGCTGATAGACAGACGCAATCCTACCATCTGGTTGACACCTGTAGTAGGATATTACTGCCCTTGCTTCTCGGCCTTATCTTTCTAAGTCTATCCGGTTCTGGCTGAAATTTTACGAGGAATCTTATTTTGCTGAAGTTCTCAATATTCCTTGTGTGAATTGGCAGAAGAGTGTTTCATTTCTACTAATTTTCATGCATTTTTACATGTGTTCTACATGTCTGTACTGAAATCGCAATGGCTGAGGAGGTTAAAATGTTTGTAAATAAATATTTGAAACTAATGTACCTGAAGTGTGCAGTAGCTTGTGTAGAACATATTTTCCATGGCAGCAGCTCCTGCCACACATAATACCAATGCATTACAGGAGACTCAACACAACACGGGAATTACTTTTACAATTGGCTGCCAAGCCCACTGTGAAGTGAGGTGGGAAAAGGTTAGAAAAAATAACACCTGTCTTTAGGCACTGTGTTAAGACATCATCCAGATATAGTCATGTCACACAGAGCCAAAAGGTATTAGTCTGGTATTTCCACAGTTTTTTAGTACCATTTGCTGCAATAATGTCATAGTTTGGAGTTTCAGTTGTGATTCAGGGTAAAACCAGTCTTGTGGTGTCCTGTGAGATAGACATTCTAACTTTGTGCCAACTGTATTAGTGAGACAACTCTGGAATATACCATTGAATATGGAACAAGGAAAGGAGTGTTAGTTCATAAGAAGTTAAAACCATCTTCATTCACAGCTATCCATTGATGTAATACTATCCTTTGAAAAATTTGTGACAGTGCAGTATTTTATCCAGTCCCTATGATTCTGCGCGAACTTGATGAATAATAACCTTGATGAAAGAATAACTTGGTGAAATAAACTGTCCATACAGATAAAGATGGAAACAAAACAGAAGTGCTTCAAAGTGTCCAACATGGTTGTCGTAAAGATAAGTCCAATGAAGGAACAACAATGAGGTCTTTCTAAATTCTGTTTGTGAGGCAGCACTATCTACCTGTAGGTGGTTGCTCACATCTGTGACAATGCAAGGATTCTTCTGAAGCTTCAGGTAGCCCTAGCCACCAGGAGGATAATCACAGAGGCATTCCCAGATAAACAGGTTTCATTAAACAAGGTTTTGTTTAAATGTGGAGCTAGAAGTGGAGAAAGTATTCATCTGAAAGGTAGTAAAGACAACTGAACAGTTACAATCTACTAATTTTTTTAAGATAAGAAAAATATGTATTTTGGTTTTTATTCCGGTTAACTCTTGGTTTATCAGATAATTGACAAAATTGTCAGTTGAGGAAGAAGATAAACAATATGACATAACAGAGTGTGAAAACTTAATCATGAGTATGTGGTCTTTGTTTTTTTCTAGAATGAGATTCACCTCCTTCAGCACTGGCCATTTAGGTCTCATGTACCTAGCATAAGCTCATCTCCTCTCCATTATCAGTGCTGAGACGGGTGTATAACGAACACGTAAAAGCTTAGGCTAGAGTCCTAACATTTAGATGACCAGCGTTACTTCAGTTTAATCTACTCCAAAACACTTCACCTCAGTTAAACAAGTTGGAGTTTATTAACTCCAGTACTAATACACTTGAAAATGCTTATTTCCCTGTGCTCTCGTTGTGTTGCTCACGTCGTGACTAGTACATACTCTTACAGAGCAAGCAGTGAAATTTGTGCACGTATTGGTGCCAGAGACCCTCAAAATATATGTACTTTAGGATGGATGGCAAAGGTTTTGGGGTGCTTTTTCACCAAGAAACAGATGCATAGCTGTGTTGAGAATAGGAGACTGAAATTCGTAGGAAGGACAAAACATTTTGTTGGGACTTTCTGTGCAAACTACTAAAAACTGAAAGTGAAACTTGTTTCCTAATATTTTAGTATTTCAGCAGCCAGTCCTGATTTCACACAAGGGACAAATAGGAAAAAAAAAAAGGTAGTTAGGACATGGTCATTTTATCATATCTGAACTGCTTTTCTCATCCTTGCGTGGATGACACCAAGAGACTGTTCAGAACATCGCTACCTAACAGTTACATAACAGGATGGTGAGAGGGATACTGCAACGATTAAAAATATGCGCTACTTGATAGCACATTTTCCCAAATTTATTCCAAGGAGAAAGTCCATCTAACTGTTCCTGGAGTAACGTGGGTGAACAGATTATGGTGATCATTTCACGACAGTGTCACTTGGCAAGCAGATGAACATTTTCTAGGAGCTTCACTGCAATGTAGGCTATTAGAGTTGGCTATAATCTGTCTAGTGCCTTAAGATTCGCTTTAACATTGAATGTAGCTATGGAAAAATGTTATCATAGTCCTTTTTCATCTACCAAGGAACTTAAGGAAAGGCCAAGCCAGATGCCTCTTGGAGGTGTTCAGTGAAAGAAAAGGAAACAACAGACACCAGCTGCAAAAAAGGAGATTTCAACTGAATTGTTAAAAAACACTTTCCAACAAGTGTGGTTCACCACTGAGACAGGAGCACAGAGATGCTGTGGAATCTCCACTAACTTAACAGTCCACAAAAAGATTGACTGGAGAGGTGAACAGATCTTTCTTTGAATTTAGCCTGGTTTTAGGCAGAATTGAGCTAAGAGATATACATAGGTTTCTTCAAACCTAAATTTCCAGGAATAGTATCCCTCATATGATGGCTTCACCCCATTAAGTCCCCTATGGTGACTAGCTAGAAAAGACACTGTAGGCCATAGTTAATTGTCTTTTATTGGAATAATCTCAACCTTCATGCCTAGAGCAGCAGCAGATTACTTTCACAGCCTGAAAATGAGACCTTCTATCTTTTATCATCTGAAGTGATGGTTTTCAAACACTACAGTTACGGTTTATTATGAAAATATAGAAAATCAAGTTTTAACTTTTTTAAAATCTTATTTCAGTGCACTAGTACAGTTATTTGCATCTATAACAACAAGAAAATCAGGGTAGAGTTTCAAGTGGAAGAAAAGCATCAGAAACTGAATTCCCAGAGAAAGCAAGAACTCATATACAGATACATTGCAGTATCTTCATTAAAGAAGAGTAATGAGGAGGATTGTAGCAGCTTCTATGCGAGAATAAATAAACCCAGACTTACCTTCTCCAAAAGGAGAAAATTGAAGGGGGTTTAAAAATCAGGAACGTATTGCTTGTTGACTACTGAAGCAAAATACTGGTGAGTTCTCTGTTTATCACAACACAAGAACATGATGAGCCAGGCAGTAAGTGTAAAGCAATAAAAGAAAAGTTGTTGGTTTGAGGTTTGCTTTTTTATCCCCCCTCTTTTTTCCTTTCTCTCTTTTTTTTTTTTTTTTCTTTTCATGTAGAATGCAACAGTTTTCTAGAATTTGGTGTTGTAAGCCGTGTTGAGTACAAAATTTGATTAGACATATTTTTGGAATACAGGCTCAGCACTCACATAGAAACATGGTTCTGATTATTTCCCAAAGGAACTTTTAAATAAAATTGCCAGATAATGGAGGATACTTCAGTACCCTCTTTCTAGTAATCTTCTTTATGCATTTATTACCTGTTGGCAACCAGTTTCTGACTACATAGCATTTTATAGTGCTTGAGCAGGGACCTTGTCTTGTTTACTTTAAAAATACATTTTCTATGGTAGAACCACCTTCATAAATCAGTTCTAGAAAGGCACTGGCAGTATGCTGAACACTCCTCCAAATTGTTTAGGAGGAGAAAAGGCACCGTTTTCATAATTTCTTTTTAAATTGCATTGCTGATTTGACACTCCTAGAACTTTATGAATTCCTAGGGTCTTGGAGGATTTCAAAGCGAAAAAGAGTACATGTAAAATCTCTCTGCCACTGTACCGCTCTTCTTCCCTAGAGAACAGTAGAGATCCACTCATTAAGGATCTATCCATGTTTCGGTTTGCCACCAGGAGCTTTTGTAAGGAGTAAGCTCCCAAGCTAGTATGAAATTGTGATGTGCTTTTCTCAGAAATTGGGCATCAGCCATAGTTTAATCACCTTAATGAATAAAAGTCTAGAGGAAAAGCAGTAATGAGGATTCTCTTTGGTTGGAGATGTTGAAATGTGTGAATACTGAAGGCCTTTCTAGAACCAGATTCTGAGAGGCTTCCACAATTTTACTCATTTCATTGACTTTTAGAGAAAATTTTTATTGTAACGTGTTTCAAAGCACATTATAGTCAATATAAAAATATGCTGATTCCTGTAAGCTTTAGCTCAAGCCCAGAATAAAGGGCTTCTTAATCCAGATATCCAGTTTTCATGAAATCATTTTATAGCCATTTATATATGCAAATTAAAACTCTGAATATTAAGGTTGCTGTTTATCTTTGTGACTCTTTACTACAGGTAGTTCTCAAATTTCTTTAATAATTTGTGCTTGCCCTCTAGAATTACAGCGAGAAACCTTTCATCTAGTTACTAGACTACGTATGCAAATGCTGTTGGATTTAATTAGTATTTTTGCCCCTTGAATTGATGAACAAATCTCAAGAAGATAATGTTCTACATACATCACATTAGAAATCCATGACTTTCCACAAAAGATATTTCGCTGCATCTCCCAGAGAAAGAACAAACATGGACTTGATCTGTAATGAGTCTGTTGGTGCACTCAGTTAAAAACATCACAGAATCACAGATCTTCTTCGGTTGGAAAAGACCTTGAATCATCGAGTCCAACCGTTCAATCTGCTCTGCCACAGTCCCTAAACCATGTCCCTCAGCACCACATCTACACGTCTTAAAAATACTTCCAGGGATGGAGACTCCACCATTTGACTGTCATCCTGTACCCCACACAGGTGAAGTCACACCTTGAACGCTGTGTCCAGTTTTGGGCCCCTCACTCCAAGAAGGACATTGAGGTGCTGGAGTGTGCCCGGAGAAACGAAGCTGGGGAAGGTCTGGAACACAAGTGTGCTGAGAGCAGCTGAGGGACATGGGGGTGTTCAGCCTGGTGAAAAGGAGCTTGGGGAGACCATATCCCTCTCTACAACCACATGAAAGAAGGTTGGCAAGGTGGGGGTCTGTCTCTTCTGCTGCCAATAAGCATAGGACAAGAGAAAATGGCCTCAAGTTGTGCCCTGAGAGATTTAGTTGGATATTAGGAAAAAATGCTTTACAGAGGGGATAGTCAAGCCCTGAAACAGGCTGCTGAGAGAGGTGGTGGAGTTCCCATCTCCAGAGGGTCATGGTTTAGTGGTGAATTTGGCAGTGCTGGGTTAACAATTGAACTTGATGATCTCAAAGGTCTCTTCCAACAAAAGGATTCTGTGATCTGCTGGAGAGTCAAGTATCAGGTCTGTCTCAGGTAAGACGCTTGAGACTCATATTTCTCTCAGTAACCAAAAGGACACAAAGGATTCAGACCCAGAAAAGCTGACAAAGCGGAGAAAGGTAGCTACATCTTAAACGAGTGCCAGTGGGACTCTAGTCAGCACCTCAGTGCATCCGTCCTATCTGATACATAGGTGCGTTACAGGACCCTGATGATAACATACATATCTTTTTGTTGCGTACATGTCGCTATTGCCTAGAAGTCTAATAATGTGCTCAAAGACAGTCTTGTACCCAGTCACCATACGATTTACAAAGCTGATTGCAGTGGCAGTGGCAGGATGGTTGGACATTAAATACACTAACCGTACAATTATTAATTACTCATAGAAATAACTACACTGGAAACTCAACTCTAGGGGGAAAGTTGCTTAGCGAATCGTTGCTGGAAGAACATTAAAAGTTGCACAGGAAAAGTGTGCAGGGTAGGCTGGAGTCAATGAGCTTTTCAGATTCAGGACCTTTGTAGAGTATGAAGGGAAAATTCTAGGGTCTAATTAACTTGATTTTGGCTTTTTGGTGCTCTACACTAGGATGAGATGAACTATACTACATGTATATTAATTTCTGCTTCGAAAAGAGATGATTAGCTCAACTATAAACTGTGATACCATACAAGTCTAAAGTTAGGTGAAGTGAATGTTTCTCCTTTTGGTTATAGGCAATATCACTTGCTGTCTCAGCAATGACATCTTTTATGACTTTCTGTCTTCTCTCCCTTCTAAACACAAGTGTATTTTCCTTCGAGCAGTATCTAGGAGCAAATCTGTTCTGGGAAAATGTGTAAATGGATTCAGTATTGCAGATGTTTTCTTGGCAAGTACTCTGTCTGAAGGACCTGCCAGGTGATAATAGTAAGGCAGCTGGGACAACACTGTTAACCGATTACTCAATTTCAGGCACCTATGCCAGAGGCACTAGCTAGCTCACTGCATGTATCGATTCCAGATAAATTCTATTGATTTAAAGACAGTTTTAGTCTAGTTGCAGAGTCAGACTCTGCATTTAATCCTAAGGGCTGTAGGAGCTGATATCTGACCTTTGAAGGTGAGTTGGGTACAAGCAAATCTGCACAGGGGCCCCAGTTCATTGTTTGGCCACAGGCTAGTAAGCAACTATTATTACAATGTGCTTTTGATCCAAGCTGTGTATCTTGGGAAAAATCAATCCATCTCCCCTGGCAAGCAGAGGTACATGATGGTAGGTTTAAAAGGTGATAAGCTCACCAAGTTCATGTTTCAGGCAAGGCAATGAAACAAGGTGAAATTGCTAATGTCCAAAGTAGAAGAGGATAAACTTCTGCTGAGTATAAACCCAGTTTTAGTTCTTTTTTTAAAAAAAGAACATTAACATTAATATATTAACATAAGCTTTTCCCATAGGCAGATATATGCTTCACAAAACCTCCATATCTGTAGAGGGATCATGGTGTCCACTTAAAGGAACCATCTTAGAGATCATATTATCTTATCCAGTTGTGGGAAGTGCGGGAAGTATGGGAAGTCACCATTCCCTGTCCCTCATTGGGAGGCTTTTCACACCCTTGCCACCTGTTCCTGAACATGCTGTGATCAGTGAGGAAGTACCCCCCTCTATCACCTACCCTTGGAGTTTCATGAAATGCCCATATCACATGGTTATCAAATTTTAAATCCCCAGGCCACACACTTGCAATATGGATCTTCGTTTTCCAGACCCCAACTAGATATACCATACAGAAAATAATTTTGTAGAGCTGAGCTGGATGGAGGCAAAAAGATATTGAAATGAAAGCAAGGAGTTATCCAGTCTGATTTAGAGCTGAACCCCTCTGGCTATTGCTCACTAACTCTGCACTGCAAAAGAACAAAATTCCCTTGTTCATCCTGGAAACTGTTTTTATATTCTCATAACTAACCACATTTCCAACAATCCAAACACTCTCCTACTGGGAAACATTATCACCTGAAACAAATTTTGTTCCATGCCTGTGAGTCAAACCTTCAAAGCTTTTCATAGGTGACCCTGTAATGGGGTGAAAAAAAACCTGACAGAGCAAGCAAGAAAGGACTCAACTTCCAGATGAACAATACGCAAAAGGCTTATAAAAGAGGCAGTAACTAAAGACAAACTAACAAACACAGAACAACTCAATTCTGACAGCCAGGGTCATTTTCAGGTGTTGTCTACAGTAGACAAATCAATGGACTGTAATGTCCTTCAAAAGTTGGTAAGTCCTCTCAAGCCCAAGCAGATTTGCTACAGCCAACTTTTTAGTGGCTATCACTGGTAATTCTCGGAATTCGTGTGTCTCGAGAGTTTGCTCCACTACTGGGTAGATAATATATGTTCCGCTGCTTTACCACCTGTAGCGGCAGACTTAGCCCAGCTCTCATCTATTCTCTTTGTCTGGCCTGAAGCCTTCTAACCCCAGCCATGGCATCATATGTTTTAAAGAACCTACCTTGGGAGTTATTTTCTTCTTTTCAATAAACAGTTTCTCGTACAAAAGTGCCTTTCTTCCTTGTCAGAAACCATCTACTTCCTTCCAGCTGTCCCTTTTTTTCATGAATGAAGGATGAGGAGCTTTGCCAATTCCTCGAGTATACGGCACCTCAGCTGTTCTAAGGATATTGACATCTTTTTTCCCCAATGATTGAGAATGAAAGGCTGAAGAGGGGAAAAGCCTGGAGACAAAGCCATACACTTCTGAAAACTTAGGAAAGTTATAACAAAATATAATATCAGAGTGAGACCATCTGTCCTCAATCCTTCCCTGAAAATCTATAGTTGCTGAAATCACACCACTAGTTCAACAGACAGGCACCTTGTGATAACGGAAATGCAAGACAGAAGTTTGAATGTAACAATTTAATTTACACTGATTTTTTTTTTCTTTCTCTTTTTCTTTTTCTTCTCTTTTTCTTTTTCTTTTTCTTCTCTTTTTTTTTTCTTTTTTCTTTTTCTTTTTTTTTTTTTTTTTTTTTTTTTTTTTCTTTTTCTTTTTTTTTCTTTTCTTTTTCTTTTTCTTTTTTTTTTTTCTTTTTCTTTTTCTTTTTCTTTTTCTTTTTCTTTTCTTTTTCTTTCTTTTTCTTTTCTTTTTCAACCTTATTAACTTGCCTCAATCTATCCAGTCTGGAGCTTTGCAGAACCACTTCTACAAGAAATGTGCCGGTTCTGCTGGTTTGTACAAGGTACAGGTAGACACTTTCATCTCTTCCTCACTTTCACAGTTTTACAGCAGTTAGAAACGGACCAGAACACAATGGTACACTGTAGTGATTCTTCAGCCATGCTTACATAGATTTTCATAGGTGGGCGTATCATAATAGGATTTGAATTGTCATCTGGGACAATAGAAATGTACTAAAAGAAACAAAACCGACTTTTCATTATTTAAGTCTCTTAAATAAAGATCTGATTTTGTTTCAGTAATCATTGAGTGGTGTGCATAGTCATTGTCATGTATATTGTAAATGGCTAGGTGAAAAATATTTATTCCAAGCTATTCTGTTAACACTGCCCAAGTAAATGTTTTGCTGGTGTTAATATCATTAAATTCAGATGTGGCTCAGGGTACTCTGATGTGTGTTGGTGGAAGATACTGTCCCAATACATATCCCGGTACATAATTCTTTCTCTAAGTGCCACTGCTGAATCTTTGCAGTACTTCCCATGTAGTTTCGTTAACACAGGCCTCAGGCAATGCAACTATCACTTTTTCCACAAGTGGAAAGTGGGAATTACACTTTATTTTCATCGCTGTCCTCAACTCATTTGAAAATCCTCTTCTTGGCAGACATTACAATTGTAGTTGAGTTTTCTCAAGAAAGAGGAACGACATGGCATCTCAGCAAAGCTTAAGCTATCTTCCATAAAAACTTGATAGACCAGGCTTGAGAAAGACCAAACATTAAATGGGGCAGTTTTCCTGTAGTTATTCCAATTTTAGCTTCTCCTGGCAGCCAAGAAGGTGAACAGAAAGATGTAGCTCATGGGGTTCAGTGTAGCCTGTGCTCCAACCACACGCATTAGCTAGCGTGTTGTAAATGCATACCCTAATCTAAGTTCTCCATGTAGACAAGCTGTGAAAGCAAACCTTCTAGAAAAGTATGTGTACATATGGTCACATTGAACTGAGGCCAAACTGTGCTGCTAGCTTTTCAGAAAGCAGAGCACTTACAAAACGTTAAGGCAGACTACATCAAAAACCTTATCCGTATACAGGCGGTTCCCCAGTTAACACTACAGGTACTTGGGCCTGACATCAAGAGACACTAAGGAACGTCAGTACTCCACAGAGATGCTGCAGGCCCTTTGTATGAGTAATCACTGTTCCCCTAAGGTACAACAACTGTCATACCAGAAATGCTGTGGTCTTTCCCTGTACCTTGAGTCCAGGTTTCCTGTAGAAAACTTGTCACGTTCATTCCCATTCAACTAGAGTTCAGGTCCTTCTTTGGGAAAAAGAAAATATGATGTATGCTCATATGGGTTTCCAAGATGGCTTAACTTTCATGTTTCACTATCCAGCAGTTCTCTAAAATCTGGAGGGTCCAAATGCCTTCCAGATCAGTTTTCTTATTGGGAAGAGATGGATTTCAACTGTACTAGTGATATTTATGAGAAAAAACACAACCTTCCAGATACATGCTTTTCATCTGTTACTTTGCTCAGCAGTTAGTCCCTCACTAAAAAGGACAGCAATTTCATTCAGATACATATATACATTCCCAGAGTTACACTGGCTCAAAGGATGCAGAAATAAGTGGGCAACATTTGCCAAAAGATCTCAGGTTGCGTACTATTGTCTTTCCCCCTCTAATGATGATCATGGGTTCGCGTTCTCTTGTTTTCCCTTTTTTAAGACATCTGTCCTTGACTTTGCTGTGTAAAGTGCAATGCAGTAGTTTGGTTCAGAGCAGTTACTGTAGGACCAAGATTTCCTTGCTAAAAGGATAGCTCTTGAAAATAGTATCTCATCTCCTGATGCTTCACATTTTTTCTTTACCTTTTGTCTCTGCCACTGAAGAATTTCAGCAGAAGATGTTCATAAATCATTACTGCCACTGAAATCAGAAGGCCAGGTAGCACAAATCAGCATTTTTCCAGGGGGAGCAAAGCTACCTGCACGGTCTGTGCACTGCCCCAGTGTCTGAGTAATAAGACAGTATCATTTTCACCCACAATGCGACACGTCTTCTAGCATTCTTGCAAGTATCTCTGAAACAGCAACAGTTTATTCAGACTATTGAAGCACACACTCACACTTCAAATCCTCTACACCAGAACACCTTCTTTTGTATATTACTCCGAACTACTCATATCTCTGCTTGCTTAGACCCTAAATTTACATTTCTTTAATGCAGTTAGAAGATACTTGTTCCCATGGTCTTTGGATCAGAACAGTATTGGTTTGTGCATTTTGCTTGCACAAATGCAGCATTGAAAATCCTTGAGAGAGGTGCAAGTGAAGGTTCTGTGATGCCAGGTGCATGCAGAAGAGCTCAGGCATGGTATGGGGATCTTATAACTCCAGCAGCACATGCACAAGGAAGAGAGAGGAGTTGCTTCCAAAGAAATAACACTTGGCAGTGAGCAAACCCAATCAAATTTCATGTTGCTGCACATGGATATAAAAAATTTATAAGACCAATTTTTTCCGTTGAAACTGGAAAGAAGTAAAACACAAGTTGTCCTGTGTTCTTTGTTATTCTGGAAAACACTGGCAGCAGATAAGAGTGACTAAAGGAAATGAGCACCTCCCTTGGTTGCCAAATACAGGCTCACTGTCAGTGTTATAGGGCTTGTAGACACGGAAACAAAGTTGAAGTCTAGAGATTTAAAAGCTAACAGGTGAAATCCTGGCTCAGCTGAAATTACACAGGTTTTTACCAACTAGAGAGAGAGAGAATTTTCCCACTCTTCATATAGTTGACCACTATTTTTCCTTGATGGGCTTGAAAACATCCTTCCAAAAGTGACTTGTAAAGGACCAGACATCCTGGAAACCAGCCAAGTCTCAGCTCAACATTGCTGAATTACCATGTAAGGATTAAACAGGGTGAGATGGCAAGGAAGAGTTACCACTCAATCCATTCTCATGTAACTTGCTCAGCTAATAAGTTCCGTAATTTCTATGATTAAAGGTTTTCCCTTCATCCAGTATTAAATGTAAAAGCTTTGAGACTGTTCTCACACACACAATTAAAATGAAATTGTCTCTAAAATGAGCTGATGAGCTGAAATTGGAGTCCTGATGTGTCATTTGTCCATATTGTAGCTCTTCAGTCTCATCAAACAGCCATCCTTATTAGCAGCTTCCATGTCTAACCCCAGAGGGACTCAGGCCACCTGCACAAGGTTAGCAAAGCAGGGAGTGGTAGGAGAAAGGGAATGAAATACTTTTCAGCTACTGGGATTGGTCCTTCAACAGAATTTCCAGATTACAAATATTGACATTTACAAACTCCTCCAGCTTGAATATGATTCAGCATATATAGGCACCAGACTATAACTACAAGATGGATAATTGTGGTTCTAGTGGTTTTTTTTCCTCAGGCTTGCTCTTTTCCAACTCATTATGCAGTATAAATAGACACCTACCTAGAGACAAGGTGCGGTGGGTACCCCAGACCCCACACTGTTTGAGAGGTTCACCCGTTGGTATACAACTTCCATGATGTACAGCATTGCTTGGACAGATGAAAGCTAACATCAAAACCACCAGGAATGAATCATTTCACCTCCCATATAATTTCTAAGAAGCTTTCATCCCATGAAACAGTTTGATATTTCAACTGTTTCTTCATGCAGGATGAAAACATGTGAAAACACAGTGATTCTGGTCCTCCTTCTCTTACTGAGTTTGTGAGCCAAATACAGTTCACAGACATTCTTATAAAGTTGGAGGAATTTATATTGACTCTGGTGGACTTTCTCAGTTTTCAGCTGAGGTAAATGAAAGTAAGTTTTGGCCCAAGGGCTGGGAGTCTGACGGATCTATCAGCAATTAAATATACTTAACATATGAAAAGACACAGATCACTATCAGTGGTGACTGACACTATTTACTTCTGACATGAAAGATCTCTCACCAGGGACGGCTAAAGCCAGTAAAGCAAATCTTATTTGCTTTCAAACCCTTAACACTGAAACAATCCTCTTCTTCACTATTTGGGCAGTGACAGGTCCTCAGCAACTCCTGTGATGTTTCACTTCACCCTAGTGATGTAACATGAACTTCCCAGTGAGTCCGGTATTAGATGTTTCTCAGAGCTCATGAACTGCCTCATCTTTCCAAGGGTTGCTGTGTCCTTTGGTCTGACGCTTTCATGATGAACAAAGCAAGGACAGCCCTCAGGAGCCTTACTCCTGCATTTCTTCCTGTCTTCCATTCATTGGCAGTGACGTGCCCTGTCCCCTGACCCTGCTTCAGTAGCTATTACATCGCAGCTGGATTGAACAACTTTTTCAGTTTCTGGAGTAAAAGTTAAAGAAATGCTTTAAAATTTCTAGGCAGAAGATTTTACTATTCAGACTACAAGACATCCCTTCACTGGGTGATGACCTTTTTGTGCGAAGCTGTAGAAGATCTCTTTGGGTCAATGGCAACTACAAGATTCAGGAATTCTGATTGACGTGAAGAGATTTCCAGGAGGTTTAACAGTTTGAAGAAACAAACTGATATGAAATGAAAACTTTCAGTTTTCTCACAGCAGAGCAATTAGTTTAAATTGGTAATGGCTGAATGGAACACGTGCTATTACCTGCGTCAGGAAACGGCAAGAGCAGGGCTGTCCTGTGACGAGGAACATGTTGAGACCAGAAGGCAAACCCGTGCAGGCAGCGGCCTCACTGACGAGGGAGTCTCCTGGGATCCATGGCGAGCAGATCTGTGGACCAGTGACTATGTCTATCACAGCCCTGATGTGGCAAGGGGATGAATCAAGTGTCCCGGTTTGAGTTAGAACAGATCTAATTCTGTTCAGGGGATTTCATTTCCAGCTCAGTCTCTTCTCAGTCACGGCACCTGCTGAAGGTAACAGCAGATTTGTGCAGACAGCGGCTGCTCCTAGCAGTGACAGCGCTGGATGGTCCCAGTCACTGCCAGGGGCTGGGTGTGCAGAAAGGCTCTGGCTGACACTTGCTGCTGGGCAGCCCAAGGGCACTGCTCCATCCTGTGTCCCACGGTGGGGTGCAGGAAGGGAGAGGCCGCAGCTGCGGGGAGGAGCGGACAGGCCAGGTGACCCTGCACTGACCAGCCAGGGTTCCATCCCATAGACATCATCTTCGGTATCAAGCAGAGCGAGCACAAGGGTCAATCTCTCTTCTTCAATGATCAGCATCTGAGGATGAGTTTGTTCTGTCTTCCATCCAATCTGTGCATCCCTGAATCCACTTCCAGAATCCAGCTCCTGAATCTGGTTCCCATCTGCTGCTGAGTCCAGTCTGGAACTTCCCCAGTGTCTGCCCAGAGCATCAGTGGTGGCAGTGATGTAATTGTCATCAGGGAGGATGTGTTCTGTATGGGTTTGTCTGTATTTGAATAAATTTCATTTTAGTGTTATTATTGTCATTAAAGCAGTTTCAGTTTTCTTTCCAATCCATCAGTCTCTCTCCCTTGTTTTCTTTCTCTTCCCCTTGGGAAGGGAGAGGTTCACAGGGAGCATCTGGCATTGGTCTGGTGGCCAATCCAGCCCTAACCCATGACACCACATCAAGGGTTCAGCCAGGGAGTCCCATCAGGAGCAAAGGAGAAGTGCCTGGACCCAGGGCTGGAGGAGAAGCTACAGTGTATGTCTGAGGGGTCCATACAGGAGATAAGCAAACTGCAGTGCAGGTCTGAGGCCTACTGAGGAAGAAGAGTTGGAGGGAAGGGGTAAGTGGGTGTCCCATTTAAGCCTGGTCTAGATAATTAAGTTCTATTAGTGTTCTCAGGCTCCTGGCAACTCATGGCAAAAAGTGGTCATAACATTACAGTATTCATTTTTCTGATGTTGTGGACCTCTTGTTGATTTTGTGTAAGCCCGATGAAGAATCATTGCAATTGTTCAGCAAACTACCTAGCTTATCATGCTGAAAGGAGTTCAGCAGCACACAGTAACGATGCCTATCATTAGAAGGACAGTATCTCATTTATGTGTGCTTCAACACAAGAATGGGGATGGCAAACAACATGGAGTGAAAAGGAGAACTCTTCCACAGGTCTAAAATGCCATGTTAGTTAATAGAATTCAATAAAGGTTTTACTCAAGGGATGCTACTGGCATATTAGCCAGCTTGAGTGAGAAGTCATGTTTAGTGTTTGCAAGAGATAAGAGAACAGATATGAACGCATAAGGAACTTGGAGCACAGGGAATTTGCAGTAAGGCAGGTCTGAAGCCATAAATCTGACACACCTATAGCATACTTTGCCCAGGTGATAGATGCCTCAGCTGATATAAATCAGTGTAACCCTGTTGAAATATTCAGTCACGTGCTCAGGTGAAGTAAAGAATCACAGTTGCATTATAGTCAATAACCACTAATTTAAATTAGTCTGCCCACAGACTACATTTGCACCAGTCGATTTACAGCTGAGCATCCGTATGGTCTGTAAAGTGTAGGTAAACGAAATCTAAGCGGGACCAAAGAGATCAAAGATTCTCTTAGAAGATGTAGACAAAAACTGAAAAAAAGCCAGATTTTCTGAGGAGCTGAGCACTCTTTGCAGCAAAGATAGGCTGTTGAAATGTTCGAAATGGAAGAAATGGCAGAGTTATGTGAAGGAAATGGACCTGGACAACAGACAGGAAGTTAGTCGCTGGGTCAGAAGCACGGAAGTTACTATAATGTGTCTAAATAGTATTGTTGGCTTCTACAGAAATCATATTCATCTGCTGATGGCACCAGCTCGCTAGAGGTTTGGCACTTGGTGTCACCAGTTCTAAGATGACCCTTGCAGCTGTGGCTTGCCGTCCTAATTCGAGAGTTTCAAAGTACGTTTGAACAGTGAAGGCACACCAAGTATAATTGCTCTGTGATGTACGTCGATTCACTGTTTTCTGAGGAGACAAGGACAGTTCTTGTGTCACACCCTCTTGAAACAACGAAACGTGATTTAAGGAGCAGAGGAAATTAAGCCTGTTGTAGTAAAGCGCAGAATCAGGTTTTGGTTTGTTAAATTTGCAACCAGGTTAGAAAAACGAAAAAGAAGCATTTCTACTGGAAACATGCCTCTGCCCTTGATCATCACTGTTAGAGCCTAACCACACCATTCCCATAAATTTCAAAACTCACCCTCTCCACGACTATTTCACAATGCTGACTAATGGCCTTTCATAAGAGATTAGTACTGAGGATATATTTCATGAAACAACACTCTCTTCCCTGATCTGGCTCGTAATGCAGAAACCATTACTAGCCTCGCAACGTGCTTGCAGAAGTTACTTTGTTTTTCGGAGTATGTGGAATCTAGTGACATCTAAGCCTTTCCTTCTTTCTATCTATCTCTTAACTTTAAGAAATATTGAACAGTTAAATTCTGTAGAGAGGAGATTGATAAACTGCACGTTATCAGAGACTTTACCACTTCTGGGAACATAAAGAAATTTGGACAGTTCCTACACCTATAGCAAAGCTGTTTTGTCTAGGTGTCTCCAGCTGGGGTCACGTAGCTGTACATTCTTAGTTTGTGGAGTGTTCTGTAGTTGATCATACAGTTACTTTTAATATCAATTCTGTCAGTTTCTGTGAGTTTTTTCTAGAGGTTCCTTTTTTTCAGGCCAGAGAGCATAATAGATGTCCTGGTTTAAGAAAAACAGGGTTGGTTTGTCTATGGCGGACACAATAGTGTATTCCTCCCATCTACATCAGCGCATCTCACTGGTTGTGGAGTTTTTGGTGGGCTCTGTGTTTCTTTAAGAACAGTATGCAGATGGAACCGAGCCCCTTTTCCGCTCGCTGCTCTACCCTCCGTGATCCCCACTTCACCGTGCTGCTCGGCGCTGTCTCCTGCTGCGATATCTCCTCACCAGCAATCTGCCCAGGGCTGCCTCAGGCAGCTGAAATCCTAATTGCTGCCTCTGCTGACATCAATCGCTTTGCTCCATGGCCCAGCTGCTGCTTCAGGATGAAGGCTTCTGCCATCGCTGCACCAGCCCTGCCTGCTCAGGGACCACCGCACCAGACTACCGGTGCTGTGCCATGTGCTCTCGTTGTTGCCACGTGCTCTGCTGGCTCTGCAGCTGCTTCTGCCACCAAAGCTGAACAGACTGGTAGCTCTGTCACCGTGTTTCCTTCACCGTAGTTTAGCCCTTGCACCAGTTTTCTGATCCTGTATAAACTTGTTAATAGCTCATTCCAATATCTTTCTATTGTTATTCAAACTTTTTTAGTTTCTAAACTTAACAGAGGCCTCTCAAACTTTTTGCTTTCTCCTTATCTCTTTTCTTAACTCTTTCTCCTGTAAAAGGGAGGGGGCTAATTAGAGATAAAGTTCATCCTGTGATGGCCTGTCTTGGCCAACCGGTGACAATAGAACTCAAGAAGTCACATGCTGAGCTGATGATAGGATAAAAGGAATTTTTATTTAAAGTACAAATGTGAATGAGGCTCCTGTGGTGGAATTTATGAGCCACATCATAGAAAATGCAGTAATTTATTCCTGACTAAGTTTTTTATATTACCCAGGATAAAGAAGGACACAAATTACAAAAGCACTGCAAAATATATTACAGAGAAGACTGTACCAGCAAAACAACGGAGGGGATGGATAAAGACATATTTTTATAATTTCTATGAACAGGAAGGATGGTAAAAAAACCCACAGTACACGAAAGTGGTATCTGATAGAACAGTTAAGATAATAATCAGGGGAAGATTTGAGGGAGTGCAATCACTTAATCAGACTACTACAAAGCACTGTACTGTACTTTAAATCAGCTCACTTTACGATACTCTTTAAACAAGTTGAGTAAGTGGTGTTACCATAAGCAATGCAAGAGATCTCATTTGTGGAACAAGAAAAATATTGCTACGCTCTTGCATTTGAAAACAATAAATAACAAACAGGATTGATAACTGTATACATCTCTGCAAAGAAATCTAACTGAGCATCAGTTTAAGCCAAGGCTAGAAGTTATTTAATCAAAAGCACAATACAAAACTACTATAAAGTATTTATCAACAGTTCACAGTCAAAATGGAAGGACACAGGAAGTGGTTTTTTACCCTGATATTCCTGATATCAAAGATGCGTATAGTGGAATAGAATGTGACTTAAAAGTTATTGGATCAGAGACAGATGGGAAAGTCTTTAAGTGTTATGGTGGAAAAGAAATTTTGTTCAAATGACTGGATATATAGGAAAACATTTTGAGAAATAAATATGTTTAAATCCAGTCTAGACAAGTGCACATAGTCCGTTTTGGGATGCAAAATTAGACCTACAATTATAAAGTGGAAAAAATGCGTTTGATATAGGTTCTGTAGGACAGTGCAAAGAGCTCATGAAGGACCACAAGCTAGAGATAAGCCAATGATTTGTACAAATGTGGAGAAGAAACCTCATATTAATATATGGAACAAAGACTATAAGCTGACTTCCTACCTTTTTGGGCTTTGTATTTCAACGTCGAAACAGAACTGAGAAGGAATATTTTGAAGGCCTGAGCAGGATCACATTTCAACCGAAAATGTATCTGATTGGAAGTCTGATAAAGTAAAACATGGACTTTAACACCAAGTTTGGTAAGAGAAAGCACGTGTGTGACAACAGAGGCAGTGCACAGATATGAATATAAACATCCATGTGATAGTGAGTGAAGTCATGGAACAAATTTGAGGTGTAATCAGGATGACAAGAGTGTATTTAAGACAAGGAAATGGGGTTTTCAAACAGTGACTGTTCCAAGCAACTGGATTTTCATACCTGAATCAGGTTACCTAAGTCACATATTCCTCTTTTACATATTACATCTAAATAAATTTCTCACAAACCGATCTTTAAATTAAGCTGTGAGGAACGTCTGGATTACTTATTCTGACCAGAAGGCTCTTAAGCTTGTTTTATTTGCCTTCCCCCTCTACTTCTTTTCCCTTCCTCTTTGTCTTTCTGTTTTGTTTTGTTTGTTTTTTATTAAGAGAGTTTCACTTGAGCATTGTTGACGTGTAAAAAATGTCAGCGTGTGAAGGAAGAATCCATGGGGGAGTCGTATCCTATAGAGTACTTTCTCTTATTGCCAGCTTTTATGTTGGACATAGTGTTGAAATAAAAATGTAACAGCTCTCCTGTTGAAGCTCACACTGGTAACCGTAGCCTGTTAAAGAAGGCAAGCAGCCATCAGATAAATATCTAAGTCTTTATGAGCAAAGGGTTTGAAAGCACAAAGACTGCACTTCATGGAGGGTTTTTTCCGTTGGTTTATGCTCTTCCTACACATGAAAGGAGACATCCATATTCTTTGTTTGAAAACAGTTTGGGAAGTCAAACCAGCATTTTAAAGTACTTACCTCTACCTAAATTTGTGTCTTGGCTTCCCACTAAGAACTTCAATTTTCAGTGTTCAGTGCAACAAAACTGATGCTAGGGAACCAAAGAATTTGTCAAACGGGTATTATGAGCAATGTCGTGTGAATTTTATGGATGATATGATTGTGCTTATGTCTCAATAAGTAGATGTGCTTCTGGCTCATGTCTTACAGCATCTGGTATGTATGATGGTTATTTCTTCTACTCACTGTCTCTGAAAAATTATACCACTTATTTAGAGTTAGAGTTTTTCAGTAACTACCACTAAAAAATTATGGTCTTTGAAGGTCAGGAGTCTGCTTAAAAAAATATAAAAAAACGGATCTTATTTTTCGTGGATTAAGTGCATTTATGATAAATTCTCAGGCGTCTTTACACAAAAGTAAAACCACTTGCCTTGCTTTACCTTTCTACCTATGCCCTGCGTCTTCCCTTCCTGCAGAACCTCTCACACCACCCCATAGCTCCTGGAGGTCAGATTATAAAATATCAGTCACCCTGAGACTCATTCATGGCAGTTGACGTCACTGAGTTCTCCCTAGATGTTAATGTAGCACAGAATTCAGTGTGGTTATTCGTATCATTTGGATCCTCAGGTAGAGCTTTCCAAACCTTAGTGGTCATGACCTCTTTTTTTGTTAGAAGTAAAAAAATTTAGAAACCATACACTTGACTCTGTGTGTTATAAGTAATTAATAGCAACAGTAACCAAAGTCAGAATAGAAATCCTGTTTCCAAGTGAGAACAATTTCTTACTTACAGGTTCTTCTGCCTGGATATTATTATAGAGAAACCTATGGTAGAATATTATTTGCAGTTCAATATTATGAACTCTGAGCACAGTATCTCAGTGCACGTTTCCACTTCAGAAAATTAGAATGAAATATTCTGTGTTCCTGAGATTCTGACATGTAATAATCAAGTGAGTCAAGATTTAGGTTGCTGTTTTCTGTTAACACGTACAATAAGAGAAATAAAATGATCCTTGTGCATGATTCGTATGTATAACTCCTTGTAGCTATTATTGAACCAGCAATTGGTTCTGTAGTCTTCTATTAAATATCAATAGTATTTTTCAGAGCTTAAATTGAGCAATGATTTTATTTAAAGCTGCACCTAGACACCACTTTTCTTTGAAGAATCTCTTGTTGTTGCTAAAAATGAAAGCCATTCAAACGGGTGTGATAGAAACAGGGACAGGGAAAGGGAAAAAATCAATAGAACGTTTTCCAGGGTACTATCTCTGCTTTTGAATAGAGACCATTAATAACATGCTTACAGTAAAAGCAGCTGCTTGTTCAAAGTGCATTCAAGGGTGAGCTGAAAGGATGGCTCTCTCTGCATAGCCTCCCTGGAGAGAGAGAGTTTGTAAAGATTTCAAAACCTGACCTCAGACTTTGGACAAAAGCCTTTCCTAGGCATTTTAAATATTCTTATCTAATATTAGGTTGTGAAGCTAGGACTGAAACGCCTTCTAATATTTTGCTCCTTGTGAAAGGCAGTGTGGGTCAGTGGGTCAGGTCTGAAAATCGCCTTACAGTCAAAACACTGCAGGTTGTATTCCTGTCTCTGAGGACAGTAGGTGCCAAGCTAATGCAAAATGCTATAGCCCTCAACAGTGATGGGTAGTGCTGTGGGGCATATAGTGAAGTTCCTGCTGAAATGGAGGGCTCCATCACTCCATTCAGAATACTGGGTTAAGGCAAATTCAAGTCTAGGGTTGGGGTAGAACTGAATCACCCAACTTTCTTCTAGGGTTACTACATGTATTGAAAGGAATGCAGTGCTTTAGAATACATAAGAGATCAACAACGTAAGTAGTATGTAGGAGAACTTTTTTTTTCACAGAGATTAGCACTCTTGGATGTTATTTTGTAATCCCTTTTACTTGCTTTGTTTAGATAGTTGAAGCAGACCTATAGGTTTTCAGGAGCATCAGGACAACATATAAGGCACACCTGTAACCACAAACATACCACAGGTGACCAAAGACCTGAGCTCATACGTGTAGTAAGTCACTAATTGTAAGTTACTTGCTATGTGTTTAATTGTCTTCTCTATGAAAACAGTATGTTCAGTTGAAAAGCCTATGACCTTCTAATGTGTGAATGTTGTTACACTGCTGATTAATCTAGCTCTGACCAACCCTTGTGATTCCAGGATTTGGGTAGCTGGAGAAGATTTGTTGTCTCCAACATCAGCAACTAAGAGCCAGATTTGTCTCATATCACCTCATTAAGACTCTCAACAGCCATTGCTAAATTAAGATCCTACTTGTCCTTGGTCTTTTCCAGAGTCACTGAAGAGTGACACGAGCCTACAGAGAATAAGCCGGATCTTAGGGTGATTAAGAACAGACCAAATTCTATATTCTGTAGAGTTTTGATCAGACATGTCTGGAGGGAATATAAGGTTAAGGAGTTACAGCTGCTCCTTTCTGCTTTTGACTGCTTGTTCCTACACTCACACTGCAGGAAGAAACTGGTCTGGGTTGAAAAACTTCAATACTACAAACAACAATAACACAATAGTAAGAAATTCGCCTTCAGAACCAGAGAGAGAAAGCTCAGTTTCCTGATCCATAGAGATGCTTTCAATCATTGGTTTGTATCAAGGAAGGAAAAGGTAATGTGGAAAGGATATGTTTACTTCTGGCCCTGATTTGGCCTCTAAAGCTCCTGTGTTATGAAATCACCACATAAAACTACCAGGGAATTACAAAACATACACTGTAATAGCGTATATTACTTCAAAACCAGAGACCATCACCAAAATATTCAATCAATCCTTAATGCCTTTCTTCCTGGTATCAGCTCTGCTGACTACAATTCCATAGATTTTGTACAGCAATAACAATTTGGCATCCTTTATAGCAATGGATTCGTGTGGGTACTCAGCATGCCAGAGCTCATTGATTATTATATCTCTGAGTTTCTATTCTAAGGAGATGCTGCTCATATAATCTGCTGGGTTGATAGATGAGGAGATGGCATTATTGCAACAGGCTGTCCGCAGCCCCTTTTCATCATAGTTATAGCTATGGACTAGCAGGAGCCCCACTGGAAATGAACGTTGGAAATCATAACAGCACTTTGCACGGTGCAATTTTATTTAAGGAAATACTATCCAAGACATAAAATAAGCAACTCCTGTAAAAAGAAATAAACAACTGGAAACTTTAATATCATGGTGTCAATAATGATCCTTATTGTTTTCAATAAGAAGTGTAATGGCACTTTTCTTTTCTAGATTTTACCTGCATTTGCTTCAATTATGTCAAAAGATTAATATGAGATGTTTGTTTCAAAGAGAGATATTACTACAGTAAGTAGTACAGTAAGTAAGAGATTAAAATCTCTTTTTGTTATGTGTAAGCAGAGGAAGCTTTTATTAATACAGAGAAATATATTATACATGTCTCCCCTCTGTCCTTAATTTCTTTTGACAGCCACTCCTTTCAAAAAAGTAGGCTTTTCTGGAACACCATTATGATTTATTTCTGGCTTTTTACTACTAGCTTTGAGAATCATCAGTTGTCTAAGGTATTTCTGGTGGTCATTTTGTGCAAAGGTATAGTCTCCCATTGGAACAAGGAGGTAGGAAAAAAAACGCCTGAAAAAAATTTAATACTGGGAAGGGAAGAGATGTTAGACCTCATAGCTGGGATCAGGGTTTTAGCCTACCCTAAGCTGCTATTTTAGCATTTTAAAAATAAAATTTATTCTCTGAACTGCCGTTCTCCTTATCGTAGTAAGGGGAGAGATACTATCCCTATTTCACAAGGGTAACTGAGACATTGAATGATTTAATAGTTATTCAAGGAAGAGAGGCAGTCTATAACATTAGACCAAAACTTCCCTTTCCCAGCTGCTCATTAAACAGCCTCCACCCTGTCTGATTTTCAAGTGAACTTATGAACTCAGGAATCCTGAAAATTTTGCCACATTTTTTTAGTGAATGAACAGGATATTAATTTGATCCAAAAAAATCCCCAAACCCGCTGACATCTATCAGAGTTTGTTTTTCATTCATGTCAGAGATTTTTCAGTTTAGCCTTTAAATTACACCCACTAACCACTCAGTTGCTGTTGTGGATGGTAACTGCACACATTGACCATATGGACAAAATAACCATTCTGTGCATGTAATACAAGTCATCGTAAATGAGGGCACAACAGAGCTGAGCCAAATTTTGACTATTTGAATTTTGAGCATGGCATGAATTGAGTTTTAGATGTTCAAGTGTTGTGAGGGAGACTGTCCAGGACTTGAGACTTCAGTGCATTTATCTTTCTGGTGACTCGACCTCATGATTAGAAACTTTAGAGTGAGGACACTTCAGGCTCAGTGAACATTGCCACAGATATTTTCATGTTGAAAAATTTGTGTTTCAGGGTGACATGCCCTTCAGCAGACCTGTCAGAGAACAGAGAATACTGGAAAGCAGGATCCCTATTTTTGTGGCTCTCCACCAAGAGTTTGCACAGTCTGGCAGAAAAAGTACATAAGATACAGGAAAAGTCTGTCAAACCCCAAATCTTTCAAATAAAGCAGTCTGACTCTCAATAAATCAGTGGTTTTAACACGGCTTTGTTTAGTCAAAAAGGGTTCATTTATCTCCATTTATTTCCAACATTCAACAAAGGGAAGGGGAGATAGTGACTGTAATCGCAGTCTATGGTACTTAGCTCAATTTGTTACCTGAGCAACATCTCAATTGTAAAGATAATACTGTTTGTTTATACTGGAATGGACATTCTGCAGCAAGAAAAAAGCAAATACAAGAAGACAGGGAGTGGGGCTGTAAACCAGGCCAGGATATGGAGTGGGAAGAGCATTCATTTGGAAGAATGTTAGTCTGGCAGATTATGCAGGGTTAAAAGAGAAAGTGATTAATTTTGAACATAAGGAAAAGTGAGGAGATCTGATGATTGCAATGCAAGAAGAGATTTAGAGAAGCAGAAGAAAGAAGGAGATAAGAGAAGAAGGGGGAAAGGAGGAAAAAGAAGACAGAAGTCTTCTCTTCTCTTGTGAGGCATAGGCACATCCCAGCAGCTGTAACGAGTCTTTGTCAGCAACCACAAATAAATACGTGTGTCATCTATATCACATCTGAATGAAACTAAGCTATTTCACTGATGATGTCTCCAGACAACTTTTCTTGAATGAAGTGAGTGTAATGTGAGTTCAACATTTGTACTACACAAGCTGTGCAGTTTTCTTTATCTGTTGGATGAGTTTTGATTGCTTCAGTTTCTGCCTGCTTAATTGAATGCATCATATTCAGCTTTACATTCCTTTATCTTCCTAAGTTATTACAGGAAGATAGAACTTCAGTGCCCAGCAACAGGGTATATATGACAACATTCATCAAGTTAGTCTTATTTAATTACTCCAGTGCTTTTTAAAGCAGGCTCCAGTTATTTATATGCACATGCATGTGTTAAAAATCAAAACAATTACAACAGTAACCAAAATTCTCAATAGAGAAAACTTGTCCACGTGAAAATTAGTCAGGTTTATTTAATTGCAATATATTTCTTCTCTAGTCTCAATCGCATTGTAAGGATATTGGGAGAATGTTACTACCTGCTGCAGATTTGTTCTGTAAAGTTTTCTCAGTTTAACACATGTGTATGTATGTGTTTGTTTATATGCATAATACTATGTGGGAGGATTATTCAGAAACATCCATTCACAAAGCTGAATGTCTTTGTCCTTTACCAAATTTCTGTGGCTCCAATACTACAGAACAAATAATTGCTGTCTAAATTAACTGTAGGCCTGAAGGACAGAAGAAAGAAGGAGTCTAGAAAATTCTAGGTAGTTGCACATAGCAGAAGGAAGTGGGCAACAGGTAAGACCTTTTGTAACACAACTAGTCAAATGGGAAAAATGTCCTAAAAAAAAAAAGAAGAAAAAGAAAAAAAAAAATGAGGTCCCACTAACTTTTAGGAAAAGCCATTGTTAAGTTTAGATGTACTAGGAGAACACAGTGCTCACTTCCTTGAATTGTGAGAAAAGAGTGGTCTTGTTTAAGTTGACGGGATGGGTCAGTTAAATACCTGCTCTTTAATAGAATTCACCCTTCCAAAGATTTACATGAAAATTGGGAAATACAGAGGAAAACTCAATACTGATGCAGCAAAACCCACAGGATACAAATTCAACCTTCTTTCTTATCACATTGCACAGTCTTTTAATAATATAAATAAGAAGGACTTTAACAAATCTGAATAATTTATTATCATATTCCCTACACCTTTAACTTAGTAGCAAGAAGAATTAAAGATGCTGTATAACTCAGAAAGCTTGAGCTTTTCTCTGTGCATATACCCCCTCCAATAAATCCCCTGTTTCTGTACTTCATATTCTACTTAATTTACTTTTGTCTATCAATTAACATCACACTTGCATTAGAACATCACCACGCACACCGTGTTGCCAAACACCAACTTTTCAGGCAGCTTGAAAAATGCACCCTAGCTTCATTAATGTCTCAGAAGAACACTTGACACTAAAACACCTTCATTGCCCAGTACAAAGATTTTGTGCCTAACACACAGTGAATTTGCATGGTTAATTGCTTGGATTACTCCATTAACAGGGACTATGTGACATTTTCCTTTTATGTCCAAAAACTTAACATTCTTCTGCCTTACAAAAAACGCCTACAATCATTTAGCTAGACATTTAGCAAGACTTGTAGTTTTAAATCCTCAGTAGAGAGATGCTGTAAGGCAGATGTTGGTACCAAACAGAACAATTGTCAGTTACAGTCTTCTCCATATTTCACTGCAGAGTATTTGCTCACCATGGTTGATTTCCTTCAAACTACTTTCAGGTATCTACCTCTCCCCATACATGAAAGCCTGGATTTGGAAACTGGGAGGGTTCATTTCCAGCTGGGGCAGGAATTGAAGAGTTAGATGATGATGATGATGATAATGATGCCAGTCTGAGTCATACAAACTCAGGTGGGAATTAATCTGATCCAGATGTAGTTGTCTGAAAATAGTTGAAGTCAGGCTTTTAGACTTCAATGGCCAAGGGACGGATGCAGGTAAAAGGCAGCAAAAGTTAGATATATATTGTGTGCATAACAATAAACACCCATATATTGGGTTGTTTTCCAGATATATTAAATGTTTGAGCTAGGGAAATTCAGATGGCCACTTCAGTCAAACTAATCCAGACAGAAGGAAAAAAAACCCAAACCCCTGTATTTACAACACACCAGAAGTCAAATAGGAGGTTGGACAGTCAGAATAGCTGACCAATGGAATAAATTATCAAGAGAGGAGCTGGGTGGGATTTTTCCTGTAAGTCAGGTAAAGGATACTGAGTTCTGTACAGGGTGATAATTTAAGGTGCGAATTATACCGGATTAGACTAAACGTTGTTCTAGTCTTTGCTGAACTGAGTGAGTTTTTTAATTACACTCTTTGAAGCAGGATAGCTCATGCAAATACTTAGAACAATAAACTCCAAGTACAGCTTCAATGACTACTCTGCTGTTTCCTTCCAATACATTCTTATTAGGAAGCTGACAAGAAAAAAAAAAAAAATTGCATTTTGAAATTAAGTTCAATGGCAAAACTCACTGACTGTTGAAGAAAACTAAATTTACTAATTCATGAGAAAAATTACTTAAAAATGGGGTTATAATACAATAAAAGCAAAACTGCATAAATGGTCAGAAGAATATTTTTGAGAATTTTTTTTTTTTATGCAATCATTCAGTACCTCATGTAACACTGATGCTGCCTGTAAACAAATCCAATCCTAGATCGGTGTGATTCAAAAGAAAAATTTGCAACAGCTGTTGTGTGAATAGCACCATTCTGGGATTTGAGTTCCTTAGCTGATTACAGGCGAACATCTGGAAAATTGAATTGAATCCAAATCTACTAAAAATTACTGTGTCTGTTAGTTTGTTGTGTTCACTTCAGGAAATGAGTAAATTTATCATAATTTAAGGAATCTCATTGCACAGTTTGTGGTGTATACTTTGAAGGAATGAAGTAATCTCTATTCCTCTCTATGAAGAAAAGAGTCTTTACAAAAGGGGAAACTGTCCCACTTACATCTCCAGACATCACCATGACATCCTTCTCGTGGAGTCTGGGCAACCAAATGAAAACCCAGGCCTCTGCTTGCTGAAACAGGAACTTATTTATGTACAGAGATACAGATTCATTAAGACCTGTGATCTGTGAACCGAATCTTGCTTCTGAAGTTAGGATGAGCTTAAGCCCTCCTAATGTACATGGGATTGATTGATACTCAAACATGAGCACAGGTTTTTTAACATCACAGATGAAGAAAAAAAGAAAACAAAACAATCTTTCTATGAAATCAAAAGACTTTATTTTATTTTCAGGGTGTTTTTTATCTTAAAAGATGTAGAAACATGTAAATGTTGAAAACAAACAGTTGTTGGAAAATAGCTATTAGAAAACAGGTACAGAATAGCCTGTCCAGGTTTGCCTCACAGCTTTATATTTTCAGTTTAAGAAAATGATCAGCTATTTATAATATTCAATAATGTCATCTTTTTCTGGAGGAAAAAAAGCAGGAAAAAAAACCAAACACTAATACAAAGATTGTCACCCGGGTCTAGTTAGTACCACAGCTAATTAATCAGTTAGAGGCTGAGGCAAAGAATTAAATATTAGTCTAACTCCTTGTGTTTTCTTAATATCCTCCTAAATTATTTATGGTTACTTCAAAATTAAATAATAGAGAAGACTTAATACGAAGGGAACCTGCCAGGGTTGTTGTTATTGTTTAAGAACTTTATTTTTCAGTGAAAATTTGGAAACTTAAACTGAGGGTATTTCACTGGTGAGCAAAAAGTTGCAGTCTTTGTGTTTGAACTCACTGACCTCGTCAAAGATTTTTCAACACTCAGAAAACATGTGGGACCTTCGGTGTTCAAAAAGCTTGGTCTGAAAAAAAGTCTCGGCATTCAGGATGAAGTCCTTTCTCAGAGGACCTGCATCAGTGTACTGACAGAAAGACGAATTAAGTCAATACAATTTACACCATTCATACTAAATCAGAGATTTTAAATAGACTCAAACAATTTTAAAATAAATGATCAATTGATGCATAATAATAACTTCAAAGGGGTCCCAAGAACAGTGGTATGAGACCACAAATACTTAGCTGTACCATCTACACAACTAAGGACACTTTCATGAAGGAGGTTTAGGGCAAAATTCTTTAGGTGTAATAAACTACTGGGGCAGATAAGGCAACGCTGCAACAGTCATTGCACTCCCAGCCCCCTCTGGAAGATTCCAGGGTTATGCAAATTGTCTAAAATTTTGCACAGAAGTGCAAAAGTCCTCTGTCATTTTTTTTGTGTTTTTGAGGTAAAGTTATATCCTAAATAGAGAAAAATGTAAAAGTGGTGTTTAAGTGAAAGGCAGGATCACTTCGATGCTGTCCTTCACAAGCCTACAAATAAACATGAAGAATTTTAAGCAGTGTGGTTGCAGGCAGTGTAACACCTTGGTAGGTAGTGCAAATACGGGAATTGTCTCATGTAACAATGGGACATACTGCCTCATTTAACATGGGAGGGAGAGAGAGAAGAAAGGAGGAAGGGAGGGAGGGAGAGAGGGAGGAAGGAAAGAAGGGAAGTGTGGAAAGGAGAGTGGAGAGAGAGAGGCAGCCAAATGAATGAAAGAAGAGAGGAAGGAAGGAAAGAAAGAATGAAAGAAAAAGAGAAAGAAAGGGAGAAATAAAGAATTGATGAAAGAAAGAATGAAAGAGAAAGAAAAAGGAAAGAAGAAAGAAAGAATAAAATAAAAGAAAGGCAGCCTTTGCTATTCAGCTATTCAGCCCTTGCTATTCTTCAGCTTAGATGACAGAAATAACGTGCTGGCTCCAGGATCTGCATGGAGTCATTCAAACAGCTTAATAGCACAGGGTATAAATCACTGTTATTATTATGAAACAGGAGACAGAGTTCTTGGGACCTGGAACAGTGCAGCTCAGCTCCAACTGCTGTTCAACATTCAGAACTACCAACTTCATTTCCTCCTAGCATGTAATAAATAACACATCTACCCAACATAAAAGCATTTTTATAATAGCAGTAAAGGAACTGCAGAGAGTGTGATTATCATGAACTAATAACACTCCGTAGAAGATATGGAGCACAGATTGGAGAAGACCTGAAAATGAGACTATGGTTCACGTGGCTGGCATTGTACCTGACCAGACATTGTCCCATTTTGACAGTGCTATCCCAAACTGCTACCACATTTTAATATTCTCTCCCCTTGCCACAGTAATTTACACAGAGGGAGTCCATTTATCATTGTGCATTTCCTCTTTATGCGTTGGCTTCTAGCACAAGAGCTAAAACGAACGCTGCGTTTTAATTCATGACGCTGTTAGCTCCGTTCGTGCACCAGCTCACACTGCAAGTAGTATTTTCACAGCATCACACATCTCGAGGAAACAGAAGGCAAGCTCAGCTGGTCTCTTTGTAGTGATACTCTAGGTTTGCAGAGGTGATGACTCTAACAGGAGAGAAGGAGTTGCCTGGTGGTTAAAATATACATCTGGCTATTAGTCAAATCAGATTTGCTCCATACATTTGCATGAAGACCTGCAACCTCACACCTCACTCATGCTGCCTGTAAAGTGGATCTTACTTCACTCTGTTCTTGCACGTGACTTTGCTCTTGTACATGTTTTACAAGGGACCCCAGCCCACCTCTCACTACTGGTGCTCCAATACCTGATCAGGAAGAAAGCGTTCTGGCTACGTACTCCACGAGGCGCTTATTCGTGAAGGAATGTCTCATTGGAGACACTTGCATGTGCTCTGAAACAATGAAAAATCAGCCTAACAGCTGCACATCTGGTATCATTGAGAGGGAATGAATGAGAACACAGAAACAATAATTTAATAAAAGTCCATCCCTCAATTACAGCCCCAAGTAATATCCATCAGACAAATTTTAACAGTCTGAAAAGTCACATGAACTACATGATCTTCTCATATCAGGAAAGAAACCAGAAATGTTGTATCCCTATGGTTGAAATGCCCTTTAATTGTAGTCACCCTGGAAATTACTTTATCTTCTCTGTGATGGGTGCTTGATGACCAGAAAAGAGCTG
This sequence comes from Bucorvus abyssinicus, assembly GCA_009769605.1. NCBI lineage: Eukaryota > Metazoa > Chordata > Aves > Bucerotiformes > Bucorvidae > Bucorvus > Bucorvus abyssinicus. Next base: position 4,752,216 of record CM020063.1, read on the forward strand.
CAGTGATACAGAGCAGTCTTCTATGGCAGAAGATCCTAATCTTCAGTTGAGTGTTGGTATCCCTATTCTCCTGGTTAATACCTCTTGATAGTGCTGTGCAGCCAGAAAGCACAGGAAGACCTAATCTTAGGAGTTTTCAGTCTGAAATTCAGTCTTTTATGTGAATTTATGAAATTTTTTGAATGGCTTGGTATTACAGATCTAAAACCATGCTGAGGAGACGACAGAAGCAGTCACAGAGGAAAGACTAACCATCTCTTGATGGAAAAGAGACACATCTGTGCTCTGATCCTCCTCAGCCATCTAGAGGCAGTCCAGTAATGGTCTATTTGTTCATAATAATCTTGGTAGGGTCCTGTTAAAAATAACTTTTTTTTTTTTCTTGGTAGTTGAATTTCTCACTAAAATAAAATAAAATATAAAATACAAAATCTGGTTTGGACTTGAATTGGAAAGTTTTATTTTTGAGGGAGAGAGGTGGTTTAAATGACCTAAAGTATCTGCCAAGCTCATTTTCCTAGCAGTTATGATTCGTGACATCTTGACATAATTCAAAATGTGAAAAGCTAGATTAAGCAAGAAGATATTTGCCCTATACCCAACAGTTCCACGCATTGTCTGTCAGTATTTTAGTTTTGAGTTAGGGAAAGGTTTAATATATAACAGAAGGATAGAGAGTTCTTAATACTTTCTGTTAATGTTATTACACATTGTAGGGACTATTCATCCAAATATCCATCAAACAAGAGTAATACATTTTCTTGGAAAGAGTGAAGAGACATCAGGCAAGATAGGGCTTTGGTAAGGTGGGGACTTGGCTCAGCTTCAAAAGACTATGACACGACATAAGAAAGAACTAAGAGGGGAGGGAAGTGAAATTATGTAATTCAGAGAGTGAGGTAGTAAGACAATCCCAAATTTACTGCAATGGGAACAGATTGTCAGTCCCTGAGGGAGTGATGTAAAAGAAGCAACTGTATGCAAATGAATATGTTCATAATGCAAATTTTATTTACAATTGGTCATACGGTTTTTGTGGGCCCAGATGATTTCTGTGAGAAGCAAAATATCAGGATCCAAGCTAAATGAATATGTTAGTGTAGGCAGTTTTTTTTCCTCATAACATAGAGATGTAAGATGCTGGATCAGGACAAACATTTATCAGGATGTTGTTTCCAATTGTAACTACAGCAGGTGCCCAGAAGAGTGTAAGAACAGCCTAAGAGTGTGAGAAAAGGGCATCGTGATCTCCTGGTACAACTTTCCACTTTCTAGCAGTAAGTAGTTGTGACGAAAAATGACTGCAAGGTTCAAGCAAAGTACTCAACTGAACTTCACTTACAGGTTTACCAGACTGCAAGGTTCACGAAAACTACACATTTGAACTTCACTTACTGGTTTATTATGCCACTCTTGCAGGTTTTCATGGATAAAATGGAAGAATGCACTATTAGCACTCAAAAATAACCAAGAGTACACTATAATGACCCAAAATGCACTAAAGATTACCCGTACGTTAGTTAATCATTCACATTCACGAACTTACAACATGCCAAGTATTCACTCACCCCTCCAGGTAAGGCCTCCTGGCCAAGGGGGAAGGGTCTCCATACACTTAGAATTTTCCTACCCAAAACGCATAGTTTTTATCCCTTGTTGTACATGAAGTTTGGCAGGGCTGGGCCTGAGTGGGTTATACTATCTGAAATGTTTACCTTTGGCGATGTCATGGCCCTTATCCTCCCATGAGCAAGATTTAGCCTGTACTTGTCCTTTTGCTAATTTGGTGATGTCCAATACTGTGTAGTGGTTTAATGGGGCTCAGGACATTTTATTTGTTAAGGGATTTCAAGGCTTGACTTTTTTTCCATTCTTAGTATGATACAGTATTCAGACAACTCTGGGCTAAGCCGTTTCCACAGCTTCCCCAAAGTCATCTCTGCACAGATAAGGCAAAGTGGGAGACAAAGCTGAGTCGAAATAACGACCCTCTGCATTTCGCCTTTGTTCTCAGAAACCTGTTTGGCCCTTGGTACAGTAGTATAGGGTGAGATGATGACCAAAGATGTGCTGCTCTGTTAAATAACGTCTTGGTCCATGGAATTCTATGGATGTCTAATATTTTCTTTGAATTCATTTATAATATTTGACTGCTGGAAAATTCTGTGTCAGAACTTCACAGTTCAATGTGAGGCAGAGAAAACAAAAAAATAATCCAAAACAAAAAAATCCCAACAAAACCCAAGGAAAACAGAAACCCCCCAGCTTTTGAATTCCCTGTCTGATCATTTCCTTGGATGGCTTGCAGATATTGTACTGCGAGAAAGTGAATTATCTCCCCTCCTCACTATCTTCACAACATTCCTGATTCCATAGTTCTCTGTTACATCCACCATAGCCATGACTTTTCATTTTCTAGAGGGTGTTTTATGCCTTTGATCATCTTTGTCATCGTCTCTCTACCTCTTCTAGTTCTAAAACAACCTTTCCAAAACAGTGCGATTAGAATTGAACATACTATTCAGAATGAATACCATGAATGAAGTACCATGATACAACGATAATTTAGAGCCATCACTGAATACGTATAGTTAGGGTTCTTTTTCCACCTGTGCGTTACTTTTCATTAGTAGAAATTAAATTTTCTCATCCATTTTATTACCCAGTCAGACAGTACTGCAAGATAATCCCGTGACTCTTTGCAGTCTGTATTAGATTTGACTACCCTGAATAATTTTTAACACCTGCAAACGCTCCCTTTTCGAATTACATGTGCATACCGTGAACAACAGTGGGCACAGTGTGGCTCATGGGGAAAGCATCTGCTAACTTCTACCATTGCAAAAATAAATTATACACTCTTGCTACTTGCTTATTTATCCCTTAACCCTTGCTAAGGTGAGAACTTACCTGTATCAGTCAGACCATGACAACGTGCTCCTTGCAGGAGCCGGGGAACGATGGTGTTGCTCTGTGGAGCAGTACATTTCTTCACCGCATAGTCCTGCCTGGGATACAGTGCCCCCAATACAGGGAGAGATGAGGTCTCCACCAGCACCGGCTGCCCACCGCTGCCCACTCCTGTGCAGGACTGCCCATGACTGGGGCAGCGCTGCCCTCTCGTGTCTGCTCTGCACAGCTAGCTATCAACCCACCCGCGATGGAGACCAGCGCCCACCCTCCGAGATGGGGTCAGCGACAGGCAGACGTGAGCGCGTAGTACTTGTGACAGACCAAGAGACAGTTCACGTCACCCACAGTTAGATCTATTGGTGAACGAAAGGAATTCAGTCGTCCCTGAATTAGGAGGGATGGTGGAAAGGTTAGCCGACCTGCTCAACGGTTGTCTTTTCATCTCATAGCCTTACCTTTAGTTATGTGTATATGTATACTGGCTAATGTATGGGAGGTCAGATGATCTCCCTCATGGAGCTATAAATGAGTGTTGAAACTGAACAAAAATTCGTTGCCCCTGAAAAGTTCCTGAAGTTGTGCTCGTTTTCAGCTGATAAAGATCAGGCGTGTCTTGATACCTTGACATGAAATCAGCTAAGTGAGAATGAATTTCAAGCTTCAGATTTTCCAAGTCTTCCAAGTCTTCCAAGTCGGAAGACACTTTTTCATGTGTTATGGCAGTATGTAGAGGTGCTTAATATGGCATTAATTTCATATCAGAGCTACAGACAACTGTCAGTTGTTTGAGAGAGCTTTATCTCTGCTGCAGGGTGTGGGCGCTTGAATTAGCTATAAGATCCCATTGATTAGCCCATTCGCAGGAGGGCCTGAGAGCACAGTCAGCTGTACTTGGCTTTCAGCACAGAACTCTACTTCTCAGTCCCAGGGTAAGCTAACCCCCATAGTTGCAATCAAGAGCAACAGTCCCATTTATACCCAAAAGCTGTATTCCTAGACCCCAAGTTCCTAAATCCATGACTGCCCACTCTATTTCTTACATGATTTTCACATTACTTGCTTACACAGAAGATGTATCACATAGGGCTGACCCCTCCTTATTTTCACCTAGACGGGCATTGCTCCTGATAAAAAGAATAATTCTCTTATGTTAACAGTCACACGCTGGTGTAAGAGCAAAGAAAACAAGAGCAACATATACTCTTGGCTGCATTTTGTTCTCCCAGGAGGAAGAATGTATTAGATCTTTACCATATGATGGACAGAGAAATAGCACTGTGTTGACTGAAGCTACTCCTGATTTACACCAGGGAAGAGAGCAAACAGCTGCTTGCAAAGCTGGCAAGGAGAAAAGCAAAATACAAAACAGTTGGAGCTGACAACAGCAATGCTTTTTTTCCTGGTCAGCATAATCAGATAGTGACTGCTTCAGGGCTGTGTTCTCCCCTTTTGAAGAAAACACATCGCACTCACGAGCTGCAACAGATCCCAGCAGGCTAAACAGAGCAGCAGCGGATCTCTGATTCCTCCCTTTGGTGTTCACTGATCCACGAGTGCTGATCTTACTCTTCGTTAATTATGCCCATATTTATGCATCCACCAGAAGCTCCTCGTGTTTAACACGTTCTTTAAATATGGCTGTGTGTCTTTTTTGAGGTCTTTGTGTAGTAGACTTGGCAGATTTTTCCGCCTGTATTACCTCAAGGACCTGTTGAGAGACATCTTCTGTACATTGTTTCAGCACAAAACATTTGCCAAACACACATAATGTATATACCAGTCTTATGGCAGCAGGGATATACAGCCCTACGGCTAAGCCAAAAATAATCAGTAAATGTTTGTTGAAAACATTTCCCAATGAAAAGCGTTTTTGACTTAAATGAGCAAAATGAACTGTAGACAGAAGATGTTCATTTTGGTTGAACATTTTCTGTGTTTAGATGAAAACTTTCTCTTTTTGGAAAATTCTGAAAAGACTAGGAGGTTTGTGGGAGTTTTTTCTCCCTTTTTCATCTATTAAAGAAAAAAAAAAATCTATTTCCTTATCTCCTGCAGGACCAATAGCCACATTGTGGCTGGAGATAACAGGGGATGGGACAGGATTTCTCAGTGTTGTAGGACTTCTCACATCACGTGACTGAGACTATGTCTGCCCAGTGTGCAGTAACAGTGGGGGAGGAGGAAACTATTGTCTGCTCACCTCGCTTCCCCTGAAACCCTAGCAGGTGCCCATCTACCTCCCTTCTGTGAGGTACGAGGACAGAGATTGTCATTGTCTCCTCTAGCTGGAAAATGATATAGAATGACTCAAAAGACAGAGGGCTATGTGATGCCCATAGCTGAGATTAGAACTGTGCTGGGGACAGTTGTATTTCAAGATGTGAAAAGGATATTGCATTAATTTTTCTTTTTTTGACAGCTTTAGATGAATTCATTGTTAGAGTTTTAAAAGGGGGCTCCTGGCTGTGTGTCCCTTCCTAGCTCCAGAGTAATCGGATGGGAAGCTCTCTAAGCAAGGAAACAAAATCCACCATTGTTGTCTGTGGGCAGCAGCCACTTCTTGACATCATTAAGCTTGGCTTTAGGGCACTAGCTTCACACAAGTGTATGATAACAATGATGACCTTTAAGCCTGGGCTGGCCAGTGGAAGGACTGGAGCAAGTCCTGTGACTATGTCATCAGCACCACTTTATCTAGAGTCCTTCATAGTGAGGAAGTTTGTGTTGGGAGATATACAGCCAAAAAAGGCTGTGAGAGAAGTTCCTAAAAATCTAAAGGCAACCCTCAAATGACAGTGCGCTGTCAGCTGTTGCATAAGGGAAAGGAAAGGAGTTGTAAAAAGATCTTTACATTTCACCAGTGACTCTCAGAAATGGGAGCTGTCTCAGACAGAGAAAGGATTTACTCCATTTCTTAATTTACTTGTTAATAATTCAGTAGCTATGACAGTGGCAATTAAGCCCCAAATAGCTTTTTCTGTCCCTTTATCTTTCAGACTGCAAAGATGGACTTCAGCTAATCCATTGCTAGAGATCTTCTCTCTAATTTTCATTTCCCTTTCCCGCTTTCATTCATTGTAAAAATATTTCGACTTTCAATTACACTAATTCTTCACACCTTCCTTTTCTGGTCACATATTGTTATTGCTCTTCCATTGTGATCCTGCTAGTGCTTTTCTGACACCATCAACCACTTTATTGTAAGAAGCCTGGTCCTTGCTTCATCATGGTCTCGACCGGCTTTTGACCTTTCCAGAGGGCTCTGCCCTATCTGTTTGAAACCTTGATCTTCTCCACACCATTCCACGCTCCATCTTTCACATGCTGCTTTTCCCTTTCTTCAGCTGTCTTCCTTAACATACTGCATTCCTGGATTCGCTGCTCCTCAGCTTAACAAAATGCTGTCTTATTAACCCCTCTTTTGATGGACAGGCTGTTTTCCTGAGTCTGCATATGTAGATGGCATTCATTTCACCCCTCCTTCGCAAAGTTACAAGAGGGCATCATACGGTAATGAGATGCATTAGAAATGCAGCGTGTTTGCTGTGCTCTAAAAGATGGGTTCTGTGGACCTTATGTGATAATCAGTCTTAAAGCATAACCAGTTAATTTAGCTATACACATAGTATTGTCTCAGAAGAAGATAATGAAGAATATCACTGTAACCTGTTAAAAGCACAGTAAAAGACGGCAAATCACCATCTGTAAAATATCTCAGAGATAATACTTGGCTATCTTTCACATTATTTGCCTATTTTCTTCTGTTTTCTTTACTTATATGCAGACATAAAAGACAATTTCAACTCTACTGAGCTCTTTCTGTACCTGTTCATAATCAGAAATACAACAAACTTGTAGTTCTCTTGGCTGGATCACACAGGCAACATCTCGGGTGGTATACATCAAGCTAGCACTAGTGACACAGAGATATATTTATTCATACCAGTTGAGAGTCAGACACCAGGCTTTTCTCTACCAGTGGGGAAAAAATAACACTGAATTTCTCTTACTTCAAGTGTAACTGGACAATAACAGGTTCAGGAATTGCCTATTCTAATTTTCCAGGACAGGATCTTCCTGTCTGGGTATTTATACAGCAGCTACCACTGTGGTATCTAAACCCCCTATTGATTTATTAAAGTGCACTCATAAAGCTCTCTGTATTTTTTTTCCTTGCTCTGTTATTTTATGTGGTGTTATTGTGGGAAAGCGAGGTCAATGGAAGAATGTTTTACATTTTGTTCTGAAAGTGCTGAGGTTTACAGTCACTCTGATGTGTTCCAGAAGCAACTATCACAATGTGGACTAGTAGCCAAGAAACCTCTGCCTCCTGTTTTCATAAGTTTCCTTCTAGCAGTTGATTCTGAGGAGTGGAGCTCCCCTGTGTGATCTCTCCGATAACACAGATAAATTGAACTGGGATTCTTGGAAACGGAGAAGCAAATTATTGATTTCATGTAAGAAGTAATCAGTGTCAGCTCAAATGCCAGTTTACTTTCAGCAGTTACTTGTTCAGCAGACAGACTTTTGTGATTTCCATCAGCTGAAGGGTGTTTGTTTTGTTTTGTTTTGTTTTTTAAGCTTGGCAGTCGCTTGCCTATCTACAGTTTGATACAGTCTCCAAAGCCAGGAGGTGTGGGGGTGGGCAAGCAGAAGTGTCACTCTTTGAAGGTGCAGACATTGCTCACAAGATGAAGTGCAGTAGTACCCTAGTTGAGTCTGAGACTCACAGGTCACTTTGGGTGCCCACAATGCACATGGGGAGAATGAGGAAGCACCTTCTCTTTAGCCACGTGAATAATAGTGGTAACCTTCAATTGAATGGGAATACCACTGGAAAGGAAGCATTGCCTCCACTTTTCTCAGTCCTGGCCAGAACAAATTGTTCTTCATTTAACTGTGAAGCCAAGAGACTAAACGTCTTGAGTATATTCCGGGAACGGTAATATTTGAATGAGGTGAACCAGAGGGAAAAACTGCTCATGTGTTTCTGACATCTTTGACCGCGATACCTTAGAGCCTTCACATCACAGGAAGGTTGGACAGGATGGAGCTGAAAGCAGCACCCAAGTGGAAGTGTGCACAGGTGTCTGGAAAGAAAGGGGCAAAGAGGAGTTACAAGAAGACACGAGGCATGGCAAAGTTATGGTTTTCCACCTTCTAAGTGAAACCAGCAGAATCTCAGCTCACCTAAGCCACACAGAGATGCAGACAACACAAGTATACATATCAGGTTCTTGGAAGAATGGATGTCAAGCCTCATGCTTTGCAGCACAATTGCTAATAGCAATCACTAACAGCTACAGTGTCAGTCCAAAGACTTGAAGTGAGTCCCAGTCCCTACACAGCTGTACAGTAACAGATTCCTACCCATTACTTGCCACAGGAAGTGGCAAAGTTCATCAATGATACAATATATTACTACAGACATTCCTGTCTGTCCTCCAAACCTGCTAGAGTCCTGACTGACTGGTAAATTTTCTGCTGTGGTGGTGAGGATGGGATGGGATGTCTGTAGGGAAAGAATTTCACTACTGGGTAGAGCTCATTTGTACAGCACTATAGAAGATTTCTGAACTATGTTAATGTACAAGATCACACAGAGATGTTTTGTACGGACAGGAGCAACAGGAGTAGGTCATCCAGAATATTAGCCTGAAACTTTCATACTTAAAACCAAAGCAAACCAGTGATACTAAAAATCGGTACATATTTTTGGATGTTTCAAAATAAATTGAACTTAAAGTGATATCTGCAAAAACCAATATGTTTTAAATTAAACCTTCATAAGAAAAAAGTATGCCAGTGCTTATTTTTTTTGGAATTAATACATATTAACTGCAGCCAGCACTTGTTCATCACTGTGCTGTGCTGATACTGGAAAAGACATAAATATAATCAAATCCAGGTCTCTCTCTTTCCTTGTTTTCCATTCTGACCAACGTATTTTAATTCAGTCCATATGAATGAAGTTCAACCATTAATTTTATATAACCTGATCTATGCCACAGAATAAATAATACAGTTTCTGTTGCCAAATTAGAATAGTCTAACTGAAATAGATATGTGCATTTAGTGAAGCCAAGGTATAATTTGCCTGAACCAATATTATTATGGCAGCCAACATATGGGATTTTAAACCCAAAGTACATTTGTATATGGGCTTTTATAATGCAAATGGATATTCGTTTTTCCAAACCAGTGTATATTAAATAAAACCCACCGGCTCCCTGAGTGTTAGCTGATACAGCAGTGGATAATATGCTATCTTTCCTCTTTTCATTTTCCTGTTTAGTGAATATCCTTCTAAACTTGCTTGGTTTGGATTATTTTGGCTTTGGCAGAAACATCTTCAAAAGCAGACTTCTTCCCTGTGATTCCAAGTTCACTTTTCTATTTCTCGATAGCAGTCCAATGCCATAACTTTATCTGGAAGAAAAGGCAAATTTCCTATACAATGTAATTATTATGTAGTCCTCTCTATCCTTGGGATATGTGAATTCTGAAATAATCATAGCATTGAATCACGCAAAGGGTTTTCAGTCATGAGGCACCAAGCCAAATCTACTTCAGTTGGCCTAAATAGGAAAACTTATTTTGAACATTGATTTGTGTAAGCAAAAATGTTATTATTTTTCTTGAATGTACTAATCCAGAAAAGTGTTTTTACCATTCACATTTTCAGCTGCTACTAGATAAAAAAAAAAAAAAAAAAATTCAGGTTGAACTATTTTGGTGTGGTTCAGCAAACCAAGAAATCTGTAGCTGATGGTAAACTTGAAGGAGGAGAAAACGGATGTCAGTGGCAATAAACTGTGTAATTGTATGGCTGCATAGAGAGGTTTCTTCCCAAGTCCAGATGTTAGTACTTGGCTTACATTTCTGGTGAGAATGAATGGGCACCCCCTCCCTGCACAAGTGTTACTGAGTCTGTACAACATGATCTGCCACTTTGTGCTTGAAGAGACCTTTGAGTTTCTGCCTTCTGGAAGCATCATACTGAACTAAAATAAACACCGAAAACTGACCACCAAAACCTTGGACTGTTTGTGCTGCAGGACCTTCTCCAAAAGTTTAGCCAAGTAAAACGTGAAATCTTCAACGACTCCAACCAGCCTTGGGTCTTCCACCAGATTTTTTTGTCTCGCTCACTTTACAGCAGAGGTGGCCTGTACATGGAACCGGCTCAAACTCAGCTGAGTATAAGGATATGCATTCCAGGTGCTAAACTATATTACACTTTTCCCTCACCTTTGAATGTTGTGGAGATTTCATTTTTAGGATATAAAACCTGCTGATATCTCTCAACAATTATGTTTTCCAGAAATGCTGAAGAGGATATTTAGTTTTAACATCACAAGCTCTAAGTTCGTTGTGGGTGATTTTGGTGCAGTTGCAAGACAGTGGCTTTGCAGAGCTTTCTTGAAGGTAACTGCCACTTTGAGAGTAAATCAATCAATGTATCTGTGCAATCTCCATTGTGAATCTCTTCATCCATGTTCTCCAAGATCGTTATATATATATTTATACATGTTATTCCACCATATGAACATTTTCCCTCCTAATCATTGTTTTTACCTCAGATAGCTATGTACTTAGAACATCGCAATTTCTAATTATAGTCATCACAAGCTTAAACCGAGTCCAGAGCTGGAACCAACACAAAAGAGTATTCCTTTATTATTCATCTGTCCTACATGGAAAACAGGCTAGTGTCCTGGCCACTGAAAGCATACACTTTTGAGGTGGTGCTCATCCAATGTAGTTTCATGTTTCTACTGTGTGTCTCCATCTAAAGTAATTCTCTTGATTCTCATTGTAATCAGTGGAGGTATAGTCAATACAGTAATATGACTTAGAGCTCTATGGTCACTAGGATTTCACCAATGCCAGAGATCTCATTCTATTTTAGGATCCTATCAATCTTGATCAGACTGATCAAGGGTTTGGACCAATCCCTTAAACATATGCCTGTAAGGACCTCTGAGACAGCACCGCAGGCTGGCAGATACAAAACCTATGGGATACCCACAGTACAGGAGGGCCAGCAGGGCATCTCAAATGGCACTAGAGGTCCGTGATGGTACTAGACACCTGTGCTTAGGCAATTGAATTGAGTCATTAGCTGACAAGTTGAAAAAGATGGAAGTGGATTACTATCTTTCTGTTTTGCAATATTATTGAGAAATGAGAGCGTTAATTCTTTAACTAAAAGGCAGGCTAACTAGTATACTTGTTTGGAAAGATGTGGGTGAAATTCTGACCTCATAGTAGCTTAAGGTGAAATTTGTACTGAATTTAGTTCCTGGAAATTCTTTAGTTCTCAGGAAACCTCAGTTTTCTGACTGTTCTTGCTCAACAGTGTGAGACTATTGGGACTATGCCAGGAAGCATCATATGAGGATTTGGCCTCGAATTACCCATTTATGACATGAGGACAAGTAGTAATAGAACGGACCCACATTAAAGAAGGACATTAGTTTCTTATGAAATCAGTTAACAGTCATGAAAACCACTTGAAATTAATAGAAACTAATTGAAAGTAATGGAGAATTACCTGAAAATGTAGCACAAGTAGATGAAATTAATTGAACATAATTGATAGTGACTGGAATTAATAAAAAATGGAAACAAATTGGCCTTAATTGGAATTTATTGAAATTGAATTAAACTCAATAACTCAAACCCTATTAAATTTAATAGAATCTAATTGATATTAATTTTATGCAATGTTTAGTGGTAACATAACATTCTTGAAAGGGATTTTTATTTGATATTTTATTTGTATAACACTGTTTTCATATAATAGTAGCAATAAATTTTAACAGAAAAAGGTTACGCAGAGCACAGAAACTTCAGACTCCATTTGGAATAGTTATGTGGATGGCATGTGATACTGATAACAAAAGTTCCTGACAGGATTTAGTAAGATAAAATATTCTCATGGATTTTATATCATGGTTGAGTCATTTATTAAAGCCTAATGAGAACATTCTACCCGTTAAGATGTTGGCTTTGATCTGATAAATAACTCCTTGACCAGATATTGAATCCAGCATCTGTCTTCTTTATGAGCCTACTGTGAGAACCCTTATTCGCTGTCTTTAAGTATGAAGCATTTTAAGTCTTGTGGGCTTCCTTACAGATTTCCTTTTTTTGTATCACTAGTGTTTGTACCAGCTATTTCCACCTTCCTCAACCCTTCTCAGTTGAAAGAACAAAATACTTTCACACATGAGTCCATTAATAGATACATTCAGTTCAATGCTTGAATTACATTTTCCATGGATATGTGTTCTTGCAGTAACTTGCAGGAAGCTGAAAAATAATGTGAAATACTTTTTACTGAACCAATGCTGAGATCCCATTACTTCAAGAATGAGAAAGATGAATAAATCAGAAAAATCAGGAAGAAAACATAAAAACAGAACAAAATATGTGCTAGCTGATTATTTTTCGAACTAAAATAAAAACAACTTATGGTACATCTAGAGGTTCTAACTTTAATTAGGACCAAATGTGTAAACCTATGTGCAAGACCTGTACCCTTCAGGAAAGCTGGAAAAGCAGATGTTACTTTCAAAAAAATAACTTATGCCTCTGTAATGGCAAAAAAGGGACATATTTTCAGCTAAACACTGAGTTTAACTCTTTTTTTTTTTTTTTTTTTTTCTTTTGAATAAGGGCACACTGCTCAGTGAAAACCTCAGAGAGAGTCAGTTTTCATAAAATGGCTAATAGGCAAATAGTTATGAATGCTTAACACATGCCTGCAAGTGTCAGTGGTGTCAAACAAATCTGATTTTCCCATTCACACATGCGCAAAACCCTACTGATCGTATTTATCTGCCAATTTGCTGAAGAATTTAGGTAAAGGTAACAGAATCGAATCCTTTACTTCATGTGTCTTTCTTTGTGGGACCGACACAACTGGTGAAGTTGTAACCTATTTTTAGGAGACAAACAAGTTGGGATTCAACTTACAAACTAGGATACCAAAGTTTATGAAGCTGAATATGTTTTTTTTACAAACATGTTCCAGCATCACTTCCCGCTGCAGTTATTGGAAATCTAGTCTGTGCAGTCAATGGAGCCTGGAGTCATTCAGCTGACTAAATAGAGATGTCTTCTTTAGGTCAGGTTGATTAGAACTCTAGATTCCACTGACCACCTTTGGGCTTGATTCCATCCTACACATTGCAATGATTGCCATTCAAAACATGCTAGGGATCCAAGTTATCCGTGGTAGGCATTACATGGGATTTACTGGCTGCTTGTTGTCAACTGGAGATCATGCAGGATGCCTTAGGACATCTCAAAGAGTACCCAGTGCTTATGTTAATGCTACTGAATCATTCCCCTGACAGAAGTGGGAACTTACACACTTAAGCTGCATTTAGTCATCTATATGGCAATGTCTATATTTATGTACTATAACCAACAAGTTGAATCATACCACTAGTTGGTCTTGGTACTTAAAATCAGACTAGGAGGTCAACTATGCATTTCAATGTAGCTTACACTCAGCAGTCATTAAATGGACTTTGCTGGTATTTCTAAAAAGAATTTTGTTTTGGGGAAGATATTTACTTAGGATAAAATATAGGGATGCTTTCTGGCAAGGACAAATTAAAAAAGGTAGGATTTGGAGAACTGAGGGAGAAAAGAAGGGGCATGAAAAAGGAGCAAAGGAAAACAAGAGACAGAAGAAGGAAAAACAAAAGGAGCTAGAAGGAATGAGAACTTCATGAATAGCTGCTACAAAATTGCCCTCCAAGAAATACGAACACAGGTTTCTTGTGTTCTCACACAAATCCCCAAGAGTTTGCTGTGTCACCCCCAACAGCTCATGTATTACACTGCAGCTCTGATGCCATGCAGAATCTGGGCAAAAAGTGCCTCTACATTAAGGTTCCTGAAGTGCATATAGCTTTAGCAGCATTTGTCAGGCAAGTTCTGATGGGAAACAAAGCACATTATGAAGCTCTGGAGAGAGTCGTGAAATGTACCTCAGGATGAAACCTGAAACTGAAATCCATCTACTCCCATTTGTCATCGCGAGTAAGTTAATGTCCTGCTCTGCCTGATGCAGAGCTGCAGACAAGCCTCTTTGATTTACTTTTATATGGGTGATGTTTGAACCACGTACACTGGCAGGTAACACTGTGGGTTCTCTCTGCCCCCTCCAACCTATTTACCCACTTCTGACTTCCTGCTGAGACATGATTTCCTTTGATTAAGCACTTGAGTTTAATTGTAAAATGGAAACAGAAACATAAGACACATAACCCTTTTGAGCTGAGAGAAAACAGCAAGTGACTTATGGGTGGGAATGGGCACAAAAATTGATTTCCACGTCCTGTGCTTTTGACTTCACCCAGAAGTATGTGGAATGGTAGAGTAAGAGGAGGATAAAATGAATCCCTGGAGAATTTAAATTGGTCTGCGTAGCCTGTTCCAGCATTGCACTGCTTTCCCACACCACAACCTGCAGCTGTCTTACTAGCTGTGGCCTCTGGAAAGAGTTTAGCGACATCATCTTTGTAACTCCCATCAAATAGGCTGCTGTTGTATCCCCCCTCACCCTGTTCTTCCCCAAAATAAACTAGTCCATCTACTAAGCTTGTTGTAGGTTGTGTAATCCAGGATTCTGATCATCTTGTTAACTCCCCAAAGGACCTTGTCTAGTTTTTCAACATCTTTCTTTAGATGAGGAACCCAAAACTGTACGTAATAGTTGCCCATCCAATTACCCATCAGATTAATCATTGGCTTTATTTATTTGGGCCTTTCATGAAATAAAAAGTAGAGAAATGGAGGATAATTGAATGGGCCTCTGAGTATAACAGATGCCAGAGATCTGTCTAAATAGAGTTAGCACAAAAGTCTATCAGTCAGAGAAAAATAACATGCTAGATGCTGATGATAGAAAAATAATTTCCCCCATTGCTTTCTGGATGGGAAAAAAAAAAACCCTCCACAACTGTAGCAGTTTTATCAGATGCTCAGGATTCCGTTAACAGACCTGTGAGAACATGTGGGAAGAGGGAGAAACCTTGAAGTCAGAATTGTGAATGTGCTAAATCACCTAGAAATATATACTACAACAGCTTCGTGAGCAATAAAAGCATGTTACAATTTTAATGCATTTCTCAGTCCAGTCTGAATTTTTTTACAAAATGGCTTTGATTGGCCAAGGAGATTTCTGAGGAGATGGGTTAACTTCTGTGATTAGCTCCGCTCATTCAAAATTGCTATTTAGGTATTCTGAACTGTCACATCATATCCTAGCATGAAAGTACACTTTTGCCCTTTCTTATAAATCTTGAACTGCATTAGAACACAGCTCAACATAATTTAGAATCAGCTTTTTCCTCCTTCTTCTTTTCATTGCATTTATTTATTTATATCCTGATAATAACATCCTTGGGGGCATTGTATAGGCAAGACATGTATCTTGGCTTCCTCCTTTCCCCAGGAGTGCAATTGCCTTGCAGTAATTATAAGATGTCGTCTGTTATTATGAAGGTGCCTTATTGCTCAAACACATCAGGGATATCTGATAATGTAATTACTTCACCTTATAACACTATTATAAATCATGCATGGGGACCATTTTTTTCCACAGCAAAGCTGTCTGAAGAAATATCACATTGCATGGAATGGGAATACCTTGGTATGGCTAGCATTATGTTTCCTAAATGCATGGTAGGCAATGGCAGCATTAAAATAAAATATTTAACATGAATGCTTAAAGAAAACACATTCAGGAAGTATGACTCCTTTCTAAAGGTCTAGGAGAACAGATTATAATGTGAGTGAGCATATTCTGCACTTGTGTCTTCTGAGACATGAACAGCAGCTGCAGGTTTGCTGTTTCTCTTCTTTTTTCCTTGACTTTCCTCCTTCCTCCTCTCTCCTTCCCAGCTTTTCTGAGTGCAGTATAATTGTTATGTAAGCAAATCAATAGCACTTGAAACATTGGCCATTGTACAAATAAATGTGCTTCTATTGGCCATCACTTTAATAACAACTAATGATTATTTCTCCGTCTTTCAGCCTCTGAGGTTTCCCAGAACTTTATTGATTAGACCTTGTGTCAGAGTTCTGATTATAATTAAAAATCATCAATGGGCATCAGAATGCAGTTCCACTTAGCAATAAACTGAACGGATAATCACTGGGTTAGGTGAAGCGACCACAAAATATTTCCAATAGTACCTAGTAGAGAATAACTGAAAGTCACTTGATGAGTCACAATTCAGGAGAACTTTCTGAATCTTAGATAAAGGTTTCCGTGTTCTAAGCCAATACATAGTGTTATTGCTCTAAATCTAACTCCTTCATACCCAGGGTTCCTGATTACAAGTGGACTTGTTGTTGAGATTTTTGTCTTAAACGTGGCAATATATCCCTCCAGAATTCACTCAAAGGATTGGATAATGTGACAGGCAAATGGATAGAACAGCAGAAAAAGGGACAGGACCTCTTTCGGTGGTTCCTGGTAGTACATGTGCTTCTGGAGTCAAGACCTTGAGATCAGTCCAGCATTCACCTATTATCTGTACCCAATTGTGCACGTCACAGAAACACGAGCTGTTTTCCAGAAGCGGCAATGTGAAATGGCTGCTCTGAAACTCTCCTGTGGAGCAAGGATTAAGTAAGAGAAGCAGGAAGATGCATTGCAAGGCTGTTGTTAGACACAGAGGACAAGAATGAGTATCAGTCCAAGTACTTGCATTGGAACACGAACATCTCCAGAAGGGCTCTGTCCATTTTCAGCTATGAATTTAGTAGATAAACTGATATTTACACTGCTAAGTAAATGGAAGTAATGTAGTTTAATGAGAAGGAATGGATAAAGACTCTACAGCCTTGAACTCTTTCTCACTCCTGCTGCTTTATGACTTGAGAGATTCTTTCTCATTTGTTAATTATAAGTACCCACATTTGAGAAGATGAATCTTGGGTACCACAATGCGTGCTAGATCTTTTATATCAGTTATTTTTTGTTCAAATATTTCGAAGGCTGCATTTTAAGACCTGGAAGCTCTAAATATTCTCCACCCCTTTCATCCAGAGCTCCACGCAAAATGATTTATAAAATGCACTGGAAATTGCTAAATGGCTTCAGCTTTGTCATAATATGCTGAAAGCTCATCTATATTCCTTCTGGTTGTTAAACTTGCATCAAGCTCAATTGTTAAACAAACATGAGGGAAGCGGGTGCTTTTAATTTTACAACCTGCCTACAGTACTGTATGTCCTCTCCAGTTTGGAGGATGCCCTAGGTAAGTCTGTGGAACAGACTGGACTCTGAGGGGATCTCATTTTTCTCACAATAGACACAAATGCTCTGGGAAATCATGTTGCATGCATTCATCTGAATCACCCTTCAAATCAGTTGCTTTGACATAACTCAACTTTGTTCTTCAGCTTAAAAACTACACAGGATGATATCTTAAAATTTAGAATGGTTGTCTTCTGTTGTAAGGAAGTTCAATATATGGGACCTGTTATCAGTCTTCACAGAGCTCTTTTGAGCTTGAGTGAATTATTTACACAGTAATTTTCAGGCATATAAAAAAGTAGCCTACTTAAAATTAAGTTACTTTATCTTTGCTGTTTACCATTCATTTGCTGGAATCGTTGGCCTAGCATCCTTCATGCTTTCAGCACGCTGCTTTCCTTCTACCCTTGGTGTGTCCAACTCACTTGGAATGCTACAACCATAACCCAGGAACCATTCTGCGCATCAGCCTAGGAGCAGAGACTCCTTGGTCTTGTAGGATTCCTTACATGTTAGAACTGTAAAAAACTGCTCACCATCATTATTCTCATGATCATCATCATCTTAAACAAACATATACAAAAATGCAATAATTTTCTGTTTTCTCAGAAATTTCTGTGTAATCAGCTGATCACCTTCTTTCTGTTTTAGATTGCTTAACGCACAATTAGCTATGAAGAACACTTCATTTCTTTGCCATCGCAGCAGTTTGGAAGTGCTTCACTAAGGAATTTCTAGTCCTGTTAACTGGCATCTTTGTGCATAGGGGCTTGAAATCTGCCTCCAGGGGCCTCCTTTTCTCCTGGGCAAGGAGTAGGAGTGATGTGTAAGTACTCGTTAAATGGTTGCTGCACTCTGCTGGTCAGCCCTGACATGCCACAGAAACCTTGCATTTGTATGGAGGGCAAAGCAGTAAGGATATGTTTGCAAATGCACCTGGGGAAATAGAGTAAGCAGCACCGGTTCTTCCTCATATGTGTTACTCGGAACCATTTAGTTTTCTGTAGAGTGAAAATCTGCTATGAGGATGTGGGACTGAATCTGTGGATCCAGCTGAGAAGGGAGGTTACTTCATGTTCCACGTCAACAGAAAGGGAGCCCCAATAACTAATGCTTCAGGTAGAGCTCTGCACTTGCATCTATGCAAGATGAAGTCACCAAGTTCACAGACAAGCAAATGCCAGGAGAGCCACACTCAGAGAGTGACTGTCTCAGGTAAACCTTAAGAGTCAGCGGAGTGGTCACATCATAGGAGAAAACTGCCTCCCTGTTCATATAACAGGGAGATGGAAACTATGTAAGAAAGAATAAGTGAAACAAAACCAAATACCCAATCTCTCACTTCATTTCCCCAAATAAATTCTAGCTTAAAATCTACCATATTAGACACCTCCACATTTCTTTAGGTAGTATTTGAATGTTTGGAAATTTCTCCTCTCAGTTGATTCCATGTCCTACCTTTTCTTTTATGTTACAGCTCAAACTTGGGTATGCCCATTGCACACATGTCAATGTCTTTCTGGTTTTCTTGGCAAAGTCACATATGACTGATGCTGAGTTTTGCCAATAGCTAACACAACACTATCAATTAATGTTTGCTGTGTCTATAGGCTCCTGCTGAGATGAACATGTTGGCTGTTATGTATGCTGTGGAGCTGCTTGTTTCCAATTAGAATGCATGTTGAGAGTTTGAATATGGTAGGTCAGCAGTGGCTATTCCTCAGCAGACTTCAGAATGATGAGAAGATGTAAGACTGTACCATTTTCCAATATTGTGTAGCCTTACAAAGTGTCACTAAAATTCTGTGGTTTTCTATCTATCTATGCTGCTCACTCTTCTGGAGAAGACGTTTCTGCCTCTATATGTTCTTCCAGTGCTCTGAGGATGTCGGGAGTTATCTAGTCCACTCCAAAATGTGTGAAGCTGCACTAGTCCTGAAGTACACCAGAAGTGTCAAGGTCAGCTAGACAGACACCAAAGGGTAGAGTTCATCGCAGCTATCTTGGATCATTACCTTGGGACTAGCTGTGAGTTGCTATTTTCATTCCCAAACTTCTGCTGCCCACGTGTCAGAACAGTGCTTTGGTTCTTTTTGTCTAGAAACAGTGTTGTTCATGTTCCAGACCAGACTGGATCATATTTTTCATGTTGGTTTTATCAGCTCTAAGATGGAGAGTGATCTTTATTAGACACAGCACAAAAGTTACAGTTGTAAAGTCATTGAAGACATACAAAATATTGCTGCATACAAATGCCATGTATAGCCTTTTTGACTGCCAGACACCTCAAGACATGGTTGCAACACATATTCCTGTGCTTACTGAGTTTTCGCCTGAGGACAAGCCAATGGGGTTCTGAGATGCTGTCTTTGGTTTAAAGCAGTTTTATTTACTCCTTCACCAACTTATCACAGTTTCTCTGCGTGTATGTTCTCGCTGACAGTGCAGAATGCCTCTTAAGGATGGTACTTGCTGATTTATTCATAAAATCACCTAATTATAGAATGGTTTGTGTTGGAACGCACATTTAAAAGTCATCTATTCCAACATCCTGCAAAGAATAGTAACAACTTCAACATTGGTTCTCATATGTCATGGCCTGGCTCAGGTCAGATTGCTCATTCTTGGGTTGCTGTATGAATCAACTGTGTGGTGTTTCCTATATAACAGGCCTCATCACTCTGAAAATGAAGATTTGCACCATTACTTACATTGTTCAGCAAGTGCTTGTATGAGTGTCAATACTCTTCATTAAAAAATCAAGCAGTAACAGTTAGTCAAGTATAAAAAATAATGAAGAGCGCACAAGAAAAGTTGGGATATAGACCACAAGTTTCATGTTGAACAAAGTGTTAATGCCCTGCCTAGCCTGAAGTCAGCAGGACACTACGTGATTTTGTGTACACAAAAATTTGTGCAGCATCAAGGACAAGAAACAAGAGTGACAGGAACAACCTGAACACACACCTTTAGTTAGGAAGCCTGCAGTGCACCTTTCTTGAGTTTCTGTCTTCTGGTTTTTCTTCTGTCTCTTTCCACATGGTTGAAAGGATGGGAGATCTATAACATAATTGCATGTCACTACAAATACAAAGTCTTATCAGCAATGAGTCTGACTCTGAAATCCCATGCTTGAAAGTCTGGGTTGTTTTTTCTCAGTAGCCCTGGTATATCTAAATCTTAGTGCAAATTAGGTAAAGGATGTAAAATAAATCTGAAACCTGGAAATCATCCAACTGGAAACTAACAGAACTGCAACTGAGAGATCGTATTTTCCAGCAAACAGACAAATATTCAGCAGAGCTAAGCGTATTTTCATTATTAAAGCAAGGTAGTTTAGTCTATATGCCCATGTGTGTATGTCACTTGAAATTAAAGGTGGGTCAAATTACCCATAAATAATTTGGCTGGTCAGTGAACCACAGGGGCTGGCATTTCCCAGATGCCATGAACATTTTCCTATTCATTTCACTTCCATTTTATTTAAAATAAACTATTTGACATCTAAAATGACTGGAGTTATTGCAGCTGGGAAAAAAATACACTTGGAGTGTAAAGTCCTTTCTCTGTTCTTTTCGCGTAACAGCCTCTAAAAGGATGTGTTTTGATTGATCTAAAATGTTTTGACACAGGAAGAAAAACACATTAGAAACTGAACAAGGTGCATTGTTGCTGATTTTTCACCCCTTACTCTAATATACTGAGCAAACATGTAGTCTTGATATTGCAACACAGTCTTATACATTTAACTCTGATATAATCCCAGTGAGATCAGTGTAAAACTTTTTGAGGATGTTGAATCAGGCCCTAATAAAATTGTAAAAGCTCCCCGTTCGTTTAAAATATACTCAGAAGCAAGTCAAAGCAAGAGATTTCCCTAAACCCTTCACAGAAGGCCTTCTGAGCAGCATAAATGAAGTAGAAACTCTTCACAGCCACTTCCCTTTGTAGTCTCTAATAATAATATATTTGTGAATAATCCATAATTAAATGAGAAGAGCATAACATTAATTATTTCACTAGATTGTTAATCAGCAGGGTATTCTATGCCTCCCTCTTCCTAGTAGCTAACCTGTCAGGGTCTAATAATTGTTGCCATGAACAGGGTTGGGTTAAGGTCCCCGAGGAACGCCAATTCTCTTGTTCCATTAGTGAGAGCACATATAGATCATTTCCAGTACTAATCTAGGGCTAAAATCAATTATGTCTCTTGTATTTAAAAATTAAATTGACTCACCATGGGAGTAGGATAAAGGGAAAAAATACATTCCTCCTATTATGTGTAATTACAATTGTAAAACATTTTCCTTCAAAATGTAATTGCTGCCTATAGAGACTGAGGCTGGAGAGCTTAAACTGTTTAGCTGACATTTTCAGTTGTGTTTAGGTTTTTCCTTTGGATTATTTAATGTAGTGAAACAGTCTGAAAGACTTCTCAACTTTTAAAGACTCTCAGAAACAGCTCAGGGTTTAAGAATAATGAAAAGAAGGCTGGAAAGTTAATAAATTCTGTCATTTTATTAAAAAAAACCCACGATGATAGTAATTTATTCTTGTAGATGCTTTATTCCTTTAGGAAGAAAAATTATCAACTAGCAACAATCTTAAGGTTTCCATTATCCTAAAAACTCTATATCTTGCTGCCTTTGTGTTTTCTGTTTTGGGTTCTTATGGGACCTTCAAGAGTAGTTGATCAATGCTATGCAACATATATGACCTGCCATTCAGGGACAAGGCTTTGAAGGTCAGCAGAGAGCGTAAATACTGGTCCTTTCCCCTGCTGGGAAAGAATACACTGAAGATCATATTGTTCTACGGGGTGGTCATGTAAGATACCACTTAGAATCTCAACAACTTAGGTGCCATGCAAGGCTGGGGTCAGGCTTTATTGGAAGTTTTTGTTGTCTGCAGTGTTTCCTGTTGACGTTTAGTACCAGGTCTGTGCATCAACCAGTTATATATGCTAAAGAGTAGGTTTCATATAGCATAAGTAATGCCTGATGAGGAAATCTGGCTTCCTTATTTACAGATAAATATAGACCTCTGAAGGAATCCTGAGTATTAAGAGTGCAAAAATAGCCTGTATAAATACTAAGAAACTGTTTGTAGGTTTGTAAATTATCATTGTCTTCCATAAATTAGTCGAGAAAAAATGAATATGCTTTTGAGGAGGACTCTATCTCTGTGTTCATTGACAATTTTCAAGCTTTCATTGTTTTTGTCAGCTTTAGAACCCTTTAAATAATAGAATGAATTGTTTGCAGCAGCATAGACAATAAATGTCTGGTTTACATTTTGTTTCTTATTGTATTATTCATCAAGACTAGTTATATTCATATTATGGATATGATTGGGTATCTATACAGTTACAAGCACCTTCCAGGATGATGGTTTCTAGACAGCTTATTATTCATGTGGTTTATTTGCCATGTTTATAAGTAACCTATAACCTGTGGATTCTGTAACGATTGATTAGTCATTTATTAAGACATCTAAGAATCCATTATTCATCCTCCATAAATTATTTATAAATGTACTTCTAATTTGATGCATGACTGCTATATTTAGAGTACATAAATAAGTCAGGAAAGGCTTATTCCTGAAGTGTCCCGGCATCGATAACGATTGCATCAATAGCCAAGAACAAATCCAATGGGAATTTCAGTTTAAATGACTATTTAGTATTGAAACAATGACAAATTTCACCTCTGTCCTCACAAGCCAATCAGATAACATATTTTAAATGTTTTTTAAATTACAGAAGTCCATCATTTCTATCATCCTGAGTAGAATGAAACAGTAACCATTGATTTGTCTCAAATTAATTCTATGTTTTCCAGGGAGTGGCAAATGTTATTTCTTCACAAATTTTCTACACAGACAGGGAAAGGTATTTACATTTTTCACAGCTGTGTGAAACGGCTGAACTGAATCATAAGCATGCTGAAAATCCACGGGTGGTTTGACTTCAGCCTGGTTTAACAAACTCAATTTTTGAGGATCATGATGGATTAATGGATGTGAGATGGAAATGGCTGTACCGCTGGGAAACCAGCAAACTTCTTGGCGTTCATCTGGTTTCTGTTCCTTCCTGTCCTGTCTTATCTTATCCTATTCTGATTCCTCATGTAGTGCCTGAGTCAGAAAACTATATATTTATCCAAGTTGTTTTCTCACCTTATCAGACAAAAAATTGTCAGTAATTTTTTCTTAATTTCTGCTTCATAAAAATCTACCCATTTCCATGTAACTTTTCAGAGCAGAGGATATCTAAGATCCAAGAAGCGCTCTTTACACTTGCAGTAAAAGGGAATGAGGTGGACACTGGTCTTCCTGAGGTCATTAAGTAAACAGGTACCAGAAGAAAGAGGTTGTGAAGTACTGACCACAACTCTTAAATAACGTAGATCAGACCATGAGATCTCCAAAATGTAAAGATCAAAACACTGAATTCCATTGCATATTCTGAGGCGAGCCCACACAAGGAGTTTAGTAAACTCATACAGTTTCTTAAGTTCTGATCTGACTGGAATTGTCTAAAATACTGGAGAGAACTGGACATATTGCAATAATTTACTTCAGCTGAGAAGTCATTAACATTGTAAACAATAGAAGTAATAACTCATACTCTGTAAAAACAGCAAATGAAAACAAGTGAACAAGATTGTGTAGCACATCCAGCTTCCAAGCTTCCAAGCATATGTGAATTTTTAAATGACCGAGTTGAGTAGTATCCATTGTTGTGAGGGTTTTTTTCAAGGTATATAGAGAAATACTTTGTTTTCTCTTGTGCAAAAGCTAAGAATTCTCTTCTCATTTGTTTCATCTCTGCCACACCAAGACTCAAGAGTGAGAGTCAGCATTGGGACTTTCACTAGCCCTAGCACCATCAAAAATTTTGGTGTTGGTAATTTGAATAGTTTGTGCTTCATTATACAGAGCAAACTGAATTAAAGTACTGAGCTTACAGAACAGGAACTGGGTTATGATTCAAGGGTAAGAAAAATCTGTTACTGCTGAAAGTATTTTTTTAAAGTGTGATGGTCAGATCACAGAATAACTACATGGAATTAGGAGAAGTGTTTTGATGCAGCAGAAATCAGACTCCAGCAACACTATTTTTTACAGACTAGATGCTCAGCCTGTTGAATTAAGAGACGGTTGGTAATTTTAGCTGAAGATCTGTCCTGGTAAAAAAGTAATTTCTCACTATTTGTCTCATATGATGCTGTTCATTCCTCTGAAACTATTTTCTTTGTCTATAAAACTGTCCCTAAACAAGTGTTTCTGAGACTGAAGATCGGATGTTATTGTAAGCAAATATTATTTAGAATTTTCACAACTGGAAAATGACAAAGGTTTTGCAAAGCCCAGCAGGAATAAGACAGCAACATCATTGCTAGAAAATCTACATTTTACAGCAGAAGATGGAATCTAGAGAGTACACTAGAACTGCATTTTGTGCTACGTTTTTTCCCTGACTGTGCCCGTTAATGAGACACCACTTGTGAAAGATCAGGAGGAGCAGAGAAAAGGCTGAATATGGAAAGGCAGTGACAAGTGAGATACCCTTTGCCCCTCCACCCCGAGGTGACCAGTCTGTTTCAAGTCTGATCCACCTGGGCTTGCGAGACAATGGGCAATATTGTACTGCTTCTGCAGAAAACTATCGCTCTGCATTACTGTCAACATTCAGTTGCCAAAATAGATACTGCACAAATGCAAGCTTTAGAAATGCAGGCAGACAGACAGTAAGGATGTAAGACTGTTTGTCAGCAGTAAGTCATTTCAAAACCTTAAGGTTTAAACAATTATTTTAAATCCTTTCTTGGTTTAACAGATACGTAGAATAATGAAAGGGAAAGAGTGAGTGTACCTGGGTGATTTTAATGGATTATTTCTTTTTGCTCACCTTTACCATAGAAACAAGAAGCATCATGTCCCAGTGACATCTGACTCCCTCGCTATCTTTAAATGCTTCCCCAGATAATACATTATTGTGTTTGTGGCATCTTCCCTGTGGTTCCCACAGCGGCTTCAAGAACACTCTTGTTTGTTGAAAAAACAAATGAGCCTGAGACATTGTGAGGAAGAACACTCTTCCCCAGAGTTTTCACGTAGAAAGGGCCACTGAGGTAGCCATACACATGCTGTGTAAAGCAGAGGCAGAAGGAAGATAAGAAAGCTGGGCAGTTTCATCGGATGTACATGGGGACTCAGAATCTTATTTGACTGAAAAATATCTGATTGACCTTGCACCTGAAACAACTTGTTGGGCGATCTGAAGGTTGAATTGCTGTCAGCTCCTCAGCTATCAGCACACTGTTTTTCCCTTTCAGATTTTGTCTTCAGAAAATCAGGCTAATGGGAGTGTCATAATGCTGGGCCAGGGCAAGGAGGACTATCCTTCAGATCAGAGGAGAGTAATTTTACGAGAATTTTTTGCAGTTTCTTCGATGCAAAGCTAGTGACTCCTACTGAATTTAAAGATATACAAAAAGAGGCTAAAAAAAACCCTCAAAAGGTATGTGACAAAAGGTGGTCAAGCTTAATGTGGAGTGGTTTTAAATGAACGAGCAACTAATATAAGGATATTTATGATTAGGAAACAATGCACAGATCTAAATCAGTCACTTAGGTTCAGTCAGTTAACGTTGGGCCAGATTCTGATGTGTTATTCACAATATACTATGTATTATTTTGTGAATAATCTTAATATTTATGAGATTATTAGACTATTTATGCATTAAAATACTTTCCAGTAACATAATATGACTGTTGAGTACTTCAGGTTTTCTTTCATCCCTGGCAAAGTAAGAATAGTCTTATATAATTCTTGTGGTCTGAGTAACACACTCTTAGAGATTTTCAGTATGGGAAACTCCACAATTTCTAGAACACTCTTCCAGTGCTTTGTTACCTTAATTGATGCAAGTTTCATCAAATTCCATTTTAATGCTCCCATTTCAATGCTTAATACTTCTTGCTGAATTGGTCTGTTGCCCTACCTGCCAGAAAACCAAGAACAGGTTATTCCCTCTTCCTCAGCATCAGTCTGCCACAACTCCGTAGACTACTATCAGGAGCACTCACAGGTTGTCTTTTCTAGACTAAAAGACCTGAATTCATTCAATTTCATTCTCCTAGGTCATTTTGCCTGACCTCTTCTGACCCCTCTTCTTATTTATCTTCTCTGAATTCACTACACACAGATCATACTGTTCTTGAAATTGTCTGTTCAAAACTGCTTCCAGCAAAATATTGCAGTGATGTCTTAAAAGTCTGGAGATAACAGAAGAAATCCTATCACTAAACACTATTATTAATGTTTATTTTTGATCATTACAAACTACCTTTATAACACATAGAACATAGAACAGTTTAACCTACCCCAGATAAAACTAGGTTATATTATCTCACCCAAAGACCAAGGCAGCTACTCAACACTGACCAGTTCTTTCAAAGGTATATATTAATTTAATTCTACTAACATGAAATAAAAATTAAGTCCATCCCCTAAGCAAATCCTTCAAATAATTTCATTTTTTAAAAAGACACAATGACCCAGCAACATATCCAATTGCACCCAGTGACAGTAAGGAGAATGTAGCAGACTTAGGTCACCATCCTTCAAATGTTTCAAGACAGGAAAGGTAAGACTGACTTCAGTCATTACTTTTGTGTTTTTCTGGTGGTGTTGCAGAGTACAAGAAAATATTTTGGCACAATCCCTTGCTACTTCCATGCGTTGTAACAAGTTTTTCTGCCTAGTAGCAGTGACTTGGTTTTCTCTGCTATTTGTCACGGGCATTTTGGAAGCCAAGCAACTCTTAAGAGATGAGACTTATGATTAAGTTGTTATATCTTAACTATTACCACACACCAGCTGAGCCACAATCCATGCTCGTACTCTTCCATCACATCAGATAGGAAGTAATATCTGATTTACCACATAAAGGAAGGGCATAATCCCAGCTGAAGAATTTTAAATGTACTGATGTTATAGCCTGCATATAAGATGATACTGCTGCTTAGGCAACAAGTTTAAATTACACAGTGAGAATCTCTTAAACTGAAGCAACTTCAAACAAAACCTGAGGCAAAAGAATATTGTATTTCCTGAATCATAGAGTCATAGAACAATCTGGTTGGAATTCCTCCCCACTGTTTTTGATGGTTCACTGGAAACAGCCGAAAGGTAACAGCAGCCCAATTACTAAATGAATTTTGGTATTAGAAGACCCAGTATTAACAGTGGTTAGTTGCAATACCTCCCTCTTATTAAAAACGTTACTGTGACAAGTCCTTGTCTTCAGCTATGGTCAAAAGGAATACCGTCATCTTCTCTTTTCTTAACAGGGCAAATTGTGGTGGCAAGTCAAGCCAGTATTATCTGTGAAAGCTGGTATGGCTTTCCTGTCTAAAAAGGATGTCTGGCACCCAATTCTTCAGTGACCTATTTTCAAACAAGTATGACAAAGGGACTGAATCTTATCTGATGTTAAGAAAAGGACTTGGAAGAGAGACTCAGCTTGCAAGCGAGAAGGTAAGAAATCTTCCTCCATCTCAAAGGTAGTTCAAGTGATTACCTTTGAGATGTCTAACCACCTGTCTCCAAATACATTGGTTCATGTTTTCCTCTTGAAAAGTCAGTTGCTCAGGAGATGTACAATAACATACAATTAATGACCTACAAGACAACAGTTATCTGATAAATTTTTAACCTTTTAAAAATGTATAGAAAGCAGGGGGAAATGCAGAATTCCTATCCTGCCCTGCTCTAGTCCAACAGAGTATAGGACCAGAAAGAAGTTGCACATGGAGAATATTCTTTCTCTTAAGAAATTTTTATAGGAAACTTTAGTTTAACAGTTTGTTAACTTATTCATGGACTAGTGTGACCATTATTTCAGCACTGTTTGTGGCTTATAAGAAACAAGCAACCTTAGCATTGCGTTTCTAAAAATTCCCCTTAGAACACAGTGTTCCTGTGGCAGTGTGGGCAGTAAACCAGTGGAGTGGAGACTAGTGATAGCCACTGAGCAGAACAGTGCAGTTCCAGTTACACGTAAGTTATGGGAGCTGAATCTTCTACTACAAGCCTGTGATCTTTTGAAGGTGTAGCTGAACTGCAAAGGGTACTCTTTGCCTCTGGAAGCCAGAGACAGGCTTCCAGGCAAGGCCTGCTGAGATTTCTGTGTGCAAATTACAGCAGAGATGGAGAAGTTATACAAAGGGACCTAGAGACTTTAGAAATATGAGCAGGAAATGGCAAAATGAGATTCAGTCTGGAACAGTGGAAAAAACCCATCTTCTAATGCCTCTGGAGAGAGGTGTGCAACGAGGTAATCTGAAACAGGCATTCAGTAAATGGAAGACATGATATTTAGGTTGCAATAACAGTGAAGGAAACCTGTGGGGTGACAATGAGCCTGGTAGTAAAAGACAGTAAAAGGGAGCAACAGAGAGTGTGAATGTGTTTTTGGAGAGTCCTGAAGGGAAATGTGACATCATGGCCCAGGGAGGAGGCACAATTCTTGTGTCACTCAGCCACGCTGGAATGATAATGATCCAAAGATGTTGTTACAATAAAAAGAATGAGGAGAAATAGGGTTATTTTAAGAAAAATGATTGAAAAACAGAAAGTGACTGGGGGAGAAGCATCTGATGAGACAATCAAGAAGCTAGATGGGGAGTAATAATTGCTTGCACAGTGTGGAAGGCTGTTGATACTGTGAAGGAAGGAGAGTTATTAGGGATAGTCTAGGGGGGTTAGGCAGGAGAAATAAAAGAAAATAAGCAGAGAAAAAAATTAGGCTGAATTAAGTAATTAACAGTTCTTAATAGAGAAGTCTATTAGACAAAGAAATGTACTCCTAAGGGACATGGTTATAAGCTCTTTAGTTCAGGCACCATGACTGCTTATATGTTTGCATTGCACCTAGCACAGTTGGGATCCCAAGCCTTATTTGATCCTGTGGGTTCTACCGCAATAGAAATAACAAACAGTGATAATTACATGCTGTGGGACAGCCATGGCAGATACACACTGAGGCTGAATTCTCCTCTTAGTTACACTCTGCTGAGGTCCATGGGATTATGCCCATACAGCTGCTGGTGTTAACGGGACAATTTGGCCCGTATCATCTGCAAAAATTAAATATGTGTTTCTGCTCCTAAATCTACCTACTTATTCTTTGTTGAAGAGACGTGCAGACTAGACATTTTCCAGCTACTCAAGGGGGAAATATTTCATGCCCAAAGAACTAATGTCATAGTGTAGACTGGTCGATGCACAGAGCCACTGGAACACCAATGGGTATTTCTGCAGAATAACAAAATTTGCTGGAAGCTGCGAAGTGGAAATCCACTCCTTTGGGTCTGGTGTTCGGGGAATGAGAGTGCAGCCTTTCTTCAACCGTCACTCACATTTCAAGTAAGTTCTTTATCAGTGTCTGATTCTTTAATTGACAGGAGTGAATTTAGAGAGCAGATCCTGAGATAAATCATGCCAATCCTACAGAAACAAGGACACTGAAGAACACGCGTACAGGAGCCTCTGGCAGTGGTGTAGCTTGGGAGTGGTGGATTGGGGGCATTTCTGTAGGTTACATGGAGATGACAGCCTTCACTGACAATAACATGCTACTTTCCTGTCTAAAGTGCTGGGGGATTGCCTCTTTTTTTCTGAGTGGACCACTTATTATTATTATTATTATTATTATTATTATTATTATTATTACTATTTTAATGGCCAAAAACTAAGAAGACCTGGGGCTTGTCAGAAAATGGAGCAATTGATGAGAAAGCAATAGCTGACAGCAGTCCAATTCTTATAATTTCCTGTCTTGCTCTTCTGGTACTGGGGTGTACTTTAGCAAAATAACTGAAATAAGTGATGCATTTTAAGCCAGCTTTATCCCTGACTCTTGTGCATCTGAGAAAGACTCAGCAGTGGATCTGGCAGATAAAGTGGAAAGCAAGACAAGAACTACCATTATGAAATGCAAAAAGTCAATTTGAATGTCAACAGCAAAGGCAGGGGATGCGAGCTTTAAAGAGCTCCAGTTTGAGAAAATGAGGGTACCACATTGTGTATCTGTGTTTAACTGCTCATGTTTCAAGCTTTAGAAGAATGCCACACTTAGATGTTTTTTCATTACACTTTGACTTCTGTTATTTTAGACCACAGGACTCTCCAAGCTTCTTGTGGATGCTACATAGGTCTGAAGTAAATCCTGCCCAAAACCAGAAAATCTGTGAACATTCAAATTTAATTGCATAAATTTTCTCATTTGGATTGGACAAAACTGCACTTTGTCACTATTTGAGGAGAAGCTGCAGTATAGTATTATATAATACTCTTCTAAAACTTGTTTTAATGGGAAAATTGCTGTACAAAGAGGAAAAGATAATTTTCTCACTTTTCAAGGCTGTAAAATCAGTCAATGGAAAGGTAAAGTAACTTGCCTAGATTACAGGAGCATGGGACATTGCTACCACTAGGCTTCACTGTTTCTGATAAATCATCAGAAAGAAAAGACAAAAGAACGAAAAATAAATGGGGTGAAGGTTGATCACTAAAGCCTAAAGTTCTCTGCATCTCATTTAGCTCAGTAAATGTTGTGATACTGGAGAGGTGTGACATACTTAGTGACCTCCTTTGGGATCAGGCAAATGCAAACAATTCCTTGATTAAACACGATGGTCTTATCTTTATCGTTGAAAACAAGACCAAGGTGTCCGCCTTTATTCCTGACTGGGAGGTAATGCTCTGGCTCCTTGGTTTCCAAATCAGTTGCCACATGACCATAAATAAGTAGTTTATATTGGGTTTTTTGTCTGTGTTTAACTGCATGTCCCACAGGGGCCCATTCCATGAGGTGGTGTCTTTCGGTAACTTTAAAGTTCTAATTTCTTTCCTGTCACCAGCCCTGGGTTTCCATCATTTCCTTTCACCGCCTGAGCAAAACAGACACTGTGGAGGTATGATTCATCCACATTTGAGGTGTCTGGTTTAGGACGAAGTGACGCATGCTTGATTCTTTCCACCGACTATAAAGGGAGACAAGGATGACTAATCGAGACGTAGATGTCTGTAGAGCAGACATCTAACGTTAAGTGAGACAAATCCCACTGTCAGAGTCAGGTCAAGTCTGGCAGAAATTGTGACAGCCAGCTGGGTCCAGCAGAGATTTGGCTCTGACGCGGCACTACATGAAAGCAGATTTCTTCCAAGCCCACTTCAAGACTAGATAGTCACCTTCTCATGGTGCTGAGAGTCCAAGGTAATTAGCATAGAGGACACAAGTTGGCTCCATGCAGAACTAGGGTATCTCTGCACATTTCTCATTAATTAAGTAGTTCTGGTGAATTTGGTATGGAGATGAGGCATAGTAACTTAAGTTTAGCATGATCTTTGCACTCAAGCATAGCATTGACCTTGCTGTGCATGAGCTGGCTTCATGCAGATCTTCTTATGAATATTTTTCCATGTTTCTAAAGCAGTGATGGTACTCTATGCGTTTCTGCAACAAAATGTCTGTGCCAGTCACATTTGGGTCCTGAGTCTGTAGAGAGCCAATGGAACTGGATTTGTGGCCACTGGTGTAGGTCTGGTGTTATTAATGCTCTGAATGCCTGTTTTCTCTGTTGTCTGTGTTAAGTCAGACCCGATTACCTGAAGTATCTGTCTGAATAGGCTGAATGGTCCATTTTTATGGCCACTTCACTGCAAATGAAGGAATACCATGGGTAATTCAGTCACAAACAACATATTACTTTCCACATGAAATGCAAGAAAACCTAAAGCAGACCTTTGGATCCAGAGTAAAATTACTGAGGTTGTATTATGACTGAGCAGTAGTCACATCTGACCTCTTCACAGAGTCCGCAGACTTGCTAGCTGGACTAAGACTTGCAAAGCATGCTGGAAGTGATCACGGTTTTGATTTCCCAGTTCCGTAGCTAATGACTTTCCCATCTTACCTGTACCTCATTTAACGCTGAAAGTGAGCAAGTTGAATTCTCAGTGATGCCAGAGCATCAATGACTTTTCTAAGAGCAAATCCTACCTCTGTTTCCAAAGAACTTAACCTGGTTCCTGAAGTTCTTTTTGCCATGACATCCCACCTCCATAAAGCTTTTGAGGTAACTGCAAAATCCCCAGAAAAATTTACAAGGGAAAAAACCCCAAAATATTACAAAACAATTCTAATTCATATGAAACTCACACCCCTAACCTCAGTAACAGTAAATCCCAATCTCAACAATCACCCTGTGAAGGTTATTT
This sequence comes from Bucorvus abyssinicus, assembly GCA_009769605.1. Taxonomy (NCBI): domain Eukaryota; kingdom Metazoa; phylum Chordata; class Aves; order Bucerotiformes; family Bucorvidae; genus Bucorvus; species Bucorvus abyssinicus. The sequence goes on from CM020063.1 coordinate 4,784,711, forward strand.
TCCTCCATGCTTCCAACAAGGTTACCGATGAAATAATTCACGAGACCGAACACTGAATTTTGAATAGGTGAGAGAACCAAAATATCCCTCATGTACTGAAAAAAATCCTGTTCATTAATTGTACCATAAATGTGTCAAATATTTGCTAAAAAATAAAATGAATGGTATTTCACTTCTGCTGGTATTTTTGTGTGAATTGGTTGTTGAAAAGCCTAAACCTACAAAGCTTAATTTTTTCAGATATTTAGCTACTAAACACATTCGGAGCGGGTTGGTCAGCCAAGATGTTTGTGAGTAAAACAGATGACAAATTATGGTTTCAATAAAAATAATTTTTAATTAAAATATTTATTCCTATAGAAAAGTCTGTCTTAATGAAAAACAGGTTTTTCACTGAAAACAACATTTCAAATGAAAATAGACACAGAATAGATGTGTTGTTACACAGAGTTGAGTCTGAGCACAGGGGAAGATGAATGATTACTTTTGTAGTCTGAGGGGAAGAACTGAAAGATCAACAAGGGAGGCAGAAGGGTGATCAATGGAAGTGATGACTAAGCCAGTTTTATTTCTAGCAATGGAGGTGGAAGGAAAAACAAAGACAGAGTTAGGAGATACTACACAGGCATAAGTGTCAGAATTTAGAGTCTGAATATGGAGGTCTACCGGCTTTTGAATTAAACCATCCATCAGCGTGGTGTCTTCCAAAGGACATGAAGCAAAAGCTGCTTCATAAACACCTTCCCACTGACAACATTCTTGAACATTACAATCTGGGAAACAGGTCGTCCTCTGACAGAGTTTCCAACAGCACTGACTTTGGTCAAGGAAAGGATAAAAATAAACGCTTAACTTCATCCATCCGTCACAGATACAGAACTAAACAACCCTCAGTGTGATAGTAACTTACTAGCTCCCAAATTTTAATGTTTTCATTCTCTCCATGATTAAGTTGAAAGCGATATTAATTATCCCTGATTTACAGGAGGGATCTTAAACATGTTTAGAGTAGGTTTCTAATTCCCACAGAGTTCAGTTCTTTTGAGGGTCTGGGGGTATAGATCTGTACAGTTCAATGGAGCATCACAACGGAGTGATCTGAATCGCTGCCAACGGAGCCTGCTTGCAAGCAGGGCTTAATAGCACAGGCACAGCACCGTCCTAATGCTGTGATGGTGCTTCCAGCCCTGAAATTGAGCTCCTGCATCCTGTGGCATTGGTTTGTTGTTTGTTTTTGGGTTTGGGGTATTTTTTTATGGTCACACCAGCTCAGAATAATGCTAGCTTGGAAAGTGCTGCGCTCTGTAAAGCAGCATAGATTTAAATAGCTTTGCGTTGGTCACCCTTCAGTAAGACCAAATCTGGCTTTATGACTCTGACACTATTATCCTAATGGATGGACTACTTGTCTCTAAGGAGCTGGATAGACAGTTCCTTCGGCTTTATCAAGCTTACCTGTGTATTTGTTTAGAGATAAACACATCCTCAGATGCTTCTTAGAACTCTGTCTGAGGCATTAATACAGATAGAGATTCTGGGGAAAAAATAAACCAGAAGAATTCTTGCTGAATTTCTAGACAAAAAACATTCTCAATGCCATTAACAAAGAAAAAACGAGGGGAAATAATTCTACTCTCCTTTCTTTGAAACTTGTGAATACCTCTAGACAGAGGTTCTATAGAACCGTTTAATATGACAACAGGACATTAGACAGGAGTCAAACTTCAGAGTGCAGCCCTTAGTAATCAACAACTGACTTGAGCATTAAAGAACTAACTTTTCCATTAAGTAACAGCCAATAGATTGCTGCAGTCTTATATTGTCTCTGTTCCAACGTCCTAGTTTTCTCCAACTGCTAATTTAAAATGCTTTTCACTGTTGCAAAGGCGTAGTTAACTGCGAAGGAACAATTTTATTGCCCTAAAATAGTAATATATTTGCATTCATTACTAAGAGTCTTAAAACCTATTACTGATATAAAAGAGAGGATAACAACATGAAGGGTTTGAAGGGCAGTGGATAATAGTCTGAAAAGGGCTCTGAAATGCCTGAAGTATCAGACATAAAATAGGAATGATAAACAAGTTCATTATTTGTTAGTGATGGTTTTGCTGCAGGGAACATTTTTTTAATATTATTTTTTTCCTTTTTAACATTTTATGGAGAATATATTTCAGTCCTATGCTGGGCATAAATTAAACATGTTTTACCCAGCTGTTCAGTTAAGAAATAGCAAGAACTAATGAGCTGTACAGTGGTAAAGCTGTTAAGCCAATGTGAAAGGTCTCTACAGGGCCATCTGCGAAGTAAAAACCAGAAAAGTCCACTTTCCAAAGCCATTTACTCCTTCTCACACGTTTGGGTTGAGCTCAGCTCTATACCACCTTGAGGTATATGTGATCAGCAGAGGCAATCATATCTTGACTGTTTGGCAACCATAAAGGGAAAACATAACTATAATGTGAAGGGACATAGAGATTCCTTAAATTAAAAGTATGCTTCTAAATCCTTCATTCTGACAGATTTTAGATCAACTGTTTAGTGCTTGATTTTGTAGGTCCTGACTGGTTATCACTCTTAAAGGATTTGTTCAGCTTCTAGGTAGAATTGTTCAGCTTCTCCAGAAATCAAGCCAGTGAGGGTATCTGGCCTGCTGAGAAGTTTGTATTTGAAAACGGTATTTCCTTTGGAGCACCTTGGCATAGATGGGTGGTTTTCAGATCATGTTTGAAGTTTAACATAGTCGGATAGAGATTCCTCTTTCTTCCTTGGAAATTTTCTTCCTAATGTATTGGCTGATTCATTTGTCTTCATTTTCACTCATGAAAACTTGGGATTTCCACACAAATGATTTTAAACATAAGAGAAAACACAACGGGCAGCTGCAGATACTTGAAGTCCAAACTAGACATCTTCATTGCCTTCTTTACTGATTTCAGTTTGAATGGTTGAATTCTGCTCATTTCAGTCTCTCTAGCAGTTGAGATTGAAAAGCTATCAACGTTATTTCCTTAAACTATTGCACAGTGTTGCTTCTCAAATGGTTACAGCTTCAAAATCAATAGCTCATCCAATCCTTACATATTCCTAGGTTTTGAAACTGTGAACACTCAATAAAGCCCAGCCTTTCAGCTCCTCCTGGGAAGAAGTTGAAAAGACAGTTTACCAGAGCAGCTTTTCTTAAAGAATGCTCTGCAGAGATGGGCAGAGGTTGTTTAATTGAATCATCTTGAGATTAGATACCAAGAGTTTCACCATTAGAAATCTAAACGGAACCCGATGCTATATCAGGTCACTGCAAGGATGTACTCCACTTCTATTTCCACCCTTGAATGTGAAGAATAAACTCACATTTTAGTGGGTGTGTGTGGGGGGGTGTTTTTCCATATCTGATTTAATTTATCATGTTTGACTAACCCCCAAAGTTTCTGTGATACCTAATAGAGTGGGATCCAGTTTGCCTATGATTTTTCAGTACCACTGCATCTTTTTTCATCACTAGCACTATTATCATCATCATTCCTGTTATTGTTGCAGTTGTTATCATTAAAACATTCTTATCCAAAAACAGAAGAGCTATCAGCATAAAAGTCTTAAAAATGAGTAAGTGCTTAGTTGGTGCCTGACCTAAATTTTAGACACCCTTTATAGCTGATGAAGAGAAATTCACCTGATCTTGTTTATAAATTCACTTTAGAATAAGATGAAACTTTCCCTAGCAAGCTTAGAGTTAGAGGTCACCACTTCAGGTGTTTTTTCTGGATGACAGAAATTCCACCCATCAGTTCCAGGTGACAGTCTGTTTCCAAAGCAGTCTCAGGCACCTTTTTTAATCCTCCCATGCAACACACCCAAGAAGTTTTTTGTAGTGTTATTAGAATGCAGAAACATTTTCTGCTGTGTTTCTGATTTCACAAACTTCACAACATGTATTATTAGGCTGTCACAGAACAGCCCTGTGAATTTGTAGTTCTATGACCAACAACAAGGAAAAGAAGCTATGAAGGACCATCCTCTTCCTTTAAAATAGCTAGTCATATGGTGAAGGTGATAGTGAACTGTGGTGAAAGACAAAGACAGATAGGAAGAAAGATAAAATGAAGAAGGAAAAGAGAAAGGAAAAGGAAAAAAAAACAAACAAGGAAAAGGAAAAGGAAAAGGAAAAGGAAAAGGAAAAGGAAAAGGAAAAGGAAAAGGAAAAGGAAAAGGAAAAGGAAAAGGAGGAAAAGGAAAAGGAAAAGGAGTTCAAGCCAGTTGGCAGCCGGTCACAAACACTGTTCTCCAGGGCTCAGTGTTGGGGCCTGTTCTCTTGAACATCTTTATCAATGACCGGGATGAGGGAATCGAGTGCACCCTCAGTCAGTTTGCAGATGAAAACAAGTTAGGTGGGTATGTTGATCTGCCTGAAGGTTGGGAGGCTCTACAGAACGATGTAGACAGGCTGCATTGGTGGGCCGAGCCCACCTGTATGAGGTTCAACAAATCCAAGTGCCAGGTCCTGCACTTGAGCCACAACAACCCCGTGCAATGTTACAGGCTTGGAAAAGAGTGGCTAGCAACTTCCTAGGGAAAAGGACGTGGGGGTGTTGGTCGACAGTGACTGAAGATGAGCCAGGTGGCCAAGAAGGCCTACAGCATCCTGGCTTGTATCAGCTATAGTGTGGCCAGCAGAACCAGGGCAGTGATTGTCCCCTTGTACTGGGGCACTTGTGAAGCCACACCTTGAATACTGTGTTCAGTTCTGGGTCCCTCACTCCAAGGAGGACATGGAGGTGCTGGAGTGTGTCCAGAGAAGGACAAAGAAGCTGGTGTAGGTTCTAGAGAACAAGTCCTTTGAGGAACAGCTGAGGGACCTGTGGTTGTTCAGCCTGGAGAAAAGGAGGCTCAAGGGAGACCTTCTCGACTCCTTAGCTATCTGAAAGGAGGTTGTATTGAGGTTGGGGTCAGTCTGTTCTCCCAAGTAACGAGTGATAGGACAAGAGAAAATGGCCTCAGCTTGTGCCAAGGGAGATTTAGGTTGGACATTTGGAAAAATTTCTTTGCAGAGGGGCTTGTCAAGCATTGGAACAGACCACCAGGGAAGTGGTGGAGTCCCCATCCTTACAAGTATTTAAAAGACATATGGATGTGGCGCTTAGCGACATAGCTTAGAGGTGACCTGGCAGTGCTGGGTTAACGGTTGGACTCAATGATCTTACAGGTCTCTTCCTAACAAAAGGATTCTGTGATTCTGGGATACAGGTAGAGTAGAAACAAACCAACGCAACATTTCCATAAAGATTAGTCCGGTTTTGTTACTATAACGTTACAGTTGATAGCTCATTTCTATTTTCTTCTGACCTAGCACTGTTTTTTATTTATTTATTTTTAACAGAAAATGAGTTTGTCATTATGTGAGGTGAAAGAAGGAGCAGATGTAAATGATGTGCGTACAACACTACAGTTGTGACTGGAACAGAGATGACCTTGGCTAACTCTTTGGATGAACCGTTCGTGATAATCAGCCTCGCTGTAGTTATGGTCAGGTTCAAATCATTACATAACTCCTATAAAAAGACAAAATAGAAGATTCAAACATCTTTAAGAAATCAGTCTCCCAAGACAGGGTGCCAGGGGCTAAAACGTATGGACTGTGGTCATGCTGTATAACGTGGTAGGACTGAGGTTAACACAGTCATAGATGGATCACCCAGTCTGCAAACAGTGATTCCTCATAAATCATTATGAAAAATAGACTGACTGTGCCAGTTCATAAATTCAAGGCAAGTGTCTATTTCCATAAGGCCCAAGCAGACAGACAGTGTTAGGGATGCAAACATGCTACCACCACATGCAGTAGTTAATGTGTTAGCATTTTAACAAATTGAGCCACTTCACTGGCCTATTTATCAGTTCAAGCTATTTAGAAAATGTTGCTACCATATGTTGTCCATTGAAATGAATGCTAAACACTGCATTTATAAATGGTAATTTATGACTCATAAACGTCTCTGCTATTAGAGTCATTCTGCCACTGTGAATGGAATTGATAGCAGTTTCTGCACTTCATGTTTTGTTTTTTCACTCCCCTCATTTCAGGGATATTGTTGGTATTAAAGCTTTAGTGCCTCAAAGAGGATGTTATTTAAAAGACTGTGTCTATCAGGGAGAGGTTATTTTTGTGTGCTATCCACCCTGTAAATTGACTTCAGCTTTTGAGTAAAGTTTTAGGACCTCTGGAATATGCAAAGTGACCAGTTTTCAGTTATTAAAAAAATTATTTAAAAACCAAATAAGCAACCAAATGAGTTCCCCGTTTCCCTCTTCCTTCTCCTCCCTGCAAAGCCATTTACCAGTCTATATTTACCTTAGTATAGAGAAGTTGAGCCTGAAGTTACATCCTCTTAAATCCCTCTCATGGCAAAATGCAAATGTTCAAGCAGATTTACCTAAACCATTTTGCTGATTCTTAGCCTTGGAATTAATTTTGGTCAAAATTCTTGACTGGATCTTTTAAATATACGTTATAAAAATCTTACCTATGTGCTTTCTCCTGAATACTACTTCTTATTGATAAAGAGTCTCGTAGTAGTTCTTGTTCAAAACTCTGAATTTATCAGAAAGGGTAACTTTTACTGAGTGGGTTGATTACAAATTCCAAGGTGACTTTTAGCCCTAAATTTTCAGAGAGAGCTTTTGGAGTGCCACTCAAAAGTGGAAATAATCACTAAGATTTATGCATCCAGAAGTTTGGTGAATATAATTTCCCACCATGGAAAAGACCTTAAAGTATCAATTCATCCCGTGTATCTCACACAGATCTTCACATGGTATGGGTTGCTCTCAAGAAGGGGCTAAAGAAGGAGCTGTTTGAGTTAATACAGACCAGATACTTGATTTTTAAGTAGCTCAAATTAGGTAAGTGGAATTTCAACCTGGGAAAACAGTCTTTCATTTGTCTAATGCTTCTGTACATATATCCAAAGGCATCCAAGGAAACCAGATTTGTGTCTAGAAGGACCGTCTCAAAATCTATCAGCTGTTTGGAAGTACAAATCTGATACACATAAGCACAAATACACTACTAATTTTGAAAATTTCCCCAAAACATGGGGATTATTTCTGTAAAGTTGCCTGTGTTACCTACACTGAGGAAATATGTACAATTATGATTATGCCACCAGTTAGTTTTGAGGCACCCTTAATGCAGACATGCCACACTGCACTGATACAAAGATGTATTTTGCACAGAACAGTGCAAGTCCCCAACAACAGTCCCCAGACTCCATCGAATTGTGCCTCTGACCAAGCAATATCATTGCCAGGCATCCAACTACCATCTTGGTGTAGGAACATTATTTACGCCTTGTTACTGAAAGAGTTTTGAGTGTATTATCTGTAAAAAACCTGATACCACTCTACTCAACGCTTGTCAGGCCACACTTGAAATACTGTGTTCAGTTTTGGTCCCCACTACACCAAAACCGATGTGGACAGGCTTGAGAAGGTCCAGTGAAGGGCCATAAAGATTATCAAAGAACTGGGAAGCTGCCATATGAGGAAAGGTTCTCAGAACTGACTTGTTCAACCTTGACAAATGAAGACTTATGGGAGATCTTCTCACCATGTTCCAGTATTAAAAGGGTGGCTACAAAAAAGATAGGGACTCCCTTTTTAAAAGGAACCACATAGAAAAGACAGGGGGTAATGATATACAAGTTACTCCTGAGAAGATTCTGATTCAGCACAGGAGCGAACTGTTTCACAATGAGAACAATCAGCCACTGAAATAACATCCCCAGGGTAGTGGTGGATTCCCCGATATTGGACACTTTTAAGATTTGGCTGGACAGGGTGCTGGGCCAACTTGCCTAGACAGTGCTTTTGCCAATAAAGGTTGGACCAGATGATCCTTGAGATCTCTTCCAACTTAGGATTCTGTGATTCTAAAGAGCCACTCAAGTAAATCTTCATGTCTTATTTGGCTGGCTACGAGGCAGGCTGAGTTACAAAGGATGACATAAGATTTCATCTTTTGAGTCTTTTTTCGCATATGGCCTGTGTGACTACTGGCAAGTCATTTGGTCCACCATACGTTATTCAGTTGTAGAATAGGGATAATAATTCATTCTTATCTCAGAGAGGCTGTGAAGAAAAAAGTCTATACCTGAGTGTGACATATTCAAATATTATGACTGTCATAGTCAAGGAAAAGTATGGGTAGAAAATCATTAAACCAAATGATCAGAGCTTTAGGTCAGATACTCATCTCAGCGAGAATCTAGTTCTTAATTTAAGGATTTTGGTAATAGCATCTTAAAAACACCTGGCTCAAGGTCTTGAAAACTTCCATATCTAGAATAATCCCCTCAATAGCCTCTATTATTAAAAATAAATGTAAAAAGATGAAATCTGCTTTTAGGGGTTGCAAGTGCATAGGATGTTGAAAACAAGGTTTCATTAAAAACAGGATGCGTGGAACAGGTAAAACAAAAAGCAGCTATTAAAGGAATATATTATCAGTGGCAAAAATATTAAGCCATATTGCAACATTTACAAAGAAATGTCTTCAAAAGATCTTCTACAAACATGAATTCGACCTAAAAATTAGACCTCCCCTGCAAACCACAACATATTCTATCAGTGGAACACGAAAAAACAAAATGACTTGTCCAACATGCTGACTTTCAGATGGGAAAATCCAGAGCAGAAAGCAAGGCTGGAGATCCCTCTTGCTCAATTTTAACAAGCATTTTGGGACGTTATATGCTGTGCTTCTGGCTTGCACTGTGAGTCTTATGGCTTTTACAGCTGATGTGGAGTCCTGTGTGGTCAGCAAATGAGTGAGAGTGTTGAAGGAAATGGAATTGCTATCATGAAGTTTTACTTCCTCCTTTTAAGTGTTGTTAATTGTTCTGTGGAAATGCCAGTTTGGGCTTGTTTCTTCAGTTTTTCAGGAAACTTTTGCCCCTTTATCCCATTTGAAAGAAAAGCGCTTTTTTGAGTTCTCAGCAGGAAAAAAAAAGTTGGGATTTCCATTGAAATGTTTCATTTTGAGTCCATGTTTTATTTATTTTTTATTCAAAACAACAACTGTTTGTTTATTTGTTTTAAAGCTTATGAAATGCCAAAACAATTCATCTATTTATTTTGCAAAGGCTAAATTAAATCCAGACTCGAGAGCTTGACTTTCAGAAGTGCAGGTCACTTACTGCTCTGGCTAAAGTAAAAATCAAGTTAATGAACTCAACACCTCTCACTCATGAAAACGTTACTTAGAAATGTTTGTCTTTGTTTTAATAAGTCTGTTAAAATATTTTCATCCAGTGACTGAAAAAAAGGACACCCTCACTTTTTAAAGAACCAGTTAGAAATCTGGTCTGTTTGTTATGTATTGCTAAATTTGAGCATTAATACTTCACCGCCAGTGTGATTTTCATTCAAAATCAATAAAAATTAAAACCAACAGATGGCAGGTGTTAAAGAATATTTTCTGGCAAAGGAACTGCTTTTCAGCTGAACAGAAAAATTGGAAATCTTATTTATATTAGTTCTAACTTGGACCCGCTCTTAGAGAGCTTCTGTGCTGCAACTGCCTTCTTCTATGGTCCTTTCCAATTCAGAACTACTCATGTGTGTGAGGAGAAAAGGACATTATTGTGCTGTTGAAATGGGGTAAAATACTGAAGCATAATAATTCCAGTGCAATTTGGCATTTTTTTATACTCAGTGTTTTATGCTTATGTTTCCAGTAGAAATGCCATATAAAAAAAAACCAGAGAATAAGTTAGATATCAGCTTATTAAAGTGAAATTCTGTTTCATTCTGAACAAGGTAACAAGGATTTGAACATACACAGTTTCAGTATGCTACAGTGACTTCTGATGTCTAATAAAGTCAACGGGGAGAAATGGACCTTTGAAAAGAATCATTAATTTTATCTATTTTCACTGTCCAGAGAGGATGAGGTGAACTGCACCTTAGCCTGCCTGCTCCTAAACTGACAGCAAAGGGAACCTCAGGTGACTAACATAGGTGTATAGATCTGGAGTTTAATCTTTTTTCTTTTTATAAGCTAAATTCCAGAAAAAAAAGAGAGGTTTCACATCCTTGATATTTCTCACAATAGTCATAAGCCATAGAAGCATCTAGGGTAAGATTGAAAAAACAGACTTCTTTTTTTAGAATTATTTAAAAATCCTTGAAAGCTGAATCTGACCTTAAAAATTAATAAATATGTAAATAAATAATAATTTTAAAAGTAATAGAAAAGATAATGACATGACTGGAATATGAGTGTCAATGAATTTTCCTTAAAATCCTGCTCTTTATAAAAATTATCTAGCTATTTTAAAGACAGATGTAAGCTTTAGAATCACGGAATCACAGAATCATCTGGTTGGAAGAGACCTTTAAGATCATCGAGTCCAACCGTTCAGCCTACACTACCAGGGTCCCTAAACCATGTCCCTCAGCACCACATCCACACGTCTGTTAAAGACTTCCAGGGATGGGGACTCCACCACCTCCCTGGGCAGCCTGTTCCAAGGCTTCACAACACTCTCTGCAAAGAAATTTTTCCTGATAATTAACAAAAATTTCCTGTGGCACAACTTAAGGCCATTTCCTCTTGCCCTGTCACTTGTCACATGCGAGAAGCGACCAACCCTCACCTCCCTACAACCTCCTTTCGGGTAGTTATAGAGAGCGATAAGGTCTCCCTGCAGCCTCTGTTTCTCCAGGCTAAGCAATCCCAGTTCCCTCAGTCGCTCCTCATAAGACTTGCTCTCCATCATTGCATCATGGAAGAGCCATCCACTAGACTGACTGTGGAAATGGACAGTCTGCTGAGAAAAGAAAGAACCCACTCAAATGCGTACCTTAACAATTTCCAGAATTCTATTGCCAACTCCACAGGGAATGTCTGTGGTCCTGGCAAATCTTAGGGTATACACACAGGCTTCTAAATACAGATTTACAAGTTTAATTTTAGGGGTGATTTTTGTTTCATCCTGGCTTTTGAACACAAGCAGGATGCTGATATAGGATTTATCTTCTTTTCCCAAACAACACAATAAAGTCTTTTTTTACCATTTCTATTACCAATTAAGTAGAGAGTGATCTGTAAATATTTTCTGCTATTAATGCTAATTTCCCAACACAATTGTTCACTATAGTAGTTTTATTAAATGAAAAGAAGCCATGGCAAACAGAAAATGAAAAAGAACACATTTTTATAACTTTTCAAGTAAACATTTCTCACTCTTGTCTCATTTCGAAATAACTGAAACTATCCATTTTCAAAAGCTGAAGCTGTGTTTCAAGGTGGAATCAAATCTTTAAAGTATGAAGGCAAAGATCTGTTCCACATCAACCTAATTTGTCTTTGAGCAAACAGCGGCCTTTCAGAATCTCATTTTATTCTCTTTGAAGCACCTCTTGGTAGTCCCATGAATAGGCATTCCAGTCCATCTGGCCATCGTCGTTAACAATTACTGGAAACCAGAAACCAAAGGAAGGCCCTAAGAGTAGGCAAGCTCATAATGAGACTTTCCTCAACATGTCAAAATCTGTTAGAAACTTAGAAACTTCAGTGTCTGAAATTCTTGAGCTAGATATTTATATTTAACAGTGATTTTTTTTTTTCTGATAGCAATATTACTTTGAGGAGCCCAGGCTAGCCTTGAGCTGAGATCAACTTGTAGCACCAACAGCATTCCATGGCATATTAACTGCATGTTGCGCAAAGGTGAAACCGCTCTCAATTCCTCAAAACCTGTCCTCTGACAGCCTCCTTTGGTACCCTCACTTCTTGCATTAGGAGATACAGTAGCAGTTTTTCCCCTCTCATCGTCTCCACATCACTCACATCTTTATAGATCATTGTGCTGGTCCCCTCAGCTGCTACTTTTCAGGTTGAAGACTCTCGCATATCTCAGTGACTCCACATGCGAAACCCATTCTCCACCTTCCACTTTATCTGACTGTTGTTCTCTGCCCCTCCTTGACTGAGACACTGAGAGTGATGAGATTTTGGGGCATAGAAACAGTGATGCTAATTCAGCACAAAAATTCCTTGCTAGTCAAGCCAATTTATTACTGACAGCTGACAGGATTTTCATTGCAGATGTTTTCAGTTTAGGGATTGTTACTATACCCGCTGGAAAACCATTTCACAGACAGATACTCTCCTGCATTAGAGCTTGTCCCCAAAAACTTCCTTAATTTAATTTGTTTCGCTTCAATAAGAAAAGCTGAGAAAGAAAAAAAGAAATAAAACTTATAAATTAAAATATAGTTTTCCTCTTATTTGTAAACTAGTCCCTCCATTGCTGGGAGAATGAGAGGCTGAATTAATTCTTCCTGCGCAAAGATGTGCGTCTTTTTTGGGGTTTGAGGTCATATCACAAAATCATAATTATTTCCTCTGAGTCTTTTATTTCTTTCTTGCTTGGCTGAAGAAAATGTTCTATGTCTTAGCCAAAATAAGATATCCTTATTTGTAGTCCTGTTACGATACTTGACTGCCAAGTACAAGAACCAGTAACAGGGTGGTCTAACATGGTATAGATGCACTGGTATTACCAACCCGTATGCTGGCAGATGGTTATATAGCTTACCAATAAATTTAGAGATAAAAGAGTAATTAATTTTGGCTTTGAAAGGTACAGCAATGGAGGAGTTCCCAAAAGCCACTGCTGAAAGCTGGAATTTTGACATAAAATAGAGATATTTACAGAGATTTACATAGGAGTGAGTAATTTTCTTTATGGTCCTTTGGCTTTCTTTATACTTGCAAAGTCCATACACACTTGTAGGGCATAAATCATAGATTCAGACCTGTTGGAAGGGACTTCTGGAAGTCTTCTGTCCAAACCACCTCACAAAGCACAACCAATTAGATGAGGTTGCTCAGTGCATTGCCCAGTCAAGCTTTGAATATCTCCAGCAAAGTATGTCTCACCATCCCCCTAGACAACCTGTTAAGTGCTTGACCACCCTCATCATCAGCCACAATATTTTCCGAATATATAACCAAAATTTTCCACATCAAACTTTCATCTATTACCTTCAATTCTACCCCAGTGTAACTTCAAGAAGTCTGACTCCACCTTTACTACACTCTCCCATCAGGCAGTAGCAGACAGCAGTGAGATCCAACTTAGCCTTCTCTTAAAGCTAAATAAACCTAGTTTTCCACCTTCTCCTTGCGTCTTTTGAACTCTACTCCTTTAATCATCTGCTCACACAGGAATGCAGCTAGCCACCTTCACCACACAGCCGCAATGGTGACTCCTGTTCAACCTCTTGCCTAATCAGAACACCCAGCTATTTTTCTATGAAATAGTATTCTATTCAGTCCGCTCCCCATCCTGACAGCTAAATAGATTGAGACAGATTGCTCCTACAAGCAGCTATTTTTCTCCATAAACTGTAGAGGGAATCTAGAGTGATTAGCTTAAACATAGCTCTCTACACTGAAGAGGCGTAAACTCTTCCAAATTGCTGCACTTGGTTGGCAGAAAGTTTGATTCTCTGGAAGAGATGTTGATATTGTTAGGTTAGAATTATGAAGAGTTATCATAGACAGACAGTAAGGAGTGGGAAGGCATAAAAGCATCAGCAAAGATTGCCTTCCTTCTTAGGCTTTTGCTTAGATTTATCTCTGGACATTAAATCATTTCCTAGGAACTTGACACAGGGCTAAGATTCTGAGAACAAAATATTATCTTGCCTGTTGTTTGACCGTTTAGTGCAAAGCTTGTAAATAAAACAAATTATGCTTAGAATAAACATGGATTCCTTATCACTGATTTTTTCTTTGTCCTTTTAGGACAGTGTCACTCTTAGGCGACACTGACATCAAAATTAAACAGTAAATTAGGAACAATAGTGAAACCGTATTTTCATTTTCTTTCAACTTCAATTTTCCCTCCCCATTTTCCTGAATCTATTGCAAACTCTTTTTTTTTCTCCAGTTCCTGGCTCAGAACCAAAGAGGAGCGCACTGAGGAAAGGCAGCCTGCTTCCTATTGAAAGCAGCTGGTTTAAGAACAGTCAGACAATTTGCCATCATAAACATCTACCCAATCCTTTTGTGAATTTTATTTTCTTTCATTCAAAATCACTCTATAATTTCATAATGATAGAATGATAATGGCATAGCAATAACCTTTTTACATATTCAGCAGGTTGCTACCTAGCAAAAAACATCTTACACATCAGTTAAAGTGATAGGCATATATTTCAGTGAAAGATTTTTCCTCCATCTGTTCAAATGGTGCATTTTCCAAATAAACTCTCACTAAGCTTGGTGTCTTAGGAAAAAATAAAAGATGTATTAAAAAAAAAATTAGCATCACTCTGGTACTTACTTAGCTGGGGAACACATGACTCTGCTTAGCACAAAGGCTAAGTTCTTAGGCAAAGAACTATGTGGGATGTGTCAGCTTTGCAACACAGTGGTCACTCCTTCAATGTAGACCAAGAAGAGAAGCTATAGAGCTCATCCTTCTTCATGATGTAATTAAAGGCCACAGAAACTTTCACACAGCTCTGCTAGAGCAGGGTGAGAAATGAGGATGGAGAAATGGAAATAAAATCTCAGAGGTAGTCTACATCATTCTTACAGGACCTGACGAGATGCATCCCACAGTCCTGAGGAAATTGGCTGATGTAGTTGCCAAGACAGTCTTCATGATATTTGAAAAGTCCTGGCAGTCAGGTGAAGTCCTCAGTGACTGGAAAAGGGGAAACATTGCACTCATTTTTAAAAAGTGGAGAAAGAAGGACCTTGGTGACTACTGATCTCTCTGTGCCTGGGAAGAGCAGGGAACAGACCCTCTTACAAGCTCTGCTAAGGCACATGGGGAACAGGAAGGTGATTTGAGACAGCCAGCATGGCTTTACCAAGAGCGAGTCTTGCCTGATTGACCTAGTGGCCTTCTACAATGAGTTGACTGCAGCAGTGGACAGGGGAAGAGCTATGGATGTCATCTACCTGGACTTCTGTAAAGCCTTTGACATGGTCCCCTACAACATCCTTCTCTCTAGTTTGGACAGATATGGATTGGATGAGGAACTGGCTTAATGGTCACATCCAGAGGGTAGTAGTCAATGGCTTGATGTCCAGTTGGAGGTCAGTGACATGTTGTGTCCTTCAGGGGTCTGTACTAGGACAAGTGCTGTTTGTTTAATATCATTTAATTCATCAATGATAGACAGCAGGATTGAGTGCTCCCTCAGCAAGTTTGCAGATGACACAAAGCTGAATGGTGCAGTTGACACCTCAGAGGGACGGAATGCCATCCAGAGGGACCTGGACAAGCTGGAGAAGTGGGCCTTTGTGAACATCGTGAGGTTCAACAAGACCGAGTGCACCTGGGTTGGTTCAACCCCTGGTATCACTACAGGATGGGTGATGAAGGGTTGAAGAGCAGCCCTGAGGAGAAGAATATGGGGGTACTGGTGGGTGAAATACTGGACATGACCTGACATTGTGTGCTGGCAGTTCAGAAACACTTTGTATCCTGGGCTGCATCAAAAGAAGCATGGTCAGCATGTCGAGGGAGATGATTCTGTCAATCCACTCTGCTCTGATGAGACCCCACCTGGAGTACTACATCCAGCTTGGGGCCCTCAGCACAAGAAGGACATGAACCTGTTGTAGCGGGTGATTATGAGGGCCACAAAAATCATGAGAAGGGTAGAGCACCTCTGCTATGAGGACAGGCTGAGAGAGTTGGGGTTGTTCAGCCTGGAGAAGAAAAGGCCCCATGGTGACCTTATTGAAACCTTCCGGTACTTAAATGGGGTTTATAAGAAGGATGGAAGACAAGGCCTCTTGTGACAGGACAAGCACTGATAGTTTTAAACTAAAGGGTCTCTCTGTGTGTGTATGTGTGTGTGTGTGTGAGATTTCGACTAACTAGAAGGAAGAAATTGTTCATGTTGAAGGTGTTCACATGTTGCCCAGAGAGGTGGAAATAATCCCTGGAAATATTTCAGGTCAGGTTGGCCCCTGGGGCTCTGAGCAATCTCCTCTAGTTGCAGATGTCCCTGCTGACTGCAGAGGGGCTGTACTAGAAGGCTTTGAAGGTCCCTTCCAGCCCAAAACAGTCTATGATTCTACTTGTCTATGTTTCTACCACCAACAGTAAAGCCAGTCCTGGAGTCACAGGTGCAGAGCAGGCAACCCAATTTAGGGCTCTGTGGGCCAGTTCAGGTCTGTACGAGTATTGCTACGCCAGCAAACATGGTAGCAGTGCTCCAGGAACACAGCTGGAAGAATTTTGTTGTTTACCAGACAACTCTGTGTTTAGGTCAGGGGACACAGTAGCAACCAGAAAAAGACAAATTTGAGCAAGGGACATAAAGTCCCAGACCTACAAATGTAACAACTCTATCCTGACCCAGGAGAATAGCAACAGCAACAGGGTTCCAGGATTTCTTTAAACGCTTGGTCCTAATTGCTGGTCTAAATCAGAGCCACTAACTCAAAATGGTACTTAATTCTCAAATCTTCACTATTTCCAGCTACCTTTCTAGATGATTTTTTTTTTCTCTTTGTTGACTAAAAAAAAAATAATGGATTTGTGAAAGAAGTTCCAAAACAACTCCTCTAACTTTGCTTTTTACTTCATGGCATCTTTGCTGTTCATTCAACCTTTATAATTCATTGGCCTCCTTAAAGCTCCTTTATTTTTCGGCTGTGTCTCATGCTTTTTAGTTTCCCACCCCTCCCAGTAAACACTGCTGTGTCCCCCTATCCTGAAGCCCTCAAACCTGAAAGGATAGCTTTAATTTCACTTTGCTTTCCTTTAATAATAATAAACCACCCACAAACACAGGCAAACTTTTGACTTGATTTAAAGCCAGCTCTCTGATGTGTCTCCAGCTTTGCCTTCTGACTTTCTGGCTGTGCAGATGTAAATTATTCAGTGAGGGGTGTTGTAGACATGCCTCCTTCATTAACGTCAGTGAGACTTGTGAGGCTGAAGGCAAATCTACCCTCCCCACAGGCATCTCATGTTGGAAATTTACACTTTATGGCTGTCTAGTAGGACAATATATCACCACACTCTTCATAACTGTTATTCATTCTCCGGAAGGAAAAGAAAAAAAAAAAAAAAAAAGGCAAACTCTGGTGTTCTTTGCATTATACAGATCCTTTGCCACATAAAAAAACCCAAACCATAAAAATAAAAAATGTTTCTGCTAGTGTTTACCACTCAGTACCATCAAAATGGGAAAGGCGAAGAAGAGCCCAAAAGTGTGTGCAATTTGTGATGTTGTAATTAATCACAGATAATTGCTTACAGTCTGTGTAGTACCTACTAAGTGATTTTGTAAAACATGGCTAGACCACAGATGTGATCCAGTTGGTGTTTTGTACCTTTTCCTAGATTTCACTGCTGAGTGGGTTGTTAGTTAAGACATTCACAGCCCACCACCAGTGCATCATGCGATCCACACCACAGCATTATTTGGCCCATGGGCAGTATAGTATCATCATTGTTGCAAAGCACAGCATAATAAGGCAGAGACATATACTAACAGTTTGGCGTAGCCAGATTCATCTGATTCATTTTAATGAACAACTAGGCCAGAAAAGCAAACCCAACCATCTGTGCTGCAAAGACACTGAATGCTGGAATTTTTTTTCCCTTCATCGTCATATTGCTATATCAGCACATGTGCTAACTTCAAACCTTTCCCATAACACATGTGCTCCAACTGCAATCATTTGGATGCAATTTGGTTTATGCTTCCATTTCCCCCCTGTTGATATGAGTGGGGCGGTTGTTGTTGCCGTTGGAAATGCTTTGACATCTCTGTCTCAATTTCTTAATGTTCTTCTCTGTGACCTTGTCCAATCAAATCTAACAGGTACTGGCACACGCGCTTCTGCCTTGATCTGAAAATACACACAATTAGGTGCTAGTCATTTGTGATTTGTTTTTGATGGTGCTTAAAAAATATGCATATAGCTTCCTAATGAGCTAAACAAACAGGCAGGGCCCTGTGGCAGAATGTGAGGGTGAAGGAAAAGGCATCTTACACGTTCTTTCATTGACTATTAAACTACTAAACTTGAATTAAAGCCAGGTGACCCACAAGCAAATGCAAACAAATAAAAAAGATCCTGGTCACATAAAAAATACAGCAGCAGTCTGAGAGATGGCAGTTCTTTCAGTCATTACTGCCTGGACTCATTTACCTCAATTTAGGCCCTCAATTTATGTTTCTCTTCATCCCAGACTTCCTTTGCAGCCGTGCAGAGGGAGAAAGGTCTCCTTAGCATCACCAAAACCACGTGTTCCATCCAAGATCTGACTCAGCCTTTGGAAACACTGCTTTGTCTCTCCGCCGCCCATGGGAAGAACATGGGGTGACCAAGCCGTGGCACCTCACTGAAAACCTTTGTTTTTGCAAGATGTGTTCAGAAGAACTATTATCCCCTCACAAAAGTAACCACAAAATTGCAGTGTCTAAGGGAACCCCACGGAGCCATCACTCTACCTGGCAGTATGGGCAGAGCAGCCTTTGGAGCCAGACACACTGCGGCCACATCAGTGAGTCCTTCCATCTGATGGAGACCTTTGCTAATGAAGCTTCCCTGCTTTAGGGGCATAAACGAGTACTTGTGCGTGGCTTTTCACTCGTCTGAGTGGATACATCAGCTCAATTGGCACTGACTCAGCGATGTCTCCAATTGCTCTAGGCAGACATAACCCTATTATTAAAATTAATATTGGGTTAAAATGAGGCATGAGCAACGGTGCTGGATGCACTGATTCATGCTAATTGCGATAACTCCATTTCTCTTTGCTGGGCCTGGGTCATTTGGAAGCTGATGTCTGTTCCATTAACAAACAAGGATGTTACAGTGCCACAGGGTGAAAGCATATTACAAGTGTTAAACTTATGGGCTGAGAGAGTGCAAACCAGTCTCAATAGTTGAATAATTTTGATTATTAGCTCTTTCAGGTGGCAGGATGCAAAGCCTGCGTATGGGGATTACGCGTGGGAAAAATAAAGCCTAGTTAATGGACAAAATGTGGTCAAGGTTAAAAATGATGGTAAAATTACATCTTTGTGCTCCTTCTGTGGTGCAAGGATCACTCTATAACATACTCACATGGATATGTCATGGCTGTGTGAGAAGTTTTAGGCACATCCATCATGTAACACATATTTCCAGAAGCCTCTTTACATTTATTCTGACATGAATATCTGTGCTTACTAGCCTACTGCCTCAGTGTTTCTTAGATCAAGCAGAGCTGGCTTCCTCATTTGTTGAACACCAGTTTTGGTCTCCATGCTTCCTAGAGAAGAATCTTCATTGCTGTAAATTCTTTTATTCTGATCCCTCTGGGATTTCAGTTGATGAGTAATTGTTGCTGGGTTTTGTTTTTACAGAAAAACACTGTTAAAATTATTGTGGTTAACAGATGTTAAGGTTTAAAGAGACTGTAGCAATTTTCTAATCCATCCTCTTGTGTGTCATCAGCTTGATAAGTTCTGTATCTATTCCGTCAATTTTAGATAGTAGCATACTTTTTATGCAGAGAGACCCGTAATGAAGCATTCCAGGAGAATCTGTTGTTCTCACAGCTGGAGCTAGGTGAAACCTCGAGGCTAAACTCACAAACAATCCCTCCAAAAAAGGTATATTTGGATTAGCTGAAAACCAAAGTCTGAGTAAAAAATTAGAATTCTCAAAGAGATCCACAGTATGTTGTTTTATTGAGAGAGTTGAAATGTTTCATTTTATCCTAACAGTTTAGATACCTGAACACAGATGTCTGTATCCATTTAAATACTTTGGAGTGCCTGTAAGATGCATCCTGAGCCGCTGAAGATCTGCACCTTTGCAGAGTGACAGCTGGAGTTTGGGTGTGGGGAAGCCCAGAGTATGTAAAAGTGCGCCATAATCCCACCCGGACCCAGAATATCTCAGTTCTTGTTTTCAGAATGTGTTTTTTTTTTTTTTTTTGAGTGTGTGTGTGTGTGTTTCTGTATCAGAAGACAGATACATAAACAAAAATACAAAAAGTGAATTTACCACATTTGAGGTCATTGAAAAATTCTGTTCTAACCAATGGTATTTTGGGCGTTCAGCAGATAAAACATTCCCACCTCTTCCTGCCTTGCAAAATGAAATAAACCCAAACTTTTTAATTTACTTTTCTCTCCCCAAATCTTTCCAGTTTACCCAAATATGAATCACCTAGTTCCAAGAGAGATATTAACAATGAACCCCATTTAGAGCTGCTCGTTTCTGCACGGATGTAAAGAGAGCCTAGATGAAAAACTGTGGTCAGATGCCTAACATTCAGCCAGCTAAATTGAGGTGAGATTAAAAACAACCTTACAGGCAGGGTTGCCTTCTACTTCTGAATAGCTTGAGGCAACAATTTCTGAAGGGCATTTGCAGTTCAGGGAAAATGGGAGGGGCGAGATTGTAATTAATTCTATGGTTTGGAGTAAATTACCTAAGACCCTAAACACTGTTTAACGATCTTGTGACGGAAGTGACAAATTTACAGCAGGAGAATTCAGTTATTTAGCTGATTATGTGGCTGATACAAATTAATGAAAATACCACAATAAGGGTTTATATAGTTACAATAGTATTAAAAGTTTATAACCACTTGCTAATTGGCATCATTAATGAAAATTAATGTGGTTACATGCACTCAAGTATTTCACTCCATAATGAGGAAATGAACAGTGACATGAAATATTGCTAATAATTAATACTACATATATTTTCTAAGACAAATCGTATGTCCAAAGCTTTGCCAAGAGAAGGAAGCATGATTATCCAGCCTGTGTGTAACATGTGGTGGTAACGAGTTAACATTCTAACTAGGTACGTTAAGAATAATGCTTAGTGATACAGATACATCAAAAAGAGATCCCGTGACACAGAAAAGTCAGTAACGGTGCTGAACCTGAGGCAGAAATTTCTCATACATCTCCCTTTGTCATATTGGACACGGTACTTGCTTCTCTCTGTACCTTGGATTCACATTTACAAATAGAGATCGTATCATTTCCCTCTCAGCTGCTGTAAAAAAAAGGTATATACAGGAAGAGGGGATATGCTTTGGCAGTAGAGATTTGTAACGGCAAAGGCAAGTTGCATCAAAGGACCTGCAGATCTTGTAGGTAGATCCTATAACAGCAGTAAAACTAGAATAATTTGTCAGGTACCTGGGCTCCCTGCACAGCATGTTTGGATCAGCGTCATATCAAAAGCATCCAATATGCGTGGTTCAGAACTACCTTGCAAGAAGTACGGAAGACAGGAATATGTATTCCAGATCTTACTCTTTTCTGAATCTTAGACATGTTGCTCAGTCTCTGGGATGTGCCATAACACATCACAGTCACAGTTCCAAACCTCGTTGGAACATATTTATTTATGACTTTTTTTTTTTTCCCCCCAAGGAATTGTCTTTTTTTTGATATTCATATTAGAGTTCAGTGATTAAAGCAAGCCTTAAAAAGTGGGTGGCCCAATTTTAATTTCCTCTTTTTCTTAAATTATTCAAATGTCATCTCCAGCTTCCTGGGAAAGCCTGCTAATAAATAGGATAAACTTGACTTTTTTATCAGCCGGGTGACACAGAGAATCAAGAGAAAACACTAGAACACTAGAGTCTATTTCTTACTGGACAACAGAGAACACAACCACCCATTCAGTGTTATTCCTTTTTCTTGGGTCTGATTAATTAATTTTAATTCCTTCCTGTAAAATTAAAATGGTTACAGAACAGAGAGCGCCTCTACCCTAATCTCATTTGTAACATAACCTGTAGAGTCCTTTCCCATCATGAACTGAGGAGGGCAGAAGCACTTACCTGGAGCCTTGTTGAATCTTTGCCATTTATAGCACAAATAATTTTCAAGATTTTTCAGATGTAAGAAGGGAAAAAAGACTCAATTCCTGCAGGGAGGAATTGAACGTCGATTTCCCTGTCCTGGAGGGCTGCTATAACCACAGAGTTACCGTTATAAAGACAGATTCTATCATTACTTTTTCAATCTCATTCTCTGAGGGAAGCTAGATGAAAGACTTACAGAATGTAACTTGGATCCACAGTATGTATCCCTCTGAAATGCAGCCGTAAGAGCCAGGGCTTTTATTTTGTTCTTATTTATTTTGTTCTGGGCTCTAAGTTCACCCACAGACTAAATAGCTTTTATCAATTTTGACTCAGGGTGATGTAATGAGAATTAATTGTTATTTTTAACTCACTGTGTGAACTTTAATACTAATTCTGCTGAATATGTGAGGTCTTTTACTGATGTAACTTGTTTGACAATTTTCAGGCATTGCACAGAGTAAAGTGGAAGTTAACTCTCATGGGAGTTAATTTACCTTTCCACTATTCAATGTACTGTGCATTCAGAAGAGTATCTAACCAGGCACCACTTTTTCATATGATTCCTGCTTTTAAAATTGATTGTGAAATTAGGCACAGAATTGCTCAAGTTTCCTTACAAGCCAGAGAGACAAACCTTACAACAAAGCTTATCATAGTGAAACCCTACATTTTTCATCGACTCATTATTTCTCCTTTTTCACTCTATGTTTATTTAAAGAATATGTTTAAAGTTATGTTGCAGAGATAGATGACATGTTTTGCCTTGCCCTCTTTGTATATAAGTAAATTAATGGAACGAAAGAAATTGATTTTCTCTGGCTGTTACACACTGTCAAAGGACTAATTTGTTTTTTTCTTTTTTTTTTCTGCCCTCCTCTGTCTTTGCATGTGGAATTTTGACCTTCTTCATGATGACTCACCCTGGTAGAATGTTTTCCCAAGGGGTGTTCGTCTAGTAGGTAAGTCATTTTCTTTCAGATCTCAGTTAGAAAGTCACCTTTCATCTGTTTACATTGCTTTGGAAAGATATGTTCATCTTTGTGATCATAAACCTTTGTCAGCATCCATTCCATTATCTGGATTATCAAAATAAGCTGACTAGAAGTGTGGGATTAATTACACCTAATTTTGAACCTCTAACTTGTAGAAGATTCCATCTGAGCTGTTATTACAGGGAGTTTTTTTAAGACTATAGAAAGGAAGAGTTTTATAGTGAAATTTATCTTGTCTCCAATTAAATAGTCTAACTTAGGACAGAGCAGTCCTGCTTCAAAGCACCTATTTCTTTCCATAGACATAAAGAGAGCCAGTGATGAGTATGTCAGCTGGAGACATCTGTATTGTAACTGTCAAAGATGAATTCCATCCAGAAATTGGAAGTAATGGTAGCATATCTAAGACCACAAGAACATGTTTCCTCTCTCTGCTCTTCCAGTCAGAGAGGAATAAGGTGGAGCTGGCCACACATCACAAATAAGATAAAAGGCACAACCAAAATGAATAGATTAACACAAGGCCATGTGCGGAACTGCACAAAGTTGCTGACAAATAATGTTGAACTTCTAAGAAAGCACAGAAAACCAAAGCCTATTCAAAAAAGCCATTTCAAGGTTGGGGGGTGGAGAGATGAAGGAGACAAGAGTAGGGAGAAGACAAGTGACATTCATTTAGTAAACTGTTCAGTGAGAAGGCAAGTGTAATCTCAGGCCTATAGCTTGTCCCTCGAGGTTGTTAAATGTTCTCCTGTATTCAGTAGAACAGGGAAGGTTTACATCACCCTTCCCAACAAAGCCATATTTGGGCTGCCTTCTCTCCAATCTACTTAACATCCTCATTTATATTCTACCTTTCTGACTTCTATTAAAATCAGGCTCCTTTTCCACAGTCCTGCTAATGCCACCATTCTACTGTCCATCATTCAATTATAGGCTTTTCTTCTTCTCTTCCTCCTTCCCCCTTCCTTTCTTTTCTGCTCCACCCTGCATCTCCCAGAGGTATTTGCATTTCTGTGGCAAATACGCTGACTCTTTTTGCACCGTTTGCTCCAGCATGCCACGAACTATTTAATTGTAAATTATTAAGTCATCTGTACTTTCCTGAAATGATTCACAGTGGAATGACAGGAAATTATTCCTAGTGGAATGACAGGATATGATATGATGAAATCACGATTCACATGTAAATTGGATGTCTGCTGATAGAAATCCAAAGACCACTGAGAATTCACAAAAAGAAAATGCTGCAAGGTTTATCCAATGGGTAGATTATTTATTAATGGATAGCACCTGTATTAATACTGTCCACTCTTAGTTGTTAAAACCCCAGGGGATTTTTCTTTTTCTTTAGTTGTAGTTTGATGTGAAGGTTTTAGTCAAACAGCAACGTTTCTAGTCTTCCTATACATATTTTCCACTCAACTATCTAATTTGTCAATCACAGACACACACGCACACACACACACATATATAAGGTCTGAATGCTAGCTGGCATAATTCAGTGTAGATTTATTGCTTGAATGGAAATGTGCCAATTTGCCCGTGCTGATGTTCTGTAGACCACTGATTAGAGTGTACACAGCTACACAGAAATTGTCATGCTTCTTTATTTTTTTCCCTTCTACAAAGCTGTCTGCACAAATTATCTCTTTGGCTTCCTCTGATTTACTTTAAAAGTGTTACATTAATTGTAAATGCAAATTGCAATAATTAAATTTGACCTTATAAACTATCAGATGTGATGGGAATTTCCCTTCCTGATTTTTTATCTTAAATTGGAAAGGAACCAGATCAAACAAGCAGGGAATTTCAAAGTCAAAACAAATACCATTCATGGTTAGGCACTCTGGTGCAATAACAAAAAGGAAAACATATGTATGCATGTATGTTTGTGTGTATGTACGATATAAACGTTAACCACAAATTACCCAGAATCTTTACATTTTTATGTAAAACTGGGAGTAGCAGTTCTTCCGTTGTTAAGGAGAAAAAAAAAAACACAATCAAAGTGACCCACATATATATAATTTTTTTTTACTTTAATAATGGATACTTTCAGATACCTCCTAAGGTCCTATTCCTCCTGTCATGTTTAAAGGGTTTATTGTTTCCAGAAAAGCTTTTGCTACTCCCTCCGGAGACTGAGCTGATCTAAGGTAATATTAATTCTGTGCCTCTCTCTTGTCGGAACTCGACTTCAAACGGAATAAATGAGATGAGAGCTGAAAGAGAGGTTATGCAAGCTGTCATCCTCCATTGTGTTGGAGGCATCAATGACTCTCAGAACAAATTAGGTGTCACTCTACTAAATCGTAGTCAGAAAGGCAAATCAGTTTATAGAAGACTTATTTGGTCTCCTGGAAAGCTCTTGCATTCAGAGAACTGTTAATCTTCCTTTTATTTCAGTAATTTTAAAAATCCTCATTTTTTATTTCTTTTTAAACAAAGATGAAGCAGAATTTCCTCATGATGACTCATAATGTTCCCCATACAATTCATGCTGATTAGTTCAGTCTAATTTCTCTCTCTCCAAAAGAAAAAGTCCCACAGAGGTTCATTTCACTCCTAAAAGAGAAAGAGAAATGTCTACATATGTTTTATTAGACTTCTTAATTTTGGGATTGTGGCTTGGGAAAGAGGTCTATGATAAAAAGTATCAGAGAAAAGAGAATATTTATGAAGCTTGTCAAGTATGAGTCTTCCAATTTTGCAAATCTTACTGATTCTATTAATTCTCTATTAAGTGACCCTCGACCTACAGAAAAGGAACTAGCATGAGTTAACTACCTAGCTAATACCTCTGGCACTTGATTTAACACCTTTTTTTTTTTCCCCTAATAGAGAGGCGAAATGGACTTTTGCATTCTGGGCTGCACAAAGAACACAAAGAAAGGCTCATCCACTTCCTGAAAGAAGAAAATTGCCATATTTACCAAGCTCAAGACAAAGGTGGGATAAGCCTCACATTAACTGAGGGACCCATTCTAATTCAAGATCATGTCTATAAAAGCTAGGAGCATTGTGCAACAGGAATAGATCTGTGGAGAGAAACAGTTGCTGTTGAGGGCCTTTTTACCTTTAAATGGGATTTTTTTTTTAAAATCATCTTCAGTGGAGACCTATGAACTAGGACCCATTAGGAGCTGCAGTTCATCAAGTGTGCTTTTGAAGACCATCTTATAGTTTCACTTTGTTTGAAACCTCTTGAGACCCTTCTGAGATGAGAACCAATGTGTAATAACTGGGGGCAATTAGGGGTTTTGCTTCAAAAGTACAGTCTAAACTAAAACCAAATGTATATATACCATTAGTTTCTCATAAGGTCCAATATAAGAGGTGAGAACAGCTGCCTAAAACTAAAGCGGGTCTCAGAAGTTACTATATCACTTTGTGATTGAAGCTGTGACTTAGGAGCTCAGTGTTAAAAATTCCAAAGAGGAATCACATTTAATTTCCCAAATTTCAGAGATCTCTTTATACTTCACCAGAGTTAGAGTGCTTATGTTCCTTATAGAAGGCATAGAGAGGGTTAAATGACTAAAACTAAGTTCAGGAAGCCACCAGGTTTATGTAGGAGTCTCCTAAACCTTCTAGAGGAAAATACCAAGGAAAAAAAGAAAGTAAACCCCACTATCAATAGTTAGCTACACAGCTAAACTTCTTCTTGAGCTGAACACGTAAAAGAAGTCAACCCAAAGAGCAAGCAACCAGAGACATTCCTTCTTTGTTGCAAATGGCAGAAAACCTGTCCTTGCGCTCAGATGAATGAAGAGATCTGCTACCGAAAGCTCCTCCTGCCTACTTTTAGGGATTTAAAATCAGTTCTCCTGGGTTTTTTGGTTGCTGTTGGGTTGGGTTTTTTTTTTGGGGGGGTTGGTGGTTTGTTTTTTGTTTGCTTGTTTTTTTGTTTTTGTTTTTGTTTTTTAAGCAAAATGCCGACATCACAGACATACTGGGTATTTGAAAACTAGACTTTCTGAATCACTGCTGTTGACATTTTTCTGCTTCAGGAGATAAGCAGTGTACTTTTGAACCTTCTCAGGCACAGGAGGGAGTGGAACTCAGATCACCCACATGCTGGAAGGTAGATCTAAGACTTGATTAGTCATAAAAACACAGCTAATACCCTTCGTTCCGGCTTCAGAAAATAAAGACATTTGCCTGAGCTTGTTTGTTTGTTTTCATAAAGAAGAGCCAGAGGCATTATGAGCGAACACCCCAACTGGAAGTAAATTCCTCTTTATGGGCAAAGTTAAGATGGAAAAATCCTGAAATAACAGGGATATTCCTGAAAATATACTACAGATTGCCCTAAATCACTTACCAATCATCCTCTTCCCATGTACAAAACCCATTCTGCAGATGCTGCCACAGTGACTTGGAACCTAGAAATTAAGCTTGGTGTTAACAAATTTTACGGAGTCAAGGCATCATTATATGCAAAGCCACATTCCCAGGGAACAAGAGGAACTCACTCAGTGTGCCTTACTGTTTATGGAATGTAAAATGCTACTGTAAAATAAGATGTCCAAGATAAAAGGAGGAAGTAGGATCAGTCTCAGTGTCAGCACTTGAGTAATAACCTCCCCCTTTTTTCTCAGCACATTGCAAAGGCTCCTGAGCAGAGATGCTTGAATGCGACTAAATATTTTCTATGAGCATTCCTTCCAAGTAATAAACACATTTGATTTGACTGTGCTTATACATAATTTATACTCACTTTCTCTTGATATTATGGCATATTAGATAACTGGAAAGATTATTTGCAGAACCAGCTCATTTTTAAGCTCATATTGGAAATTACTTAAAAAAAAAAAGTTTCATATTCATAATGGGGAGTATCCACAGTGTAGAGACTTGCTCTTACGAGCCTGATTTGCACAATAAAGTGGTGGAAGGGTCTTTCAGACAGTGCATCAGCACAGAGCAACTAGAAGTTAATGACAGGTCTGAAATGGTAGGATATAGGACTCCTCTCTACTATTTACACCAGGTACCACAATTCAACTGTTCTGAGTCACCAAAGTCAGGACACTTAATCTTAGACTCTTGAGCTTGATCCAGTTATTTTACAAAGAAGTATGCACAGCAAGTATTTGAGTAACACAAGGAATAAGCTCAGAAAGAGCCCTACTAAACAGGTGAATGATGTGGGACCAATATAAAGTTGTCACCCCTAGCTGACAGTTATCACATTCGGTATCAGCGATCACACCATGAACATCAACAGTGCCCATGCTGCACAGATGGATACGACATCCTTTCTAGCTGAAAGCAGTCAAGAAAGCTGCAAAATTCTCTTATATCCTCCTCAGATAGAGGCCAAAATCAAGGTTACTTTTTGCAAAGATGGGTTGTTTTCTCATGTACTGCAGTTTCTAGAGTTAGAAGTGACACCTTTACAAAGCAAAACGGTGAAAAAACTTTGTACGTAGTCCACTCATCCTTAACTACTCAAAGAGAAAAATTACACAGTCCCTCCATAAGCAGAAGTCTGAAAATTTCTGACATACAGAACTATATACCCAACTGTAAACGTGTTTCTTCCTCAGACATTTCCAAACTCTAGGCCTACCAAAGCAATTTCTAGAGCTGTTAAAAAATAATAAATAAATAGAGGGGGATGTATTGGAGAAAGGGATGGAAGCATACTGTATTTACCACACAAATTGTATTCAAAGCAGTGAGAAAAACTGAGCATGCTGATGCTTAACCACACTTATGGTTTCACTTAGTTGATGTGCTCATGGAGCACATCAAACATGGGCTGAAAATTGGTGAAAGATGGGAAACAAAGGGAAGGAATAAATAGTCAGTGGCACAAGGTGAACAGTGGGATGCCTCGCCTCATTGTTCTGCATTAGATCTCGTGTTTGAAATCTGTATTAATGATCTTGAAAGAGGGTAATACTGAGGTTAGCAAAACTTGCAGATGACACAAAGTTATTTAGCTAGCACGGACCAGAGAGATCCATGAGGAACTTCAAAGAGACTTAGCTAAACCATGTGAGGACTAAAGTGAGGGCAAATGAAGTTCAGTGCCAATAAATGCAAAGTAAAGCATACTGAAGGGGAAAAAATAAATTAAACTGCTTGTACATTTGACAGGGGTCTACATTCACTGTCTCAACCCAGGAAAAGGGTCTGGGTATCAATGAAGACAGATTTCTACACCATATGCAGCTGTAGTTTTAAGAAAAAAATTCAAACAAGATGTGAGGGCTCATAAGAACTGAGACATGGAGCAATGTAGTAAATACTGCACAGCCAGTCTATAAATCAAAATGGGGTCTCAACTGGAAAATTTTGTAAAGTATTATTACACAAAAGCCAAAATAATAAAACAAATTTTAAAAATTTATCAGAATTAGAAAGGGCTCACCTGTGACAAATGAATGTGATCCATGCCTTAAAAAAAAAAAAAAAAAGGGAAGAATCAAAAAAATCTGTCATGTAGAATGACTGAGAAGATTGGGAAGAGTTACGTTAGACAGAAAAGGGACAAAAAGACATAATGAAAGGATTAAAATAAATGAGAAGATAGATTAGGTGCTTCCCTTCTTCTTAGCTTGTGGCAGGACAAGAGAAAGTGCAATAGAATTAAGGAAGGTATCAAGTTCAAAACAGATAAAAGGCAACAGTGCTCTTTTTTTCTACAGCAGGTGATTAAGCCAGGGAACTTTCTGACTCACTGAAAGTGGAAACTGAAGGACACTTCAAATAAACATTTAAATAGGTAACAAGAATTGCTGAAGTTGAAAAAAAAAAAAAAAGCCAAAAATTTGTTGGGAAGTGTTTGACTGCTCTTTTTTAAAAACCAGATCTCTTGAAGTTTCCTTTGAAGAGCTCTCCTAGGCCTGTGCCCAAATCCCACAACCTTTGAGGAAAAAGACCCCGAGGACTTTAGCGGCTCATATTGAGGTTAGTTCACATACTGTGATTTCTATATGAGAGAGTTATGCATGCTGAGTACCAGCCTTCACGTTCTGCACACAGAATACTACTTTATGTATGCACCAGGCATTTGTTTCCAGACCGTCAGGAGCCTGGGCTGCCATGTACCTGAAGAGACGCATCTGTACGGGTAAATGTGCTCGTGAGCTGCAGTTTGGACAGTCATCCTGCAGAACAGTCTCTACACAGTTTCTTGGCATAGGCTTGATTCTTCGGCGGGGACACTGAGGATCTACGTGATGTCCTATGTTCACTGTCCCAAATTCTTTGAGACATGGAGTTGGCAAGTCATGCAGGCAAGACACTGGGCTACATGGATTAAAGATCTGACGCAGCACGGCAACATGCACGTTCCTCTAAACTATGTACAGAGCCAGGCTGTCTACACTGACACAGCTTGTTATTACTTGTCCTCTCCCTCTCCTGGACTGCTTGCTTCACCAAATCATCAATATTTATCTTTCAGACTGCAAGGTTACAGAGCGGAGGTATGATGAATGCCTTTGTGTCTGTAGGCTCTCAAACACAACACAGTTTCCGCCTCATTGAAGCCTTAGGTTGTGCTAGTCAGAAAACTGCAAAACATCTGTAACGTCAAAAACTTGGAGCAGTATCTGTCCGTCCCAGGGAAGCTGCAAAGGAGACATATTCCTTCCTTCCAGTCATGAATGCCAACCTAGAGTACGCCAACATCTGACACTGTGAGTGACCACCCTAACCTCTGCTGTCTGGCCACTCTCTAAGACTCCTCTTTACAGTCATTAAAATGGAAATGGCATCTGACAGCCAGGAACGTCTTTTCACTTCCAGCATCCTCAATTATCTCCTCCTTTCCACTGTCCTCCCACTCCCTGTGTGATGACAGAAATATGTTTTCAGAACTATAATTTTAAGGAATAAATAGTTGAACCACCAATAACTGTGCACTTTGCCCCAGCTGAATAAAAACCTCCTTTGTGAGCACAGAAGCAAATGATACACAGTTAAGAAGAAAGAAGCTACCTGAATGTATTTATTTCAGCTAACTATTTCTGTATTGTGATAGCCTGTTTCCGGTAGATGAAAGAAACCTGGCAGTGTTGTTTTTTCACACTGTGAGAAGCACAAACATCATTTAAATGCCCCCTCAAAATATTCATGCATCAAAAATCTGTTGGAGGCTCAGTCAATTCTCAAGCTGGCTTTCAGCCAACATTGTTATGTTGTTGTTACATCATGATGGAAATAGCAGACAGTGGAAAACAACAAACAGCAAAGAAGACAAATCTAAGCAATAATTAAAACCCCCCAATTTTTAACACTATTTAAAATTTTAATAATAGTAAAACTCATTGATAATTGTTCATTTATTGATTTAGTTCTACAAAACAACACTTTAAATGCTGACTTCTAGGATTCTGTTTGCAGAGTTTTTCTAACCCTCAGCTTTATGTTTTTTATTTTGTTCTGTAAGATATATATAGCGCATGGATGATTCCTCAGATGATGAAAGTAGTGTAGCTTCACTGAAGCTGACAATTAGCTCTTTCATAGTCAAGGTCAAGTACAAAAGCACATTAAAAGTTAATGGAATTATTCTCCATATCTGCTGAGATTTTTGCATGATAAATGGTGAAAAATCTCGTGTCAAACCATTAATGTCTTCATGAGCTCATCTATGAGAAAAATATTGAGTTTCTACTTAGATGCTTGAGTAGAGCGAGACTAGATAAGTTAGTCCAATACTTAGTTGTTCTTAACTAATCTTACAATTAAAAAATTCTCATGGTAAATGGAGAAGACATTTTACAGAACACGAAGAGGGAATCTATGTCACTGAATATGACACAACTTAGCTAAAATGCAAACCCATCCTTGGGTCTTCTGGGTACCTGGCCCTGGAAAGTTATGATTCAGTATATTTATTTAACACGATTGTCCATATACTCTGTACAGTCAGTATGCACACTGATGTCTCTGAAGATAAGCAAAGTGCAAACCTGTCCATCTTTCTTTTTCCATGCACAGACACAGTATCCCTCAAAAAAAGTCATGCCATCATCTCAAGGAGTCAATGCAAATTTTAGGCTCTACTGAACCTGCACTGCCTCAGAAACCTCATCAATGACAACCACCTCATTGGTGACAATCCCTGTCCACCATATTGAGTCTGAGCTATCAGGGTTCCAGAACTCCAGCAGTACTGAGACACACAGAGGGACAGCCAAGAAAAAGCCTGACTGCAACTTGATATAGCATTCATATGAGAAGATGTAAAGCAGGATTTCAGTTTCAGCTCTATAAAAGTAGTATCTGTATTTTATTTTCAACCTTCATTTAATAATATACTTATACATATAGATCTATCTCTATGGTTTATCTCTATGCATGTGTAGAAGCATAACTCCTGGAAAAACTCACTCAGCTTCAGCCGGACCATTAGGCTAGTATCAAGTCCAACAGGAGTGGCAGAAGCCCCACGACCATCAGAAAACTGCTGGTGGGAGGCAGGCAATCTTATCTGGAGGACAGGTACTGATTATAGAGTATAGAGAAGTGTATATGGAAATGTGTTTTTAGGCTGAGTAGGAAAACGCCTAATGAGTTTAGGTGTCCATAAGTTCTGGCAGTTCTGAAAAATATATGAAGTGGATTAGATTTATGCAGACCAGATTTTTGTCTAGACTTCGACAGATCTTCTTTTTGGAATTCCCTATTTCTCAGCTTTAGATCTCCAGCACATTCTGCACTGCTGATGTCCAGCCTCGGTCTTTAACTCATTTCCATATTGTGCAAGCAAGGTGCCCTCGAAAGCTCTGTGGTTTCTACTTCAGGAGTGCAGCACATGGGAACTGTGCAAACCAACGCCATTTGGTGAGTGCTTAGTGGGAGCAGGTCTGCCCAGACCACTTTACTCTTTGCTCTTCAGCACTGTCATGATCAAATCTTTGGCTCCCTCATGAATACCTGTGGAATTCATTGTCTGAAATCAGCTCCCTGGTCTTGATGTCTTTCTGGAAAGGCTAGACTGTCATTTTAGGCCTATGAGCTGCATTTGCTGTTTGATGGATGCCTCCACATTGCCAACTGAAAATCATCCAGAAGCTGGCTATAGCAGATGTGCCATGTAATTACATCGTCACTGCAGGATTCCAGACATTGGCTTGGTAATTCTATTTCTATCTATTTCTAAATCTATTTCTATCCATCAGAAAATTCGCAGTTATTTTTCCTAGATATTAAGAATTTCAGCCCCTTTTACTGTGATGACAGATGTATTCCAGCAGCTTTTTAAGACAAAAATTGAGATTCGTCTCATCTTATATTATGCCTATGGCTGATTCATCTTGAGCTAGAAGCCTAAACACCCCGCTTTCGCTTTTTAGGACGTGTGAGAAAGAGACCTCCATGCAATCATTCAGACCTTAGGTTGTGTGACTCACCGGCTGGAGCTGCTCTTTTATATCTGCTGGTAAGGAAGCTTACAGTACAACTGGCTTCCTAATTTGGGGGTCTTATTTAAGAGACTAAACACAAAATAGCTGAAGTCGCAGACAGATGAAGAGGCCCATTTCTTTTCTTTATTAGACCTCAGAGACGGCATGAATCAAAACAGAAGGTGTCAGAGCACCAACGTTATAGCATCTGATATACTGTGCTTTGGGCACCCTCATATTCAGGACAGTTGCTTAGCAACTGGGATACAGGCTGAAGATGCAGAGAATCTGGGATCTTTTCTCTGCCCAACACGATTAGAATGACTTGGATAAATTACTTCACCTTTCTGTATTCTTCTTTCACTTCATACATTTATTTATTCTCTCTCTTACCAAATGCTTCTGCAATGCCTTTGAAGAAATCACAGCCTTCAAGTAATGAAATTATTCTTCCCCTACAAAGCTGCGGATCCTGGACAAGGGGCTCGAGGGTCATCTTCTCTTACTACCTGTCTTTCACAGATAACTACCTTCTCCTTAACCATGTTCATCACTGACACAAAAGAGCTGCCATACTCTTCCATCTAGGAACAGAAGCATTTCCATGGGGAAGGGTTTTTCCTCTATGTGTGTAAATTTCTAGGCACAAACCATTTTCAAAAATCTAAGCTGGCATTTGGCAGAATATCCGTAGACTTTATGCAATAACACTATCCCACTAGTCGTATTAGGAGAACAGAATATGCAAGACAGCATACTTTTGGCTCTGTTACTTCTACCACCAGCAGCATATAAAGACAGGTGGAAGGACAGTGGGGTTAACATCAGACCTTTGTGAGGGCATTCTTTGCTTGACTGAGGGTTCATAACAATTCAGCATGGACAATGAGCTGTGAGGTTTCGTTGTCCAAGTTAGGAGCATTGACTGATCTGCAGATGAATGAAGAGCTGGCTCCAAAGCCAGTAACCCTTTGATTTCGTGGTTGTTTTCTACATCCTGATCTCACTGCAGCTGCCACCTCAAAGAACAGGGTGAGAATAATTGTGTTGGCTTGCCTCCAAAGCCCGAAGGAGTAGTCACTTGCTACTCTCCCAGATTATCTGCCAGGCAAATAGAAAGGTTAATGATGTAGAGCTTGATTACTCCGGTAGAAAGAAAGCAGTCAGCTTGATCCAAAAATCTTTATTGTGTGTGTAAGGGAGATACATTAAAAAAGCTCACAACTGAAATACGTTGCCTTCTTTATTCTGTCTTTGAACATGGGAGTGTTTGCGTTCTGGCAGGTAAGTTCTTGTAAGTAATAGCTTTTTGCTGCGTATACATCATTTTGCCTGAAGCTTGTCCTTTAATTTTAAGACATTTACAATAGTTTTGTTGCTAAGAAAGGCAGTCTTCTTCAAAAAATATCAGCAGAAGAAATATTCGAATGTATTTGACCCTGGGACAGATTGAATACCATTAGTTAAAATGTGTACATATACAGGATTGGGAAGGTAAAAAAGATTTTACCATGGCCAAAGACAGTAGAGTTTATAAAGGTTTTTATAAAGGTTGGGTTTCTTCTTTTAATAAGAGTCTTCTTTGTGGAAATATTAAACAAAACAAGCAAACAAAAAAATAAACCAAAACAAACAATAAACTTTATCAACCCATGATAATGGAAATCTTCAAGCCTGGTTGAAAATGAGAATATTTTGGCCCAGGACCGAGATACTGAAGCCAAAGTCCAATATATTTCTCTCCACAGTGGTTCATGAATGTCACCCTTTGGAAGAACTGAAAGGCAGCAAAAACAACAACTTACCCTCAGGGGAGGTTTATCTCCTCCCAGAGCTAAACAAAAGAATGAAGGTGTTTGAGCTGGGAAAATGAATGGAGGGTGTTAACACGCCACTTATGGCTGCATGCAAAGAAGCAGCAGGCTTGAATAGAGGAGAAGGAAAAGTAATTTAAATCAAAAAACAATGAGAACCACCAATCATCTCTTAAATTCAGGTAGGACAGAAAAAAGAGAGAACAGTGATATTAAATACATATATATACTCCACACACCCCACCCCACCCTTACTATGAGCCCTCACTCATGGTCTGTGCTGGAGGAGGGAGGGAAAAAGGGATAAAAGAGGAATGCAAAAGGTGCAGTCCTTTTAACCTCATACATTTAAGTTCCAAGTTAAATTTTTTGGGACAAACTTCTTCTGCAATGCGTAGCCTCTGTCTGGGGCAGCTGCAAAACTTAGGAATCACTGGTTTCCAGAAGATGTCCTGGGTCTCTCTCCCCAGCTGCAAAACATGACAGTCACTGGATCTCAGGGGGACGTTCTGGGTTCTTCTCCACATTCTAGCAGGGCCTTCATTCTCGGCGCTTTGAACTCTTGTTCTCCTCCCTCACCAGTGGTTACTCTCTGTGCAGAGTTGGTGGGGGCTCCAGGTCCTCTTTGGTGGTGTCTCTTCTTTCCACCCCATGCCAGTAATCAGCAATAGAATGCCGCATAGAAGATCTTTTACTGTCCCAGTTGTTGAGGTGATGGCTTCAGGAGTTCTCTCTTTCTGAAGCCAAAAAGTTGTGCCAAAAAGCAACAACATGGTCAGCTTTTATAGTGTTATTCAAAGAGGTGTTAATTGACATGGCTTGGCTCCAGAAGCGGGCACTAAATTGGAGCCAAGATGGCATAAACTCCTTTTGTGTGCTAAACAAGAGAAGGGGGGGTTTGCCCCCCTCCCCTCCTTGTCCTGAAGCCAAAAGCCTAAACCACAACATTCCACCCCCACCTCTGTGAATAAACTATAGAAAGAAAAGTTAAAGAGAATTCACCCCTCCTGCTTTCACAAGTATGACTAAAGTTTTCATCAGTGTTTACAAGATTGATCCATTTCTTCACCTGCCGGCCCCATCGTTCCCTGCCCACCCAGGGATGCCAATTAATGTCACTGGTTGGCTGAGGCCGGCCAATCATGGGACGAACACTCTCTAATCTGCCCCTCTCCTGTTCCTGGAGAAAGGGATAAGAAAAGAGATAAGAAGAAAAGAAAAATGTTTATGAGGCCTCTGTTAAGTTTTGGAAACTAAACCAGTTTTAATAACAGCAGAAAGATATTATATACAGAACAACAAACAATAAATTAACAAGTTTATATAGGATCAGAAATCCGGTGCAGCGGGAGTTAAACCGCAGTTAAGGAAAGAGGCGATAAAGCTACGAGTCTCTTCAGCAGCAGCAGCAGAGGCAGTGGCAGAAGCAGCTGCAGAGCCGGCAGAGCACGCGACAACGAGAGCACATGGCACTGGCTGGGAGGCGAGCAGGCTGGAGCGGCTGCGGCTGCAGTCAGCCACGTGCAGCACCGGGCTGGCAGTGGTGGCAGTTGCAGCAGTCGGGAAAACGGCAGCGCAGGACAGCAGCAGCAAGCGCAGCGGCAGCACCGATGGGCAGCGAGAAGGGGGTTGTGGCAGGCAGCAGAGATCCCGGCAGGCGGCAGTGAGAGAAGGGGTTCTCGGCCGGTCTGAACGGTGAGCGAAAAAGGCACAGTTTCCGTCTGCACGCCACTCTTAAAGAAACGTCGAGCCAACCGGAAGCCTCACAGTCAGTGAGATGTGCTGATATACATGGAGGGAATACACTAATTGACAGTTCGATATACTCATCACAAACAAGCCAACCCTGTTTATCTTAAACTAGGACAATGAACTTCATAATTCAGAAGAATTTTTCTTGCATTTTTCCATGCAGATTTGATTATTTGACAGATCCATATCTCCCATGATACTTGGTGATTAAGAATCCCTTTGTCTCCCACAATAAACAGTGGCTTCCAAAAAATTTAAACTTTCCATAGGACAGAAAATTATCTTCTGATTGGCTCTACATTTTACCTATCTTTTAGTCGCTGACATGGTGAAAAATAAGTATTTAGTAATTTGTTATGTCTCTTCTCTCACCAATTCCTGTATTTAACTGTATTTAAATCTTTGCTATTAGCTAGATTGTCATTAAATAATTACATTTAGTAATTTCTTCTTGCATTTATACTTCTATTGTTTATGTCAGTTTAGCCCCGGCCAAGGGTGTCTGTACTGTGGTCCTTAACATACCTGCAGATCTAAAACCACAGAACCCACCATGGCCATGTCCCAGCCTCAGGGCAGGTGTGATCTCTTGTCCTGCTGTGTTGGCTTCCAGTCCTTGTCTCCTTGTATCTTAAGATACAAATTGATAAATATCTGCTTGAGTGTTTCAAGTGCTGGTGGGGAAGAAAAACACTGTCAAAAAAAAGCATCAAAATATATATTTTCCTTAATGGGGAAGAGTGTGGTGTTGCTCACAGCACCTGAGAAAGGAAGAAGATTTTTGTAAGGTAAAGACCTAAAGACCAAGACAAAAATAGATCTATTCTTAAGTGAGAGAGATACAAGAGGGAGAGGAGTGAGTGAAGAAAGAAGTCAGGACAAATTTCTCAAAACAGCTATGGAAAAAGCTCTTCAAGAAACCAGAAAATATTCTGAAAAGCTGAAGGGACAGGAAAGATGCCACCAAAGTTGCCTAGAAGTCAAGAGCTGCCAAGTCAAGACACGCTTTAAAAAGCTATAAAGTCAGGAAAAGTCATTCTTCCTAAACATCTACTGAAGCCCAGGGGCACAACAAAAGAAATCTACTACAGCTGCATGGCAATTGGTAAATTCTTGTTCTCTTGCTATGTGCCAAACTCCTTTCTCTTTGCTGCTTTAATTGACGGGTCAACACATGGAGGTAATCCAGACACTGAAGGGATGTTCGTGCTAAAACATCATTTAGGAGACTACCCTCAGCTCTTGATGGGAAGATGAACATGTAGGAAAAGTTCGAAGAGTAGAGGATAAAAACCTAAGATCTTGGAGGAGAAAGTAACTGGCAGTGGGCAAAAAAATGACTCTGGTTTTCCAAAACATGCAAGTTTAGTAATTATCCCTAGAGCTACAGTTTGAAAGCAAACCACAAAGATGAAGCCCATGCCATCTGAAATCAATGTAATCCTATCATTTCGAGCAATAAAGTTTTTGAGATTCCACAAAACAGAAGCTCAATGGAAAAACATTCATGATTGCAGCTTTTGAAACACAAATGATGAAGTGTGATGTGTGTCGAGGGAGGAGGGCTGGGAGTATGTGTGCATGAAAACCTTA
The DNA here is from genome assembly GCA_009769605.1 of Bucorvus abyssinicus. Taxonomy (NCBI): domain Eukaryota; kingdom Metazoa; phylum Chordata; class Aves; order Bucerotiformes; family Bucorvidae; genus Bucorvus; species Bucorvus abyssinicus. The sequence goes on from CM020063.1 coordinate 4,823,113, forward strand.
GATTTTTAACTAACAAATATGGTTCTGCTTGATTTCCAGAAGCCACGTAGGACTATACATGGGCTTTCTGAGTTGGCTTACAGGCCACTGAAGAGATACAGAGGAAAGAAATAAAGGGTGTCACTTTGCTTAACCAGTGACAACAAGACCTCTCTCTGCCTAGTTACCTGCAAGTCCTTCTATGTGTAGCAGACATCAAAACTCTGGAATAAGACAGAGTGTTTTTCAAGACATTATAACTTTCCATTTGCTTCTGAGAACCTTCCTGGTGGTCCAGATATGCCAGGATTTAAGACCACCATGGTTTTGGTAGGTGCTGTGCTGTGGACGGGAGAGTTGGGAACAGCTGGCACAGAAACTGCTGTGAGTGCATGATGCTATTCGGGGACCTTCCTCTGCAGAAAAAGGTCCTCCAGTGGTTGAATTCAACAGTTTTACAGGTGTTTTGTATCTCTGAAGTGTCATTCCTGTGCTTTCCTGTAAGGCATACTTCTCTCCAGGGAGTAAGTCTTCCTTAAAGAGGGGTAGGAATTTGTTATTCTTATTCATTCCTTATCTTTCTTTGTTTTACCCCTGCTAATTACCCCTCCAAAAGCAAACTGAACAGAGCATTAAGCCACTTGTCCTTACAGGAGAAGGGACTTCAGCGAACTAACCTTCCAGAAAGATACCCATGAGGTACATTCCCTTGTGAGGAACATCTTCTCTGATCCTTTGAATAAAGGCAAATACAGAAGATTAGAAAAGTGAATACTTTTCAAATTTCAGTTTCCTTTTGTACCATTTGAAGAGACTGGGGCAGGTTAATCTAAGTCTTGAATTTGAATGTTAAAAAAAATAACCTTTTCGAAGTTTGACATTAGTACAAATCTCTTTTTTCCCCCTCATTTTAATATCTCATCTTTAAAGGTGACGTATTTGATGCAGTATTTATTTCTCCAAATGGCGATATGGCGTGTTTGACAATAACCTATGAAAACAGGGACAAGAAATGAAAGTACATGTTTATGCACGTGTACAGAATAGCTCCTGGATAAAGGACTTCATGATTTCTGTTCTACTGATCCTGTTTCCTCTCTTATTCATCTTCCCTTCATAAGCTTACCAGAGTGTCACTAAGTATATGTTTAAATGTGCTAACAACCTCCAGGTGTTACCCTACACCTAATAATCCCGAAGTAAATACATTGCATGATTGGTACAAAGCAAGAAATACAGCCTGCCTTCATTTAAAGAGGTATAAAAAACTCATGTAGATTTAAAAGGATACAGCATTTCACTCCAGATGTTCACAGTTCTTTTAGTTATAGTAATGTTATTAGTAGCAGGTGTAACATTCATGTATTAAATCCTTTAATAAGAAAATGTTCACATGATTGGCATCAGATAACAAGATCAAAATAAAGATAATAAAAATGGTAATAGACTTAAAGGCCTCTCACACAGCCCTCTTATCCATAGTTACCTGTTTTCTACAAAATAGGTGATAATCGTTATGTCTGGTCTGCACTTTAGGAGTTTGAGAATGTTAGTTTCACTGGATTACCCAACCAGCTCCACTGTTTAAAACAAAGGAGGTTATTGCAATGAAGAGCAAAGATTAATTTTGTTTTTCAGACCGTAACATCTTTGCCCTTGCTTAGGATGCCAGCAGACTAACATTAACACACTCTCTTGTCCAGACCACTGTTCTACTTTCAGTTATAAAGTAAAACAATAAACCCATCTCATTGTCATGTCTACTGCTTAGGATGACGTGGCATCCTGGATGGAAGAGATAGTACTCAATGTCTATAGTGCAGTTCAGTAGAATAGGATGCCAAATTGTCGCAGCTGGCATACAAATCAGGTGAATGAAAAACAGTGGTGATATCTTCTTGCCTGAATAGAGGATCAGAGCAGGAAGGAAGATACCTACAGTGGAGCAAGCCGGATGTTTGTCCAGGAAAACTTTTCACTGCACTACCATGTTACAGATCAGCAATTAGATCTCCAGTAGCTCTGATATTTTTTTTTTTTTCATTTGAAAATGGGTAATTTGTGAGCATGCTGATAAATTATTATCGATTTAAAAAAATGCAGATGTAGCTATTCACTGAAAAAATGGCCTGCTATCTGCTAATCATGAAAGCCACCTAGATTTCCAAACAATGTACCAAGTCTTGAGGAATGTGTGTATGTGTATGAGTGAGTAAGTGAAGAGGCCTGTTTTGCTTGGTTTTCTGTTTCTAGTTAGGTATCTATAAATTGTACAATTCATACGTATTAAGATCATGAAGCACTTGAAGTCAACAATGTGAATATCTGTAGATATCTTCCCAAAGTTTCTAACCCAATTATTCTGCTATTGTTTTGTCTGAAGATTTTTGTGTTCTTGCTCATTAAGTTCAGGAATTTCAGATTTGATTTCCCATACTGAAAATTTCTTTGAAAACTTTTCACTATGAGAAAAAAAGAATAAGAAAAAAAAAGTGTTGAGCTTTAGCCAATAGACAGTTTCATAAAACACCCCCATAATTATACGGAAAACAACTACCTGGCCATGCTGCTCAATACATACAGAGAAAACCAACTCCTTTCACAGTAAGACAATATTCCTGTGCTTGATCTCCTTAATAGGATTAGCCAGGCCTATAAAAAAACCAACTGCATCACTACAAAACATTTTTGGTTTTGATCTTATGAATTCAACTGCTGGAATCATAAAAAAAATTCACGCTTTTTTTGGGTTTTTTTTTTTTTTTTTTTTACTCTTGGGGTGGTTTTTTGGCATCTTTTATTTTTTGTGAGGCGTTCAATCTAGGATGGTGAGACTGATATGTATGAAGTTTTAGTACATGTAGCAAGTGTTGCCTCAAGTCTGAGAGCGTGTGAGTAACCACAGTCGCTTCAGGTTGTAAGTAACATCAACAATGAAAACATTAAACCACAAAAACTTGTTACCTTTACAATGGTTCATTTACCCTGGAGAAAAATACATAACTAGATGAAATCTCTTTTAATAACTAGGAAGGATTATCATAGACAATTCATTGCATCTAGCACGCACTTGCAGACTATCTCCTAGAGGATTATCAAGCCTACATCTTTATGAATGGCTGTATATATTTATTATTCTTTTATTTACGGCCGTGCTACAGTTCTCTTTCTTCAGACTCAAGGCATGGAGGTCTACGGATAAAAAAGGTTGACGTTTAACCATAGACGGACAAGGGAACAGAGGTTAGAGGAAGGAGAATAACAAGGGGCAACACAAACGAAGTCAAATCAATTCCTGATATGCACCATAATAACAATTCAGCATTATTCTCTCAGGAAATTAGACCTTATTGATAATCGAACCTTGAAAGTTTGGTTGCTCTGTCTAGCATTACTAGTAGTACCTCTGAGCCCTCTGAGTACACAGTTCAGCAGGCTTGCATTTTGTGAAGGTAAAGGGATGTTGGCTGGTGAAACTGGATCACTTTACTGAAAAAAAAGTGATCAAGAGCAGAGGAAGGATTGAGACCTGGCAAGTGCTGATGTGGGTCACAGCTAAGAGGAGGGAAAACTTGCATTCAGCAGGAAATGCATTGATGGGAATTTATGGATCTAACACGGGACTGGAAATTTTGCTCCAAGAGGCAATTGCCAAGGTATCGCACAGCTGAGCAGCAGCACAAAGAAACTCCTTTGGGCACGTGCCACTTAGGAGTACTTAACAGCAAGTGCTGAAATAGCAGAGAATTTAGGTTTTCTTTCCCCAACAGAGAAGCTGAGCTACAGAAATAGAAATACTTTGTTGTCCTGTCAACAGTGGATAAAACATCATTTCATGTGCAATGAGAAATATTGTAAACAAGCCGCAATTTATGTGCTGTGCTATAAGATGAAAGTCAGTTTAGCTACTAATAATCTCATTCTAAAAAATCCATCATGGAAGGCAAGTGACTATAGACCTCATAAAAAAACAAGGCAGCTTTTAAAGTTGCATTGGCAACTTTAGCTACCCTCTTCAGGAATTTAATGCCTTCTGATTATCAGTGTGTTGTGTGTTACATTCACAACAAATGTAATATGTGTTATTAGGTAAAATGATAAAATGCTGCTGTTGATACTTGTAAGCATCAGTTCTGCGCATCTTTTCCTTCACTGGAAATTCCTTGGTTAGTTTCTTAAATGAGTCATCCCGAAATAGTGTCTCAGAGGGAACCTAAAGGGAGGTAACAGCCTTGTGAGTTGGATCAGAGAGAGATAGAGCTCAGAGAGGGAAATCTTCATGGAAGACATAGGCCATCTGTGTGAGTGGGAGATCAATGGGAAGAAGAATCCGTTAGGAGAGAATACGGGCAAAGATGAGGACAATTTTGCAGGGAGAGCAAGCATTCATAGAAGGATTCAGTGGTCAATTTTCTTTGTCAGCTTGATATTCAAGACTGAAGGTAATCATATGGTATACTATAATATTTCTACAATGCTTAAGAAACTAGTCAGAGCAATCCATTCAAAAATTAATTATTTACAGTAACTTACAGAAAACAGGGAGGTCTAGATGACTGAAGGAAGTCAAACATAATGACTAACCCTGAAAGGAAAAAAACCTGGGATTTTGGCAAATACTAACATTGATTTGCCAAAGAAATTGTAGAAAAAAATTGTAGAAAACTTTGTGTTTATATTCCTGTGAAGAAAATAACATTTGTAGCCTTTTGGCAATACATCAAAAAATCTTCTTTTTATAATACATAGGCAGAGAGGATGATAGATGTGAGGCATGTAGATTATAATATATCTTTATACTTGGTTCTTTGTGGCATTCTCACAAGCAAATAAGAACATTTCAAGTAGAGTTTAGGTGTACAGATGTTCTTAAAAAAGTCATATTCTTATCTGCTTCTCTCAGTAGGGCAGTGCCAGACTGTGAAGACATTGCATCTAGGGGTCTAATTGGAGTCTCTTCTAAGAGAGTATTCAATTTTATTATGAATTACTTCAGTGATGAATGTCCACATAGGTGGTATCAAGAAGGTCTGTGGAAAAACATAAAGCAAGTACTCTGTATGATGGGATGAGAATTTAAGCTGATTTTGAGGAGCTGAAAAAATGATCTGAACTTAGGAATTGTTACTGATATAGGAAAGGTAGGGAAATATGTTTTTTAGCTTGAAGAAAAGAAATATTATTCTTTTTCTATAGGAAAAAGAAATCTTGTAAATTTTGGCTGTGTAGCCATTTAGAGAATGTTAAAGATAATCTGTTTGGGAGCAAAGATAACAGGGAATAAAATAATGAAATTTTTTGTTTAGGATATGTAGGAACAGGCTACAGGCTACTGCTCTGTCTGTGGTTTTGGATTTTCTTAAGAACAGTCAAAACAAAAGCCCCTCAGAGATATACACTTGATCTTTTTACTTTGATGGGAGACAGAATAAGTTGATCTCTTTTGGTCCCTTCAAGCTCCATGTTCTTGTGACACCGCACTTTCATGGAGAGTTTAGCAGCTCACCTTGAACATCCAGGAGAAAACACGCCAAGATTTCTGTAGCTGTAAGCAATAGAGAAACATCACAGATAAACATCAGGTCCCGAACCAGGTATAGAGGAGTAGCCTTATTAGAAAGAGTTGAAAAGGAGAGACGAGCACCCGTGGAAGACTTAGTGGCTTTTTTTGCCATTATATGATTAAAGCATTATGCTTGTGAAACTACATGAATTTGCAATGGTGGGGGTTTCGTTCGTGAATTGTAGAAGAAGGTGTCAGAAAGATCACTGAAAAATGTGGAGTCAAATTAGAAGTAAAAGAGATGACCTACAGTTCTTGATTATAAATGGTTTGCTGGGTCAACATTACAAATAGCCCACACAAAGGATGTAAATGAAAAAGAAACAAAGCTACAAGGCAGAGCTCTTTAAATAAAAAGAGGATAAAGCTGCATATCCCTTATAATCTTGCAAAAGACTGAAGAATCAATTTCCATGTAATGCATGAAAAATCATAGTTATGAGCTGTGCCACAGAAACTCAAATAAGCTGGAAAACAACCTGATCTTCTAATTAGCGAAGTAAGGCTGCAAGCAAAGGTGCTGATGAGAAGTAATTCATGTTAGCTTACATAATTGTAGAATGTCAATGAAGGAACCATCGACATTTTGCTCATCAAGTAAAGAGAAGGAAATCTGGAGAGGTAAGAATGACCTCAGCTTTCAACAAAAAGGCACAAGGCACCTCCTTACAGCCTGGTCAAAACTGGAACACATAAGCTATTGTAGGAGGCTTCATCCTCCAGCATCTACACATGCACAGCGTAAGGGTTTGGCAATAAAATTAACTTCACCAGAGAGTAAAGCTATAACATGAAACTTGGAGCAGCCCTCAGAGTTTCAAAACCACTGTGGAGGTGACACCGACACTTGAGGAGCAGTACCTGGCTTTGTAAAAGCCTCTCGTTACCTGGGATAAGTTGGCTGCAGCACAGAATCTGCCTTGTTGTCTCATTCTGTCTTGCATGAGGAGCCTTTAATCAATTTTGAACAGCTGCAGAACCTGTTAAATTAAGGTGAAATTCAGTGTCATGATAAATACCACAGAGATGGATCACATCTTTGTTTTTGAAAACAGGTAAGTGCCACTGAAGTGAAGCCTTACGCTTTAGTAACTGTCTTTGGAACTGTTAATTCAGCTTATTAAATGTCATTGATTCAATGTCCTCCATTCACCTGGGAAACAAAGAAGCCATCACACACAGGAATACACGTGTGCATGTTCCTCTGTACACACGTGCCCTGTCCAGAGTCAGAAGGACAGTGCAGAAGGCTTGGATACAAAAGATTGCAAACCAGTTCAATGACAAAACTGTGTTTTCCAAGATGCGGAAAACATTCCTGCATGTTGTAGAGTGATAAAGGTTTTGTCCGCAGCTGTTTGTGCTGGACCTGCAGCGCTGAGAAATACAAAGGGAAGGAGAGGCTGGTGCAGTTGTGCTGATGCAGGCTACAGAAATAGTTCACAGAGCCTGGTTTGAGGTCCCTGCTCTATCTGTATTTCACAAATCAGAGCTGGTACCTCTTTAATGCTAACTACTACAGAAATTCCTCCTGACCAGCTTGGTTTCTTTTATACAAGAATCATACAACCCCATGAGCTGTACATAATGTGAGGAAGAGTTTGTGTCTGTCTTGTAATCTTTTTAAAAATCTTGTCTTTTTAGATTGTACTACATACGGCGTCTACCTTGAGTCTACAGGAAAAATCCAGATTAGGCATCCATCTTAATTCGGCAATACTTATACGCTGTGCTGATGACCAGTCATAAAAACACAGGCTAAGCAGTCTTCTGCTCTCCCGCCCTGTAAACCTCAGCCCTTTTCCATTCTTGAAAATTTGCCCTGAGGGTCTTGGTTAGCAGAGTATGATTTGTGAACATTTCCAGTCCAATTCAGTAACAGGCAACCTGCTCCTACAAGCTGCCTGGTTTATTTGGTATTGAAAAGGATATAATCTCAACCTCAGAAGAAAACATCTCTATTATCATGCTTAGTCATCCATGCACAGTGCTGGTTAATTATTTATACCAATTAAAGACAGCCCTTCAGCTAATAGCAACCTGCCAAAGGATTTCTGTTGTGGGTTTTTTGGTTTTTTTTTTTTTTTTTGGTTGTTGTTTTAATCATCCCTAAATGAATATAGCCAGCTTCATCACAAGCATGGGAGGGACTGCTCTCTGAAAAGCAATCCCCTGCACAAGATGTACAGGCTGCAGACAGAAATACTACTAGAGGCGTTCCAGGGTGCAGCGTGTGCCTTTGTTATTAAAGCACTTGGTTATTTCACTTGAGTAAACTGTGGGGTCTTCTTCATGTTTCCAGCTGGAACCAAGACATCATTTCTAATCACAGTTTTGGTACTTCTGTTATATAAGGCCATACTGTTATACGCAGTTTTATTTTTTAATGTAAAAGGAATAGAAACATTTCCTATGGAGGAAAAGTGCCTTCTCTTGGCCAGTGCCCCAACTAGAATATTGTCTTATATTCCACTAGGAATGACTGGAAAGCTCTTCCTGCCATTGCTGCTCTGTTTTTTCACCTTCTTGGCTTGCTGAGGCTTACCCAAATGCCAGCTGACACTGAGAGGGATCACTTCTGATGTGGATGCTGAAAGATGCTTTGATGTCCTTACATGTTGTGTATAAGCTCCAAGGCCTTTGTGCCTCACAGCAAAATCACAGCCGTGCACTATGCAGTATGGAAACTTGTGTCATTTTCTTCCAGATGTTTTCCTAACGCAATACTTCCTGGGAACATGATTTTTTTTTTTTTTCCTTCCCTATTCATTTGTCTTTTCCATTTTAATTTAGGTTATGTTTTGGTCTGGTTTGGGGGTGGGGTGTTATTTTGAAGTGGTATGGTTCTTATTTCTTTTCCCAGGAGGACAGGAAGGAATTGCTTCATTTCTTCCATGTCCCTTTTTTAAAACCTTTTAAGGATAAAGATTTTTAAAACATGTTAGTTTCCCTTTCTCTCCTTTCCTAAACAATAACCAACAGGTTGTGTTTAAACTGTTTCTAAGACTGTAATCTTTTGCTACAGAAGGCCTATTAGACAGGTAACTGGAAGTATTATTGGTCTCGGATATACATTTCTAAGCACTGAATTAATACAATCCATATTGCCCAAGTAACTGAGCTTCAAATCTGCCTTTGAACGTGTTACAACACACTGAGTAATCATGGCTTGGATAAGGGTACTCTTTGCTGGATAAAAAACTTTCTGCATGGCTGGGCCCAGAGAGTGGTGGTAAATGGAGTTCAGTCCAGTGGGTGGCCGGTAACCAGTGGTGTCCCCCAGGGCTCAGTGTTGGGACCAGTTCTCTTTAACATCTTTATCAATGATCTGGTTGAGGGCATCGAGTGCACCCTCAGTCAGTTTGCCCATGACAACAAGTTGGGCGTGTATGCCAATCTGCTTGAGGGTTGGCAGGCTCTACAGAGGGATATGAACAGGCTGGATCAACAGGCCAAGACCAATGGTCTGAGGTTAAAGAAAGCCGAGTGTCAGGTCCTGCACTTGGGCCACAACAATGCTCTACAGCAATACAAGCTTGGGCAAGTGTAGCTGGAAACTGCCTGGCAGAAAAGGACCTGGGGGTGTTGGTCAACAGTGGCTGAAGATGAGCCAGCAGTGTGCACAGGTGACCAAAAGGCCAACAGCATCCTATCTTGTATTAGTACTAGTGCGGCCACCAGAACCAGAGCTGTGATTGTCCCCTTGTACTGGGCCACTAGTGAAGCCACACCTTGAATCCTGTGTTCAGTTTTGGTACCCTCACTCCAAGGAGGACATGGAGGTGCTGGAGTGTGTCCAGAGAAGGGCAATGAAGCTGGTGAAGAGCTTAGAGAGCAAGTTTTATGAGGAGCATCTGCGGGAACTGAGGTTGTTTAGTCTGGAGAAAAGGAAATTCAAACTCATTACTTTCTACAACTCCCTGAAAGGAGGTTGTAGTGAGTTTGGGGTTGATCTCTTCTCCCATGTAACAAGCAAAAAGACAAAAGGAAACTGCCTCAAATTTTGCCAGGGGAGATTTAGGCTGGATATTAGGAAAAATTTCTTCACCAAAAGGGTTGTAAAGCATTGGAACATGCTGCCAGAGAGAAGATGTTGTTGAGTCCCCATCCCTGGAGGTATTTAAAAGATGTGTAGATGTGGTGCTTATGGATATGGTTTAGTGGTGACTTGGCAGTGCCTGGTTAACGGATGGAACTGATGATCTTTAAGGTCTTTTAGAAACCGTACGATTCTATGATTTTATGTTTTCTCATTGATATCTGCAGTTATGCCATGTTTACAGAGGTCATCCTTTATGTAGCATTCTTGGGCAAAGCACCAGCTTCACTGTTTTAGCATCAGATTGTTCCCTTCTGTTTTTATTGTCTTATATTTCATATATTAGAAGGACTGAAGCCTCCCTGTGAATTGATCTTTGATGAATCTGTAGTGAAGGAAAGGAACTGTTTGCAGATGAGAAACTGTGTCCCAGAAAACGGACTTTTGCCAGTTCCACCAAGAAAGGTCTTGGAAAGACAGCTTTCTGCAGCCCAGTAGAGCTTCACAAGGCAGACCACAGAAATCATCTTTGATGTTGACTGGTTTTACTGTCACTGGGGAAAAAAAAAAAAAATTTCAAGTCCTTTTCCCATTGAGAAGACATTTGTAGCATATTCCAGCATCTACCCACCAAACAAAACTCTGATTATGTAGCCACTACGCATAGGAGTTTCCCACTGAAATCACCCTGTACATGTTCAAGACTTTTTGAAAGCTTAGTACTTTATCTAATTGCTTAAATAGAGGTTTCATTAGCTTACTTCAGCTGCTCATTTAAAAAATAAAATGGCCCAAAGAGCTTATATCTCCCAACAATTAGAGACCCAGAAGCTCTTTATTTACACCACTCCTTTCCTCATGATAAACTTCTGCTACTGCTGCCAGACTGACAGCTCTGCAAACTGTATCTAATTTTGTCATGCAAGGTCTGTAGCTCTCAACAGGCAATCAGGCATCATCAGTTCTGCCTTTTCCATGTGCTGCTCTGGAGGAAAACTGATTATCATAAATATATTGTTTACAAGAGTATATTTTATATTTTTTATTTTGCCCAGTGCCCTACCACCATATATGTTTTCCCTGGTCCCATTAATGCAAGCTGGAAGTTATAGAAGTAATAGTAAATATTTGGGCATTACAAATTTTTACTTTCCTTCGTTTACAGCTGAACTTACTGAGGCAAGAGTCATATAATAAGAAATAGTAAAGAGTTATTTAGCCTGTAGCTGTAGTGTAAGTGTACAAGAAAATTGAGTATATTTATGAAATGCTATTTCTTGGGTATGAGTGTACAAGAAAATTTGGTATATTAATGAAAAAGTAATTCTTGATGGCCCCGAGATTGATTTTGAAACCTTACTATTGCCTGGATGCAGTTTCCTTACATCACAAAGACTTTTAGATCATAAGAGATAAAAAGGAGCTTAGTTGTGGCACTTATTAGGCTTAGCTATAAATACTGGTGTACATCGGTATTGTAATAGGAGAAGGGGGTGAGAGAAAAAAAATTTGGTCAGCTGTACATTTATGTTTAAAAATATCACTTGCAGAAATGCTTGGTGTGTATTTTCACTCATTTTGTGTGTAACGAATATTTCAGTTGTTTTGTGCATACAGAATTATGTCCACAAATGCCTGTTTAATGACCTGAAGCTAATGAAAATTGAAGAAATGAAGATGTCATCTCTGATCCTTTCCAGCTTACATCACATAAACGACTTTAAAGCCTGTATTGCTTCTCTAGAGGAATCTGATAGTGATTTCTCTGAGTCCAAGTAAGAAGCAGTGATAAGCCCTTTTCTCATGGGTGTGCCTTCTTTATCATCACTTTTACTGCACTATTGTATTATATGCTGCCGTGGACACTGGGAGTGTCCTCAGGGGGTTGGTGTAAAATACTACACCTTCCAACAGGCAGTGTTTTACTCCTATTTCTTTTGAGCAGGGGCAAGTGTTAGGACAACGTACAGCAGGAAGCACTGGGTCCAGTAATTTCACAGAGCTTAAGAAAGCAAACATTCGGGAATTCTCTGGGCACTGCCTAAAATACTTATCTGGGAGGTGAGTAGCTCACGATCTTTAATATATTTATCTCTACAAGACCCCTGAGAGAGAAGGGAGTGCTGTTATGCCCAGTTTATGCTTGAAGAACTAAAAGGCTAAGACCTAGACTAGAAACAGACTTTGTACCATCAGCCAGGAAGAATAATTTTTTTGAGCAAACCTTATGCTTTCTTTTCCCCCATATATGGAAAAAACATGTATATGTGTATATAGATATATACAGATTAATGAGGCGACCTGCTTAACATTATCAATGTTGTCTGAATAGAGATAGGACGCAACGGTAGATCTGACTAATGCTGTTACTATTGGGCCATTTTGGTTCTTCTTTTGGGCTTTCTTGTTCCAAAATATAAAGACTATCATGTTCTTAGGTCACCTTTTGCCTTTGAAATTTTATCATACGGTGACCACGTCTGACTATCAAAGGACAAATTTCAATTTATGAATGAGTTTAAAGTGCTCCCTCAGTAGTTTATATCAGTTCCTGTGAGTGCGGAGGCACTACTGCATTCCTTTTTGTTTTGCTCGTTATTTCGTAGAGAGGCCAATTGATAGGAGACATAATAAAAATGCTCAGAAGCCAGGAACTGTCAAAAATGAATTTAAAGAAAGGACTGAAAGGATGTTTGATATAGGCTTGAGAGCTGGAATAAGAAGTGAAGGCATCAGGGGGAAACTTACTCGAGAAATAAAACTGAAATGTTAACAGACACAACAAGACAGAGGCATGTAGTGAAGCCAGCAAATACCTCTGCCCAATGGAGATATGAAAATTCAGGTATCACGCTTGCTTTGAGAGCGCTTTCAATGCGGGGGTATAGAAATAGAGATAGCAAGGCTGTTTGTCTAAGAAACATAATTGCCACTAAATTACAAGTACTGTAACAATCCTCAAGGCTGGCAGCATCTGATGTCAGAAATAACAGGACAATTTTTCACCCTCACTCGATGTCAGTATCCTGCAGAATGGAAAGAAGCCTGCTCCTCTCTCATTACTATGGAGAAAACAGCCACAAATGTGAAAGAGCCATGGACAGACAAAATTACGGACTTTGCAGAGAGTAGCACTTCTCACCAGCACACTGGGCACCCAGAGGTGATCTGTGCTAGAAGATGATGCTCAGCAGCTTTGCTCACCCCCTGCTACAGAGGAACAGAGGGTGCTGCAGGTTGCCTAGACCTGGTCTTGCACAGGAAAACACTATTCCACAGACAATCTGGGTGTGGCATTAAGCATGGAGCACCATTCTTATGAAACCATGATAGCATCAAAGATTTAAAGTGTACTGGCTCTGTGGAACTGAAAAAAAATTACAGGTATAGGCTGCAGTTAGGGTTTTTATTGGGAGTAAAAATGATTTTGATTTAGCTGTGATAAAGTAGAAGACAAAGCAGGAAGATGAAAGGAAAACCTGGATATATTAAGCAGCAGCAGGCTGGTGGGAGGTATGTTGGGCAAGGAGTTTTTGTGTAGGGCAGATTCTTGTTTTTCAACAACTCTAGTATCCTTGACAAACATTACTAGTAACCTGGGAGGTTTTCATCCTGAGACTTTTCAGTTACTGTCTGCTTGGTTCGTGTTTGACTGTTTTCTGTTAAAACTGTGGAGGAAAGAATGTCCGTGCTGCTGGCTACTTCTCTGTAACCTCAGAAAGGGCTTACGAATGCAGTTTTGAGCAACTACTTGTGTTTTATGGAGTAGACAGTTTGGAAATAGGTACTGTTTGAACACATGTTTTTGAAAAGGATAATATTCTAGCACACTAATGGACACCCTGGCTTCCTGTACCTAGGGCATGGAAAGCTGATCAAGGGAGACCAGGCTCCAACTCCTTCTCTTGTCACAGGCTTCCTGGGGGACTATGAGACAAACCCTACATCAGATTATCTCTGTGTCCACACCAACATTTTAAAAATTAAGCATTTTTCTTTGAGATGAAGCTTTATAGGTTTCATTAAATTCTTGTTTAGAAACCTCTCTTCCTGATTCAGTCCTACTCCAAATACGATGAAGCAGCACCTTTAAAATATTTGAGGGATGTTTAGAAGTCACAAATATGAATATCTAAAGAAGAAATAATTTAAAAAAAAAAAAATCAGGCCAAGATCAAATCAACATCAGCAACACTCTCAGTTTTAAGAGGACTGCTCTTAAAAACACAGAGAACAAGTATGAAAATCTCAGTGTCGAATGAATGTTTAGGACAGGCTTTCTGATGCACTCACGATTGGCAGATGTTAACACCCAAACAAGTTTAAAGATACGTTTCCTTGTTGTTTTGGTTGCATTCCATAAAAACAGGGCTCTGAAGAAATAAAGTTGCCACCCACTGGTTCTTATACTTCTTTTGGGATTGTATTGTTCACTGCCTCTGAACGATGTGAAAAGGCAGTGATCTGCAGGAGACGCATGGAGAGAGTTTCTGGCCAGTAAAGGGTTAGGTAAAAATCTTTCACAAAATAAATGTATTGGAGTAAATGTCCTGGCAGCCTTTCAGCATCCTGAAATATGTCTGTTTCCCTGGCAATTTCAACCTCAGTGTCTAGTTTAAGTTTGATGTGGCAGTTTTCTTTCCTGAAGAATTTAGGTAAGAACACTCAGGGCATCTCAGCTAAGTCTCGCTGGAGATGGTGAGACTTTGCACAGGTACAAGAGTAAATCACTACATTTTCCTAATGCAGGATCACTACCTGTCTTTGCATTATAGAGGCTCTGCGTTTTCAAATGTGATAGAAGAGGGTCCCAGAGGTCATAAGATGATCTAAGTCTATATGTATAGTCAAATATAGGAAAGGTTCTTGTTTACCCATGAGTTCTAAGTGTTGCAATAAGATAGGAGATATCTCCAAGTCCTTCTCCTCCACACATGAGACAGAACAGAAAGGCCTTGATACTACCTGTTGACTAGTGCAGAGGAAGAGTCTCTTTACAGAAACGGGGCTAATGGTTCTTGGTTCCATAATAAAAGAGTAGCTCAGGAGATGCATTCTGCATTAGGAAGGTAAAAGGGTGAACTGTGTTTCTGTTCAGACACTAACCTTAAGCTGTCCCACTTAACTCATTGCTAACGCAGTATTTAGTCATGAGGCAAAATAAGTATTCCCAGGGCATTGGTTAGCTCACCTTAGAACTAAGCTGCCACCATGTAGAGGTATCTCTCACTTCATTCCCCACGCAAGCAGTTTCCAACGAGTAAGACCCTCATTTAGGTTCAGCTTGCAGTCTGAGCATTGGCAGGATAAATCCCTCTTTCACAAAATTTCTTATCTACTTCATATTTATTTACTTCCTTCTTTCACTCTCTAATTTCACCATGAACTTAAAAATACCTTTGAGTTTCACAGTAGTATTCCACAAAGCCCAACAGAGAAGATATTTGATTTTCCACGCCCTATTATGTTCCCTAAATAAAGGAAATTTGACACTGATTTTACATCAGGAAAATATTGTGGGCACACGCACATCACTGAATTCATCTGCATTGTTGCTTCACTTCAGTGGTCCAGTGTGAAGATTATCCATATGTGGCAGTTCAGACTCACTTTGATCTAGCATGAACCAATTAGCTCCCTTGGCTGACAAGTGCAGGCATGAAACAGAGCACGGTGCTTGAGATCCCATAGCCTAGGGATCAAATGGATGCAAGCCAGTCAATGTCGTTCAGGCTAAGAAGCAGGATGCTTTATAAGATGTGGGTAACAGAGATGGCACAGGCACAACCAGCCTGGCCCAGACTCTTGACTCGGGATTTTGGAGGCATGTGTAAGGAAGAGTTGTTTTTCTCTCTATTTCTGTGCAGGGAGAGAGGGAAGAAAAGCAATCCATGGAGAAACTATTGAAGAAAATGTCCTGAAGTCAAGTGTTTTATACTTACCTGATGCATCTTATTAAGTCGCCTTGTCATTTTCTTGTATTTTTGCCACAAGCAGATTTATTCGGTTAAAAGAAAACCCAAGGTACTATTATCAGGCAAATCCCCCACCCCTCACGTTTACTTTTTTAAATGAAAGATTAAATCCATACAATGCTTAAACTTTAATGAGTTCAGGTCTGATTTAGCCAGGGGTGATTTGTTATCCCAAATCCTTGTGCCATCATATTAATGACTGCTTGCACCAACGGGCACTCAGGGTAATCCCCCATCTCTAGCAATGTCAGCTCTGAGGTGATTGCGATGTAATTAATCGGAGACGGCTGTTGGAATGAGGACATTGTAATCCCATGCATAATAAAACTTATTAATGGTGTCCTGCATAATTTATGGAATCTAATCATTCTAATGTAGGTATAAGTATAATTGTAAACAATTTTCTTTCATTAAGTCTATGAACTAACATGCCATGAGAAATTAAGGGCTGGGATCTTTAATTTTGCCAGCTGTTGTTGAATTGGCCCATTTTAGTGGAGATTCAAGAGTAATTAATTTCCTGTAAAACCCTAAAAGCAGCCACCACTACGAGGAATATTTGCAAACATTCTGTTATATGGTATTTCCATTCCCATTGTGCTTTATCTGACTGAGGCTTGAAATTCCACTGGGACAAGTACTATACAACTACTGGCAAACAACGATTTCTACCCCAAGTGGCTGGCAGTGTATAAGGACAAAAGTGAGCCAAGAAAAGGAGACATTATTTTCTTCCTCAGTCTTATAAGTACTAGTTTGAAGAAAGGACCTGAAGACTTGAGAAATTAATAACCAGATGCACAGAAGTATTTAAACTAGTACCTTTCCCAGTTGATTACTCTTTTAAATTTCTCAACTGCTCATATATCTAAGTGCCTGACCAAAACGGAAGATACATGGCTTGAACCACAGTAAACAGATGAAACAGGTTTTAAACTGGCATCACTTTAATCTCAAAATATTTATTTTATGGATAAAATAATAACTTATTTTATGACTGGTTTTCAAACTGAGCTTTTTAAAACACTGAAGTTAAATATAAATATATGCAGTCACAAACAACCCCCATCCAGTTTGTTAAAAGAACAAAGTGCTCCAAACCAAGATCATGTATGCCAAATTTCAGCTTTATTTTAATTTTTACGTTTGTCGTTATGAATACCTGAATATAATGGTTTATAATGGCTCCTCTGACAGGCTGTTATAACTTCAATGGCACTAACAATACTACTATAATTAGTGACTTTTGTATTGTGTTAACAAATGCCAGAGTGTGCTACCAGTCTTCTAGATGACTTACCCAGGTTTTAATTAGTGTCTATCTTTCTTTTCTTTGTGGAGACATACACTTACTAAAATGACTCAATGCTTTGCACCATGTACAGGTCAAAATATCCACCTGTCAAGTAGGTTTAGAGCTGCACGGAAGGAGGAAACTACTTGCGACATTTTATTAATGGAACAGATTGCATATTTCTCCAAATAGAAACGGCAGGAATTTTGTGACAGATGGATCAAAACCTTCCTGTTGTTGAAAACCAGCAGAGGAGACAGACTTCTCTTGTAGCACTAACTGGATGGCAAGATGCTGATTAACTAGACCTGAATGAATCTTCTGCCCCTTGGCTCCAAGAGTTCATAACCAACAACGATTTTTCTGTATCATATTTTATGTCTTCGCAATATGGATGTGATGTGTGTGTGTGTGTGTATGTGTGTTCATGTTGGTATATATGCATGCACATCAATATTAGGCATACACATTAAACTATCATTGTAAATTCATTTCAGTTTTTAGTTCAATTTCCACAACAAACTTGTTCATAATCTACCTTTAAGTTGCTGTTAGCAAGTAATGGAGTATGTATAGCGTATGTATCAATGGTATTCTCTAAAGTATTATGAAGTGCTGCCTGTTAAAGATCTAGAGCCTTCCTTACAAGGGTATTGACTTAATCTTACCAGGATTTTTTTTGCAATTTACAAGTTCTATCATGGCGCAGTAGCCATTGTACAATACACGTAGAAGTGCACTCACGTAGAGTGAAACTGGAATAGCAGGATTCGTTTGAACCATGTTAGCTGTACATGAATCATTACAGTTTCCATCCCACTAAAAGTTATGCGGTACTTCACCTAATGGATGTCTTCACAAAGTTATGGGCATGCCACTTTTCACTACTGCCTTTGAGTGCAGGAAACTTTACCTGTTTGAACACATCTCCCAGATTTCAAAGGCACTGTATGCAGGGCCTAAAGCTAAAGGATGCTTTTAAAATTTTTGCACTTTTTGTGTGTAAAATAGATATACCACACATGAGGATCTGTCATTTAGTCATTTTCTGTAACTAAAATAGGAGAAACTCAAAGAAACCCTTGATGCAATAACATACATTCAAGAAGCAATGCCATCATCAGTATCTTGAGTGGAGGAGGATAGCCAAATAATACTCAAGCCTCCAGGAAAAATGTGGCAGCTGAACCCAAGTGTGGGGATTGATCCCTTGGTATGTTCCTAGGAAGAGCAGAAGTGATAAAAACACTGAAACAGTTCACATGCTCTGCACTGGAAGATTAATTACATGCATAATGTGTGTTTTTAGCACAGTCAAGTTAAGGGCTTGACACTTTGTAAAAATTCGATGGCTTGTTAAGCAGAAGTCATAATAGTTCCTCCTGGTCTTAAAATCTCCACATCTGGCATTTATTCCCAAAGAACTGTTCTTGTGGGATTTGTATTTCTATTTCCATAATGGAGAGAAGATGGTGAAAGAAAGAAGTTCATTGCCAACCTGAGGGTTCACAGAGTGATTTGCATAATACAAACAGTACCACAAAGGCTTTAACAGTTTCACTTTTTAGCTGTTCATAGTAGTTCTCCATTTATTAGGTCTTTATTTTTTTTAAGACCAGGAGGAAATACGGTAGAGGACTTCTTAGCCTTTGACTTCCCAGGAAATTCTAACGTGCTTAAAGTGTTAAGGACATGACATTGTTAAGGTGCTATAAGATGTTCCCGTAGCTCATGACACAGTGCGTTAACTTCAGTGCTATTTGGGGCTTTGTAGAATACTGCAAGACAAAATCCATTTCTAGGCTCATGAATTAAATCTCAAACTATCTTTGTGTTAAGCTGCATCACAGTGATATAGTATTTGGTGGTAACAAGTTACGGTGCAGCTCCTGTAACAAAAAAGCTATCTCCATAGAAAATTGCGGATACATTAACAGCCACTAGTGCAGCAATAACTCCTTACTGCACTCTAAACTGCATGAAGTAGTTTATGACCTCTAGGTTTTTTCTTCTCCTTTACCTTTGTAATGCTTAATAAAAGTTATACTCCAACTGTTATATTGGCTCTGAAAATAAAAAATTAATTATGAACACCCCATTTAATGCTGGAAGTGTACAATGTCCACAGTTTCTTTAAAGCATCAGTGAGGTAATTTCACTACTGCCAATTGAACGTTTATACAGGACACATCTAAATGTGCTCCGTCAATGAATCCCTGGAGTGTTTCAGCTTCATTAACTGTTTACATGGTGACCTCAGTAGAAAGGTTTTAGTCTGATGAAATGTCTGCTTCACATACTGCTGCAGGCAACAGCAGAATAGATCTCTGTGATTTTTCATAATATACTCAAAATTTAGAAGTATCACATCAGCTTGCCTCATACTGCCACATTAGGCACCATATCACTTCTTGTTGTGTTAACTTTTTTAATGCCATATCAGATTATAATAACATGTCCCATCTCCAGTGCCCTCCATCTTCCACCAGCCAGAGTCAGGTATTTTCACTGAAGTTTCATGGTCATATTTCAAGTATCCCTAATCCTAGACTTTGCATTTGAATGGGCTAAGTACTTCACTCTCTTTTAATGGTGCTGTTATTTGCCTCATGTATCAAAATGTCAAGGAAGTCCATGATATTTAAATTTTATGACACTGTCTTCCGAAGTAACAACTTTCTAACTCAAAGTGAAGAAGAAGAGTGAATTACACTTTAGTTTGCAGAAATAACTCCCAGGAGAACACTGACTGTCCAAATTATTGCCTTGGATATCCCACCATGGAGTTTTGTAGAGCAAATAACACTTACTCATCTTCTGCTTATGTACAACAATATGGATAAATAAATGGTATGAGTTTAAATGTCATGGTATGAGGTAGTATTTGATAGATGCATTCTAGCTACCCTGCAACTCACGGTGACTAGCCAGTCCTTCACAATATTGCAGTGGATTTATTCTGCAATCAAAGACTAAGGTATCTTTCTGTTGATGGGATAAAACATTGGGGCTTTCATTGTTCCAGCACACAATAATGGCACGAGAATGAAACATATGTGGTTGGCAAATGCTTTTTTCACCCTTTTCCATTCATCTTCCATGTACACCCTATTAAGGGGAAAAGTGGACTTTCTTACATATAGATTATATATAATATTATTAAAGAATGTCTAATTCTCAGAGGGTCTATGGTTAAGGAAACTTAGATTATGCTGAATATCAGAAGGGAAATCTTGCTTTTGGCAGTCTCTATTAAATATGCATAATTATCTGAAGAAGCAACTAAATACCCTCACTCAGGGCTTTACTTCATTTTAAGTTGCCCACTGCATACTGCAAATTTTTTCTGCTTCCCCTGAGACACTCCTTCTGCAGAAGTGGAGAAGTTATGGATTGTAACTAGAGAAGAAGACCTAGTTTAGTCCTCTGTAAGTATAGCATTGCTCCCTAGAGGACAGTTGCTAATGATGTATGTTGTCTGCTATTAAAAGCCTTGAGCAAGGATCTTCCGCTGCTTTTTAAAATGCATCTTTGATATTCTTCAGGAAGAAGATGCGACATTAAACCGCAAGAGCTCTGTAGTCATTTACACAACATGGATTACACAGTCCCCTACCCAGATACAGGCTCCTGGCTCAGAGATCCTGTTGGCAATCTTGCTGTGAGACCGCAGTCACTTCCATGCGCTCACTGAAGGTTATTCTCTCATAAGTGAGTCTGTATTCCCCCTGAAGGACCATATTTCTGTGGAAATCTGCAACTCTGACAACTATAAACAACAGCATCCTGCAGTAGTTAAAGTACTATATCTTTTACAGATATTAAAAGGTTTTACAATCCAGGAGAACAGAGTGAAGATACGTTGGACCAGCTCTGTTGATGGTGGAAACTGGCATAGCTCCATTATTTTGATTCTGTAGCATCAGCTAACACTGGCTGAGGAACTAGCCATGAAATAATAAAATTTGGGATTTATTTTATGAGTACTTTCCTCTGAGGTTCTGTTTCTATCTGATACTTTCTCTTTATTTTAAAAAAAAAAACCTATGGAGAGAAGAAATCTATGTAATTTGGTTTAAAAGTTGATAATATTTGAAAAAGCATCAATCTTTTGTTTATGGACAGTTATCAATAGATGTTTTTTCTCCATTTTAAGGCCTCAAGACTTGGACTGGATCACAACGAGTCTCTTAGTCATGTTTAGGTTTTCTTACACGAAATTTCAAATTAACATTGTTTCTTCAAAATGTTTAAGTCTAGAAAAACTATAAAGACAAAAAACTATTTTATATCTCTTATCCTTTATCCTAGACATAAATAGGATCTTAATTTTCAGGGGTCTTCTATAAACCCTTGAACACAGCAGTATAAAACAATATGATTTTAACTTCTGTGAAAACACTATAATAGTGTAATTTCTAAAAATGGTTAGTTTGGCACAAAATTGCCTATTATTTTGTATGATCATTTGATGTTATTACTTACATAAATACCATCTCCTCAAACCATACAGGTGTGGATTCGTAGTTATAGAGATCTGACTAAACAAAAAAAAAAAAAAAAGGAAGAGGAAAATTCAAATCTCTTGATTTTTAGGAAGCGAAAATACGAAAATACGCTCAACTAACCAAAATACTTCATTCTGCCTGTAAAATGTTGTCCCTTCCATCACAATTTCAAAACAAAAAGATATTTTCAAACATAGTAAATTGAAGTATAGTTCACTCTGATTTTTTCAAGTTTTAATCTTTTATTTCTTTTTCCATAAATAAAAAAATATTTCCTAAAGCCAGTCTAAATTAAATGATTGTATATACCAGTAATTGTCATTTCTTTTAAATAAAATGGGAAAATCAGTTTGAAGAAATATGTTGTCAAACTTCTGAGGCTTCATCTTGTTGGTCACAGTTATTATAGTACAGATGGCACCTTCCATCTATCCTCTGACAAAGTGCAAATGAATAACTTCTCATTTAGGACTGCCATGTAGATGAAACCTCAGAAAACAGATTTTTATTTTCCTTTAACAGGAATAAAGATAAAAAAGATAAAAGAGGAGAGGAGAGGAGAGGAGAGGAGAGGAGAGGAGAGGAGAGGAGAGGAGAGGAGAGGAGAGGAGAGGAGAGGAGAGGAGAGGAGAGGAGAGGAGAGGAGAGGAGAGGAGAGGAGAGGAGAGGAGAGGAGAGGAGAGGAGAGGAGAGGAGAGGAGAGGAGAGGAGAGGAGAGGAGAGGAGAGGAGAGGAGAGGAGAGGAGAGGAGAGGAGAGGAGAGGAGAGGAGAGGAGAGGAGAGGAGAGGAGAGGAGAGGAGAGGAGAGGAGAGGAGAGGAGAGGAGAGGAGAGGAGAGGAGAGGAGAGGAGAGGAGAGGAGTATTCCTGTTGTCTTCTCATTTGGAACTAAGACACATAGTGTGGAAAGGTAGTTTATAGAGATTTAGAACTTCATTCAACAGCAGATTTGTAGCCAAGGAAATAGTCAGCATGTGTACATGTCTGGTTTTTAATTTGAAAAACATCCTGAAATCAGTTTAGAAATGTTCAACTTTTGATTTTCTGTTACTCTAAAGGTTATGTTCTCATTCCTATAATTTTAGAGTCATACAAAGTTTAACGATTGAGCTTTTGGCCTCACCCTATACAGGTGTAAACAGAGTGGAAATACAATAATGGAGATGGTGAATATAAAGTGCATCTTTCCATGATAGTAATGCCTTATCCTGTCTG
Organism: Bucorvus abyssinicus; assembly: GCA_009769605.1. NCBI lineage: Eukaryota > Metazoa > Chordata > Aves > Bucerotiformes > Bucorvidae > Bucorvus > Bucorvus abyssinicus. The sequence goes on from CM020063.1 coordinate 4,845,685, forward strand.
GGAGAGGGACCTCTGGCAATAGCAGGCTCACACGGAAACGACGACTCACTCCTAAATGAAACTGCGTGGCATGTGTAGCAGAAGAGTACATTGAAACAGCTTTTCCTGCTGTGTGGGATCCTTCCACTTCTCATGACTTCTACATTAGCTCAGATTGCCCTACCTAGCTTTGAAGTATTATTTTCAATGCTGTATTAGCATGTCTCTGTCTCTTTTAGGGGATCAGTTTTAGGTTTAGACTTACATGTCTTCTTAGCTCCATGTCCTAGCTACTGCCCACTCCATCATCTTTTCATGTACGTTTGACTGATATGGCAGCTACCCAAAGTTTTGCTTATGCATCTCTTGTTTATTCCTTTTGATCCTTTAACCACCCCACCATGACTGATCAGAGAATCTTGAATAATGTTTCTGGACAGGGACAATGTGTCTGCCTGTTGGCATCTCTTTGCCTCTACAGCATCTGTTAGTTTGGGGCTGAAGGAATAGGTGTAGCAGGAACAACAAGCAACCTTCATGTGGGAAATAAGGCCTGTCTATCACCCACACACACTAAGAACAGTCTTTTGAGTTTGTCCTGAAGTGAAGACTGAGCTAATGAAACAGAAGAGGGTGAGGTGGAATATTTATCCCACCTTTTATCCAGCACCTTAAGGGTTATTACACTCTCCAGTAGCGTAGGAGACCCAGGTTCAATTCACTCCTGCTTTCCAAGCCATATCAGCATAGGAAAGAAGGGGACATGGGTCACCAAGTCTTGCTCCGTGTTACTGCAGGCAAGTGAATCACTTTTATTATTTTCTTCATAAACACGTGAATCATTTTTATTTTGATTTAGGAGCATTAAAAGTCCCGTCCTGCCTAGCCTCAAATGCACTCTTGACTTTTACATAATTCATGGTCGTAAGAACAACAAGGGTCTCTGCTGGTATAATTTTCTCCACCATAGAGAGCATGTATGTCTTAAGACTGCTCGGTGACTGAATGCTTAAAATTGCTTAGGTTGCTATCAATTAATAGTGCTGCGCTAAAATCCTGGCAGATACTAAAATGACATTTTCAAACTTTTGCAACATGTTAATATTGCAAATGCAAATAGGAAGAACTGTTAAGGAGAGCTGTAGTAGGCTGAAATTGTAAATGGCAAAAGGTCAAATGTAGCAAAAATCCCGGTATCAAAAATTGTAGTAGCTTTGTTTCCTGAAGACATTAAAATATTAAGACCTAACCATTTATACCAAACTTCATCCACGTTTCTGATAGACATTTGATATTCTCGGTAGTGTTTATATTCAGTGGGGATTTAACACTGATTAATTCAGATACGTCTAAGAAACTGAAAATGACTGTCAGAATTTTTCAGTATTCCCATGCAGACAGACATAATAAACAAACAAAAAACCCAAACCATAATCAAATAACCAAAATCTCATGGCATTTGAAGTTAATTTTAAATTAATATTATGGGGTTTTTTAGATCATTATAAAATGACAGATGCATTGCTAGAGTTACCTTGCTTTTTTATTGCACTTTGTTCCTCTTCCCTACACCTGCACAATATTAAAGGCACTTTCTTGTTTCTATTACCCATCTCTTTTTTTGAGACAGAAATGCCTTTGAGACAGGGGTTATGTTTAATTCTAGACTTGTGCAGAACCCAATATACACGTTCACCCTGGTTTTGACCACTACCCTCTATAGTAATGTAATAATGGTGTAAACAACTACAATAAAAAAAAATCTTTTAAATTTTTTTTATAAGAAAATCATAAAATTTTTCATGTTGTCTGTCTAGTTTTACACGTCAAAAAGGTACAAAGTAATTTCTTAGATTAGTGCATATATACCTATGTACTATCCTATCCACGGAAGTTGCAAATGATAATTATGCAAAAAGGAAAGTCATGTGAATTTGTTTAAAAAAGCAGTAGAAAAAGAAGCAAATTTTGAGATCCTGCCCCTGCCATTTAAATGCTTATTCCTCACGTAAACAAACACAGATGTTAACAAAAAATCCAACCTTGTGAAAATTGGCAGATATGAGGTGCCTTTGACTTCATCTTAGTCCAGCTGTACTGAAATGTACCAATAGTGATGCAATCACGTGTGCCAGTAGCTTTTGCATCATTAATTTGGCTTCTACAAACAATAAGGTTTTATGGGTCCCTACAGTGATTATCTTGTGGACTGATATACAAAGGAAGAGCATTTTGTATCTAGATATTGAAACTATTAATTGCCTTGATGCCATCAAAGTCATAATCTAGCCCAGCAGAAGTGCTTGGATGTAATGTCCCAGCACTCCCCAGATACTTGGAAGCTTATTTTAAATGTGGATTAGCATATCATATTTTCAGAGGTCAGTGAAGATATGAGTATCAGGGAAAAAGAGATTTAAAATTGTAATCAAGGCTGAGAAGGTGAAATGCAGAAGCACTGTAAATAACAAGGATAATAGTTTAAATTTTATAGTGATATTAATTGTCCTTAATTATCTTCTATATTTTTCTCCTGAGAAAACATTCTGAAAACAGTGCAGTTGCAACAGGGTATCTAACAGAGCACCAACAGAGCCTCTGTTGCTTTGACTGGAAGAAAAAGTGCAGAAGGGCAGAAAGGGGAGGTGTTCATCTTATATTCAGCAAACGAAAATCGGGCTCTGGACTCCTGCTCCTCATTCATGTCTATTTACCCAATGAGGTGCAGAGATACATTCCTGCATCCTTTCTGGTGGGTGAAACCCATGAGTTACGATCAGCCGTTTCCCTCTATTCACAAAGCCTATGCCTTGGATATTTCCACACAACTCAGTTCTTTCCTCTCTATTACTCGTTTAGTATATGGAGCTGATGGGATTGATTATAAATACCCGGTGTCCATAACAGTTTAACAGTGAGAAAATTGTCTAAAGTTTGCCCCAGCTTTCATGATAACTGTCGGAGTATGTAGCATTAAGAAAGGTAGTTGAATTTATACAACAAAAAGCTAATATAGGTCACAACATTTCTTGTGACCAGATAAATCTATTTGTAGATTTCAAAATCATTGCTTGACTGCCCTCTTGCAGTATGTGCTGAAATTGTATCTCTCAGATACTTATTCAGGATTTTGTAGACCGTTATCTTACACCTCTATAGGCAGCATAAGTACAGAACAGATATGGCCTTTACCCAAAGAGAATGTATAGGAAGCAATCCCTGTTTCTGTCTCTTCTTTGCTAAAACTGTGATCTTTATATGGTAGAATACAAGTGTGGGAATTACTCCCAGTACAATTATTCCTGAAAATACAGTAAAGACAATTACACCTTTTCCTTCAGTTGTGTTGGAATTTATAGGGCTAAGCAGTTAGTGGTCTTTTGGAGAGAGAAGCAGGCACCTCCGGAGTAGCTAGCTGCCCTCCAATGCCAGCTAGCTGGCAGAGTGGAAGCTCCTACCATCCTGACTTAAGTGTCTAATATGTGAGAAGGGCTGTCTGGAGATAACATCTATCAAATAACCAAACCTTAGAAAGCCCTTATATTAGAAATGAGATTCATTCAGATAAATAGGTGTGTCTAAGATGCAAGTGTCTGTCACCTTAGGCTACCTTTCTTGTTAAAGAAGGGATATTTGGCACAGTCAACGCAGTTTAGTAATCTCACTTGTAATTATGTAGGGAGAGGTGAGGTGACTCTAGCCATGGCTATTACAATCTTCTATAACCAGGAATGAGGTCAGATAAATTAACCTATGACCTCCTGATACAAAAAGAAAATTTTTTAAAACAAAGTCTTATCAAACACTAAAACATTGGTCCTAGTTGTAAAGTCTGATGTCGCTCTCTTTGGTGGTAAAGCTTAGCTGAGTTTTTTCTCCAAGATTTTCCTCAGGGATATTTCTGTCTTCCCCCAAGACTGTTTCTCCCACCCATCCTAGTTCTGCCCTGTTGCAGCTTCTTATCACCCTTGATTAACAGGGCTAGCACTGGCCATATAGAGAGGGAAGCATTTTGAGAGCTAGATGAGTCCAAGGACGAGAGGCACAGATGTGGAACATGACTCATTGCAAACCCTCTTTTCTTGTCTGTCCTTCAACAAGCTCTTTTCACAGATTTCTATAGTTACCTCATGCTCTTTCACTAATACCAATATGTGTCAACCAACTCAATATGAACTAACAAATCTATTTACTCAACTGCTGGTGAGGTTGGAAAAAATAATTTAAAAAGTTCAGCTTGTAAATGTTCAAATCAAAAGCACTCAGATGGTTTCCTGTGTGCTATAGAGATAAATTGTTAAGTGGGAGATGCAGAGAAATTAAAAAAAAAAAAAACCCAAACACCAAAACCCCCTTTACACTCAAAAATCTTTCTCCAGAACCAGATGAGAAGTGTGACTTAAGTCATGGGGAGGCATCCATTGCCAAGACGAAAATAACATCAAATTACTCAAATACTTTCCTCAATTTCCAGGCAGAAAAATGCAGGGCTGCATAAGCTCGTCATCCTTCTTCCTTTCAATATATATTTGAGAGAAGGAAAAGAGTAGACGGAGTTTTGAGGATATGAGCTATAAGGTCCTCTGTTTCGGCTTTTCACTAGATCCACTAGAAGTGGCTGCAGCCCATTCCGTCCAGAAACCCTTTCAACCAGTAAATGATAAAGGTATTATTTAGCATGGCATTCCCGAGTCTGTAGATTTGCTTTTATAGGAGCACTGATTCTCTGCATATTTTCATGAATGTGATGGATACTGACCAGCCTGCGCTCTGAGGCATGATTTGGCATCTTTATTTGGGTTGGGCACCACCTTACAGCTGGCAACTGAGTTGCAAAAGGATAGGTAATCCAGTTGATTCAACTTCACAGAGCCCACAGGGCGCTGGAAAGGATTCAAAAGCTCCTCCCTTCCTATTTTGTCACCTCTCTCAAATTTTTTGTGCCTTGAACAATGTAACATGTTGGGAGACAGAGCCCCAGTTGTTTGAATTTTGAATAGACGAAAGTCAATGTCTCTCTTATTTACTACTAGTTGGATTTGAAGTTTTCTAGGTTAAGAAAGTGCCTTTTTTTTTCCCCCTGTGTTTGCACAGTGGCTTTCATATTGCCCGTCTGGCCTTCAGCACTGAGGTAAGGCAAGAATAACAAGGAGAAAGAGAATTTCTTCTCACATTTAAATACATGATCAAACTGTCCTCCTGGTTCAGTGTTTCAACCAATTTTAAGTGATAAACCACACTACGCCACCCTCTTAAACAGCTGTTTATACTGCATGTAATTTCTTCCTGTTAAACTCCTCTGATTTTGATGGGCTTTCAGCAGGCATAAACTTGGCCCTGCATGTCTAACCTTTGCCTTGGACAAGCAAGCAGAATTAAGGAATAGAATTAATTCTTTTTGCCTCAATTTGCAAACTGCACAGTAATCTGCACATTTAATTCTATCCTTTGCATATCATTTTCTGTGCAAGGACACAATTGGCTACAGATTTGACATCTTTGTGACAGTGAGTCTGCAACAGGACTGAAAAGAAAGGGGAAGGAGCAGGGTCACAGAGAGGACAAAAGGAAAAAAATAGCTGTCTAAATCATATATCATTAAAGTGATGCTCATTGAATTACCTCTCTCAGGGCCTGTCAAAACATGTGGTGCCCTTGCAATATGATGTGAATTAAATGCCTTCTGGCCCCTGAAATATTGTTTTCAAGGCCAAATGTGTACTTTCACAGTTTCCCTCTAGTAACTACCAAGCAACATTTGAAGCATGCTGATTGACTCCTACGATTAGCGAAAACAACTCAGGAATACAACATTGGTTAGTAACGGGCTTTCAAAAGACAGACAGGACATGTGCAGGCGTTTGGTGATGGTCACTGATAGCCCATCCACTGATAAATTGGTCAATGCTGCTTGAAGTTGCCCCTCGGAGACAAAATGTAAGTAGCCTCAACTCACTGAATCACTTCAGTAATTATAGTATTATTTTGTCCCCTGTGAGTGGGGAAAAAAACACTAGCTGGTTGGGAAACACCATATGGATGTCAGATGGCCTGCAAGGTTGACTCCACCTGCTTGAGGATGTGAAGATCTTCGAGGTCTGCAGCCACTGCCTTATCAGACAGCCCATCTCAACAACTCCCTGAAGTTTGGCTTCCTTCCAGCTGATCAGGCCACTGAGATACCAGAGGAACAAGCTCCTCTCCTCTCCTCTCCTCTCCTCTCCTCTCCTCTCCTCTCCTCTCCTCTCCTCTCCTCTCCTCTCCTCTCCTCTCCTCTCCTCTCCTCTCCTCTCCTCTCCTCTCCTCTCCTCTCCTCTCCTCCTCTCCTCTCCTCTCCTCTCCTCTCCTCTCCTCTCCTCTCCTCTCCTCTCCTCTCCTCTCCTCTCCTCTCCTCTCCTCTCCTCTCCTCTCCTCTCCTCTCCTCTCCTCTCCTCTCCTCTCCTCTCCTCTCCTCTCCTGGTGAAGTTTTGAGTTTTGTCTAGTTCTCAATATGGAGTTTTGCTTGTGCTCACTGCTGCTGTTATATGGTGCTGTCATTTGGTTGCTGACCAGAGAGTGCAAGTCCTCATATACATAAGTAAGAAAAGTTGGTACCTACCTGGAAGTTTTTTGTCATTTCAAAATTTGTCAGCTCTGTATCTGTCAGGAGGCATACTGATTTCTCAGCTGGTGTGGACCCTCAGGGATTTGTCCAGAAACTGGTGTCTGTAGGACAGGGACAAATATTAATAAATACATGAACAGGTGAAATCTTACATACAGTGATGTGCTGTCGAAAAAATATGACTTTATGGAGAAAAATTGTACCATTATGCATCTTAGACATGTGAACATTGGTGGGGGTGTGTGACCTTGCTGCCAAAGTCAGGTATTCAAAATTTGTGATAATGTCCCTCCAAAATTGTCAGGTTTAACATACTTAAGGTAATAAGAATTAGATTCTTTCTTTCTTTCTCTGTCTTTTGTTTTTTCCCTTTTTTTAAAATTTTTTTATTATTATTATTTTATTTGAGCCTGTAGGGTACATTTGTGTTATGCATGTAACCTTTTCTCTGAGATTATATTAACTAGATTTTTATTTTATCTGCATCTCTCCCTGCTTTTTAGTGAAAGCTGCAGTGGACAGATAATCATTTTTCATTCTATAAACCACAGTTTTGAAGAAAATAAAAATATCGTGATGCCTGCAACAGAAATTGTAATTTCAACACCACATTTATTCATGTTAATGGTAACAGTTTCATGATTTCTGAATAGGCATAATTTTTCATCCCAGAACCATGGGATGAATCTACATGTGTCACCACTACGTCAAGAAACCTCTCAAAATCTCTGGAATTAGTTATCATAAACTTTGATTTCTTAAGGAAACTTAAAGAAACTAAAAAATGTGGAGATGACCTGACTCTCCTCAGAGATTACAGAAGACCAGTGACAGGTGGACATGCAGAGCTCAGAACAGTTGGATCCTAGTGCTGTTCTCCATGTAAATTACCCATGAATATTCTCCAAGAATCCCCTTTATGGCTTGACTTCACCAACAAGTCCTTTAAACTTATTTTTCAGTGAGTTATTTTTCCTACCTCTAAAGGCCTGCAGAACACCACAGTTGCTTTATTGTTTAGTTTTTTTTTTTTTTTTTTAAATTTAGCTCAAAGCAATATACTGTATTTTAAGAAAGGGAGGGGCAATAGTGACATCTTACATATTCTATGGATCTTGCACAAGTCATGTCTGGAATATGAAGGAGAGATGAACAAGGCCAGGACACTTGGTGCTCATGAGGAAAATCTTTACCATATACCATATCATCAATGCGAAGAATGGAGAGGCCTCCACAAGAAAGGAAATTATAACAGTTATTTTCTTACTCTTTCACAATATGTCTCTAGTGGTTGACAGCATCTTTAGCACAGAATGGTTTTTTTTCAATACCTTAATTTTTATTTAGCAATTACTAACAATGAATGAGACTGCATCCAGTATTTAAGAACAGCACCTGTAAGCAACCTTCTTACTCACAAACAGTTGTACCTATTGTTGTGGTCCAGCAGACACTCTGTATATAATCTCTTTAGATGCTCCTGTTTCAATAATCTTGTAACAATCTTGTAATGGAAGATGTGTTTTCTTCATGAAGATGTTGAGACCTCAGCGCAGGTATCTCTCAGGTAAACTCATTGTTATGTTTATCTAGAAAAACACTGGATAGTGTGTAGAGTTACCAGCTCATACTAGAAACCCAGTGGCTGTCTTTCAACAGTTTTACAGGAGTAGTCCTGAAGCCCCCATGCCTTCACACCAGCCCATATACCTCTCTTGGGAGGAGCAGAGGAGAAAATTTATAGGTATCCAGACAATCAGCACAGCCACACCATGAAGCCTGCAGTCTTGCTAGGTGGAAAGCATGACAGCCAGTCCAGATCTTTCTCCAAGGTCATCGACAAAGTTAGTAGCAAACTGGGGAAGGAAACATCCAAATGTTCTGGCACGTAGACTGTTATCCTGGTCACTGCACCTCACTGCCTCCAAAACAAAAAAAAATATTGCTCAGAGTTGGAAGGTAGGTGACTTGTGTTCCTTGGTGGGGAGCAAATTTTGGAGTGCTGGCCTCGTGCATGAGGACTGGCTAGTTCCCGTAACAAGTATGGCAGCAAAACCTCTCTCATATTTTCATCCAGAAAGCCCGGGGTACTTTTTAACTTGATATCTCACCTCTCTTGACTTCACATTGTGATCAAATGGACAGAACATTTTATTCTTTCATCTTCTGAAACCCTTTGTTATTTATCGGTAATTTCAAGGTGCTGAGCACTTTTGTGAAACACTAAGCACCCTGACGTTTCAGTGATTGCCAATTAAAGGTGTGCAGCACCTTTCAAGACTGTGACTTTAAAGAGCAATTGTGTTGAAAGGGAAAAGAAGTCTTGTCCTGTTAATTACAAGTTCAATTAAAGCACAACCAACTTCAAAAGTACAGGTCAAGAAGTAACTCAATGTGCAGTACATTTGACATGTATAAAAGACAAATATGTCTTTTTATTAGTTTGAAGGTTAACGTGCTCATTAGATTATATCAGTTCACTATACAATTGTGCCTGTGCCTCAAGTATGATATATTTAGCGACCAACTGGAACATTTCAGGGATGAAGTAAAAGGAAAAATAATGAAGTAACTATTGAGTACGAACAGTTAAAAAGATAAACTGGACAGAAAGTTCATTTTTACAGACATGGTAGGCCCATTTCATCAAGGAATAAGATCTCTTTTTTTCTGAGATGCAAGTAAAATACTAAGGCAAGCTGGCTTAGGAAGCAGAGAGATGCAGATTTGGGCTGACAATGTTTATGATGACCACAGCATTCTTGTTTTCCCCCTTTACCCTAACATAATTGCTTTTGACTGGGCAAATCATGTTGTTCTTGTTGTAATGTCATTGCAATTTATGATTCCATAAGGCACTTGAATAGATTTTTTGGTTTTATACGCTTTGCATTTCATTTTAATGCCACCCAAGGAAATTACATACCTAAAGCTGTACGTGTTACTTTTTATTAAATACCAAATGGTATCATCTTTTTTTCCCCCGTTTCCTGATTACAATCAAGATGTGGTTTAGATTTTATTACGGAATCACTTTCCTACCTCAGTTAGAGCCTTAAGGTTAATTTCCGCTTATACTTTGCACTAAATGTCAAGCTTAATGCAAATTTCATGTGAATATGGGGCAAAACCCCATCCACAAGGGGCAGACGCAGCCTTGCAGGAAGGTTCACACACATCACCAAGCAAAATTTTGATCCTGGAATGAAAGAAATGCTACAAACTGTATCAAGTCCATTGGGAGATTCAGAGCAATTTCAAGTGAAGTGTATTCAGGCACCATGACAGCAGCAGCAGCAGATCTTACCGTAAAATAATGCTACGTGTGAACTCTAGATGAGGGCTGCTCTGGCAGCAGCCAGTCTACACAGAATTAGCCCAGTTTGTGGAAACTAATATTTTTAATGAAGCCTCCCTTCCTCATGGCCCCACTCCCTGCAACCCAAGGAAGCATCCTGAGGAAACTTCCTAGAGAATCATATGAAGTTAAAAGCCTCTATTGCTCCAGGAGATTTGGATAATTATTATTTCTCTTACTTAATAGTTTTAAAAGTTTGATCATTTCCCAGATTAACTTCCTTTACAGGCTCAAGGATCTGAAGAAGAAAAAAAAAAGACCAAAATGCTTACAATGATCAGGTTGCTCATTAATAACTTTGTAATGAATTATTTATTCTACAAACTATAGCAGAATGTAAATAAGAAAACACTGATGTTACAGACATTTTCCAAGCACAAAGGCTTTGCAACGTTCAAAATCTTAGATTTGTGAAATGAATTGCATAACACCTTGTGACAGCACATGCTATTATCTCCTGGAAGGAAACATAGTTTTGCATGGAAACCTCAAAAGAGCATCTTTCTATAGGTAGGACTGATTAGAATATGCACGCTGGTTTTCACTTTAGAAGAATCCATTTTTTTAATTTTTTTTTTTTTTTTTTTTTTTGGTCTTCATGACAGGTTGAGTTTTCGTGCCAAAATCTTTTTTCTTTCTTTTTTTTTTTTGTTCCCCAGGAAAATGAAAAAAAAAAAAAAAATCAAAGCCTCAAATTGCAACGATTTTCATGTTAAGTTTTTAGTGAGCTCTACTTATGGGGGCAAAATTGCAGGAAAGGATATTATATTCATGCTCTACTTTTTTAATATTTTCAGTCTCTTCTGGGGAATTATTATTACAGAAGTGCTCTCGATGTCTATAAGAGGAAGGGAATTTTACCTTTGTCTTTTAGAAAGCACATGAGGCCAATATGCAAGACAGTTACTGAGGGAGTGAAGTGTCAGCATGAAAGATTAAAACATATAAAGAAAAAAATAATTACTGCAGGCTTTATAAGCTATTAATGTGTATCTTTATTCATATCCCATAGCAAGCTACTGTTTTTGTAATAAAGAGTGCCCGCACACACACAGACACACACAACCCTACATAAATATATACACATAGAATTATAAAGTAATAATTTATATGGGTAGCCCAATGGGAAACCAGCAAAGATATTCAGATTTAACTGACAAGCAGTAGCTGCAAAGCTTCAGTTCTGATATATACCTAAGGGGTAACATTTTGGAAAAGAGCTAACAAGAAGATATTGTATTAATATTAATAAAGTTTTATTTCCAAAGGGAATATATGATCAAGTTCTTTGCTTCCTAGGCTGCCTTTTTCTCTTTCTTTTCTTTTTTTTTTTTTTTAATTTCTGTGAAAGTTGGAAACAAAATTATCCTAACTGAACCAGTTGATCCCTTTTATTATCCTTCAGCTAAACTACATGAAAAAAATAATAGATGGTGAGGAATGAGGTTAACAAAGCTATACTCCTCAGATGATGTGTGATGAACAAGGCTCAGTGCCAAACATTTTTAGCCAAGTCAAGTCAGTCTATTCATGTTCATGTACCATAAAATCTGCTTTTACAAGGATAACTGTAACATTTGCATTAGAAAGGAACAAATGAAATCCTAAAATCTTTGTTTGCATCTATCCTGAATATGTCTATAGTGATACATAAAATGAGAATGCATATTTTAACTTTACATAAATCTTGGCTCCATAGCTGATTGAAATTTTATAACGGATTACATATTCTCTGGAGAGGCAGGAGGCAAGACCTGTTTCCTTTAGTAGTAACACCCTACTCAAGGGCAGTCCTTTCAAGGTCTTAGCCCAGATCCACATTTCAGACATTTTACTGAGTTGCCCAAATTTGGAAATTTCTCTCTTGGCTTTACCTTTAATGAACCAAGAACAATAAGCAATGCCTGAAGGCATGAGTTCATCTCAGATCTGTTAATTTCCATCATTTCATACTCCTCTTTCTCATCAAGAAATCCGTGGTAACAGAGGCACCACCGATTGTTCTGATGAAAACTGGTTGGAAAACTTATTTCAGACTTTGTGAATAAGAAAATACCTTTTTTTTCCTTCCCTCCTCCCTCTTTCTCTCTTTCTCTCATTCTCTCTAACCTTGACAGGAAGGAAGAATCTTAAAAGCAGTTATGAGCTGAGAAGTGGAAAAGAAATCGTTGTTTCTGGTTGGTTAAAGCATTACTAATATTTTATATTACTAATATTTTATTTTTCCAATCTATTTGTGTTAACCTGTATTACATTTTAATTAAAAAAAAAAAGTCAAATACAGAAACTAAAACATAAAATTAAAAAGAGTAAAAATAAATAAGTGAACACACTTGAAATTATCTGAAAACAACCTCTGTTTGTGTATAGTTTTTAATTCAATCCCTGCAAGAAATCAGAAAAATATCTGTTTGGGTTTTTTTATTATTATTCTTAAAAAATGTCACAATCAGATCTCATCTGTAAGTCTCCCATTCTCCTCTTTCTTTCTTTGAGTACCTTAAACCTTTAGCTAAGAACATGCTTCATCTGCATCACAAAATTGAAATGACTGTGCAGCTGATAAGCACATTAACTCTGAAGTCTAGAAGACATATTGGTAAACTTGATAATGCAGCTTTAAAATAAAAGTAACCAAGATGTTGTCAAATGAAAAAAAATTGTAAGAGAGACCTTGAAAGAATATTAACATAGCTATTACCCAAAAGCAAAGGGAGATTATCTGAATATGGACAAAGATATTGAAGACACATAAAGTGCATTTAACATGAGACCACAGGTTTTGGATTTGCAGGGCTCAGCAGGTCATGTAGTCCTCTTCCCTGATGTAGAATGTGTCAGCTATACTCCCTGTGGAATCACAGAATCATTTTGGTTGGAAGAGACCTTTAAGATCATCAAGCCCTACCATTCACCTTGTATTCTCAAGGTCCCTAAATCATGTCCCTCAGTACCACATCTACATGTCTGTTAAACACTTTCAGGGGGGGGACTCCACCCCTGCCCCGGGCAGCCCGTTCCAATGTTTGACCACCCTAAATCTTCCCTTGGTGTAACTTGAGGCCATTTCCCCTCATCCTATCGCTTGCTGCATTGGAGAAGAGACTGAACCCAGCCTCGCCACAACCTCCATCAGGAAGCTTTTACTATGGTCTTCTGACTATGGATCTTGCTTGCTGATACTCTGCGTATTCATGTTTCTCTTGATGGGTAGAGTTTCAAAACTGCATCAGATATTTCAGTTCAACACTCTGGTAGTGTAGAGGAGATCAGAATAATTACTTATGCTACAGATGTAATTTCTATTTATATGTTAAAAATTCGTATGTCACATTCAGAACATCAAGAAATTTTTGTTATCCTCAGTAACTCTCAGATATTTTCAGCAGAGCTAATGCGCCACAAACTATTCCCTGATCTTTAGTTTTGTGGTTCAGCATTTCCACCTGCATATAGAAATTAATATCTAACCTCCTTTTACAGAATTTTTTTTTTTTTTTAGTTTTCCAGGGTCATTCCTATCACATTTAGAGCATAAGAAACAGGCAGCCACAGAAGAGGCACTAGATGCTTTGAGCTTCTCAGCACTGTTCTGATAGCTTTCCTTTCCTACTGAGCAGTAGAAGAGCTCTTGCCTTGATCATTGTTTTACAACACATTGTACTTTCACGTATGCAGAAACCTGTCTGGTTCTATTCAATATCCTGCTTGCTTGGCATATAGCCTTCCCATCAGACAGATAAACTCTTCCTTATATGCTCTGTTCCTATCCAATTAAATTCTCAATCTTCCATAGCAACTGCATGCATAGAGGTGGGTAACAGTTTAGTTGAGGCCTGTGCCTTTTTATATTCAAGGCAAAAAGAGCATTCTGTAATTATAGTATTTGTTCAGAACAATGTAAAAACACTCCATGTACCTTCCTCAACACCTGGCAAATGAAATAAGAGTAGCAGAACTCAAGTTGTGCTGTTTATTTGCGTGCACATCTTTAAACACAATCCACATTTTGTCTTCCTTTGCTGCTGCTGATACAACACTTACAGGGAGTGAGCACGTCAGGTCAACTTTGTCTCTAAAGCCAAGGAAGCTTACTTACAGAAATGAAGACTAATGACTACCTGGAGGACAGCACTAATCATCCATTTAACTGCCACTACACAGCCTACACTGAAATAAAACTTCTGAAAAAGTAAAATACGCAAACCAAGAATATTACCATATTTCACTCTTATATGTAATTTTTCATTGCAAGACACCTCAAAGAACTTGATACACGGCATGTACTGGAACCACACAGAACACAGCTATAAATTTAAATATGGTGTGACTGCTCATAAGGGATGGTTTAGCCCAGATTTTTGAGCAAACACACTACCTTCATTTACGTAAATTATTGTGTACATAAGAGAAACACAAAAGCCAAGTTTTCTTATACTTCCATTTGGCATGGATGTATAAACAAGTGTCTGGACTTTCACAGACAACGACCATCTGTTAGCTAGTACCCGTGAAGACAGGGACATAGTCAAAGAGTTATGCTTACTCTTAAACAGAAATCTTCCCTATTAGCATTATACGCAGTAAGTCTGGATGTATTGTGCAGAAATAGGACTGAAACTTGGGAAATCTGAATGCAGCATCTAGCTCTGACCTAAGGTTGATTCATAGGAAATCTCTGTGTTCCCTTCCTCTCCTTTTGTCTCTCCTTTTGTTGTATTTTGTTTGCACAGGAAATTATTTCTTGTACAAACCTTGAAGGAAAGAGGCCAACCGACAGGAATGTAACATGTTGAAATTACTATTGTTCTTGAATGAATTGCAGGTTGTTACTGTGAGGAAAAGAGTTTAATGAAAAAATCTTTATCACGGGAATAAATGTACAAAAATTGGAAAGCATTCACTATCTGGTAAAACAAAGATTAAAACGAAGTATTTTCTCCTTTCTCATAGAAATTATTGAAGAACAGAGAAGAGTTTGAATAAGAGTTTGTGAAATGGGCTGATACAATATTCATGTGCAGATGGAGTAGTTATGAGGAGATGTTATTGATCAATCAAGACAGTTATCTCTGGATGGAGTGATCATAAACTACTAATGACAAATAGATACATGTAATAGTAAAGGGATGAGTCATAGTCCCTCTCTGCTGAAGGGGAAAAAAAAAAAAGTCTTTTTTGGATAAAAATCTTAGTAGTTGGTTAGGTCTCACAAGAGAAGCCACTGAATGTTATTTTTTGGGTCTTTAAATAAACACAGTCCCAGCATAGGCTAAATATGTCAAGCTTCAGGAACAACTCTGCTCTGTTGTGCTCTGTTATTTCAATCATCTGTGGTCTCTAGTTCACCCATACTAAAATTAATGGAAAACTCTTTAAAAAGGAGTGAATGTTCAGCGTGATTTTTTTATTTTCTTTTGCTTATATAATTGAGTTAAGGAACTTCTGGCTGCACACTGGTTCCTGGGGAATGATGCAAAATTCCAACAGGCACTTACCTGTTGACTAATGACAGCATCCATTTTGCAATACTGAGAACTAGACTAATAAAAGAGGTTCATAACAAGTCTTCGGTCTTCTTTCTCCCATACGCTTTGCAGTACATATGACTTCAAGCACCGAAAGTGGGCTTTTTCATTAGAGTTGCATATTGTGTGTCAAACTAGCAATGTAAACGGAGCTCTCTTGTCTTTTGATGTAATTTGTCTGCCAGTTGCCTTCCTCTTCTTCTTGGAAGGGAATTTATTTTCAGTGTTTCGGGGTACATATGATCCACACAGTGCTTTGGGGAGTCTTTGGGCTGTAAGGATGGGAAATGTCATTATTCTGAAAAGAGTAATCCAATATTTACAACCACCATGAGATCTAGATTGCTTTCCTGGTGGTAGCAATGTACACACTTCTTGGGCTTCCTATTACCGGAAGTGGAAGGCATTTCTTTATGGAAACAATATTGCTTCTGTCAGCTGCTCAAATAAAGCAGATTCTCCTGAACTGCCTCTGAAAGTGTAACACTTCAGATATTGTTTTTCTTACAGGCTTACATTTCAAATCATCACGTAGTGTTTCATTTTGTGCGCTAAGAGAAAGGTGGAAAAACCAGAGCTCTGTTTAATGAGATTAGCAGGTACAACTTTGAGCACACTGCTTCCCTTTATGTGATAATTAGCTTGGATTAGGCAAAACAGTGGGTAAATAAAGAAAATCTGAAATGTTGAGCCAGTAAAAAAAGTAGGAAAATCAGAATATAAGACTCTTGGAATGAACATAGTGGGAATTTAGCACACAGAAGAATGACAATGAAAAATAAGAATAGCAGGTTTCTGTCAGCTCTATTCTTTACCTTTACTAAGCTTGCATCTCTTACATTATGAGCAGTTCTTTTGCTTCTAATTATACAGCACGTACTCTATGCAGGAAGATGTCCAGTTGTTACCTGGATGTGGATCCATATATAGTGTATCTCAGGATACAAAGTTATTCAGTAATGCACCATGCAGATTCCTTCATACATTCTTACTGAAGATTGTAATGGTTATTCCTTCATCATTTCATTCAAAAAGATCTTTGTAGCTATACGCTATCTGTTGAAGTTCCACTCTAGAGTGGAATCCAGCATCTTCAATAAGGCACATACAGCACAGGGAGAGGTAAAGGGAGGGATACAAAACAAACCCAGCCAGATAGCTAGTCAAAAAGAAAAAGATAACTAAATTTTTAATGCATGATGGAGCTTTATCCACTGGTAATCAAAAGTTCAGAACTCTCCTGACAATGAGTAGGAGGACACCTTTTTCCAAGGGTCACAGAATCACCGAATAATTTCAGTTGGAAGAGACCTTGAAGATCATCGAGTCCAACCTTTCACCCTGCATTGCCAGGGTCCCTAAACCAAGTCCCTCGGCACCACATCATTTAAATACTTCCAGGGATGGGGACTCCACCACTGTCCTGGGCAGCCTGTTCCAATGCTTGACCACCCTCTCTGTAAAGAAATGTTTTCTAATATCCAACCTAAATCTCCCCTGCTGCAACTTGAGGCCACTTCCTCTCATCCTATCACTTGTTACATGGAAGAAGAGGGTGACTCCAGCCTCACTACAACCTTCTTTCAGGGAGTTGTAGAGACTGATGATGCCTCCCATCAGCCTCCTTTTCTCCAAAGTAAATAACCCCAGATCCCTCAGTTGCTCCTCATCACACTTGTCCTTCTCCAGCTTTGTTGCCCTTCTTTGGACATGCCTCAGCACCTCAATGTCTTTCTTGTAGTGAGGGGCCCAAAACTGAACACAGGATTCAAGGTGCGGCCTTACCAGTGCCCAGTACACGTGGACTGTCACTTCTCTGGTCCTGCTGGCCACACTATTGCTGACGCAAGCCAGGACGCTGTTGGCCTTCTTGGCCGTCTACGCTCTCTGCTGGCTCATCTTCATCTGGCTGTTGACCAACACCCACAGGTCCTTTTCTGGTGGGCAGCTTTCCAGCCACTCTTTCCCAAGCCTGTAGTCATACTCTTCTGTCACATGGTCTTCTTTCTTTTTGAAGGATAGTCACCCAACTGCTAGATCATGTCATCTTTTCATCAATAGCTCTGTAGTCGGGGTCAGCAACTGTGTCTCTGTAAGGGAGATTTCTAAACTATAGCTGTCACCTTAATCATGCCCTAAACACCAACTCTTCTTGAGTACTCTTTTTCTTTTTCCCTGAAGCCTGTTCTCCTGCTGTCCAAAACAAAGTGCCAGATGCATTGGACCACAAAGACCGAACCAGGTGGGGTTTGGGCATGGTGTTCAGTGGGCCTTTGTCAGGCTGTTTTTTCCGCAGCTGGCATCAAATTGAAAGGTTACATGTGAAGCTTCCAATGACAATTCTACATTATAAAAAACCAGAGGTTCAGGAAATGCTGGAATGCCTCCGACATCAGATAGCAGCTGAGTAGGAGTGTCCTAATGCCTTGCTTTGGATTTAGGCAACAAAATTCCACCTTCATTATATACTTGATTCTGGCATTCAAATTGCTTTTGGTTCTTAGACTAAAGTCTTAGACTTAGCAAGTCTATGTCAAATCCACATATAAACTGGATCATAAATCCAGTTGCTATGTTTTATATTTTTAAGAGTAACTTATGGAAATGCAATTTTGTCCTTGATACCTAAATCACTTATTCCAAAGTTCTGTATTAATATTATGTACATTTTTTAAATAAAGATATTGCTTGAAAAAGAAACTTCATTTTTTAATGCTGATTTTGTTAGTTTTCTAGTGTCATCTCCTCCTCTTCATCATATATTAGTCAAGGATTATCTTTAGAGAGTGTAAAATTCCTCTGAATCCATGTTCAAATAATTTTTCATGCAATAGATAACATTTAACATATTTGCCTTAAACAGTATACTGATCATTTCTTCCTCCAGTCGAAAACTATTTGGGAGATGAGGAGTTGTCTATACCTGTAATATTGTACATTTTAACATGTTCAGGTTTAAATCTTACAGGAAAGGAGAGTGATACAGAAAACCACAGAACAGTCCTTTAGATTTAAATCCCACGAGAATATCTTTGCAAGGGAAATTCTGTAATTTTTAAGATAATTAATTCTAGAACAGAAATAAACAGAAAAAAGGTTTTTTTCCAGCACATATAAAAAGTGAAATAAAACAATATACAGAAATTAGATATATTAATAATCCTTAACAGTAATAGATACGATCTCAAGAAACCACCATACGGGTACATTTTAAGGAATAAAACAAATACACAAACAAATAAGTTTGTAATTATACTCTTACGGAGTCACAACGTTAAAACAAATACCTTCACAAAACTTATGATACTAATCCGTAAATACAGTTTTGATTCTGGATAGTCACAGTTGTACAATTCGGGGTCTCAGATTTCCAAAAAATTTCAAAGGCTCCATAAAGTCTTGTCAACCTATAAACACCATTTAAAGCAGCAGGATGTCTTTTGAGGACCAGATTTGGAGATACACCGTACGTGCTGCAGTGGGCAGCTAAAAATCTTGAGATTGGTAGATCATCTATGGCATCATGTAGAATAAGTATGGTCCAAAGCTTCCTCCCATCTCTCACATCTGGATTCAGGAGCTTCCTCAAGCAATGGGCTTATCTAGAGACATGAAAATGTTTCTTTTTGGTGCAGGAAGTTTTGTAGATGAACTTGTTTATCACAATCTAACACATTGCTTTGTAGAAATAGACTTAAATTGCCAAAAAATTCCGTTCTGCCAAACACTTCCCAAAACTTGGTTCTTCAAGCCTGTGATTTCTCTTTAAGCTTCTGCACCGATTTCATAAGGCAAAATAAAAACCTGTCATGATTTAAAGACTTGAAGCAATGGAGAAATCAGCACACATCTACATGTATTGTTCTAATAGTAAACTTCCTGCAGGGTAAAATCAATCCTATTTATTTCTCTTGTGTTGAAGCTTCGGATGCTAGGAATGTATTAAAGATCCACTTTTCATATCTTTCTTACGCTTGTTGGTGTATATGGGTCACATTGAAAAATCTCTTTTTAAAATTTCCCTCAAAGAATACTGAACATCTTAAATCTATCAAATTAAGGCCTTTTTTCTGTTACCTGAATAGGTTTTTTTATACCTTTTTCAATGTTTTCCAATTTTCTGCATTTCTCTGTAAATGTGAGAACTTCAAATTAATCTTAAGAGCTCATCTTTCCACTCTTCTTGTCTCCCCAAGCCAAGCAAGCCATGACCCCATGGAGCACCGTGACTGCTCTGTCTTCCCTGGGGATCTTCCAAGATATCTGTGCTATCATTGAAGGCTTATGACGTGCAGGGAAGGCTGTGCTGTAAGTGATGGCCACCACTCACCCTCTTCTCATGTACTCCTTGGTGAGAACAGAAGTAAACACATCTCTCTTCTCACCTCTCTCTTCTGGCTCCACTTTGCCTGTTTCAGAAACTTCCTGCTAATCCTTCACATTCAGAGCAGTGAATTTCATGGGAGAGGAGACTTGTTTTCCTGAACTGCTGAGAAATCAGTTCTGTCTCTGCACTTATTTCTTTTGCTCAGTAATAAAAAAATAGTGTTTACCCCACCTTGGGTGAATCACTACATAGGTAGAGCAAAATGAAATTATCGGAGCACTCTTTGCTGGACTACTGCTTGTCTTGTGAGGGGTTCATAACTGGTAACTCTCCAAATTTCATTCACAGTGTTTAGCAGACTTTCTCAATCGCAGGTACAGATGATCAAATAATGGGCTGGAAATACTTTATATCACTCTGCAGAGTAGCCTTCAAGCAAAGGAAAAAAAAAAAAGAAATAATGAGAACTAATTAACACTTATGGTACAATAAGAAACTTTATTGCATGATTCTATCAGCAAAATGCGTAAGTAGGATAATTAGAGAGATCACAAGATTCTTGTGCCACGTTTGACCCTGGACAGTCCCTCCAGCTTTTGTTTAGTGATGGGAGAGAAGAAAACTTCCTGCTCAGAAACTGTATCTTATAAGATGCATATCTAAGCAGAATTATAAAATAACTAGAAGGCAGATCTGAACTCATACCTCTGATTTTCCTGCCTTCTTTAGAGTGTGTCAGTTGCAGCACTCCCTGAAGAGTCTCTGAGCATAAGCCATGTGTATGCATAGAGATGAATGTATTTCAAATCTCAATTCTTCACTGGATTTAAAACACTAATTCAGATTGACTTACAGCGTTTTTTAAGAGTATTCTCTCTGTGTGTAGAATTGGGCCAATCAATCTGATGTGCAGTTTTGCATTTTGTCTGATTGCCTTAGGGTTGTAAATATTTATTTTTCTGTTTGTTTGACTTGAATAACTTACAGCTGAAGATTTTCCTCTTAGGGCAATTTTGACTTTTAAGAGCAAGAATCCTTGACTTTGTCAATATCTATTAAAGAAGTGATCATCACGATCCTTCTCCTGTAAGGGAAAGAATCTGTTATAAAATAACACAACAACCACGGCACCATACTCTGAAGCCTCTTTATTATTGAAATAGAAGCAATGAATAAGCCCAAGTTGGCAGCGTGTCTCTCTTAAACAATTTTCATTTTTCTTCACATATTTTTGAGTGATTCAGAGTCATCTATTCCTTTCAGAAACAGTGGGCATTTCTGTTTTTACTAAGCTATGAATCATGGCTGGAGAAATCAATTTTTAAGGTCAACAAGTAAGAAGCTGCAGGTTCCTCTCAACCAAGTGCTCTTAGGCAATAATGTTAGGACAGAGATATTATTTTCTTCAGAGAGTAAAAAGAGAGGGAAGAACAAGAGTTACCATTTAAATGCTTCATGTAGTGAATATAAGTTTTTTTGGTAAGTTCTACCTAACATGCTTGGGAAAAGGGACAGACTATGTATCTATCATCACTCCAGAATACTTCAAACACCCAGTGGGATAGAGAAGTGCTATCATCCTCACTTCACAGGATTGAAAAGCAACTAAGAACAGCATCTAGAAATACTTAGACCCTTGAAATTATACTTAAATAAAATGTATGTGATTCCGAGCAAGCCTGAAATTCTGAAAACCTGTAATCTGGCACAACCCCAACACGAGAAACGTGGAGCATTTCTCACCCCTCAAATTTATCTAGGTCTGCCTCCCCTTGTGAGCTTTTGCTAAAGGAGAGACACTGATTTGCATCAGACTGCACAGAAAACTGCTCATTTCCTAGAAGAGTGCTCTGTCAACTCCTCATATGAGGAAGCTGCCACCATTGCCATCCCTAGAAGGGATGCCACCCCTTTTAAACTTTTTTTAAAGGAAGTTTGAAACAAACTGAGTTCTTTGGAAGAAAAAACATAACTTCAGGTGAAGGTTGAGAATCATGAAGACACAAAACTATTCCTGATTCTGGCATGAAAACGGCATCTATCCAGCATCTAACATCGCTGGGTCATCTAATGTTTTGGTTAGAGTGGCCCTTAGCAACTTGCTTGTATTTAAAAAAGTCTGTGCAAAACTGCAGAAGCGTTTAAGATTTACAGTGTTTCAAGCTAGTAATTTCTATTTTAATTTCATTTCCATATGTGCTCGGTACAGAGCATCTTGTAACAAGTCACTTTGCAGAGAGCAATTTCCAAATCTCCTTAATTTATACAGAGGGTCTGGTCCAAGAAACACTTGTACATTTAATTGACTTCATGTGAGTAACATGGCAGTACAAAAGTTGAGTATAATTAAGTAAAACTGAAGACATGAATAATTACAAACTCGATCGTGTGAATTACAGTATTAACTCATCTTTGAAATTTTATTTCCACATTTTGCTTTATAATGGCAAAGCATAAATAACCAGACAGAAGAGAACTCACAGACCACTCTGCTAGAAGTTGATGACTAGATAAATGAAATAATGTTTTCTTTCTGCAAACTCCAGCTGGTGTGATCTTGGCCTTCAGTACCTACTAATTAAATGGAGAAACGTTTGAGATAAAAAGTTAATTTACTAATTAAATGACAAGTATGCTTTATAAATTGTTTCTTTGGCTTATTGTGCATTTAGAGAATTAATTAACAATACAATCAGGCTGCAGTTGTGAGGTGCCAATATGGATGTGATTTGAAGATACTTTCACTTCTGTTTTCTATCCCAGTTTTTACGACAGCTGCACCGTAATGAAGATGCTTGACTCTTTTAATTCGTCTCTGTAAAATTAAAATGGGTTTGTGGTTTCTTGCTCACTGGGAGTACAGGCAAAATGGTGCATTTAACAGTACGTTTCTGATCAGTCGACATAAGCATGATGCTGTATTAGCAAGTTGCCATTTTACTCTACTATTGGGGGCTATAAAATGGGTTTGTTGTTAGGTCGTGTTCTGTAAAGTGTTTTCAACTGAGTGTAACAATGAAAGTAAAAATATAATTTAAGTTAAAATTAGTATTAAAATATTTGTCATTTGTAAACAACAGTAAAAATGGGTGTTCTTATTTTAAGTGTACATCAACAGGTTTTTGCAGATAAGCCTAAACTAGCTAAAAAGAAGCTAGTTTAGGAACTGGTGAAGTATAACGGAGTTAGCATAGAAACTCATGGTCTAATGGCCAAATGATTATTCACCTTCCTCTGTACATCTGGCAAAAATAATCCTTGTTGACTTGTTTCACTTTTGAATGTTATAGATATATAAACCGTATGTGTTTCGACTGGCCTGGCTGATCCTTGGTTTTGACCCTTTGAATGTTTTTTGCTTTGTTCTGTTTCCTGGTTGAAATTAAATATAAATATTAATTTGCAGTCAAATCAAAAGTCAATCAAAATTTACTACCTGCTGTAACTCCTCCAACACTGAAGAAAGAATTTCCAAGGGAAAAAAAAAACCAAACTAGAAAAAGTCACCTGGCCCTAATCAGCTCTTGAGCCGCTGAGTAAACAAGGCAGTTTCTCTCCACAGGCAGCTGTAAATTTTTCCTTGCTTACCACTTTTCATATTCACAATTAATATTAATCCAGCACGTATTTTTCATCTATTTTATGTTATTTTTAAAACCTCAGTTTCATAAACCAAATAATTACTTTCAAATTTTAACAATATTTAGTGTATGCCTATGGATGTGTGTGTGTGTTGTTCCACTCTAAAGGAAGAAAACTGATTACTTCGCATTCAATTTACTTTGATTTTTCTGTCTAGCCTATTGGTGCCTACAGAAGAAAACAGTAATAAATCATTTATAAAATCAGCCCAATCCCTTCTACAGGGAAATACAGTGAGGCAGACTGTCTCATAAATTGTTTAGAATAATGCAGCTCTCCAGTGATTTAGCCTGATTTGTTTGGTTTTTTTTAAAAAAAGAAAATCCACAAAACCCGCACGTGGTGATTCCTGCCTTTGACAAAGAGGGTAACAAAAGTGTGTACTTCAGGCAAAAACTATGAGCCAAAGTACTTTAATGTTCTTGCAGACAATGCAGGCAACATCACATTAGCAAACACACCATGGGACAGAGAAACTAGAAGGATCTATGCATCATGGAGTGGAAGTTATGGGAATGAATTTTCTGTGTTTACTGCAGAGGTTTTGCGTGGGTCATACGGTCTGCACTTTCAATAAGGGGGAAAAAACCAACAGATCCCACTCAAACTGACTGAATATCCCAGATCTTTTGTCTGTCTTTGTCTCTGTGCGGATCAGTGACAGTGACAAAATGGTATCGTGTGCTGGCAGCTTGATTTCTGGCATTTACTGGGCTGTATGAAAGATCACATCCCCAAACACTTCTGTCATATTCTCTTCCAGATTGTGGTATATTAAACTGAAGAAATAAGCCTGTTTTGCTAGAGATCATAGATTCGTCAAAATTAAAGATGGAAAAGACCTGTTAGTGTAAATCACTTACATTATCCCTCATCCAATGCAAGATTACTCCCTGAGGTATATTTTCCAGTACTTTTTACAGTCCACTTTGAAATGACTCATGCAACAGTTTCCACCATTTCCCTCTAGAGATCAGTCTACAGTCTAATAGATCTCACTTACCCTTGGTTTCAGCCTAAATTTTCCATTACTCATTTAGACATTTATTTTTTTTCTGGACATCTGGTAAGGCAGTTTGAGGTGTTTATCTGAACCCAAACACCCAAGCCTATGGAGGCAAGTTAAGGTTTACCAGGAGGGCAGGAGGTAGCAGCAGATTGAAAAGGACTTCAGCAGGTTTTCTGGGCTTTCGCTATCCCTCATCTATCGATTTTTCAGTTTGATTCAGAGTTATTTTCAAATCTGACTCCCGGCCTGATGGTCTCTAAAGTTCTAAAGCCCTAATAGAAACCTGAAATATTTTCTAATTCATATAAACAGAACAATATTTAACATTATTTTTATCTCTTGTAGGACATTTTGGCCACTTCTGACTCTGAATACTGCTGAAACACTGTACAAGTCCAGGAGGATCACCACAATAATGGAGCAGAGCAGCACAGGTGTCATGATTTTTTTCTCATCACCTAATCATGCCCTTATATCCTGATGATCGAGAACTACATTGATATCTAATAAATTCTGAAGTTGTTTTCATTTTTGACTTGAGCATTCCTCAGACAGTGGGTAGGGCTCAGCCTGCCCTTAGATGTGCTGTCAACAATAGAGGTGTCTATACACAAGTTGGTTGCCTAAATTCCCATCACAGCTAATGTAGCAAGTGCCACAAGTTATAATAGCAGCTTAGACATATCTTAGCTACATGTAGACTATACATTGGCATATGAACACTATAGGTCATATAGAATCATAGAATACTTTGAAATAGAAAGGACCTTCAAAGCTCATCTAAGCCAACCCTGCTGCAGAAAGCAGGGACATGTTCAACTAGATCACATTGCCCAGAGCTCCATCCAACCTGACCTGGAATGTTGCCAGGGTGCTTCCACCACCTCTCTCGGCAACCTGGGCCAGTGTCTCACCACACTCACTGGAAAAAATGTCTTCCTCACACCTAGTCTAAATCTCCTCTCTTTCAGTTTAAAACCACCATCCTTTGTCCTATCGCTACAGACCCTGCTAATTAAATTGCCCCCACCTTTCTTAGAGGCCCCTTCAGGCACTGAAAGGCTGCAATAAGATCTCCCCGGAGCCTTGTCTTCTCCAGGCTGAACAACCCCAACTCTCTCAGCCTGTCCTCGCAGCAGAGGGGTTCCAGCCCTCTCATTGTTTTCATGGCCCTCCTCTGGACCCTCTTCAATGGGTTCATGTCCTTCTTGTACCAAGGACTCCAGAGCTGGTCACAGTACTCCAGGTGGGATCTCAACAGAGCGGAGCAAAGGAGCAGAATCCCTTCCCTCAACTGCTGATTGCACTTCTGGTGATGCAACCCAAGATGTCTTTCTGGGCTGCCAGAGCACATTGTCGGCTCATGTCCAGCCTTTCATCCATCAATACCCCCAGGTCCTTCAATGCAGTGTTGCTCCAAATCCCTTCATCTCCAGCCTATGTTGGTGCTGGGGATTGTCTTGACCCAGGTGCAGGACTTTGTACTTGGTCTTGTTGAACCTCATGAGGTTCACACGGGCCCACTTCTCAAGCTTGTCCAAGACTCTATGGGGACCTCTTATATATAGCCTCTTAAAGTTAGGGTAGGCTATATCCTTGGACTTGCCCCTCTCATTTGGTCTGGACCCTCCTGGCAGCACTCCAGCAAGATATGAAAGATTCTGCCCAATGGCAGGATGCAGCTAAGGCAGCAATTTCTGTGACCCGCACTGATATCCCTTTTGTTGCCACCTCAGCAAGCAGCACCTCTAGGCCAGACAGTAGTTGCAGAGGTGCTTTTTCTCCATCCTTTCCAGGATCTGGACTTTCACCTTGCTAACAATTTTTGGGTAAGACTTTCTGAAATATTGGCATAAAGAGGATGCAGCACAAGGTTATAGGCATCCTGTGCTGATACAGAGAACACGCAGGGCTTCCGTTTGTATCCAGACCATAGAAACCCCATCTACCTGTGTAGCAAACCCTTGTAAGCCCCCACAGAGCATTCATTAAAGCTCTCGCTGAAATTATGGCATATTGTTTGGTAGGCAGAGTTAATAACAAGCTATGTCCACTTACAAGACTACAAAATGAAAAAAAAAAAAATAGGCAAAGTAAACTTGAATGGAATAACATACTTTAGCTTTAATGTAGTTTTGGCATACAGAGATAAATTGATTTTTCCAAGGTAGTAGTCTGTAGCGCTGTCAGCAATTAAATCAGCTGTTCCAGGTTCAAGGCCAGTATCTAAGCTACATGTGTCTTCTCAGTCTCAGCAAAACTTGGTTTCCCTTTTGCTTCTTTCCTGTTTCAATTCATACTCACTTTTGAAAATTAGTTGCACTGTTTCTTGCATTCACTTTGGGGACAAAGTTCTTTCATCTAGACATCATCTGGAATAAAATTATCTCGAGGAATACATGTACGGAAGGAGCGTTTTGCTGCCTAAATTTTCAAAAATATCTCTGCTTTAGAGAGCGCTGAAAGAGAAACACCAGGAGGAGAGATACATGTCTTGTGAAAAATCAACATCCTCCTCCTTGTATGATGATTAGACAAGAATCTAAAATATTTAACGAAGTGTTTGCAGCTCATGAAAGGGAAGATAATCACCCACAAACTGTTCCAGATAGGACATGCCTTTGAATTGCCCTGTGGGAAGTGTTAGATACAGGTTACAAGGAAGCAGAGAGAGTCAGTAGGAAATTCGTGTCCATCTTACAGACCCCGCAGTGACCAATCCACAATAAAATATGTTATAAATTGCCCCATGTTGATTTGCTTTTTGCTGAAAGAGTAGGTGTAAAAAAGTCCAACGAAACAAATGCTTTATAAAATATTGGGCAGGATTTACTTTGTCAAGCTTAGACACAGAGTAAGGGTTTTGATTTCATGGGCCAAATGAAGCAACACTCCTAAAATAAGTACACAAGCTCCTGTCCATTTAATGGAGAAAAATAAGTGCCTCTGAAGTCCACCAGTGGGAAATTCCCTCTACCCAGAACAAAATGAACTCTGCAACTGGGATTTTCTGTCACATGATAGTGCCATTTTGGTGGTTCTGTGTGTTGGAGACCTGGAGTATTTCAAATAGCCAGGAAGACAGGAGTGCGGTAATCATTCCACCAGTCTTCACCTTCCCAGGTAAGGATTTAACAAACACAGTCTGCAGCTGTAGTTTGGATGCATTTTCCAAAGAGTAGCACAATTATGCCTGAAGCCACTAGAAGCATCTCGTATTTACTAATTTCAGATGGCAAATTTGGGTTTCTGCTAAGCCAGATTTGAAAGGTAAAGGCATTTTATCTGTCTAACAACCCCCTGAGACACGGCGCAATTTCATATAATTTGAAAATGCTTTTTTAATGCTCAGAGGATTTTTCCATTGTCTTATTAACTGCTCTTTGCTGAGCTTTACTTTTATATCCATTTTCTGTCAAGTAGCTGCAGCACAAAAATACATTGCTGTACTTATTTTCCACCCTTAGGCACATGCCTATAGATGCATGAGCATAGTTTAAATAGCTTTAGCATACTTGCCTTCTCCCAGTTTCATTGAAGCCTAGAGAAAAGCTGAAGTGGAGGAAAAATTGCTATGTCATTGAAGTTAATAGTTGCTTTGACGATATCTATATTGAAACTCTGCATCATTTATTTATATTGTTCACACACACTCTGAGAATTTTCTTGGCCGTGCCACCTAATATTATTTTAGACCCAATAAGTTCTTAAGGATCATTTCTATTGGGTAATATGGATAAGATATAGACATGTTTGACATTCCCTTTATACAGTCTATCTCTGAGAGACCCTTGCGTGTCTTCATGCCACACCAAAAGGCAAGCAACAAACCCTTTAAGTTTCATGCTATCTAAGAACCCTCTCATCATCTGTAATTGAACCTCACATTTTCAAATAATTTTAAATGAGAAATATCATACAAAATCAGAATTATATCTAAGGATCACGGTGGTTCTACACATGGCATAGATTAGATGCAGAGAAAAATGTTCTGTACAGATACAGCCAAACAGTGTCACTTGACCTCAAGATCAGAGGAAGATCCCTCACCTTGTTTTATTTCATTGATATAGCTCTGGTTTTTTACTGATGGGAAAAAAAGTGAAGAAAATAAATCCCAAGTGACAACTTCGGCTATTTCCAAAAAAGTAAATCTACTACTAAATAAAAGTAAGGAATCATTACAAGAAGTTATGCGCAAACTTGAAATTTATCTCACTTATGTGTAGCCACCAAAGAGATATCTGCTAAGTTAGTCATTTAGTCTTTCTCTCTGTTCAGCAGAAAACCTCCAGAGAGTGACTCATCTTAGACACCTAACTTTAGATGTGATGAATCACTTTTTGGAAGTGCCGGTCTCTCTGTAACAACTAACGAGATGGTCTAGACCACTAACTTCTTAGACCAAGTTCCTAACTTTGAGGTGCTTACAGTTAAGTACTCTTAAATAAATTTTAAACAATTCCTTTACTGTAACTTCTAAAGCAAGTTGATGGATGCTGAGAGATCAATACAGCTCTCTAAGTATAGGTGGCTGTATCTATGTTACGTTTTATATACCCTATAGCATCCTGAACATCTTCCTGGGGCTCTCAGACACAGCCTGGGACTAACAGGGACTCTTGTACTTCCTGACAACTTTCTGGAGGGCAGGTGGCGAAATGATAGATCTGATTTTTGCATAATTCCATCAAACACCACTGTTTGAAAGAAGTCTGTTAATTCCTTTTGACTTAAATGATTTTAATCGTGTTTTTTCACCTGTTGTATAGGCAAACATCCTGAGACAAAATGACCAAAAATCTAGTTTCATAATCATTCCCTATGAGTGCTTATCTCAGGTTAGAAAGGGACCATCAACACATCAGATGTGACTAGCTGGAGCAGCAGCTTCCTAGATCACCCATTATACATCCTTCTATCTCCTGCTCTCATATCCATTTCTGGAGAACAACTTCTGCATGTCTCTAGCTATGTAATATGCAGGGGTGGGGGGGTGTTAGCTGAAGACTCCTTCTGATCCGCCTCTTATCCTGAATCCAGGCTGACTTCATGCCCAGGACACTGAATCACACATGACCTCTTCACAAAGGACCCATGGACATTTCACGTAATATCAGAATGTGTAAGTGAAGGGAATAAAGTGAAGAGATACGCAGATAAAATGCCGCAGCATTCCCCATACATCCTAAGTGGTATAAATGCTGTTTCTTTCAATATATTATTTCTTCCACTTGGATATACTGTGCTTGTGAGCCTCAGCAATCCTTTTTCTCTTACGCTTTCTGACACAACCTCAGCTGTCACTGTCACACCCAAGTGATCATGACTTATATATGGAAGTGGGGAGAGTTTGCATCACTGCATAATACTTAAAGGGAGTGGGAATATATGCAATGCCATTCGTCCGCCTATTAGGGAAATGGTGACACTGGTGTCACAAGTTTATCCATTTTCTACTACTGAAGAGGGAATGTCACGTACGTTGGGGGCACAGGCTATTCGTTTTGCAGTCCTCTGTTGCCTGGCGTATAATTATCACGCCTCATCTTTATTAAACACCAGCCTTATCTTTGTTTTGCTCTCTTTGTTGATAGATGTAACCTCAATACTGTTGCCATGGCTACGGTAACAGTAGCTGAGAAGATTTTGTTTGTTGTAAACAAACCAAGCTACAGAGGCACAGATCCTAGTGGAGCGTTTCCAGTCCCCCACTTTATATTATGCTGATTAACACTGCCATCTCCCTCCTGCAACCTATTCCTTATTTTAATTAGCATTAATTTAAGCTGAATCGAGGAGCATTTCCCCTTTTGTGCCATTGCACCCCCTTTCTGACAGCTTTTTTTCCCTATAGCAGCAGCCATAGGTTAGGACTGCTACCCTGCTGAGAGCATCCTCACAGCAAAGCCCTGCTGGTACCAACAATTAATCTAGATGTACACGCTAGCATAATGGCAAAAGATTGCTTTAATTTACTTCCTACATCCTCACCTCCAGGGGCAACTGAACTTGCTCTTGTGTAGGAGCCGTGGTGATCTGAAAATGTGTTACTATTTCTGAACCTTATTTAACTTCAAGGCAATTTTTGAAAATCAAGGGCCAAATTCAGCCCCTCACATAAAGAGATGTAGCTCCTCTGTAAGCAACTGTATTACAAATTCTTACATCATTGTTGACTTAACCCATGATCTCCCATGTGTAAATAAATGACCAGAACGGGTTCAGAAATAATCTGAACTTTCGGCAGCACCTGATTCATGTTATTTTTATGGCAGACCTTTTCTCTAGCAGATATTTTCTCAAATAGACTTGGCTTTTGAGTTTTAGATTAATTTTATTCTCTGTGTATGTCAATGTTAACAATGTCCAGTCTATACTACTTCATTTTACTATTATTATTTTCACCTTGAAGAGTTTAGGAGCTCTCCCTGAGGGAAATCTGACTGCCTGTCTCAAGGGACTTGCACTGTGTTCGCTGTGAAAGGTTCAGCAGTTTTGCTATGTGCCTATATGTATTAATCTCGGATTTTAATAATGCCATTAACCAGCTAGGTTCCTTCATTTCACCTAGACTAAACTAAGTGAATACCACGGTGGGCTAGGAGCTGTAACAAAGAGAGGTGATATAAAGAGTGAGAATGTTCCTGCCTAAAAAGAGATAAGTTAGAACAGAGACGGGGTAAGCCAGGTGAGATGCTTCTGTACTGTGTCTTTACTGTAATTCAAAACTACTAGGCACTGCTTTGATTGGACATTGTGCTATAATATTGCCCATGAAAGTGGTGTTATGCCCTTACCTGTGTGGCTTTGCATAATCATGTTCTGATTATGTGACCCTGCTATGCCTCTTCTAAGCTCTCCCCTGCTCCTCCTGAAGTGGTGCTAACTGGAAGATGTCTTTGCTCAGCAATGCGTGGATGAACCTCATGATATTTCTCTTCTCTCTCTCCCTTTCACTGGCTGTGTATCCACTGTCCTCCAGACCAAAGCTGACATTTGTGGGATGTCAGCAGGAATCTGCAGATCCTGGATGAGGAATGAGGTTGTGCTGAAAACAGGGTACCCTCTGGTAGGATGTGGGGCAAAAAGAGCACTTTCAGAGTTGCTTTGTGATACTTCCACAATGTAACACCAGAAAAGACAAATTCTCTGGGAATACTGAAGTTAAGAGGGAATAAACTTTCCCTTCATAGCGCTGATGCCCTTCAACCAGGAGGTCAAATGGAATCAGAATGCTAATGATATCACGATAGATATTAAGGGAAATCTAATAGATTTGTTAACACTAGGATACTTTTAGTCCCTTGTGTGGAAAACATCGGACCATAAAATGAAGTGTTCTCAGCAGTCCCTGGGAAGGCAGGAGCATCAGCAATAGTTAAATCTTCACTGAATTTCTTGCCATGAATGAGTGAGTTCATTTGGGAGCCTGTATAGCTTAAAATTTTGCGGGTTGGCGCTGGTGGTCTTTGCCAATATAGATGTACTCAGCTCTTTCCTTGTGACTTGACCATCTTTACCCAACCCTTTATTCTGTGAGAAAGCTGATGACATTACACTGCCTAATATCTTTCATCTCTAAGCCTTAATCTGTTCCCTTAATATTTGTTGTTTTCATATCATGAAACACACTGTAGGTAGAGATGTGCCCTGTTTGCAGCCTCTCAGCAAAACTTTCTACCAGAAAGGAATACCAGCTGATGAGGTTGAGTCAAGGAAGAAATCACGGCACTTGTGACTTTCCTGAATTGCATAGTTTTACATTTCAATAATTCTACTTCAATATTATTTTAAGAATCAGTGATAAATAAAGTGACACATTGACACTAGCAAACTTGATGAATGGGAAGAAAAAAATTACACTCCCCATGAAATTTTAGAATGGTTCACGCTTATTTTCAGTATAGAAAGCTGCTGCCTATTAATATAGCAACTTTTTAAAGTGCAAATGGAAGCAAACCATCATGCAGAGATCTGTAGTAGTTTGCTGATGTCTCCATAGTACCTAGAAATCAACCTGAAATATTGGAATTGAGCAAATGCTCTGTAGACCCAGATTTACCTCTCCTTGTTTTAATGATATTTTACTAGACTGACAGAGCAATTAAAGGGTGCAATTTGGCAGCCCACCTAAAGGAATTTTCACAGTAGAACCATCTTTGCAACTTGTAATTCTTCTAGTAACGTAATGTAATACATTTCACCAGTACATCAAGTTGGAAGGATGCTATGAAGTTTGGTTTATGTTTCCCACTGGACTAAAAAGCCACTTTATCTTCAAATGACTTAACTTAGAAATGAAACCTAAGCTAGAGAGAAGCTACACAACAGGATAAAGGTCTCTCCCAACCAGATGATTCTGTGATTCCGTGATACATCTGTGCCCCACAGGCAGCGACTGTGTCATGAAAGAAGGGAAGGTTGAGGCTGTTGCTGGCAGTTCAACTACTTGAAAAAAGTCTGAAGCTTGCTATAGAACTGTAATGCTACAGCTCGCATTTCCAGTTGACTTTTGTAGCTGGATGCTTAGCAGCACTAGAAGAAATACTTTCTGCTTACAAGAAATTCTAATATAAGTGTATATGGCAAGTGAGGCAGAAAGGAAGATGTATGGTCTATATATTACATATTGATAAAATGGGCCTTGAAATGATTAATGATTCACCCTTTTCCCATGTCCTAAAGAAATTTATGGCAGAACTGGGAATCTGAACCAAGCCACGTGAATCTTATTCTGGTGCTTTGTCTAAATGTCCTACAATGGAGCGGTTCGTATCTCCTTTAATTACCCTCTGGTTTGTGTCAGAGAATTACTTCAGTGAATACAAAGGCTGCCTAAAGTTAGTTTCGCACATACAGGTACTTACGCTGTAGACTTAAACGTTACTGAAGGGAGGGATTTTTTTAACAATGTGATGCTGTGTATGAGAAAGATGCTTTGAAAGTCTGACTCTTTCTGCAACACCAATGTTAAACGGGGATGAGAAGAAAAGACTGAGAAATCAGACTGTATTAGTCCTATCGCTTGTAAAATCATTATTGCTTCTTACAGTGTTTATCTAGTGCTAATGTGGGGCAGAGGGTATTCAATACCAAATGGGAGTTAAGGAAATTATTTTTCATGCCAGAATCATACTAAGAAAAAAGGGAAAAAGTATCCTTGTGACCTTGCAGCCAGGTTTAATTAGAAAGATCTGTTGCACTGATCTGTCATACCAAGGTATGGAAGTCCTTTCCAGCTCTGTTTCTATTGAACTAAATGAGAGTTTGTGATTTACTACAGTTACAAACAAAATAGATCTCAGAATAACATTTTAATTTAAATTGTTTTCTGATTAACTTATGATACTGATTAGCATATGACCATATGGTAAGTACTCCTTTATTCCATTTTTAAGGGCATAAGGCACTGAATAGTGAAAGGAGGATTTTAGCTGTACTTCAATTGAGGTAGGCGAGTTATGAGAACAAAGGACAACATAGAAACCTTAGCACGTTATTGCAATGTCCTTTTTTCCTAAGCAAGCTTGTCATAAACAGCAGGCTTGTCATTCACATTCATACTCCAGTAAGCTTATTTTATATTAAAGCATTCTTTAATATTACAGTAATCTAATTGCTTTGTATGGTTAAAGGAAGATAAAATTCTCATATTCATTATGAACTGCTACTATAAATCTCCTTACTAAAATAAAAAGAAGCATTTATCCAATTCAAGAAGCACATGAACATTGTATTTGCCTTCTCTGATAATATCAGAACAGTGCTTCCAGCGCTTCGTGTTGCCTTGCGAGTATATATGGAGAGAAAAACTCAAATCCAAACCACCGTGAACCCAATTCTCTTTGCACCTACTAGAGTACCGTTGCATTGTTTTAGGTGATGAGTTAATTTATCCATGTCTGTCAAGCAGTGTTGTACAGTGAGGAAGAATTGTGGCTTGGCCTTGAGCCTCTGTGAGAAGTGTACTCACACTGCCTCACTTTTGGCTACGATGCAGCCCTTAAAATACAAAGCATCTTTCCTGAGGCCTCCTTTTCAATTAATGGAGTGTGGGAGCAGGTTTCCCAGGGGACCTAATCGGTACACTTGGCTTGGGCTCCTGTCATTTGTGACCTGGATGACTCTCCACTGATCACTTAGGAAGCCTTGGGATTGTGCTCTACTATTTTGCTATGGATCTATCAGATCAGCTTTGAAGTCAGGCATTTTGCATTGTTGTTTTGTCTGCACTTAAAAGTGCTTCTTACAGTTGCGAAAAGTCTGATTTTTCTTTGTTTTAAAAAATCTTACAATGTTTGACATGAAGGCTTCCCAAAGCAGGAAAATCCAATGAGTAAATTAGGTTTTCGGTGGCTGTTTCAACTTGTTCAGTCCTAAATTCATGTGTTGGCACTTTACTCACCTATTATAACTTCAGGGCAAGTGCTTTAAAAGACCAGAATAAATAGTATCTTGGTGACACGCAGTATTCAACTAGCCTTGAATTCTTCTTAAGAATATTCCCTATGTTTTGCAGTATGAAATTTCCTTGCTCACTTGAAAAAAATACTTACTTTTCACTATTGGACGGTCTTTCTTATTATGGGTATAGATCAGTTACTGACATGGGACTAAAGCAACCTGGAATCACACCTGTTCCAGATGAAGGTGACTATTCCCAACACAGTAGCACCATGGATTATATAAATTCTTTCTCTCCCTTTTTTGTTTTCATGCAACCGAGAATCACATTTGCTTTTCCTGTGGCTGCCAAATAATGAACAGATATCTTAGTCAAACATTCCACAAGTTTCCAAATGTTTTAGATCCTCAGAGAATCCTGCAGCTTGAGAAACATATGAGAAGTTTAAAGTACTTCTGTCTACAAGGATAACCCTACATGTATCCCAGTTGAATTCCATCTGTCATTAGGCAGCCGTACCTTCACAATATGTTGAAATCCACTGAAAAGTTCCACCATCCTCCACACTACTTATTAATATTGCAATATGTGAGAAAACTATGATACCAATATCAGACATGTGCTAAATTACAAATATTTTCAAACACAAATATTGACTTAGTGGGCGGTTTTTTTGTTTTTTTTTTTTTAATATACCTTTGGAAAAAACATGTGGCTTGCATATAGTACTGAGTCTCTTTTGTCTTGTAGTGTTTAAATGTCATCTGTAGAATGAAGATATCTCGATTTAGCTCGTGATTGTTTTAGTGGTTTTTGAGACAAGTTTAGAATAGAATAGAATAGAATAGAATAGAATAGAATAGAATAGAATAGAATAGAATAGAACAGAACAGAACAGAACAGAACAGAACAGAAATCTGGGGGGTTTTTTATGAGAAAGGTTTGTTTTTCTCCCCATATAGTCCGTTGTCCTCAAAATTGCATTTTTTTTTAATAAAAAGAATTTTTTTTCATGAAAAATATTAAAATAATAAATATAGGTTTGTCAATTTTAAATGTTTCATTATTTTATCTGAAATGATTTTGTTTGGGTTTCAAATCAGTTCAGTAAACGTTAGACTGAATTTAAATCATAATACAAGAAAATATTCAGAAAAATATCTGTATGTATTTCTTCCTAAGAAGATACCTAATCTTTAATGCCCTAAATATATGCTGTTGCTCTTCTGTGGGAGAATCATAGCATCAGAAAAGGACACTGCTACCAAGAGAGGGTACAGAGCATACTAAATGCATTTTTCACACACAAAAACATCCATTAGTTTGCATTAGTTGGGCAAGAGATGTCAATCAGGAATTGAAAGTGCTCAGGGATCCCTCAGTTGCTCATAAAAATATCTCTACTATCTAGAATTTCAATTAAATTTAAATTTACATTTAATTGACTTTGTCTTGCTCATTTCTCTTTCTGTTCACAGATGTATGTATAATTGCATTTATTCTAATTAATATTTACCGAGTTTTAATCTACAACCCCGTGCTGTTGCTTAACGGGGTTATTTTTCTGAATAGTTCACAAAAAGGCTTTTATTAACATTTTTTGAGAATCCACATAACATATTCTTCCAGAATTACCCTGCAATCCTTTCTTTTCTTTCTGGATTTTCAGAGAGTTTAAGATTTAGGATGATCATTTATTTTTTCATGGAGATGTATGTAGTTTGAATTTATCAAGGTATAGTTATCCAAGGCCCGTACTGTTCTTCCCTCAATTAGATTGTCTAGCAAGTTCCACAAGAACAAACATGCACTGGATAACTCCAAATTGTCTTCTTGGAAGAAACCCAGAATGGCCACACTGCCTAGTACTCAGGAATGTTCATTTGTGTCCATGAATTGACTTACCATCTATCTAGCTGTCATCTGGGCAAGGACATTTGGATGGTGATTTTGCCCTTAGAGAAAGTGCTTTTAAAGAGCTTATCTTCATCTCTAAAAGCCCAAATATCCCCTTAACTATGTTTCTTAGAGATCCTCAAACGTTCCTAGGGATGAGCTATCTAATCATGCCTTAATTGGGTACCCACAGCAAATGTTTTTCCGTAACTCTCTCTGCACGCACTTGGCAAGTACGAGGCACTGTGATTTGTCTTAATCATCTTTGGCGATACATTAAGCTATGCAAAATTACTTCATATTTTGCATAAACTAAGATTAAGCAATCAGACATTTACTTCAGATCACTTGACACACAGTGAATTCTTACACCACAAGATTGCTCGTATGTCTGACCCTGTGGGCTTTTATTTGTCTCTTTAAGGATGTACTTTCAGCATGCAGAGCCATTACTGTCCTGCAAACAATTTCCCAGTTAGCTGTCAATCTCTCATAAATGCTTTATTTTTCACAGGTGGCTTCAGATAAAACTGATAATATGCTGGTGTTTCTCCAGACAGTTTTTCTAGTTTAAGACCTGGTGGATTTGTCAGCTGGATTCTCCTGTGTCTGCAACGCCACCTTAGATCAATCTCATTCTTACTCTGGGTAGAGAAATTCAAACCACTTGGCTGCTCACACCCAGGCCAGAATCAGCTGAGAATTTCTCCATAAATTTCTCTGTAGGCAGGTTTTCTTCATTCATGATTCAGGGGAGCTTAGTCCCTTCACCTCCAGAAAGAATTTTCCAGTTCTGGATCATTGCTGTTAGTGGTCAGTTTTCCAGTTTGGAAAATCTAAATACCTCTGCTGTAAGTTATATATTGCTTAGAACATTATATTTCTATACAATGTCATCGAGGTGTCAGAATGACTTTTCCATTTCAAAATTCTAGTTTATTATGTTAAAAAAATTAAAATTATAAGGCCCAAACAACAATCAATCACATCTTAAATTACTGAAGCAAAATGCGTTGATTGAATCAACCTATATTCTTCCAGCTTATCATCATGAACATTTCCAGTATTTCAGTTTTGCCTCAAAAACTGTTATGAGGTGGGAAAATTAAAGCAGCAACTTTCCAAGAACATATCACATCTATCCATCTTCTGGGACTAGAAACCTCTGTGCTAGTTTTATGGTATTTTTGGGGTATAGTGAAATTACTTCATCTCAGTTTGAAAGATTTCCCATACACGTGAGTTTACAAGCAGTATTACTGGCAGGCTGAAATCCTGAATGCTTATAAATAGACAACTAAAATAGGAATGAAAGTAGCCCTGTAAACATTACAAACTGCTTCCTTTAAATTAAACAGTCCAGGACTGCTGAAAGCGAGCCAGAGTCACCCCCGTGCCAGAGTTCACAGCTATGTCCTGGTAAACAGACAGCTATTAAGGAGATGTTAATAGATACCAACAATCTCTGCTCCTAGAGGTGGACATAAAGCCAAAGCCTTAGGTGCAAGTTATGGACATTAGTGAGAGCCAGATCTTGACATCGCAAATGTGGATCAGCCTTCAGAGCCTTCAGCTGGTTGTATTCTAGTGTGGAGTATATCCAAACCTTACCTGTGTGATTGTGTGTTAAAACTCAACTATATGTCCGGTAAAACACAGGTGATAAGGGAATCCTGGCCTGAAGAAGAGAAAATAAACACCTGCACAGTATTTTTTTCTATTCTTTACACAGCGTACACACACACAAGTGCACACACACACATATAGTTTCCTGACAGGTCCTACTGCCAATGACATCTGGTTATCTACCATCTCCTTTACAAGAACCTTGCTCTCTGCAATGCACCGATGACTCCGCTCTGTGCAAGATAAACACGGCAAACACAGATAGCAACAACAGAGTGGTAAGACAAGCCCTGCTCAGCAGCAGCCACAGCTACAGCAACAGCACGGGCTCAGGAAAGACACACCACCACCACCTCCACACCCCTTTATTTGTTTATGTGCTCTGATGATCCAGGTAGCAATGTTGCATGAAGAAAGAATTTATTATGGCAGTGGGGTCTAACTCCAAAGTTTTTCTCTCTTTATTTTAATGGCCATTTAAATTACTTCTTCAGACTTCAACAAAGCTTTGATTATCACACGCAGGGATGATGCACAAAATCAAACTGAATCTTTCATCTTAATAAACGTAAACCCAGGTCCCCGTTTCGATCATGGATGCTGCTTCGGGGGTCTCTCCAGATTTTCTGCCAAACACTGCCACCAAGTGTGAATCTTAGATTTTCTCCTGAATAGGTGAGAAGGAAAGAGACCCCCACCTGTGAGGTCCTGCTTCTGGTGATCCCAACAGGAGTTTAAGAGTGCCCAGAAAGGCACCCGCAAAAATGTTTCCTGCTCTCTATTTCCCCTATTGAAAACAGAGACGTGAAAGCTGTCTGGCTCTCATCTACACTAGTATTTCGGTCACCATACAAACTAAAGCCTGCCAGCCAAATCTGGAGATACCGTAACAGTCACCAGTTCAAATGATTGAGCCCCATCTTTAGCCTAAAAGAGCAAGACGGAGGGGGAGTGAGGGGAGGCAACTAATGTCTTAAAACATAAGATTACAAAGCAAAAAGAATAATGGAAAATTCTTGCTGTAGCTGATACAAACTCACAATTCTTGACCCCCAGAATAATCCTTAGTAACAAGATTGCCTATCGTCCCATTAATTTTGTACCATAATAAGCAATGTATCATGCAACACGGATATCCGAAATAACGTATCATCAGATTTGGAGAAGGAATATTGTTATTGCTACTTAAAACAAAAATATCCTGAGAGCTTCTCTGTCAATCACATGGAAAGGTAAAGATAAACAATAATGAAAGAAAAATTGAAATATTTCTCATTAAAATTGATTAAACCTCTTCATGAAGACTGTCATTCAGGAATAAAGTGACATCAGGTGAAACAGCCTAACTTTTTGGAGGACAAACTTTGTTTCAAAATGAGATGTCCACTCATCCATCTGGTTAACTTTAAATTCCCTGTATTAACCAGAGTTAATTCTCTGTACTTAGCTGTGTCTCACTTTGTGATACCTAAGAAAACCATCTAGGTGCCAGCAAATGTCATTTGTCAAAAAGCATCTCGAGAAAGCACAGAAAGCTGTAGTTAAAAAGAAAGGCTGTGATTTACAGCTTGTTAGTATTGCTTTGTGGTTGCAGTAAGTTTGGTAAGTAAGGCTGTCGGATTGATTCAGCAGTGGTTCCCAACCCTGGGTGAGGAGACACTTCAGCAAGGACTATTTCCACCAGCCATGTTCTCTGACTGCAGTGAGAATAAGAGGTCAGAAGAAAGCTATTTTATGTAACCCTTCATGATTCAGGTATAAACCCAGGGTCCTGAGTTAGGGCTCTGATCTTCAGCAGGTTTAAATCAACAGGCGTGGAACCAGAAGGATGCACTCCAAGTGACCTATAAGAGTGAGTATCCACAATCATGGAAAACATGAAATTTAAAATAAGACTTAGGACAGCTGCAAACAGCTAAATCCCAAGCTGCGGTTCTGAAAACTCCACTTAGCTAGAAATATGCTCCTCAGGCCATAAAATGCATGTTTATCACTCAAGACTCTGAAATTTTTCTAGGTATCTTTAAATACTTTTTGCTGTGGATGGACATGCATAGGTTCTCTTTGTTTTACACGTTCTGCCCACCCATATATGAGATTAGCCTTGGGCATTCATCAGGAGCTTTTGTAGCCGCACAACAAAGAATTAGTTAAATAATATGCACTTTTCCTTGAGTAAATATGAGTACCTGTATAATTATTACTCTTACAGGCCTTAACAGCACCAGAAGAGCTGTTATCTTTTATCAGGTAAATTAGATGCAGCTTTAAAATTGCTAAGTGTGCCAGAGGAGTTCTTTGGATCTTTTAGATAGATAATATCACTTTTTAAAAAAATTTATTCTAGGTGGTCTAGTCTCACATCACATACGGAGAATTTACCGAGGCAACATGCATTAACTTTATTTGAAATCAGGTCTATAAATACTCATATATTGATGAGAAACCAGATCCTTAAGTAGTAATTCTAATTCTAATAGACATCTGAATGCGTGCTTGTAATAAATCACAATATTCTGAAACTAGAAGGTAAAACCTACATTAAAGGCACTTACAGACCACTTCTTTCTGGGACAGATTGTAAACTTTTCAATTCTTCATCCAGTCTGGTTTTGAATGCTTCAAGTACCAGATCTTCCATCAGTCCCCTGAGGAAAATATTCCACGTCCCCACAGAGCAAGCATTGTTAAGGGTTCTTTCTAGACGTTCGGTTCAATTATTCATTTATTCACTCCTAATTATGCCCATCTCAATAAAAAATTGTTCTCCTCAGAGCTGCACTCAGTTGGAGATACCTCCCCATGCTCCCTGCTATTATTTGGACAAAGTTAGTGATTCCATTATTCATGTGCCTCAAGTGAAGCTTGCATGCCTCTCTTCGTGGGATTTCTCTGTGTTTCGATTCCCCGACTCTACAATAAGTCTCCCTTTCTCACATCCTTTATCTATTCTTCTAAAAGCTCTAATACAGGGTCAAACTTTATTTGCGTACATTCTCTACAAGCAATACCTAGGGAGTCTGAGATCAGCTCCTCAAATACTGTGAGATACAAATGGAAAAACATAATAAGAAATGTCGCAGATTATTCTATTTAATTATGACAGCAAATTACTATTAGAGAATGGTGACTGAAATGAGTATCCCTCTTTAAGCCTATCTAGTTGTCACTGGCCCTGAATAAGTTTAATTCCAAAAATAGATTAAGAGAATCTACCAAAGAGAGGTATCATCCTACATGTTAGAAAGTAG
This sequence comes from Bucorvus abyssinicus, assembly GCA_009769605.1. Taxonomy (NCBI): domain Eukaryota; kingdom Metazoa; phylum Chordata; class Aves; order Bucerotiformes; family Bucorvidae; genus Bucorvus; species Bucorvus abyssinicus. The sequence goes on from CM020063.1 coordinate 4,887,313, forward strand.
CTGAAACACTATTTACAATAATCTTATGAAAAAAATCCATTGTGAAGCAGATGTTAAGTAAAAAGGGTTATCTGTGTTTTGCAGTCGTGCAATTGGAGAACTATTTTTGTAGGGTTTTTTTTTCCTGAATAGCAATTGGCCAGGGCAAATGCCAGCCAACTTCAAATTTGAAATTAAGCAGTGTGTGTGTGGATCCAGACAGAAATTATTTTAATAATTTCTTCAGGCTGGATAGGATAAACAGTCTTAAAGAACCAAGATACTGATGGCAGCTCTCCTGATCTGCTGTTTAGATTCAAGCAGAACATTCCACATTCCTGTTCCTCATTCTAGTTTCTGCATGTGATGTTCATTTAAGCAATGATGTGGAAGGTGAATTAATGGTTTTATCTTTGGTCCCTAACAACATAGACTTCTGAATTCAGCTGGGACCAGCAGACCTAAATAATCCAACCACAGGTAGTACTTTCACCTGAAACTAAACAGAAAATATTTTACAGTTCTTCAGGTCTATGATGCTGTAAAATTAGATGGATTCAGATTCATTTCTTTAGGTGCTGAAATTGAGACAACTGAGTTGAAATCAACTAAATGGGATGCCTTTATAGTCTATGGAAAGTAATTGGCAGATTCTGAGAGACAGTCGGACCACCTAAAAGAGGAATTATCTTGAAGAAGCCCTAGATCACTCTGTAATTACTGAGGAGAAGTAGGAAGCTCCTAACTCCTTATTTGGACATCCCAGTTAAGAGACTAACATCAGCAGGAGTAATCCAGGCCAAGATCAATAATAGCCTTTGAGGAGTTCAAAGTATAATTATGCTTTAAACAAGTATAAGGCACACATCATGTGGATAGCATAATAACCAACACTCACAGAACTGCATTATGCAAAGCAAGAAAGAAGTCAACATGGGGAAGCTCTCTTACCCCCAAAAGCTGAAATATCTTGAGCATTGCACATATCGTACCTCTTGCTCCAAAGTTATTCTTTAAAACCAGAAGGCTGAAAAAAAACCCCAAGAAATTATGAGTTCTTTTATATATTGGGGGAGGAGGGGAGGTGAACAAAAACAAAGAGAAGTCCTTCGCACCAAAGAATGCAGGTCTGTGCATAAGAGTTCAGACCAAAGACATGCATGTGTCTATTTCTATCAGAGACATTATGATGAAAATCCTATGGATGATGTGTGGATGTGCACTATATACTGAACAGCTACAGGATGAGGATCACTGTGATGTTCTCTGAGGACATATTCCATAGCCAGCAATATCCCACCATCAGAGTGTTCTTGTAACTGTTAATTAGTAATTCAAAGTTACAGGATGCATAGCAATGTAAAGACATTGAATGAAAGTTCTACGATTTTCCAGGTTATTCCTCAGTGCTTGAAAAAAGAAGAACATTCTTATAATAACCTTATGAAGTCATTTCATATTTTCCAGCACACTGAAGTAAGAAGTATGAGGAGGCAATGTCTTTGGGTCTACTGCAAACTAAACCTATCTGTTTCCAGGGAATTGGAAATGCAGTGTTCATTTTCTATAGTCCCATGAATAGTCATGATATGAAAATACTTAGAATTGTGTGATATATTTCCTTATTAGCTTTTTCTCCATCTCAACTTTTTTCCTAAAATAATTTTATGTTACTGCAAAGCAGTCTGGAAACATGTTTGTGGGTTCATGATACGTGATGGGTTCCAAATTTTATTTTCCTTAAACTTACGAAAATGTTACCACTGTTACTTAGGACACAACACAAAAATGAATTCCATCCTGTGTGAACACAGAATATGGGTTTTTCATTTGATATTTGATCATATATCAGGTCCCCCTGGAAAACTTTATTTGCTCTCTGCTTCATAAATAACTTCTCGAAGATCAAAGGTCTGGGCATGAAACACCATGGCAAATTTGTCCCTGGATGATCCAGCAAAATCAATAGAGTCACATCAGGGATAAATTTGTCCTAATGTATTTACACATGCATAAAAACTGTATACCATCATCACATTTATTATGTCATGATACAAGAAATCACAGCTATTCATAGTCTTCTTTGTCTACCAGACACCCCACAGCTAATTTTGTGTTACAGTGGAGAAAATAACTGCTAAATACCAGGATTCTATTCTGCATATTCTGCTTAAACCAGAGTCCATTCTTGCACCTTAATCTATTTTCGTGCAAGGCGGAGTCCTAAAAAAAATAAACAAGCAGAACATTTTAAATCTGACCACAATATTAATTTTATTTTTAGACATTGGGTCTATTATTTTTATCAGTGTTTGTCCTCGTTTATCCACACCATGACAGCATGATATAGTCTTAATTTTCTGAGAACCAGAATGCTAGAAGTGCAAGATGTGCTCAGCACTGGGATGCCAGGGGAATGGTTTCCCTAGCAACAGCAAGCACATAAAAAGTATTCAGAACAGTCCCTGTTTCTCCTCTGTTTTAAGCCTCCGTTGATAGGGGAATCAAATCTAGTTCAGATTTTTTTTTTTTTTATTTAAGGTGAACTGCAGGGCAGAAATGCAGGCATGTGCTTTATTACATTTTGCCACCTTGTGGAACAAGAATCTGTAGGAAGCGCAATGACTGTGGGAATTTAGAAGAGTCATCTATGGGGCCCCAGAGACGACATATAGTCACAGGAGGAAAAGAGAGAATAAACAGCAATTAAAATAACAGAGGTTATTTTCAAAAAGTGAATTTTCTAAGGTCAGTTTAAAAATGAACCAGATGGATTTTAGGGTTCAGTCTGAGGCTTGGCTCTGATTCAGCAAGACACTTAGATACATGTCTACCTCTAATTAGGGGAGCAGACCCTTTGATTTATGGTGCAGGTCCTCTGTGTTTTAGGCATTTGGACAGTCCCACAGAAGCTAGACGTGTGCTTCAATATCTCACTGAACCATGGCTTCTATGATGTCACTTTAAGGTCATTCAGATCTTGCTGCATTTCCTTCTTTCCTGAAAGAGGCTCAGTTGGGCTCCCACTGCAAAGTTGCCTTTGAGATGGTGTAATAAAACTGAAATTTGTCTTCAACTTACCTTTCTTTTGCCTGCACTCACATTTTAAATTGAGGACATGTGCGTTTAATTTGTCTGCAGTTTGACATGTTTCTCTAGTAGTGGTCCTAGTTGTGGTTTTGCAGACGGAAGGAGATTTAAGTCCTAGACCACAAAAATTGAGGATATGATCGGTATTTCATGAGTACTTGAGGGACCTATTATCTTTAGTACAGGAGGAGATGAGATGGAATTTTAGGGTTGGTGTTACTGTGTAATTTTTCAAATAATAAATAAAATAAAAATAAATAAATAAAAATATGTGCAAGCCCCATCCCTTAAATAATTTGAGCCCTTTGATAAAACGGACACAGGTAATTCTGCTATGGAAAATAATATAGGTAACCTCAATGGAATAAATGTAAGTTCCGAGTGTTGGAACTACTGAGTGTTAAACTGATTACAGAGACTCATGAATTTTTAATTTGCAAAGTGGGAAAAATATTTCTAAAAATCAAATACCCCACAAAGCTATTGGTTCCTCCAGAAATATGTATCCATGAAAATGCACGAACTGTGTCTTTAAGCTCACTCTGAATGAGCTTCTGTTCTTTTTCTTCCTTCCTTAGTTCTAGAGCCTTTGTCATTTCTGTACTTTCTTCCTTTGTATGTTCGCTGAGTATTAATATTCCCCAAGTGAATTAGCACTCCTTTATCCTAATTGAATCTTTTCAACCAAAGTTTGGGGTTTTTTTTTCCCCATCACCTTCCCTCCCACCCCCCACCTCATTTCCCCGATTGTTAATATTGTCCTGTAATTTCTTACTCTTCTCCCCTGTCTCCTCACAGGCTCCTGCATTAGCTTCCTTTGAGCTTTGTAATAGGACTAGTAAAGGGAAAGGTGATATTTATCACTTGAGAAACATAAAAATCATCCAGACCTGGACTATCTTTGTGATCAAAATGAATTCACTATCTGCCCCCCAAAACCATAAACAACCCGAAGTCCAGAGAGGGAAAAACAAATATTTGTAAGAACTTAATACCCTGACCTGATTTTTCATTTCTCTGCCATATTGTACCAACCAGCACCTGACGTTTGCAAGATCAGAAGGGAATTCAGGTCATGTGTAGTGACACAAGCACTTAGTAAGGGAAAAACAGATGTGGGAAGAATTTGTAACCTTTTCCCGGGCTTTGACAGGTAAGGCTTCATTTTGTTTAAGGTTCATTAATAAGCACTGCCTTGAGTCTCCATCCAAACTGCTCATGTTTGGACAATAATGACGAGCATGTTATACTATCTGGGTGCTCAATAAAATTGCTTCCCATTTGCAAACAAGTAATCAAGTGTGTAAGGATGTGCGCTCTCCTGAAGGGAGAAAAGAAAAAAAAAAAAGAGAGAGGAAATTGGATACGATACAATGACCTGCTTGCTGCATTCATGAATTACAATAACCTTTTAGAGTTCCCTCATCATGGTAAAGCACCTTCAGGGATGCTGGCTGTTTTATGCCTCCTGTAGAAAATCTTAGCTGGACCTGTCAGATCCCAGGGCTCTGTTCTCTTCCCTGCCTAGCATCAGGGTCATCAGGTTTTGGTCATTCATCCACCTTGTGCTCTCATAGCCAATCATGCTTATTCTTCTGGTCTCAAAAGCTACCCTTGCTCTTCAGAAATTTCTGATTTTCAGTCTTAAGGGAAGCCAAACTGGTAGACTTTATCTTCCACAGTAGTGTTCTAAGCTGTGATAAAGAGAGCAAGTGTAAAGTGTCCCCATTGCAAGGCTAGTGCTAGTCAGCAGTCCCATCCTTTCAGCTCCTTCTCTCTCTCTCCTGGATTTGATTGACATCATTCCCATTCTGGGCTTCCTTCTCCCCCTCTTGTCATCGCTTTGAGTACGTCTTCTTCATGCCTCATCTGGCAGGTTGTGCTTATTAGTTCTACTAAAACAACTGAACTACCCTGCAATTTTATTTTATGCCTTCTAATACCACCCCAACCGATTGTCTATTTGCAGATTAGAGAATTAATCCAGTTGCAGCACTACAAAATAATCCCCTTCTGTCCAGCTCTGTAGAATAACCCTTACCTCCTGTCCTTCACAGCCTTCTCCCCCAAAAATATTTCCACAATTTTCAACCCCCGCAGCTTGATACTCCTGTATTCAAAGTAAAGCTATTGAGGGTTTGGTATTTAAACAATATTACTGCATTCACCGCATCCGTGTCTACAGAATATGCTTACTCTGCCATCTGCTTCCACTTATACACACACTCTTACTTCTGCCCTTGGGAAGATGGGAGAGCAAACACCTGACAGATGCTTTGTCACATTGCTTGATATTTCTGGAAAACATTCAGGTGCTGAGTTTAGAAACAGGGGAAAGGCAATGAAGAATTAAGACAAATTCCCTACAAATCCATCAGAATTATCTATCTGGAAGAATTCTTGCAAAGATTAGATGTGGGAAGGAAACTATATCTTTCATCCTTTTCAGTTATAGCAGCATCATTGACAGTCAATCTAGGTTTTATTCAAATCCAGAGTTACTGCATAATGAGATCTAAGACCCACCGCATTTATATATCCATTCCAATCTCTTTGGTATCTAAGCACCTTCTAGTATAACTCTGAGTGATATAATTAGCATTTGTCAAGTATGGCTCGCTCTCTGCACAAGAGGGAAAGATTGCCTGTCATTTTTCTTTTCTTCAAGCATGCCCAGTGTCATGTGTCTTTACTAGCCAAGGCATAAAAAAAGAGGGAAAAAGGGACTTTACACTTGACACATAGAGGAGAGAGGTGAGTGGTAAATCCTGTCGCAGTCTGTGAAGCTCTAACTCTCCTGGTATGCAGTCTGTTGATGACACAACACAGTAACTCCTCCACTTAATTTTCTGCTAGTCCATCTATTGCAGGAGCACGTTTTGATCTTCAGATCACTTTTATATCCTCAAAGGAGCTTTGACAGATGTACCTTCATGTACTGTAGATGGAAGGCAGAGGTTCCAGGACACACGATGGTACTCTTCTACTCCTTACCTCTCTGGTGGGCTTGACAGAAACAGCAATAGTTCTTTCTGAGTCCAGACAACATGCCCCACATTTTCTAGAAAGGTCCCACCTCACTTAGGCTCTCCTTTCTTTTCCTCTTCTTGTGGGTAGTTCCACAGTATCCATTCACATCTTTGGGATGAATAGACAGCATGCATCCACAGTAGTTCCTAAAAAACATTTGTTCATGGTCATTGTTTTGTCAACCTAAACAGTTTCTCTGTGACAGATGAGTAGAGCCATTGCATACCAAGGAGTTTAGTCATTTAGGTCTCCTGTGTCCTGATATATGAGCACTTTGTAAATAGCCACTAAGGTCTTGAATATTCGGCATGATGGGATTTATTTAGTCTACAAGAGGGAAGAGTGAAGAGAGACATAAGTATCATCAAATATGTAAAAAATGGCTGCAAAAAGGAAATGAATAAAGTGTTTTCATGTGCACTGGGGATAGGGCAAGCAGTAATGGGCTTAAATTGCATTTAAGGAGGTTTAGGTTGGACATTAGGGGAAAATTCCTAACTGTAAGGATTGTTAAGGATGAGAATATGTTGCACAGAGAGACTGTAGGTCCCCCATTACTGGAGATTTTTTAAAATGGCTTGGATGAATCTCTATCAAAGACTGTTTAAGTAGAGTTGTGTTAGGTAAAAGATTACCTGGCTCTAAAATATCCTCTAGTCCTGCTAGCTGTGCTTCTGTGGGAAGCTAACACAGTGAGCAGGGCCTAAACCTGATGTATGGAGGCACCCAAGTACTGAGAATGTATTTGTCTGTATTGCATACAGATCACTGTCACCTGGGGGAATCTGATTCCATTCCCCACATGCTTTTCCTACCAAGAGATGTCAGTGGTTTTTATATTTGTCTTCCAGATTTTGTTTTTTATCAGCTCTTAAACAGACCCACGTGAGGGACATTTATTTTTTTAGTGTTGTACGATCATTTCCCTCCAAGTTCTGTGGAACTTCTTTCTCATTTTCTAAAAATTATGATGACATTTCACTCCTAGAAATATTTCAAAGGGGTCCCATGGGCAAATGGCCTTTGTTTAAAACATTCTTCATGCTGTCCTATCTACTCTGCAATGAATGTCTTAGAAACGCAGTTTATCCTCAGCAGTGTTATTTGTTTTTCAAAACTATTCAAAATTGCATTCAGCTAAGATTTAATTAGTAGAAAGGTGAGATGACTTTGTTCTTTGTGCTAGGTAACAAGCAGTTGGTCTAACCTTGATTATCTCACCAACAGAACATAATGTGCTGATCAATTAATTTTTGCATTGGTATCCTTTTCTGAGAAGTCAAAGTATAGGAAATTTAAATGCTCCTACTCAGGAAGCTTGAGTGGAGGACCGGTCTCTTCTTTTAGTTTCCCACGGTGCTATAAAACTATAGTTTAGAATGGAAAACAGATACATAAAGTCTTGGAGTAAAATTGCACTGTGTAGACCACAAATGCTGCTCCCCATTTCCTACCCTGGCAGGGTCCTCTAAGGAAAACTTCCATTCCATTATGAAGTGGAAGTTAAAAGAGAGTGAAAGAAGTAGGCAAAGTCAATCTTCAGCATTGGGAACAGGGGAAGTGAGTTTAGAGAAAGAAGTTTTATCCTTATTGAACACCAATTATTAAAGAGCAGGCAAGCCAAAGGGTTAAATTTTGCATTTTGACAACACCAGCAGAGATTGCAGTTATATAATCATGAATAAAAAAATAATGTTTCCCAGCACTTTTTTTTTTTTTTTTGAAACCAAGCTTGAATTTTAACAGATGTCAGTCTAACAAAAGGACCACAAAACCTTGGAAACCTGTAATATGCATTCCTCCATTTTAGATCATATTTTGGTAGATTCAGATAAAAATTTGCCGAGTAAAGAAATCTCATAAAGGGATTGACCAAAGATTTTTCCTTGAATGTGCTCATTAATTACCAGTGTTCTCAGAGGCATAGGGAAGGGATTGGCCAGACTCTTCTCAGTGGTGCCCAATGACAGGACAAGGGACAATGGGCACAAAGTGGAACCCGAGAAGTTCCACCTGAACAGGAGAAGAAAATTCTTTGCTGTGAGGGTGATGGAGCCCTGGCCCAGGCTGCCCAGAAAGGTTGTAGTTTATCCTTCTCTGGACAGATTCCAAACCTGCCTGGACGCGACCCTGGACAACCTGCTCTGGGTGACTCTGCCCTAGCAATGGGGGCTGGACAAGACGATCTCCAGAGGTTCCTTTCAACCCACACCATTCTCTGATTCTGGAGTCCTGGGAGGATATCATCCCAAGGCATTGAGGGGGATTAATCTGGTCTGAAAAGAACCAACTGGTTTAGATTTTCAGATTACTCTCATGCATATTTTCTGTTCTTTACAATATGATCTCTTTTCAGTTGAGATGTAGTTCTCTGCTCAATTATTTGTGTTGGTTTTGTTTTTCTGTAAAATAATATTATTTTCGGTGTCACGAGTGAGTCCTCTCTCTGTACTGATATCAATAAATGTCATTCGGGTTGTCTGGCTAGCTTGAAAGACCAGAGATGGAAATGGGATGAAGGCATTCATTGCATTTAAGGGACATTCCCAGATCTCCTACTAGCTTCCTGTCTCACTTACTTATGCCAAAGTTCCCCAATAGCAAAGACAGGTAAGATGATATTCTTTCTTCCCTGTTTTGTTTTATTATGTCATGTTATCCATACAAATCTCCAAGCAAGTGCTATCTTTTCCTATGGATGTATGTATATAAAGATCTTGGTTTTGGAGCAGTCATTAGAGCAAATGATGTAAACCTCTTTCTCATAAAGGAAGGTTTCTGTGGATGTGTCTAAGTGACTTTGTGAAGGGATCCCTCTTCCAGAGAAAGAGTTTCAAGGTTTTTGCTGGCTCCCATATGTTAGTTTTATTTGTGGCATGTTTCTCTCATAAGAACTCAAAACGTGCTATCTTTGAAAAAAGCAAGCTCCCTCTAATGCAATCCTTTGGCTTTCTTCATATGGAACTTTCAGCACTGAAGTAAAATTTTTTGGTAATTGATGCTCCCAGTCCAGCATGTCATAGGTGTTACAGCACATTGCCAAAGATTCCTCATCTCTTCCAGTAAATCTCTTTTTACCTTTTGTATGGTGGGCATCTTTTCCAGGTGTAAACACAGAATATCTTGGCCATGAAATTAATTAATATCCATGAGCAACTGCTTTTTCAGTGTGGTACTCAGGAGGATTGAACAATGTATAGGTAAATGAGTGGAGAAGCTGGGTGTGGATGATGGCGTAAGTGGTATTACAGACTCTGAAAGGTAATAGCAAACGTGTAGTTACATCAGAAGCAAAGTTATGCCTGCTAAAGTGAATTTCTGTAATATTGTCTCCACTAAATAAAAGCAATAGGGAGTCTCGTCTGTCTGGATGATGGCATAGGTGAGCAGAGCATGGACCAATGAGAAGTAATTTAACTATATTCTACTTTCTTAAAGAAAAATAACCAAAACCTTTGAAGTGACTGTTTGTGATAGCGCCTCGCTCCTGAGTGTGTGACGTAACAGCTGGATGAGAGATAGTCAGGTGACCTGAGGGTAATCAATTTAAAGGATTGAATGGAGGGAGTGGCTTGATTGATATACCTGTTGAATCCAGCGTTTTATTTTTATCCCTGCCAGTTTTCAGGAAATCCCTCTCCCCTCATCCCTTGAGTTTTCTTAAGAATAAAAGACTTGAAAAACTATGAAGATAAGTTTTCCACTCGATTGTTTGTTTTTTACTGTCTGTGTTATCATCTTGAGATCCTCCTGAAAACAATCACTACAAGTAAGACCTGGAGAGTGGAACATGACGAGGATTTTTTCTTGGTTGTTGTTTTTATGCTTTTGCTAATCATCTTTATCTAGCTTTAATTTTCTCCCTTAGTCTATGACCAGAATTTAATTGCAGAACACAGAGGGTGAAGCCTGGGTCTGCTTTACCCCCCAAAACCTATGGCAGCTGGTGTTTTGGTCATTTGTGTTACAGGAGCTGGGCCAGCTTCCAGGTTTGTATTCAGACTTCCGCCAGTGTGTAAAGTTTCAGACAAATAAACTCAGTTTCATATGCGGTCTGCTCTTAATATGCATTCGTATGAAATGTGTGAGGGGTAGGATATTGCTGTAGAATGAATACCCTGAATAGAGGTGCCTGCGTGTAAGGTAGGTCTCTTATCTCCCTCTCTGCTCAGCAGCTATGGTTATTTAAGGGTCCAATTCACTGCTCAAATATAAGGTGTATTGTACCAGTATAGGGAATTGCAGGGTATCTCACATGGTTTCTATCCACCACTCCTAAAGGGTTGGGGTCTTTTTTGAGCCCCTTCGCACACCTACCAAGCCTATAGGGATGCCTTGGCTTATTTAGTTTTTCTCTTATCTCCTTCACATGCAAGCACCTAAATGTCAGTGTCTTAGTCTGGAGCTGCATCACCCAGGGAATTGCAAAGCAGTATCAATCTTTTCGGTATCTCCATTATAATTTTTGAAGGTAAGGGAAGTATTTATTTTTCTGCTGTCTTTCTGAAGGACTTTTGAGTCCCAGAAATGGATTAGATTTCAACAGTTTTCATCACAAATTCTCATTTCTCCTTATGTTGTTCAGGATACACATTTCTTTAGTGTAATTCATCTTCCTGAAAGCTAAATGCCGTTTTGCCCACAATTGTAAAGTTTTGATGGTCACATACATTTTGTGCTGTGCTGCAGGAAGAAGAAAACCATAGAGCCTTGTTTTGGTATTTGGGCTGTGCTGGAAACAAGTGGGTGAAACCTGATCCCAGCAGTTAACACTTTTTTTTCAGCCAGGAATTCTTCAGAGTAAGATCAGTAAGACTCAAGTTTCAGATGAGGAGGGCAATGATTACATCTTCTCCCCCACTGCCTCCAGAGATCAAGTTGACTCCCATGCATGGTAACACTGCAACAGAATACAAAAGAATTACTTTTTATTGGAGGATATTATGTTCAAACTCTGCACAGGCAGTTACATGGGATGGAGGTATTGCCTTCTCGGAGCAAATTTTACCATCACGCACTTCTTGTTCATAGAACAACCCCAAAAGTAAAAAAAAAAAAAAACCAAACCCTCCAAAACTCCAAACAAACTGAAACTAAAAAAACCCAGTTTTCAAATTTTTTTCCTCCTCAGTATAATGCTGAATTGATTAAAACACTGCCACCTGAAGTCATGAAATGGATACCTTCTTAAAGAGCTTAGTCTTCATCTCATTACGGTTCTTTATGCAGTTAATTAATTTAGTTTTCTATTATAATCCTTCTTTTAATCACTCTCTTTTCAATTTCTTCATTTCACTCAGATCATCTTCTTCACAATTCTTCCCTGATGCTCTAATTCCATGCCACAAAGCTCAGCAACTATTTGACTTGCTAAATCTTTTTAAGAATTTTTAACTCAAACCTATTAACCTCAAAGTGTTTTGGAGCTTTTCATTTGTATGCAGTAAGGATGCTCTTGAGAGGCAGGGGGAAAACCTCCAAAAGAAATATAAATCAATATCTTAAATTACTCAAATGTTCAATATGGCACCATAGCTTTTACATATTTTTTTTCTCTCCTTCTGAGATTCAAATACATATGCTCAGCAATTACTGTTACATTTGCATAATAGGACATTTTTTGATTAGCATATCTTGGATTTCTGTTTGCATATTTAAAATGTGGTTACTTTTATTCTGTCATTTGTCCTTACTTCCTCTTCAAGTTCTGTTATACCTACTCATGCTTTCCTTTGCTCATATTTTGTTTTCCTGAGGGCTTGCTGTCTCCAAAGCTTTGTTTAGTATTTGGTTTTGTAGTTAGCATCAGACAGGAATGGGATACCAGGAAAGGAAGACATATGACATATTAAAGTTTAATGATTAAATTGTGAAACCATGTGATAAATGCCATGTTTCCGTTGGAGGTAGCCAGGAAACCGTGATGAACCACAAGATCGTACAAAAACTGTAATATACTTTATAGTTACTCAGCCTTTCGTTCTATTTCAAGTTTCTGTACTCTGAGGGGAATATTTTGTGTTTTCATGAGCTCTGTGTGTTTTATGGAATTTAAACACTCTAACTGCCACTATAGACATCCAGAACCTCACCAAAACAGGTTGGACCAGATTCTTGACATTACCATGTCAGATGGGATGTTTCCATTGAGCATTCTCTTCACATGCTTTGCCTGAGTTAGATGTAAGGCAGAGAGAGCTTCGGTAGCTATTCAAATGTTAAAAAACCTTCAGTGCAGTCAAGTGGACTTTGAGTGGTGGAGAAGTGTGTAATGCTTTTGTGCTGGAGTATCCTGTTACCCTTTTTGCTCAATTTTATTTATCTTATTTGAAAAATACTGCAAATACTTTGCTATCAGGGTAAAAATCTGTATAATTTTATCACCATTGTTTCATCTATTCAAACCCTCAAAATTTAATAGAATCTTGGTAAAGTCTTACTTATAATATCTCGAGATCTCAAATGGAATGGTGGCCAGGTCGGGTTCATCTTGCTGCTCATGGCTTTGCTCCATGAATTCATTGATTTCCGTAATTAAATGAGTTGGAAGTAAATCCCAGCCCTTTGCTGCATGTAACTCATCAGAGCTGATGGCTGAATCTTAATAAGCTGTTTAGTGCGATCTTGTGCCAGAGCAGCTAGGTGTTAACAGTTTCCCTAGTGCTACAATTCCATGTAGCAATCTGTGGTTATAATTGACTCTGCCAGGACAAAAGAAAGAGGAGGTGGAATGGCATTAGATTAAAATGAAAGAGAGTAATGCTCAATGAAGGCCAAATTCTCTTTTTTTTATTTTTTTTGTGTGTGTGTGTGTGTGTGTGTGTGTGTGCGCGCGTGAGCTGAACTCTACTGTTACAATTTTCTTCCTTTTTTCAAAGAGATTGCGGTGTTTCAGATTCCAATACGTCTGGAGAGAGAGATCTGAGGATGTTCCCTATTTAGAAAAGAAAAAAAGGAAAAAAACCCAACAACAACAACAACTTTGAAATGCAAACATTAAGGCATTTAATTGCTAAGGATAATGGTATTGCCAGTGTAGTGTTCTTTATAATCTTCAGTGTGCTGCCGCCAATGTTACGTAGTCAACACGCATTACAAGAGTACAAAAACAACGTTATTGTTACTCTCCTTGAACTACAAAAAAAAAAAAGAAATCCCAACAACCCAAAACATGGTGCTTGCCTTAAACAGGATAAGCCAGAACCCTTGAAAATCATCCCATAAAACAGGAAACTCTGAAAAAGATTATGTGCAAATAAAAAACAGGGGTCATGAAAGGGAATAATAAGACATGGAATAATTAATGCAGCCGAGATTGACTGTCTGTCCTTTACATTTGGGTGCTCGCTCTCATTTTATCTAATATGTGCTTTGGATATAAATTTCCAAAGCATTTTAGAGTATTTCAGAAAAGGTGTCAGCTGTCCATGGAGAAAAATGGTTCTCTTTAGAACAGAAAGAGTCCATCCCTTTGCTTGAATCTCGTATGGGTTACTCTGCCTCCTCACTTTCAGAGGTTCCTGTCGATTGCCATGAAGTTAAACACTCCAAACTGTGAGAAGAAACAAAGCTGGAGAGCTTTGTTGGGTTTGTAACGATATTCAGTGACAGTCTCCCCCCACGCGAACGGTTCTCACGCTACATCTCGACTCCCCTGTTGCCTGTGTGCACATTAAAGCTAACGAGCTTTCAGTGTGTTTCTCCACAGGCTCATATCAAGAAATGTACGCTGCCTTTTGCTTCTAAAAGGCAACTCTTTCAAAGTAACTACCAGCAAGCCACTTTGCTCTGCCTTAGGAATTAGATGTATTACACTAGCAGCAGTGACAGAAACGTCTACCTTGTCCTCCATGACACTTCATCCTTACCTTCCCGTATGTATTTCTTCTCCCCTTGCATACCTTTCACCTGATGACCTCCAACGCTTGAGAATACTTTTCCAACTGGTGTGTGCCTGTCTGTGTTTTGTTCGGTTTTTTATTCCCCCAACTAGGGAGATCATCTCTGCCTAAAAGCTGATAGAAATGGAAGAAATGAAGTCACCAAATTCTGGGAGATTTTGACATGATTCAGTCTCAAGTAGAAGTGCTCAAACACTGGAATTACATAAGACAGTAAAACAGCACCAAAATTTAGTTTTAAATAAACTGAGCTGTTAATTTGGTGATACAGGGTATTAACTTCACACAGATCAGTGATCTGATTGAATTTAAGAGGGATTTTTAGTATAGATAGGTTTTAGGGCACGGAGTGGAGTAGGAAAGCCAGAAGAGATTTTGCTTAAAGCTCAGGTAAAATAACGTTACAGGTTATTCAGTTTAAGGGACAAAGGCTTCGGGTTTTAGTTGTGAATAAAACAATTGCCTCCAAAATCTTAGACTACAATTTGTAAAGGCATTGCTGTACCTATACAACCACTTTTCTATTTCAGAAAAAAGTGAACTTGAAGTTCAGGGTGGGCTGGGATTCTCAGGACTTTAAATAGGACAAAGAAATGCTGCCTAGTACCTTACACTATTTCTTTTGAACAGACCATTTGTCCAAATCAGAGAGAAATTATTAATACAATAGATGAAGAATTTAATCAAGTGGAAAAATAAATTAACATTAATTAACTAAGAGTTATAAAGCTTTTGCTGCTGAGTCAAAATTCAGCTATCAAAGATGACAATAATTTTGCTGAAAACTTAGCTCACACCTAAGTTCTGTGGTGTGGAATGCAATAAATAGAAATAAAAAAAAACAAATGGCAACAAAGGAACAAAATTGAAACCAGACGTAGCTTCCAAGTTGTATTGATTTTTGAATAGCACCAAACTGGTTAGGTAATTTAAAACACCATGGGAAAAACTTGCAGTTCGTGCTGATAAGGTAACTTAAAAAGAATCTAAAGTGTATTTGGGACATACCATCATATGTAACCTTTACAAAATATAGAAAACGAAATCCTTAATTCTTGCGGAAGTATTTAGTACCTATGTCTGTTCTGTAATGAAAAATAAGGAAGCTTTTATTCTCTATCATATAGATGAAAGACATTAAACTCATATACTGAGATAAGAATATTAATATCATCTTTTTTAAAAAAAAAAGTCAGAAAACTTACTTTAAGAATTCTGAAAGAGCTGGATAAACTTCTTGGCCTGTTGATGCAATGTGTTTTTTTTTTTTTAAACCATCTGGAGCATCAGGGACATTGCATGTGTTAAAATGCTAGACACCATGATTTTTTGGGTAAACAATTTTCAGGACTGCTTTGACTCCTTTAAAAGTTCAGTCAGTAAAGTTAATGGCATAAACACAGTAAATTTCATTGAACTTCATTTATTTCACTACAAACCTCCAAGTAAATAGTTTGACTGAGTAACTGCTATATAGTGGTGGTAAAGCATGTGTTAAACAGATTATGGACTCAACAAACCGTATATGTTTACTTACAAATTGGAAACTTAATGCTAAGTTGTTTCCCATACAAATATAGGGACCAAAAGTAGGTGTCTATTTGTTGCTTTAATCAACGACAAAGAAAAAAATATTAATTGTATTCATCTAGCAAACTTAAAAAAGTTGACAATCAAACTTCATGTTACCTAAGCTGTTTTTAAGGTCAATGAAGTTCATTTGGTGTATGTATATTTTGTGTGTACACATGTACATGCACACACGTGTGCTCAGGGGTAGAGTCTGGTCATGAGCCTTTAAATTTCCCCCTGGAAGCAAATCCCCTGTGGAACTTTCATCATTTTGTTCTGTCAATTTATTAGATAAAGATCCTGCCTGAAAATCCCCTGTCTCCAAAACTACTTGATATTCAAGTAATTTATCTCCAAGAAATTAAAAAACACTGAAGTGAATGTCATTCAGAAATATACAAAGCTTTCATCCATAAACCTTGCGCTAAGAAAGCATTCAAATGCCTCCCTAGGCAATGTGGGAGCCTCTCACTTTTTACACCTACAAATAGCCTATACAAAACCAAATACAACCACTTTTGACATGGAGGATGTACCAGCTACCATAGGTGGTAGCACAGACCTGGGAGGTAGAGCTGCCAAAGGAATAAAGGTCAGACAGGGAGGAGGTAGAAATGGTTTTACACAACCCAAAATTGAACGCTGCATCTGCTGTTGTTGGACCGTCCCTGTAGGCAGCTACTTCTCAGGAATGAAGTCATGTTAGTCCAGTAGCCTTGCTAGTTGCTAGCCAGGAAGAGCCATTATTTCCATGGTTTGATCTGCAGGCTATTACATTTCATCAAGCTACTCCTGTGAAGAACTACAGCTACCAAGCTCTACCAAGAACTTGCTCTGATTTTCCTTGCCAAGAGTTTCATCTCTACATGGGCCTCTAGGCTCCTACATCAAGTTCTGAGGAGAAGGAAGGGGACAGGGAATCATGTAAAATGTAAGCCAAAGTGTAAAATGTAGAAGTCAAACAAATCGTAAGTTTTATAAAACAGAGATACGTTTTTGTTTTGTTTTGTTTTGTTTTATTTGGAAGACTTTTTGTCTACCTCTGAACTTACACCTTTACAACTTCTGAAGAGGGTCATGGACATATAACTGTTGCCTGGAAAGTGGGCCAGGAAGGTAAAATAACAGAAAAACAAAGTGATTCTATTAAACTCTGTGAGAAACCTGCTTATTTGATCTGGAAAATTAAATATAATTTATAATATAAAGCATCAAAAAAATCAATAACAGAATATGTTAACATAAAATAAAAATTGTAGCAAGTAAATGTAGATTTTTAAGTAAAAGTATTGACTGAAGATTCTAATCAGCAAAATGCATGAAGGTTAATCCAGAGCATGCTTAGAAATAAATGAATTCAATTTGAATGTATCACTAAAATTATTTTTTGATCTAATGGAGTGATAATTGAATTCTTTTTCTAATCTGAAGCAGGGGAGATAGTACCACCACAACATAATTACTTGTCTGGTTAAAGACATCGTCCTTTTTTGTGAAAATAATTTGCTTTCAGATTCATGCTGAGAAGCTACCAGCTCCTCTTTATCATAATATAATTTAACAAAACGTAGCATTCCTTCTTCATCAAATTAAACCAATCTGGAAAATTGAAGAGTCTTTGGGTCTCAGCTCTTCAATCATCCTCCATTGTTACACTCAGGGCATTAAAAATAAAAGCTTCAAAAAGGGACTGACTGTCTTTTCTTATAAGTAGGTTTGGGTAGGGAGGCGAAAAAATTACTTGAAAGATTTTGTGAGAGGTACACAGACTAAAGACTACATCCTTGGACAGCTGGAGCTCTGTTACAGACACCTCAGGAATTCCTGCAGCCAGAGCAGTTTACTCCAGCTAAGCACAACCTCAGGCTTAGTAAATATAAGTATCTGAGATACCAACCTCACCCACCTCACCCCAGTGGTCCATTATGCATTAGAGCTGGGTAATTGCTTCTGGGACTTGTTTTGGTTTTGCTATTCCTTGCAGCAAGTCCTGATGTACAGGTTCTCTCCCGTGAGTTAACGGTGGAAAACAATACGGTTGCACCTTTATTCTGCAAGATTCCTGAAGCCTCAGAATTATCGGCCATATAATGACATTTTGAAGTTGAGAACTTCTGATGTTAAATATCATTTTAATCTTTTGGTACTGGTAGTTGTCAGCTCCGATTTGAGAGTTGTTCCTTATTCATCACATCTCACCGAAGGGGTTGTAGGGGACCTATATGTGGCAAGTATCTTTTCTCTAGCATGTCCTTTCTAAGAACTTCTCTTACTTAGGACATCTTCCATAGAAATAAGTTGCACTTCATGCATTTTCAGAGGAACACAGTGACTAGATCCGCTTTAGCAAGAAGTGCAGCCTGGTTAAAACCGATCTATAGAGCAAAACTGATGGTATTAAGGACCTGACATCTGTGCTTTGATGTTGAAAGGACTTTACTTCAAACTATGACCTGCTCAGAAATATATTGGTCTGCATCAGTGTGCTTCCAGAGAACATTTTCTAGAGATTGGCTTCTGGCATATTTTCACTTGGAAGGAGCCCAGTTCACATGCTCCAAGAGATTGCCTAGTGAAGTTGTAACCAGATAAGAGGCATCTACCTAAGCATGGGGAGCTGGAAACAGATATTTCCTTGCAAAAAGCTCTTTTTCATCTTACTTGGAACTTTCTTTCATAAGTCATTCATGTTCCATGTTTCTAAAAATACTTGGAAGGCTAAAAAAAAAAAAAAAAAAAAAAGTGTTGTTTGAAAGGCAGGTCTCTGGGCCCTGCTATGTTTGGAAAAGTTGCACCCAGACTTTTGAAGGTTTTCTGTCTCCTACATGTCACAGAAAAGTTGGGGAGTTCATTACTCATATGCTTTTGGGACCTGCTGGATTCTTGGTAACGGCCTCTGCTTTCAAGTCCTTATCTGCAAGTAATATATATTGGGAAGAGCATCCTACCTTTCTTTCCTTTCAACTCTCTAATACCCCTATCTGGATCCTTTTTTTTTTCTAGGGATGAGGTGATCCACAGGAGCAGTATGGAGGACATCTCCAGTGACTTTCAGGAGGGTCCGGCTCCTGCATCTTGACAGTGTTTTAAATTTCAGATGCAAATCTGGACTTTACCACTACTCAGTAAATGTTGATCTTGCAACGTTTCAGAGGAAGTCCAAGAGTGAACTCAAACATGACACTGGGTGCATCACACAGTGTTGGACTTTCTTTTAATTTTTCTGTGAAAAGTAAATAAATAAATAAATACGACTCCAGTTCTTTCCCTGTTTAGCACCAGCTAAAGAGGGGCTAGAGAACCCGTTGATGCATATTTACTTTAGATGAAAAGTTCAGTAATCCACAAGCAAAAACATCGTTCAGCTAATAAGTTTACAGCTCAAAGCCCAACATACATCTGCTTTTTTACCTTTGGAGGGTGATACCTGGCCAGGTTTGAAGGGGAAGGTGTAGAAATATGGTAACCAATAAATGTAACACTCAGACAGCTGCTATATCCATCCACAAAGGCAATTAGAAGCAAATGAAAATTTATAAAACTAAAGGATGGATATTCTAGCTAAACATTTTATTGCTAAAAGTGATTACCTTCTATCTCTGTTTCCGCCACTTCCCCCAGTCAGTGCTCACTGTTTAAAATAGATTGATGGAATGGTTAAGAATTCTCTCTGAGCTCCAGTGAGATTACATCAATTATTTAGAAGTGCTAAAATTTTGGCAGGGACATAATCCACCTTCTCACTTTGAAGACAATCTGGAGATTAATACAAACATGCATTAAGGAAAGAAATTCAGGCAGGGTAAAGCTAGTGTGACAAAATGAACACTTGTACTCCCCTACTGCAGCATGAGGAGAAGGGAATTAGCTGTCAGATGATAAACAGGATGAATTGCCTGCTTGTCATATCAAAAGCTTTTAGCTTTAATCTGAAGATAATGGATATATTGCAAGTTTCACAGTGATAAAGTTGAATTTCGGCTCATAGTAAGGAATTTTAAAATGAATTGTCCAGCTCTTTAATAGAAGAATTACTGAATACTTACCAATATATAAGTTGTTTATTTTCCATAAATGCAGACAGTGAACATAACCCAGTAACTAAAGTGGGAGGGTATCGTTTTGGCTGAACTATGAGTCTTTGTAAAACATCGTGTACAAAGAAATGTGAGTATTAATTGATGTGATATTTGTAATAACAAATACTAGATTGTAAAGACAGAGATAAACTCAGCATAAGTTACATTAAGAACATCAGGAAATTAGGGCATGATTTCTGCAAAATCAACTGTTGAGATTTAAGACTGCTGTTGACCACCATTAGTTCATTAACATCTCCCTAGCTGAGTCTCAGTAACAGATCAAATGATTGCTTCTAATTGATTTCAGAGTGGTCATTTGGCCTAACAGACCTTTAAATCAGAGAGGCTGGTGATTTAAACCAATCGATGTGACATTCCACTGAGGCAGCCTAAGAATATTTGTGCGTTATGCTCACCACAGCTCAGCTCTGGGGATGGTGAAAACAATATTGAACAAACTAGACACAAACTCCATAAGCTTCTCTATCTTGGTTTACAAAAGCAGGAATTTCTCTGTCCATCCTTGGGCTGGCCATTAAAAATCAAATTAGAAAAGGTATTTCTGAACATAATTTGATTAGAGACAAACTATGGTAAATCTTCCTTTGGAAGGTGAATTTAGTTGACAAAGAAGTCCCCTCAATGAATTTTTGATGGTTTACAGGTAACAAAATATTCTAGTTAAGAAGCTATGTACATAATCATGAAAGAAAAGCAGGGCTGGAAGTACACTAGGACTTCTGGTGCTCAGAGAGACAAGTGAGTGAAGAGGTGATCATTGCTCTACAGCAGCACTGTTGACTTTATCAATCTAAGGACAAAGGCTGAACTATAATATTCCATAAGGGACATGCAGATGTCCTCCTTCTGGCTTATCAAATGAAAAGACCTCTTCATGGCTTGGCTTCGCGGACGAAGATTTGGGAAGGGCTTTGCCCACGCTTATTGCAAGCGCGTTGATGGCTGAAAAGGCCAATGCGGGATAGGCAAGACCGGTTGCAAAGAGCACACCGGAGGGTCTCCTTGGGTGGTATAGTCGAGGCACGGTTCTTTCTGCGCTGTCTTTTCTCCTCGAGCTTGATTCTACGCGTGCTCTCAAAGGAGACAGCAGCGTTATGTATGGTGTGTCTCCAAATCTCCCGATTGGAGGCCAGGGTGGACCACTGATGGTGGTCAATATGGCCTAGGCTGAGGTGTTGTTTCAGGGAGTCCTTATATCTCCTCTTTGGAGCTCTTCTCTTGCGGCAGCCGGTGGCAAGTTCACCATAGAACACGATCTTAGGGAGGCGGTGATCCGCCATCCTGGAGACGTGCCCTGCCCAACGCAGCTGCGTTTTCAGCAACATGGCCTCAATACTGGTGACGTCTGCCTGTTCAAGGACAGCAACGTTAGTCACGTAGTCAGTCCAGTGGATGTTTAGGATTGTGCGGAGGCAGCGCTGATGGAAGCGTTCGAGGAGTCGCAGATGGTGGCGGTAGATGACCCATGATTCAGACCCGTACAGAAGAGTAGACAGTACCACGGCTCTGTAGACACTGATCTTTGTACTTTTCTTCAGGTGTTTATTGCACCAGATTCTTTTATGGAGTTTTCCGAAAGCTCTGTTTGCCTTTGCTATTCTGTTGTCGATCTCTTTGTCGATCGTGGCATCTGAGGAGATGATGCTACCCAGATAGCTGAACTGCTGGACTGGCTGAAGCTCTGACTCGCCAATGGTGATGTGGGGATGATGGTAATCATCTTGTGGTGCTGGTTGGTAGAGAACTACTGTCTTCTTCAAGCTGACTTCCAGCCCAAAAAGCTCAGCCGCCTCTGCAAAGCAGGATGTTAAGCGCTGCAGAGCTGCTTCTGTGTGGGCAACAAGGGCGGCATCGTCAGCAAAAAGCAGCTCGCGGACAAGGTGATTCAGGGTCTTGGTGTGGGCCTTCAGTCGCCTTAGGTTGAAAAGGCTCCCATCGGTACGATATCGGATATAAATGCCGTCTTGTTCGTCGAGGTCTGCCGTGGCCCTTTGGAGCATCATGCTGAAGAAAACTGTGAATAAAGTGGGTGCGAGAACGCAACCTTGTTTCACACCATTTGCTATTGGGAAGGGCTCAGAGAGTGCATCGCCATATCTGACTTGGCCGCGCTGCCCCTCATGTAACAGGATAATCATTTTGAGGAACTTGGGGGGACATCCTAATCGTTCTAAGATCTGCCACAGACCTTTTCTGCTCACAGTGTCAAAGGCTTTGGTGAGATCAACGAAAGTTACATAGAGACCCTTGTTCTGTTCCCTACACTTCTCTTGCAGTTGTCTGAGAACGAATACCATGTCTGTGGTACTTCTGTTGGCTCTGAAACCACACTGACTTTCAGGTAGAAGTTCTTCTGCGATAGCGGGTACCAATCTGTTCAATAGTATTCTTGCGAGGATTTTTCCAGCAATGGAGAGCAGAGTTATGCCTCGGTAGTTTGAGCAGTCTGACTTTACTCCTTTTTTCTTGTACAGGGTGATGATGATTGCATCACGGAGATCTGGTGGTAGTTCGCTTTGTTCCCAACAGCGCACAACTAGCTCGTGAAATTTAGCATGGAGCGTTTGGCCTCCATGTTTCCAGATTTCAGGCGGGATTCCGTCGACCCCAGCTGCCTTGCCGGTTTTCATCTGCTGTATGGCCTTAAGGGTCTCTCCCATAGTAGGGGCTATATCCAATTCATTTTTCACCGTTTGTTTTGGGATGAGCTGGATTCCTGAGTCTTGGACTACACGGTTGGCACTGAAGAGAGTTTGAAAGTGTTCAGACCATCGATTCAGGATGGAGGTTTTATCTGTGAGAAGCGTTTGGCCATCTGCGCTGAGTAGGGGGCTTTGAACTTGGTGTGTGGGTCCATACGCTGCTTTCAGAGCCTCATAGAATCCTCTGTGGTCACCCAAATCTGCGCATAGTTGAGTCTTTTTTGCTAGGTTGAGCCACCACTTGTTCTGGATGTCTCGAAGTTTCTGTTGGAGTTTACTGCATGCAAGACGAAAGGCTGCTTTTCTTACATGGCAAGATGGTTGAGCGAGGTGTGCTTGGTGAGCAGATCTCTTCTTTGCCAGCAATTCCTGGATCTCTGGATTGTTTTCATCAAACCAGTCTTTGTTCTTCTTTGTGGAGAACCCTAAGAATTCTTCGGAGGACTGCAGGATGCTATTTTTAATATGTTGCCAAAGCGCTTCAGGAGAAGAGTCTATGGGACAGTCTTCAAGCCTAGTTTGAAGGTTTGCCTGGAAGCTGTCTCTCAGTGCAGCTGTTTGAAGATTGTTAACTTGGAGCCTCCTCCTCAGAATGCCGCCCCTCTTAGGTTTGGGCTTAAAATGGAGGTTAAGTTTGCAGCGCACAAGGCGGTGGTCTGTTTGACATTCTGCACTAGGCATCACTCGGGTGTGACAGACATCGGGAACATTTCTCTGGCGCACTAAGATATAGTCAATGAGGTGCCAGTGTTTAGATCGAGGATGCATCCAGGTTGTCTTCAGGCTGTCTTTCTGCTGGAAGATAGTGTTGGTGATGGTAAGCTGCTGCTCAGCACAAAACTCTAGCAAGAGGCGACCGTTGTCATTGCAGTTTCCAACTCCATGCTTGCCTAGTACTCCTTTCCAGGCTTCAGAGTTCTTACCTACTCGGGCGTTGAAGTCACCAAGGATTATGATCTTATCATCCGCAGGAACCTTTTGAGTAAGGCGGCGCAGATCGGTGTAGAATTTGTCTTTTTCTGTAGGGTCAGCTTGGAGAGTTGGGGCATATACGCTGAAGAGAACAACATGTTGCTTGTTGTGTAGCGGGAGGCGTAAGGAGATAATGCGATCAGAATGACCTGTTGGCAAATTTTCAAGTTTAGAGGCGATGGAGTTTTTAATCATGAAGCCAACTCCGGAATGATGACTTTCGGTTTTGGGTTTGCCTGACCAATACAGTGTGTAGCCGGCACCATGTTCTTTAAGGCTGCCTTCCTCATGAAGGCGAACTTCACTGAGAGCAGCAATGTCGATGTTGAGTCGTGACAGTTCGTGAGCAATTATAGCAGAACGGCGTTCAGGACGCCCACTGTCTGCTGTATCGAGCATGGTTCTGATGTTCCAACATGCGAGTGTCAATCTGGACACACCTTTGGAGGCAGGTGTATGCCTTTGTCTCTTTGTCTTTGGTTGACCGCAGGAGAAGATGTCCGTTGGCCGCGGCTAGCCAACCGGATTGGAAGGGAGATGAGCTTTGGTTAGGCCACCTTTTCTAGGCCCCTCTCCATGTGGAGCAAGCAGTGCTCTCCTTGAAAAAGGCTGCTTGGTCATTCAGGATGCTGCCGAACGAGACTGTCATCTCCCGGGTCAGTCTCAAGCGACCAATGTCCTGAACCGCCTGCATGCAAGGTTGGGTCTGCGGCTTCCAGTGACATCTTTCCACCTGCCGTTTCGACCCTTGCCTGTCGCTACAGGGCTTTGCAAACGTGAGTATACCCTTCAAGCCTGCGCGGTGGATTTTTTAGGTGAGGCGCAGCGTGCGCAAGACTGGCCCCACCCTTTACACCTGAGGTTCATCTGCCAGGGCCTAGCGAGCTTGGACGGTGACAGCGAAGTCCTCAGGTCGTAGGTTTGGTTAGAGTATCCTTCTCTTAGATGGATGGCCTTACAGGGCTAAACGAGCTCCATCTGCCCGGGTTTGGAGTTAGAGTTGTCCTTCTCCTAGGATGGTTGCCCGAAGGCTAGTGAGCCCATCCTGCCCGTGGACACACTTTGTCTGACCCTTCAGTTGAGACCTGTCAGGCTTGGGAGACCCTACCGGAGGCATATGCCACCACCAGCATAGCTCTCAACTTCGCAAGGGCACGCAAGCTCTTTCCCCACGGCAAGGGGGTGCCCGTGAAAGAGGAAAAGACCTCTTACTCTAATATTATATCTTTAATTTTTATCTCTTCTTTAGTAGGTGGACTATTATTCATTCTTCCTTTCAAACAAATTATGATTTTTTTTGCCCTAATAATTCATCAATTACTTAAAAATCCCATGGTGTTTGTCAATATTCTCTTCAACTGATATGTTGATTAAGGTTAGAAAAACAATTAAATTTGAGAAACTTAAAGAAAATTCATATGCTGAAATGTGTTATATTTTTTCATTGAAACATTTACAAGAATTGAAAGAAAATTCTATAACGGCTTAAAACTATTTACTTCGAATTTTCTTCAACCCTTCTCCAGTCAGCTGGTTTTGATTTTGTTGCTCAAATGGACAGCATTAATCTACTGACATACTAACTTTCCAGGTTTTTTTAAAGATTCTGGATACTCTTGTCATAAATAAGAGCTGTAATCATTTCATTAAGCAATAATAGTTTTGTTACCAGGATCAGATTCGAAAACTTTTTTCCTGAATGAACCAATGTTGTTGGTTCTTCTTTTCAAACATAAATGTACAGTGTAGCATTATTTCTTAATTTTTTTTTTAATAATAAGAAGGTACTGTATCAATTTTGGTGGCAAATAATTGTTTACGTTCCTTAAAAAAGTTTAGATAAAAATCATACTTTGTTTGATGGAAACAAACAGAAGGAAGTAAGAAAGTCCATTAAACTGATTACGTATCCCGATCTTATACAGTTATCTAAACTTTCCTGCAGCTGTATCACAGGAAAGTTAGCATGGCTGGAGTAGGTACTTCATCGGTACTGTGGTTAAACCTCTTGCAGTATAAAACTAAGGATCAATTATTTCACACTGGATCTAGTCTGTAGGTATCATAGAATGATTTTAAATACTCAAGGGTTACATTTCCCAGTTTTTTCATCAATAATTTTCCCCTTACTCACTTCCCTAAGAATCTTTTTTTTTTTTAAAATGTATGAAGCAGATGGCAAGATTAGTGTTATGTATTTCTTGTTCCGAAGTTACATGAACGTTTAAAAACAAGTCTTCTTTTGTTGATTTTTAGCATTTTAAACTTGTCAGTCAAGAAGGGCATCTCAGGAATCAAACCTACAACTCCTGAATCTAGCTCACACTCTCCCAAAATTTATGTTGCGTCATCTTGGGTATAAGATTCCTGATTCTCTGAGAATAAAGGTAGAACCAGAGCAGGAAATAGCAGATTACACAGCATATGGGTTCCTTCACTGTGGATTAAAGCAGTTGTAGCGCTGAAAAGAACAACAGGTGATCCCACAGAGGCTAACTGCAGGAAATGCCAAAATAATGGTGAAGAAGAAAGATAAATAAAAATGCAATGGCATGATTAGATTCCAAATTTCTGTTCTGACAGCTGTGACAGGATACACTTAAAATTTCCTTATATGAGATATTAACTCATATTTACCATCCTCATCCACTGGATTATTTGCATGAATAAAACTTCATCTTATTATAAGCTTTATTAGTTATTTTAAGACATTTGCTCCAGGATTTGTCACTGGGTAGACGTTACTACAATCACCTCATCACCTTTAGCCAATATTATCTAACAATATGTTGCAACTGAAGGTTTGATACAGCTCTGCTTTGCTGAATGTCTCTCATCTGAGTCAAAGATGCTGCATAAACAGAAATTCTAAAGCAAAGCAGTAGCTTTTTTTAACAGGATAATCCTTAGACATGAAATAAGCATGAAAACTATGCACAGATTGTAAAAATATAGTACCTCATTTTACTTAAGCTTACGGACAACTTCCCTATCAAAACTGCCTCTTCACACATAGCACAACTGCATAAATTAATTGTTATAGTGCTTGCTTTTCTTTCACAGTACTTCTAATAGTTTGAATACTATTCGATTCCTTTAAGAAAAAGAGGAAAGATTAAAACAAAACCTTCGGGTTGCAAATAAGGTGTTTAGTGGTCATTTTGCTTTAAAATTCTGGTTGACAGAGTTCTTATTATATATGAATGATACATATTATATATTTTCTAAATATATTATATATATTATATTATTTTTATGTATATGAATCATATATCCCTTAAATATTTTTTAACAATGACAATTGCAGATCAAATTGTAAAACCTGGATATCAAGAATTGTCTCAGGGAAGAACAGAAACAGATTAACAACTTTATAAAGTCATTGTTATGGAATGGGCTCTGGCTGATTTTCCTTAACGTCAAGATGGTTAAGCTCAAGAAATATTTCAAAGACACATTTGTTGTTTACAACTAACCAGACTCTTCTAATTTGCTGAGGTTCAGAATAACCCACCGACACAAATATCAACACCACTTTATGCATACAATCCTTTTAAATAGAAGAACAGTGCTGCCGGCCCCACTTGTGCTTTTGACAGGTATGTGATGTGAAGGAGTCTTAAAATAGTCATTCTTTTTCTTCTTACCTATGGAGAGTGAAAACCATTTCAGAAGAGGTTCTTACCTGCAGTATGTATGTACAATCAACTGTGGGTTCAACAGCCACCTACACATAGTTCCATCATTTAGTCAGAATATTAAAAAAATATACTGGTAATGCTGTGTAAATCCAGCAAAAGAGCCAATGCAACAGCTGTTCAGATCTGTCACTGAAAATTGTAAAGGAAAGTTGAAAAAACACCTTCATATTTTCCCAAATAGAAAAGCATTAAATACTTATTACTAAGAATAACAATACAGCTAGACACCTAGAAGTTTTAAGCATTAGAAAACAGGACGAGAAGAAGAAAATAAACCATTAGAAATGATAATTGCCTGTATCTCTTTTAAGCTGACTTTAATCCAACAACTCCAGTGTTATCCTCTAACAGGCAAGTAGAGAAATTAGATCTCATACCTGTCTCCTAAATGCAATGCATATTACAATGCATTTTATATTCACTAACACTGGAATGGATTTGATGTAAATTTGAGTGGGGATGGTGGGAAAAGAAAAATACTTGAGAAGATTAGGTCATGAATCACATATTATAGCATTCATCCAACTTGATTTTCCCTTGTCAGGGTGCAGGTCAACTGTATCTTTATAACTGTATGCTATCTGATCTGTCAACTAATTCAATTCCAAACTTCATTTGAATGAAAGAGTATTCGGATGTTGTTTTCCTTGTGTCCTGCCATCCGTATTCACTGATCTCCTTGTGACAGGATTATGGTATTGCAAGGGGGAAAAGGAGGAATAGATCATCCTCCAATTCAAGTTTTTAAATGAACCTGGTTTGCCTTGACCAAGCAACTGTCATTAAGGCATTTTGGAACTTTTCAGATTTGTGTAAAGAAAAAGACTATGTTTGGGAGCTGGAGACAGAAGAGGCCAAAAATAATAAGCTCTCATGTAAATTCCTTTTCCTAGGTCCCTTTCTATGAATGGATCGAAGAGAAGGGGAAGAGGAAAAAAAAAAAAAAAAATACTTTCCACTTAGTTGTTGGACGGGTAGTTTGGAAAATTTCCAGTTTCAAAAGTGCTCATATAGCAAGACATCCAGCTGGAATCTTGCCTCATCGAGTAGTGGTATGGGGTAGGGGAAAGCCTGCAACTCCATTAGTTTACAGTTTAAATCATCACAGGTTTAATTTTAGGACATCAGTGGGTAAAAATAAATAATCAGAACAGCAACTCCATTTTATTTTGAGGAAAACCGCAATTAAATTGAATTTAATGAGCTTCTTTTGGTCAAAGAGCAAAAACAAGAGATCAGAGAATCAGAAAATCACGGAATCATTCTGTTTGGAAAAGACCTTGAAGATCATCCAGTTCCACCATTCATCCCGCACTGCCAGATCATCACTAAACCATGTCCCTAAGTACCACATTTACACATCTTTTAAATAACTCCAGGGATGAAGAGAGTGATAAGGTTTGCTTTTCTCCAGGCTAACCAACTCCAGTTCCCTCAGATTCTCCTCATAAAGCTTGTTCTCTAGACCATTAATGAGCTTTGTTGCCCTTCTTTGGACACACTCCAACACCTCCATGTCTTTCTTGGAGTGAGGGGCCCAAAACTGAACACAGGATTCAAGGTGTGGCCTCCCCAGTGATGAGCACAGGGGCACAGTCACTTGCCTAGTCCTGCTGGCCACACTATTGCTGACACAAGCCAGGATGCTGTTGGCCTTCTTGGCAACCTGGGCACACTGCTGGCTCACCAACACCCCCAGGTCCTTTTCTGGTGGGCAGCTTTCCAGCCACTCTTTTCGAAGCCTGGAGCATTGCAGGGAGTTGTTTGACCCAAGGGTAAGTCCTGGCTCTTGGCTTTATTGAACCTCATAGCACTGGCTTTGACCTGTTGATCCAGCCTGTTCAGATCCCTCTGTAGAGACTCCTGACCATCGAGCAGATCGACACACGCACCCAGCCTGGTGTCATCTGCAGACTGAGGGTGCACTCAATCCCCTCATGCAGATCATTGATAAAGATGTTAAAGAGGACAGGCCTCAATAGTGAGTCCTGGGGAACTCTTGTGACTGGCCACCAGTTAGATAATTGACCTTTTGGGGCCAGCCATCCAGACAGTTTTTTATCCAGCAAGGAGTACACTCATCCAAGCCATGAGCAGGCAGTTTCTCCAGGAGAATGCTGTGGGAAACAGTGTCAAAGGCTTTACTAAAGTCTAAGTAGACAACATCCACTGCCTTTCCCTCATCCACTAAGCAGGGTCGCCTTGTCAGAGAAGGAGATCAAGTTAGTCAAGCAGCACTTGCCTTTCATAAACTCGTGCTGACTGGGCCTGATCACCTGGTGGTCCTGTACATGTTGTGTGGTGGCACTCAAGATAATCCACTTATGATCTCACAGTCTTCTGAAATTCACTTCTTGGTGCTCATGGGACACATGAAAACAATTAGCTAGTTTGGGAGCACATCATGACTCCTTGGAGACCTTGACAGTAAATGCATGTATTAATATACTCTTATTTTTTTAATTTGAGACAACCAGTCTTACTCAATGCATTGTAGTTAATAAGCTCTGCACAAGGGAAGGCAGTGTGTTCTGTTGGTTCTGTACCTTCTGCGACACTGCCTAAACTTTTTAGTTGCAACAAGATAAAAGTATAGCAGGTCACATTGTTTACCCAGACTTTATCCTGTTTGTAGATGTCAGAGCTCATATATCTATATAGCCCAGGAAGGTTCTGCCTTAAAATATATTTCTTATCTTTAAAAATCCAAACAGTTAAATTATTAGAGTTATATTTAAGATTCCAATTTCCTGGAAGGATAGATTTTCTCTTCTGATGGCTGCCTAATTAGTATGCTTTAAATTTAGATGGCTTGAATTAATTGCAGCAAGACTTTCTTGAGATAATTGGTGCTAAAATGAAGCGCACTAAATAGTGAGGTTTTCAGGCGAATGCTGGAGGTGTTCCACCAAGCCCTTCACACATCTTTCTGACAGAGGGAGTGTAATGTATTATTTTCTTATTAATATCCCATTTAAGAAAGTCTTATGAATAATAATGCTGTGGGAAAAAATAGTTAAATATAGCAGGAGCTTTTCATTTTCTTGCTATTTTCCATTGCCGGTAGCTACCAGCCGCAGAAGAAAAGATGTAGTGTATTTGTTACCTGGACAGTTCAATGGGAAGTGAAGTTGTCCTCAGTTGGCTGAGAAAGGTGTTTTGGTCAATTCTGGGTGCTCAGAAATGATCCCTGGGAAGAAGATTCATTATCTCTACAGAAGAAATCTCAGGGAGAAATTTGGCCACTCTGGACAGTTGCTACTGATAATGAACTGAAGAGATATCAACAGGAAGTTCATCAGACTTTAGGATTCAGTAAAAAGTCCTGTGCAGATATCTTTTTCACTGCTGTTGAGAGAAGCAGCTTAGGGCACCCTTATGCCTCACTTAGGTGATGAAAGTGAAGTGATTCCAGGGGTGTATGTATCTCAGATTACATTTTCCAAAAGACTCAATGCATGCCAAAGAGCACTTCAAGCACTGGGAACCGGAGTCCCAAGTTTGTTCCTTCAAAGGCAGATGCTTTGAGAAAGGAGATCCATCCTCCTTTTTTTCAGCATTTATCATAGCCAGTGTTGTATTAAAAGTCGGCACAGCCCATTTTGAAAGAAGGAGTTCCTTCCTGAAATTAGGAAAAAGGCTCTCGGTATGTTGGACTGGAAAACATGATGAAGAGGAAGTGATCTAAGGAAAAAAAATTGAGGAGGCAAGCAAGGGAAGATCGAAAGCCTGCTGAAGTGTATGAAAAAAAGATTAAGAGGTTCTTATACAAACTGTCCCGTATACCCAGGGTTAGCCCTGTAGGCAGCTGATCTATAAATAAAACATAACTATTAAAATGGGAATCTTGCGGTTTTTAAAGGCAGATGAGCCAAAGAGGTTTCATCTTCTGTCTGACTCTGCAGGAGCCATGCTGTGCTTATCTAAGGCCCGGAGGTTGCTCTTTGCATAGCTTGCATGCTGCAGAGTTATTGAAAAGCTTTCCGGGCCGTATCAGCATTTTGGTCTTCATAGAAAACATTAGGAGTGTTAGCAGAGTAGCCAGTTTCTAACTTGTTCAGAAAAAGAGAAATTGATCCTTTAGTAATTCATTATCTGATTTATAATGCATGGTAAAAGGATAGGAACTCCAGGAAGATGCTGGGGCTTCCCAGCATTGCAGCCTTCATCTACCACTGTTGGCAGTAATGACAGATAATAAAACAAATCATACTGTAAATAATAAATAACCTCATAGTTGTGTATTTAAAAACAGAATGCATGAAGTGGAAAAATCCCAACAGCTGAAAAGCTTTAATAGCTCTTCTTAGTTCTTGTGGCACCAATCGTTCACTTCTGTTGGAAGAAACCCAGTTACCTTAGGTTCATTTATAGAAACAACAACAACAAAAAAAGCACATCAAGAAAAAAAAAATTAAAAAGGAAAAATAAAAGAAAAGTTGTCAAAAGAAAAGTCTAAGGAGTAAGGTAATAAAACATTTATTTGATGAGAGACAGTGATTCATAGCATGCAGGAACCTCAAGGGAATACCAGGGCACAGAGAAAGAAAAACTGCAAGCCGAGAGGCAGAATGAGAAGGAAAAGAAAAGCATTTAATAATCGTTACAAATGTTTTTGCAGCTGGAGCACAAAACTAGGGTCTCAACTACTTGTCACCTTGGAAGATCTGTCCTTTTTCACAGGAAAACTTTTATTCTCTAGGTGGGAGTGAGTAGGGTAAAGAGCTGTACTTGCAATGCTAAATTGCCCCAGAATTTTCCAGGGGAGAAAATTACTCTGTCACTTGCTTTCTGCCCCTATTTCACTACCTATCAGTGCAGCTGTGATGTTAAAGTAGCTGCCATGCTTTGTTCCACTGGGGCTTCCGTTCGCTAGGTGGGTGCAGGATCTATTTTACAAAGAGACCTGGGAAATCTTGGGCCAAGCAGGAGAGTTTGGAACAGCTGTGTAGACTAAGGTTTCAGAACACACAGCCCACACACCAAATTCTTAGTTGAGGCTACTTCCTCCTCAGTGGGTTTAGTAACCTTGGTATGTTTAGTTGTCATGATCAAGCTTCTGGTTCCAGAGCTTGCTTCCAAACCTGATGGAGATCCACAGGCCTGTCCTGATGAAGGTATGCTGAAACATAGGACACTGACAGGTAATCTCAGAAAATTTAGTGACATCATTTCACTGCCTCCAGCTGTCATTTGTACTGCTCCAGCAGGGGTAATCCCACCCTAGCAGAGTCAGGAAGGGAAATGTGCAATCATTTAACCCACTAATCAGAAATATCCTGTTCCAAGTACGGTGCAGGTCTGGAGAGCTGATGAGGTATATTCATATTCTGAGCCAAGGCTCTGCTACATGGCATGAACCTTCTATAAAGAAGTTTGATTAGTATAAAAAGCTTTTTCTCAGGTTTTGTCTAGATGCTACAGCCCGTTCATTTCAGGAAACTGAAAATCAGTTGTTAGTAGAACATTTGCATTTAAGAGCAATATTTGAGATATTTTGAAACCCAGAAGCCCTCTACTTCAAGTGAAATCCATGTGAGTGATATGCCATAACTTTGAAAATGTGGGCCATTAAACCCAAACAGCATTTCTCTTGCCTTGGTTTCAAACTGCCTGTGTGGAATAAATGAAACAATTTAATTGTGTTTGCAATCTCCTGCCCTGCTACCCCACCCCAGGAAGCTCTAGGGACTAGTGAAGCGGTCATTATTTTTTCGTGAAACCTTCCTTATTACCTAATTAGTGGTCCTAGTAAGAAGTGGTTCTGAACTTCACTGAAGGAAACAATATATCTGTTCCTGTTTAATTACGACTGAAACAGTGCCACACACAGCGTTGTAAGATATAGCCTCCCTGGAACAAAAAGGGATCAGCTGTAAAGTTCTCTTTGGGATCTATTTATTAGCCTTGGTTTGTCTTTGCATAAATATAAGCAGATAGCAAACCAGAACTGTCTTGAACCAAACCTATTTTCAGACCTGGAAGAGTCTGGTGTTCTTTCTTATTCCAGTCATCTTTTTGTACATGATGGGCTCTACATTCTTGTGCCTACCTGGAAGAAAGTTGATAAGATGCGAGTTCTCTGTGCTAGCAAAGTGCCAGAGATAACTGGACTTAGAGCCGGGTCACCAAGAGTGGATTTAAGCTGCGGACTTGCAGACCTGAACGTCAGTGTCTGGAGTCCCATCACAGTTGCAAGAAATTCTGTCAAGACACTCAGTGGTGCTCTGAGAGCTACCCAGCCTTCCTGACGACAACCGTGATCTGTGGTATCAAACTCATGCGTAGACATCTGGGTGTTAATATCTACTTTCAGTTGTCCAACTCCTTAAGTTAATTTCCACCCGAGTTTCTCTTTATGTCCTCTCTCAGTATTCTGTGTCTCAGATCAAAATCAAAACTGTGTCTCCCTGGCTCCCAGGGAACAGTATGGGAAGCAATCCAAAGAGCTATGCATATGCCTGGCATGTATTTGTAGAAACAGATTAACTAGCTTGGCCGTGGCCCCCAGCTTTTGAAAAGAGGTTAAATGCACCTGATTATCAGTTAAGTTTTGGATTATAATTCATGTTGTGGAATGAAGTACGTTATACCTAAGACCCTAGGTAAAATACTTGGGAAAAAACCAAAACATAAGGAATTTACTGGTTCATATCTGTGAATCTGAAGGCCACTCCTGAGGTGTGGATTTGTGCAGAGGTCTGATCCCTCTCAGTGCCTAAGCAGGATCCAACAGACTGTTGAATTGCCTCAACACACAGAACAAAATTTGTATTTCTGTACTATTTAATCTGCCATGTTATTTTCTGTTTTAGTCAAGGTAATGGTATAGACCATCAGTTTTCAATTTTCCACTGTGATTGTAGAAGTTACCACTTCTGTACCCCAAACTAACCATACCAGCAGTTTTCCATTGTGCTTTATTAACATTGTGTATTTTAATGGCTGATTCTGTTAATGAGATTCTGAAGTTTTATAATAAGGGCACACAGAACAAGAATCATTAACTAGAAGAAAGGCTTTTTTCCTGACTTATTCATAAAATTACATACTAACAAAACAGGAATATGATTTCAGTAGTTGATAATATAATTTAATTTTCATATTAATAATTCCAGAGTTTTATTCTGGGCACAAAGTTAAGAGTCAGAGTACCTATACTGAGAAGAAAACATAAACCGCTGGTATTCCTGCTTGAAGGCAGGAGTAAAAAAGTAAAAGTAAAAAAGCAGTCCATGTTTGTGACCTTCCTTCCGTTGGAAACTGCTCAGTGTTGGTATATGTTGCTGAAGCATTACCATAATCCGATACCGGCGTGAGTCCTTTCACGCAGATGTAACAGGCACTGGAATAATCTGTGTCAAGAGAATATTTTCACCAGAATTTGTTCATTCAATTAAATCAAAATGTTTTGCAGGAATACATTGGATTTGTCAATAATTATTTCAATAAGAATTTATTTAAGTATATAATTGCAGAAAGGAATTCAATAGCTAAGAATGTATCAGATCACAGGGCTGAAATTTCCAATTTTTGTTCACGTTTAGAAAGTCCTGGTTTTAGAATATTAACTACATAAGTGATCTTCAAACTTTCCATCTTCTGAAAAAGAAGAACTTCAAATAATTCCTAAAATACATTCTGATATATTCTTTAGCACTGATCCAGATAACAACCTTGTGGTCCAAGCCCATTGCACCAGACATCTAAGATGCCTAAATTAGGTGTGCATCTGACTGCTCTGTCTCTGTAGTCAATGGAGAATTACATGGGTCATAGGAAAGCGCTTCAAATTTTAGGACAGCTGTCTTGGAAATGGGACTAAACGTTGGCCCAAGAGTTAAAAGTAGGAGACATGAATCTATGCAAGTATATTGAAGGCTATGACTTTCTGCTTAGAGCCTAGCCAAAACATTTATTTATCTCTAAAGATGCATCAGAGCTTATGACTGGTCTTCTTGTAATAGAAACTATGTATAGACATATATTTCCGCTGACTTTAATATGTCTAGATAGCAGTTATTATAGTCAGATATCTCTTTCACGGGCACCCCCTTGCCGTGGGGAAAGAGCTTGCGTGCCCTTGTGAAGTTGAGAGCTATGCTGGTGGTGGCATATGCCTCCGGTAGGGTCTCCCAAGCCAGACAGGTCTCACCTGAAGGGTCAGACAAAGTGTGTCCACGGGCAGGATGGGCTCACTAGCCTTCGGGCAACCATCCTAGGAGAAGGACAACTCTAACTCCAAACCCGGGCAGATGGAGCTCGTTTAGCCCTGTAAGGCCATCCATCTAAGAGAAGGATACTCTAACCAAACCTACGACCTGAGGACTTCGCTGTCACCGTCCAAGCTCGCTAGGCCCTGGCAGATGAACCTCAGGTGTAAAGGGTGGGGCCAGTCTCGCGCACGCTGCGCCTCACCTAAAAAATCCACCGCGCAGGCTTGAAGGGTGTACTCACGTTTAAAGCCCTTCCCAAATCTTCGTCTGCGAAGCCAAGCCATGATAGTCAGATATATGTACCAACAAGCGTGTTCACCTGAAAATAAGATAAATTGTTTATTTTGCTATCACTAAAAGCTTTTAACTCAGAGTCTTTTCCTTTCTCATAATTCTTAGAGCAAGTTGGACTGGATGACCTCGATGGTTCTTCTGTGCCTCTGAATGACCTTTTCATTTGGAATTGGAGACTTCTGAACTTTCTTCTTCCTTAACACTGGTCTGCATGATGATTGGAGAATGGGTGACATCCTGGCTTATG
Source organism: Bucorvus abyssinicus (assembly GCA_009769605.1). Classification (NCBI taxonomy): domain Eukaryota; kingdom Metazoa; phylum Chordata; class Aves; order Bucerotiformes; family Bucorvidae; genus Bucorvus; species Bucorvus abyssinicus. The sequence goes on from CM020063.1 coordinate 4,923,120, forward strand.
GGACACAATACAGCTTAGGTCAAGAAACCTCACTATGTTGAAGATATGTATAAAGTATTTTTTTGCATGTTTCCTCTCTCTGTGACCTGTCTTCCCCACACTTACCAAAAGGCTGAAATGCTCTTCCTTCTCATCCTTTTCCCCTGTCTTGCTTGTTGAGATTTGATTGCTCGCAGGAACAAGATCTTCTTTTCAGTATGTGGCCTTAGACATAGGGTCCTTAGACACAAAAACCAATAACACATTTAAAAATTATAAAAATATTTATTTAAAAAAAAAAGTCATATGCTGTGAATTATATATACACAGACTGTTAATAGTTTGGTAAGGAAATGTCTCCCTCACATCCTGAAGATACTCTTTTATCATCTTTTTGTGGTTCTGTGAAGTATGTCTTAGTGCCCCGAAAACACCAGCAGTCCACTATTTCCTTGGATCTACTTCCATCTGTTGGCAAAATTGTAGATTGCACTTGGGAAAACAAATCTCCTAGTAGAAATATTTGCTGTGGGTTTCGTGAGAAAATAGACAAAGAGTAAAAATCATGAAAACCTGACATGGTTCAGACTTTTCTCATAACCTGTTAAATGTTTTTATGGTAAACAGTTAAACCTTTTTACGTTCTTTATGTAACTATTAAACCAAGAAAACTATCATACAGTCTCCCCATGCAAAAGAAAGACTTACACAATTAAAAGTTGCCTTATTTTTCTTTCCCTCAAGTACATCTGCTGGTCTAATCAAAAGCTATTATCTCATTCCAAAAGCCTTGCACCCCTTATTTTTTAAAATCACCACTGCTGTACAGCAATCCTGCTGTAAGCTGCTGCACAGCTCTTATACAATGTTCCTGTCTGCTGGCTCTGAGCTTTAGGCAAGAATCTTTCATTTCTTAAAATAATCATACCTTACATATAGGTTTGTGGGTATTACTATATTAAAATACACTGTACATTTTTCTTATTTTGGTGCTAGTCAATCAAAAAACAAATTTTACTTCATGTTAAATAGCTTGTGTTTCTTAATATGGTCTGATGAAGCAAACTAAATAATAATTGATAATCCAGCTGTTGGCATCAGAAAGTACTGAGTTTGGTTCAGTATATGTTTCTCTTATTGTTTTAATGCTTCCTTGTTTAGGGAGACATCTTGTCACGCACAGGCTTGAACACAACTCCAGACTTTTCACTGCAACGCTTCTTATACTTTCAGTGATGACACTTAAACGCTCTCCAGGAGCCCAGGTCAGACCTCACAGTCTTCATTACATCTCTCTCTGATTTAGTTCTGCTTTTGATGTTGGCAGTTGCATTCTCTCTCAGTTTTACCATCCCATGCCTTATTGTGTTGCCTTCCTTGTCTGTTTAGTCTCTAAGATATCTTTTTCCATTGATATTCCTCCTTTCGTTTTCCATCAGTCTCCACTAAATCTGTATGGAAATATCTCTTCTTTTTGACTACAGATGATATGATGTCCTACCATGATATTTATGGCAATAACTTTCCCAAAAAATCTGTTTTTCCCATATTGAGTCTGTTTACATCCAGGACATCAACTCTCCGGTTTGATTTCAGCCTAAATACAATACATCGTACACATTGACCTCCTTCAATCTTTTCCTAACCTATTTTAATCCTCACTAACTATAGACAACACCAAGGGATGTCACTAAAGGCACAGAAGACTTGTGGGGTCTCGGGCAAAGGTCAAAGGCTCTTAATCTATCACAGAGCTACAGGTACAGATGGGCTTCAGTTTAGCAGGGTCCTTCATTTCTGATTATTTCATTTTTTCCCGGGACTATTCTACCTTAAACACTTCTGCAGGGACACATGATGCGGTTTTAGTCCTTCGCTCTTGTAGATATAAGCAAACCATTGTCAAAATACCATTGTTTCCTTCTGTGCAGTATTTCAGGGCTGGATAGTTTCTTCTAATTCTCAATATTGCTCAAGTTTTCTTGGCCCCATCTTTTTTGCAAATATCTTCCTTGCCTGACACCTTAAGTATTTATGTAGATGTTGGTAGTGCTTAGTTCCTCTCTGAAACTGATCCTATGTGAATGGATAGTAAGGTCATTCATGCCTTTCAAATATTGTAATTGAAAAGGGAAAAGGGAATAAAAAAGAAAAACAGGTAAGGTGACATTAACAGTGTCACCAACAGAGAGAGAGAGAGAGAGAGAAACACACCACTTATTAAATATTTTATTAATCGTGGTTGTTTTGAATACTTGCATTGCCATACTGAGTTTCAAACATTGCAAGATCTACTTGGTATCTGCTGCTCAAAGATAGCTACCTTCTTACCGTGGCTAGGTGGAACAATCCTCCAAGACTCTTTAACAGAGGACCTAATAGTTACCTGCAAGTAGATGTTTATCACAACCTACGGACTGTGATTCTTTATCCATCCGTTATGTGATACTATAGAAGAACAATATTTCATTCTGTTTTTAAGCTATTTTCCTTTAAACACAAGGAAGAAGACAGCCTCAGAGCTGGGTATATGCCTTTGACTAGCACCATGAACTTTTCTTCAGATTTCATCAAGTCCTAAGATATTTTGTGCTTTCTATGAAAAAAAAAATCAAAATTATTTGCTGTACAATTTAAGAAACATTAAATATGATAATTCTGAAATATAGCACACAACATTTTGTGTCATCAGACTTGCAAATAGACTGCAATTTAGAAAACAAACAAACAAAAATGCTTTGGCATATTTCCAAATCGTCCTGGAAAGATTAGAAAGGTGATCTCTGGATCACATTTCAAATTATTTTCCTTACTGAATTATTGTGTGATGATTGTTTAGAGATGATCGATTGTTGTCTGGTGATGGTAATCATTTTACTCTTTAGGAGAAGAGAATACATTAAAAGCTGGGAGCTGTTGCTTCTGTTTTTTGTCTTCCTGAGATTAAGGAGCATCTTTCTAAAAAAAAAAAACCACCAAACAAACCTCTCTTTCAGGATTCTGAAATTGCATCTGCTCTAATTGTGATTTAATTGCCACTGATGACTGCCAGCTGTCCAATGTGAAAGGAAACTATTAGCAGGTCTGCCAGAAGAAAAGAGAGTTCTGTTCTGTGAAATGATGAGACTTAAATTTGCGAAATTTGCTTTTGCTTGTCACCAAAGAGAACAGAAACATCTCATGTCTACCTGATCTTGAATGGCTCCCTCTGATTGGAAACAGTGGCTTAAATATCAATGCTTTTCCCTTTTAAGAATGAGCCAAGGAATCTTGTTGCAAAGTTTACTTTTGACCTTGACAAGACTGACTTTTCCACTGATGGATATTTTGGGACTTATACTGATACTGTATGAATGAATACAGCTGAAATCAACTGGTACCACCAGTTTTCACAACCTCAGAGGACTCACCACAAAATGATTGCTGTGCTATGACCTTTGCGAGTATTCTGGGAGGCCAGGGTTCAATCCCAGGATAAAACACAGTAGGAAAAGACTGAAGCTGTGTTGACTGTGGTAACGCTGCTATTTCCAAAGTTTTCAAGCTCTTCAGGTGGAACTCTTCAACACTTCTGATTAAATGGTCTGTAAAGACTCAGTGGCAAAGTGGCCCAAACCTTAATCCATCTTTTGAATCCGCAGCTAGTGAATACGGCTGATAGCTAGCACACAGGAGACAACAGCTCTAAAACATTTGGCTTTTATGTCGGACTCTTTATTCCCCAATGTTCTATGTTCTCAGTATGTTTTCTCCTATGTATGTAAGCTTTACAGACAAAATACAACCTCCCTTGTCTCTCTGCTTACATTCCTGGTCCAAATTACTAGCAGACCTTACAACCAGAGAAGCAATGTTACTAAACAGCCCCAGACGGGCTCTTCTCAGAGTCAAAAGTTTATAGGTATGGAGAGCTGCTATTTATCATATCTGAGCCATGGTTTAAAGAAGGCAAGGGAGTGTAGGTAATCAAAAGATAAGAGGAATAAAGAGTTCAGGCTGAACTCTGTGCATCTTACTGTTGAAGACACATTACGAGGAAAAATGAGAGGCCATGAATTACAAAGAAAGGTTGATACTACTGGTGTACCATAAATGGAAAGAGTGAACACATGAGTCTGGCTTATGCAAAAACACCCTGCTAACTCTAGCTCAATGCTTTGTCCAATCTCTAAATCAAAGCCACTGTTTGTACCCAAGAACTTGTTTGTTTTTTTTTTTTTTTGTTTTCCCCTCTCAACACAATAGCAACTTGCACATAGTCTTGTCTTCCTGTATCTTCTACCAGGGTAGAAGTTATTACCATTTTGAAAAGCTGACCTTCTTAAACCAAAATCATTTCAACGTTTTAGCAGAGTGAAGATTAGGACAGTTCCTTGGTAGTTATGGATGAGAATCTAGCTTCAAGGACAGCCTCTGGCTTGGTGGTCGCAGAAGTCCTTCCCACTTTCTCCTAGATTTTGAGAATGGAAAAGCAACTTTTTTGACCCTGATCTGAATGCTGTTTGATTCTTTCACCTGCACCAATTTCTTAACTGAAGCCTAGGATAACCTATTGCCCTATTCCTTGAACACTTAGATATACATATGCCACATTTCTAAGTTTCTCATGTTTCCCTGTATTGTGAATTTCCCTGAGAATCCAAACCTCCTTGCTTATCTGTTGTGACAAATCCTCAGTCAAAACAGAGTCAAGACATGTGGAAATCTTCTCAGCATATTTATCCTTGGATGTCACTGTTGCATCACAGACAAATGCATTTCAGATTCCCTTTCAGCAGCATAACTCAGAGGACACTGAGCTCACCTACATCCTTGTACAGGTCCCCACTTGAGCGTCTCAAAAAGACTTACTCCGCTTCTATTGCTTTTGGCAGAACAGTCCATCTTTCTTTCTCTCCTTTCATCATCTTTCCCCACTGGGAGCAACTAAGATGGTCTGTGATTGTGAGAGTTCCTGCTCTTCATGATAAGGATATTTTGCAGCAAAGGTTGTAATTTTCCCGCTCCTCACTATGTGTCTACACATTCACACATCCCACAAAGCAGCAAAATCAAGAAACTGAAATATATAAAGATTACTTTAATACAAGTATAGCTTTTATACAGTGCTTTTACATAGTATTTATTTTTATATAAATATTTACTCGAAATGTTATTTCTTGCTAAAGAAATCCTTTTTCTCCATTTCTCTTTTTCATGATGTCTGAATTTTCCTTTCTTCTTTTCCTACCGCAGAAAAGAAAAAAAATTGTCTAAAAGCCCAAAGAAAGAACAAAGAATGAAATGGTGCTCTGGGTTAAAACTTACTGTTTTTATTTGAACACCACTGTTATTTCGATTAACTCTTTGAAATACAGTTAAATGAAGGGTTAAAAATAGTGGAAATGTCCTTCCATGTTTCATTGAATTATATTTATTTCTTCATGTTTTAAATTGCTTAACTACTTAATATCAGCTACTAAGGAATTTTACTGATGATCTGTTAAAAATTATTTTAAGTATGTTGAAGAGTTAAGATCACACTTTCGCTATGAAAAGAGAAACAGGCACACATATACACTAAATGTAAAAATTACCTGATGCTTACCTGGTGGAAGTAGTCTTTTCATTCCAACACTTTACCCCACATAACCTTTGCTTGCCTGGAATCAAACCCAAACCTCACTTCATGTCAATCCTCAGATTCACAAGGGCTCTGTAAAGTTGATTCCATCCTGCTACACAGAATAAGGAAGGGCAGGGAGAGAAGAGAGGACTGCCAGTCTCTTTTAGCCTTTAGTCTTGGCAAAAAGTTTAAGCAGTTCATAAAATATTTGAGCAAAGAAATACATGAATGATTCCTCAGAAGAAAAGTCCACCAAAGCTGATTATCCTTACTTAGTCAATAGAAAATGGATCACAGAGTGTTTCCACTCAGAACAGTGGTCTCTCTCTTGGTACCTCTTTGAAGGATCTCACCTGCAACTCCAGTAGACACAAGGTGTTGAAGCTCTGGAAAGTCAGAGTTCAGGTTTTGCTGGTGATGAGGACAGTGTAAAAATCAGAGTGGAGAACGATGCTGAAGCTGCAGTTAGACTGTTCAAAATTCCTTTTTTGCTCACATTGGTACCGCTCTCCTGTGCCCCACAAAACCTTTCTCCATTCAGCCTCTAGCTTAGACCACCGTAAGGAAACAAGAACCACGCATCTAGCGTTGGCTATTTTCTGAAAGTTTAGAGTTGCTACAGACATATTTTGATTTTATTTTCTTCACATAGAGGAGACAGATATCTAAAAAAGTTCTGTTCCAGGAGAGCGCTCTGGAGTTTACAGACGTGAAAGAAAAGACATTCTTTGACTTCAGCCCCCAAAGGCAGAAACATAATTGAAGGCAGCAGTTGCTGCAGAAGCTGTCTATACTTTGTGCTATTATGGAGATTTTTGAATCATATGGGATGAATTTATTTTTATGAAAACCCACTGTATCAGAAGCCCTGATAAATACGGCACAGCTAGAGCAGGATTGAATGTTCCTAGCAAATGCCTCATTCCTTTTTTGAACTTGGAAGATGAAAAGATCTTCTGTGCCTGGGAAGTTGTGTGGGTGGCAGGACAGAACCAGATGTTTGCCAAACCCCTTATTGATGTTTTTCCTCTATATTTTTATTAAAATGGGAGCTGAAACAGCACACAGTCTGAAAGTTTGGATGCGGAGCTTCAACAGTTTTATAGACGGGTTGAGCAACACTTGTCTGGCATATTATATTGCGAAGCTGTGGATAGCTCTAGTTAATAAGAGCCAATGGATTCTCTCAGCATCGCTGATGATTTAGTAGAAAACAATAGAACTCTTGGAGCTCCCTTTTCTTTTATTTTGTAAACATTTTTACCTAGTGATGAAAATTTAAAAAAAAAAAAATTAAAGAAGTTGTCTATTAACGTTTTTAAGGTTTTTCAACTGTGTTTATCACGGGCATATCAGAGGTCCTGTCTACTACCACAAGAATCAAACCCTCATCCATCTTTTCCCAAGCAGTATCTTGTTAGAAGCCATAAGTAAGCCTTCTAGTTTGAATTTTTGGAGAAGGAGTTAGCAGGGGTTTTATACTTTCTTGGTCACAATATTCAACGCACCATCTTAATCTGCTGTAAGCAAAGATTTACTGTGATCTAGAGGCTGACTGGCTCTCCTGCTACGTGAAAAAGGATGTCTGATTACCATGAACTGTGATGCTATAGAGCACAGAGACACATGTCTGTGGGTAGGAAAGATGTTTTCTTTATTGTAGGAGTCACTAAGATAAACTGTATGGCCTGAATTACATGAGAATTCAGGTGCTTTATACATGTAGTCACGGAATTTAAACATTTGGGTTTATTTCGCATCCCGTAGTTAATTCGGAAATGAATTGTGATTTTCCATTTTTCCAAAAGAAGAAGATGGCGTGTCAAAATGAGACACAGCAAGTTACATATTCAAACAAAGATCATACTAAAGTAAGGATGGAACTTTTAATAACTCTTTTTTTTTTTTTTTTTTGTTACAAATTACTAGGTGACAGGAGCTTTTTTCATTTTTTTTTTTTAAATATGTTTTAGTCTAAACAAAATATTTACTTTCATCTAGGGACAGTGTTTCTATTTAATTTTCAAACTTCATGAAAATGAGTTAGAAATAGAAATGTAATTTCTAAGGTAACATAATTTGAACTGGTAATCAGCATATTTCACTTAAATTCATATGGCAAAGCAAAATTAGAGTTCGTTTTAAATTAAAACAAAAAAATCTTTTCACTTGAAAAAATTCAGGAGAACAGATGTTTATTTCCTAAACATTTTGGTGAATGGAAATATTCATTTCTATGTATTTATTTTTTGGTAAAAATCTTCTGGTCAAAACTGGAAAGTGTCTGCTCTCAACAATAAAACTTTTCTTAATTTGTGGACAGATGGTGGATTTCATGTGTACTCTATTCTATACCTCTCTTGGAAATGAATTTGCTTTCTTTTTCTTCTCTTGCAGCCTTCAATAACTCGCAATATTCATCTTAGATTTTTCCTCCTGCCCTGATTAAAGCAGAGGCCCTTAGGAAAGACTGTAGGTGTCAGAGTTCTGAGGGAAACACCTGCAGACTTGGATGAGACATGCAGACACCTGCAGACAGAGCTGACACAGGCATGGGAGGATTTTTCCATCCTTTTTTAATCACAGCATCTTTTGCAGTGTTTTTTGCCACGTTGGCTTGTCCTTGGCTTTCATGTGCGCCTTCCTTTATTTATAAGTTCAGAGATGAAAGCGCCTGCCTTAGTGGTAGTCCTTGCCGTTGTCTTCAGTGTGAACAGGAGAACATATTTCTCTTTGCCTTTCAGTTCATTGCATAGACTAGTCCGATCTTCCACCTAGGAACCTAGATAGCTGCAGGTTTGTGAAGAGAGGCACTAAAACGCTTTATTAGAAAGTATCCAAGACCATGATGAATAACTATAATTCCCCCACACGGCATTATTACACTGAAAGTTGTGCACCCAGCTTGGACCAGGCATTCATTCAGTCCCTCCAATTGTAACAGAACTTCAAAGGATACAGCAGGTATACAGGAATTTATCTGTGGAGTGGTACTCAGGAGCACTCAGCATTCGAACTGTTGAAAGCTATTTTGAAAATCAGAAAAGAATTCTGCTGAAAAGCAAGACTCAGAAGAGACTCTGTAAAATTCAGGATAACATTTTTAAAGCACTTACATAGTTAAAATAATTTCCTAAAGGTCCTTAAGATCTATCTGCAATATAAAGCACCCAATTGCTTCCTGAAAACCTGCCTATACTAAATAACTATTTACTGATGGCAGTTTCTGAGACTCTGTAAATAAATGGAAAAACTCACAATATTGGCATCATCATGTGCCCTGGCCTATAGTCATTATCACAGTATGCCTAATAGAGAGGGGGTGAGAGGTATGACAAAAGGCAACTGTTTTGTCTTGTTTTGTTGTTTTGTGGGTGGTTTTGGGGCGGAGGTGGTGGTGTTGTTTGTTTGTTTGTTTTTTGTAGCTTTCAAGAGAATTTGGTTGGAAAGATGAAGAAGATTTTGCTTCCTAAGATTATGTCTTACCTGCTAACCTACAGGTTGGTGAAGCTCTCAAACGTCTTCTATTGGTGGAATGAATGCCTTATGGTTAGATAGTGAGCAAGAGGAAATATAACCCTGAATTTCACTGATTTAAAAAAGGGTTATGTCTTCACTTATTGATTAAAATGTCCTCAAAGAAAATACATGACGATAACAGGCAGAAAAACTGGGTCCCAGATCTCTTTCTTCCTACCCTGAGGCTCCCACTGCTATTAAGCAGAAGATTCATGCACTCACTCCTCATCACTCTTGCTAAGACAGACCTAGACCCCTTAATTAAGTCCCCGAACACAAAGGTGAGGTGTGCATCAACAAAACTCCCAGAAGAGAGGCTGCTGAACAAAGAGAGGTTTACGTCAGTCAGTACAAACTGTCAGACTTAGACCCCGCAGCTATGGCAGATGCAGGCACCTCAGCCAGACTGAGTGGCAGCTTGAGAAAAAAACATTAGTATTTGGGCATTTACCTATTTGACCACAGACAACTGGACCACTTTTTTTTCCTTTTCTTTAAATTGGAAAAGCTATTGCCTTTAAATACATTGCTGGACTCTGAGCCCCAGCATAGTTCCATTTGTTTTGGCAGCTGACTGCATTTTTTTAATTGCCTTTGGATGACTTACAGTTCCTTCTCCTACAGGTGGTTTTTTAAAAACAATCCCTTCTGAGGAATGAGTAAACCCTTTAGATATCTGAGGTACAGGAAAGAGACTCTATAGGTTACTTGCAGAAGCTTAGCAAGTGTAAAAATTTTTATGCCTAGCCTGTTAAAGTTGTTCAGCTTTTTTGAAACATTAATGGAGGAAAAAAAAAAAAAAAAAGAAAAAGAAAAGAGGCACTTCTGTGTTCCTTTTTCAGCATCTTGGTCAATCTTAAAAGTTGGCCCTCTCTGGTACTTCTTGCTGAAATAGTTTTCTTCCAGATTGACTTGAACTGGCTCAGAAATGGGGTCCCAACAGAGGCAAGCAGATAGTGAGTAAGAGAGGTCTGATGGCAGAAAGTGGGACTATTCCTTTCAAGTCAGCCAAGCTAGTCAGAACAAGATAGAAGAATAGAAATTAATTGTGTTTAGGATTGTGGATAATTTTTTCTCTTACTGGAAAATTTATAGTAACCCTATTATTGATTTAAGAAGGAAAAGGCAAAATATTTGATACCATGCAACAGTTATAGCTTGTTCTTATTGTTATTTTTTATCTGTTAAGTATGGCTGATACAAGTTTGGTGACAATAAGTCATACTAAAACTTACTGAAAAATATAATGATGATACACTCGGAAAACAGGAAATAAAATTCATAAAACATGGCTCAAGAGTAACGATTTAAGAGGTATTTTGTCATATATTTTTCTCTTAGGTGACATTTCTGAACACTTGCTCTGTTTTTCCAAGTGAGGTTACGTCTGCCCCTTAGAGCCATAGCTAACTTCCATGTTATGGGATGTGATGTGATGTGACGGCCAGCAAAACACTGAGTAGATGTGCGGAGTCTTCCACAGATCTTTAACAACCACACCAGCTAAACAGTGTTTCCACTTTCCTCCAGCTTTAACCTGTCATCATTTAAAATAATACAAAGATTAGAGACTCTAATTCTTCAATTTTTATGTGTGAGTAAACTACAGTGATCAGGCTGATTAGGAGGAGACTTAGAGCAAGAAGAGGCCTTAATTTGATAATTATTAGTCAGACAGCAGGTAACATTATTGTCTGTGGGAAATTTCAGGCTACAAAGGCTACTGAAACCACATTTAAGTCACAAGAACAATTTTGTCTTTTATTCTTTCTTCTTTAAATCCTAGTTCACATAAAACAACAAAGGCATAACAGGTAGAAATCCGTGCTGCTCACCAGTAGCCCATCGTTACAGAGCCACACACATTAGCGCTGGATCTGCAAGAGGCAGTGGATGCTCTCCGTCAAAAAAAAACAGCTCTGCTAGAGAGTTAAACTTTCCTGAGCTGCTGTGCGTGTTATGAGTATGTATTTATGCATCCAAGAGTGTGGCTTTCTTCCCTGCAGAAGGGTGTAAATCATCAGGTGTGAAAGTCCATGAAATAAACTGGGAGATTAGGTACGGCAAAACTCTCCTCGGTTTTCTGATGCTCATCGGGCTTCTTCCCACTAGATGGCACCGAGCATCTGCTGCATTGCTCTGCAGCGGGTCACCCTCCCTCCCTGCGGGGCTGTGTAACGGCACAGATCCACTTTTACATCTAGCAATAAACACCACAAATTCACCATTCCTAAATCAATGCCAAACCAATTCACTCCGTTTCCCCCATGCCCAGGCTTGTAGCTAAATGGCACAGCCACGGCGAGCAGTGAGGGTGGCTACAGAGCATCCTCCAGGCTTGTCATCATCTCTGGAGCTGACCCGCAGAGCTCGGTACTTGATTGAGCTGAGCAGGCCCAGAAACAACACAGCTGCATTATCACACCGCTCAGAATAGTATTTGTCTGCTAATTGTTTGCCTGAGAGCAACATCTCACAGAGCTTGTAGAGGGATTGCTGGTCCTGAGCTAAGTCTGAAGGCCCCCAGAGCTCCACGGCTCCCCAGTAGCTCTCAGTGGCAAATCTCAGCCATTTGACAGCTTTTTCTTGCAGAGCGAGGCCCAGAAGATGCACTGAATCTATATTCCTTTCCAAGACTCAAGAGGAGCCTACATGCCAAGGTTTTCAATTACATTTCATTTCCCTCACTTGCAAAGGAAAGTCTTTTGCCCCTTTCACCAAGAGCAGCTACGTCCAGCCTGTCCCTGCTAAGTAGCGATGTGGAAATGGAAGTCATGTTTGAAGTCATGGTCCCTGCTTAGGGAGTACGTGTTCTGCAGGGACTTTGTAAGACTGCAACTGGTCCCGTAGGATTTTTATCTTGTAAGTCTCCTGAGGGATAAAGGAATGTTACTGATTCTGCCCAAGTGAAGGGAGAGGGAGTTTTTCCATCTCATATGGTCAGGCATAATTATTGTTAAGGCTGTGGAAAAGAAAAAGAGGTTATGTCAAGGTAGAACTGTGCAGTTTCTTTCACCTCCAGATTTACAGATCTGGCGCTGGAAAACACGAGTTGTGTGTACTCTATGTACAAAACATGGAAATCACATAAATCATAGAAATCATAGAACCATTCATGAAGGAAAAGACCTTAAGGACCATCAAGTCCAACAGTAATGACACCACGTCCACTGCTAAACCATGTCAGTGTTCACGGTGAGAGGAGTCCTAGGATGGGACTGAAGAGAGAGATAAATTACTGTAGATTGAAAAGGAGGAAAACCATTCTGGGCAAGGGTGGATTTTTCCTCAGCTCCAAGTTTTGTACCACATGGCCACAGATTACATGCTGTGAAGTCACCGTCTCTCAGTATTACACCTGCAAAACAGGCTAAAACCTCTCTATCTCAGAATCTGAATGGTCAGTGCTAAAGAGAGCTGTCATGTGAAGATCAGTGAATAAAACGCATGACAAACACTCTTTTTTCACTGGAAGGTAGTCTCCATTTTGGGAATTTAGCTTATGGCACCGAGTTAATTTTTTTGTTTAGAATCAGTTTTGCTTCTCTCACAACCTTCCAGCTACAACCACTGTAGACTGCTGATTACCACAGAAAATCCTAACTGGAACCAACTCCTGTCAAGAAGAAATCTAGGGCTAATTTTGTACTCTATAAGTCTATTAATTTCACAAAAAAAAAAAAATCCCCCTACTCATTATATCTACCTGTTTGAGTCAATCAGTATTTAGGAATTTCCTTCATGCAAAGTATATAACGAGATTATTTTGATTTCACACCAAACAAACAAACAAACAAACAGAACCCCAGACAAAACCCAACAAACCATAAAATCACCACCAAACAACAACAAAAATCGCGAAACACAAAACCTGATTTCACACATCCCTTTTGCTCATTTTTTGGAGTGAAACGGCTTATTCTGTACCTCGGAGGCTTTGGACTACTCTGCTCACAACAATAGCTGGGTTCCTTCCAGTAGTGCGTTATGCAACATGACTGTACTGTCACATATTGTTTTTCTTCCATGCTCTTCCCGGAGGGGAAAGTAGCATATGCAGTGAAGATATTCATTTTGCTCCAGTATTCTGTACTAATTGGGTTTCCCTAAACTGTGAAGGCATCATGCCCAGGAATGTCACATTGCTGTAGACCAGCTGAGAAGTGACATGAAATACCTGAGGCCAAATCATTTATTATTCATCAGGGCTGGACACAGTCTCCAGGCATTTTCGTTTTTTCACCTTTATCTCATGATGAAACTACTTTATTCTAACAAAAAACACATACAATATTTTGATTACCTTTGATTTGTTCTTTTTCCTTTATGGAATTTTTCTGAGTACTCAAAGCCAGATCTGAAGTCCTTTCTGAAATGCAATTGCCATGCAACTGAATTTGTTACACATCACTTCAGTTCTATTATACTTGGCAGATGTTCTTTTGCTCACTTTTATCTGTAAATTCTTCAGGATTTTTATAGACAGGGCTTGAAATGGTGATTCAGATGCTTGAAATGAAGCTGGTAGGCAAATGTGAAGAGCTGGAATGTTGTATCATTGTATACAGACCATTTCAACAATTCATGAGAATAAAAGCACAAAAGCCGAGTGTCAACAAAGTGCTTTTTGAAAACCAGCCAGTGTCTGCCAGACAAACACAATGATTTTGATTCAGTACTCTACTGTGTTGTATTTCGTTCTGCAATCTGAGCTTTTTTAACATTTCTGAGTTGTTTCCAGTGGTATTACACCCTGATCTATTACATAGATTTTACCTGTTTAAATTGGTGAAATTTAGCGCTTTTTCTTTCCCCCATCTCTTGGACATTTCTATCATCTTGTGATGATATTTCCGGATTATTTGACTCTGACCTTGGTTTGAAAAACAAAGATTCTTTCTTTCCTCCTATTCAGTTCAAAAAAACAAGCCTGCTTATAAACCTGCTCTTCTCAGCCAAGAATGAAATAATTTTTTAGCTCTGTAAAGTGATGGAAATTTCACTCGTAATAGTTTGAAATGACAGCATGAGAATTAAATATCTAATGCCAACAAAATGGACTCAAGGCATCTCAGAAACATAAAGAAGTTTAATTTTACTTATCTATCTCAGGGTCTGGACAAGAGGAACTGAGGACCAATTGGACATCTCTTTCTGTCTGCCTGTATTGCATGTAACTGGTTGTGCTTAAGTTTCATGCAAAAGCAGAATTTTGTTTTGGATTTTTTGCTTTTGTTTGTTTTTTTAAAAAAAATGTCACCAGACTAAACAGAGACATCTACACCTGACTTGGTCACTGCACACTCCCAGTTTTAGTAAATGGAGACTTACGTTACCTATTCAGTGGAGACTAGATGTGACCCATTTCATTCTAAAGTAAAAAATAAAAATAGGTCAAATGAGGCATTCCCAGAATCTCCCATATTTCTCTACACGGGCTAGAAAGGAGTCTTGGGTGACTACCTCAGATTGAGACATCCACTGTGTAGCTGTTAAATGTTGGATGAGATTGTTCTTACCCTGACTGCTTGTCATTACACTCAAGGTAAGAAACCATCTGCATTTAACCTTCTATTTGTGCACTTAGCCACAGCTTTACACAGCAAATTCCACACCTACATCCCTGCAGTCTACGCGTAGACACATGAAGTGTTAACTCAAGGGAACAAGGAAATACACCTGCGATTTCTGTCCCAGTTTGATGTCCTGACTTTGTGTGGGCTTATGCAACACCTACAAAGCCAAATCATGGACAGGGTTTCTATCACACTGCATGGGACACAAACAAAATAAAGATACGCTCTCCAAAGGAACTAGCAGAAAATGTCGACGGAAAAGTGCTAGAGGGCCTGTAAGTGCAACAGCTCTAAACCAGAACCTACACCAGGAATGTCTTTCATTTCCACAGCTATAGGTGGTCACACATCAAAATCAGACTGGCTTAGGTCTATTCAGGGCATATAAATTAACTACAGCAAATTAAATACATTCACTTGACACATTTTTTTATAATGCAGAGTAACAGTAGTGATCAGATAATAGAAGATTTTTTTGCCTTGAAGCAATGTTTCTCTGTCATTTCATTCATGTCCCTCCAGTCTTCTACCTTCTTTGCACAAAAAGATGTTTCATTCCTTACAACTATAAATGAAAAAATATGGGAAAAATTTGTCACGGGATTAAACATGGTAGTATTCTGTTAGAATTTTTTAACATCTTTAAATCTGTATTTCAGTACTAGTACTTTTCTTTTTGCTAATTTTATAAAATGGTGCTCCATACATATTTTATTAAATATTAAAATCGTTGTGTTTTTTTTTTTTTTTTAAGTTTTGTCTAGGTTACAAGTTCTAGCAAAGTTTCTCTAAATTATTAATTTATTAAAGTATCTTTTATCTTCTATAGGTGCTTCCCTGAAGTCTCTAATTTTTCATTTGAGGGTAAACAAGTTGTCTCCATCCCAGACAGATGAAAAACTGATCGTCAAAAAATTTCAGACAAAATGCCTAAATAGTTGAATAGTTACAAAAATGGTGAAGTATTTAGATTTTTTTTAATGACTCTGCCTGACAGGTAGTTTTTGCAGAGCTTGAAGCACCATTTTTCCTCATGAAAGCAATAATTTAATACTTCATAATGGAGGTCGGGGTGGTTAGTATAGTCTGGTTGGATTTTGGAAGAAGGTTTTGTCAAAATTCTTCACAATAAAAGTGTTAAAGGAAGCCAGCTTACTATGAGTTAGTATAGTCCTCATACAGATTAAAAGACAGTTGAAAGATAAGAAGTGGAAAGCAGCAGTAAATAATTTTCACAGTTCTGGATTTTCATCTTTGGATTTCTGGAGAGATCTGTGCTAGGACCTGTGTCTCTCAACACATTTATAAATAACCTAGAAAAGTCAATAAACAGCATAATAAACCATTTTGGTAATAGTACTGTAATCTTTACCAGTAGGAAGATGAAAGCAAACTGGAGTATTAAAAGAGTTTATAAGAATCAGTGACAGAATAAGGAGGATAACGGAAAAAATAGTTTGTTTCAGAAAAATGTAAAGCTATGCACATAGGGAAGCTAAACCCCAGTAACTTAATTTTTATGTAAAAAGAAGTGTACTCTGTGCTAATTGTTTCAGTTTAGAGATGAGATTTAGAGCTTATAATAGATAGATTATGAAAGTTCCAGTCTAGTGCTCAGCAGTATTGAGAGTCATGTTAAGAATAAGAAAAGAAATGGTAAGCAAAATTTGGAAAATCCTTAAGTTAATGTATGCCACAGTATATGCTGTGATGTTCCTGCATCCTGAGCAGCTAGAAATCTCAGTAGGTAAGTAGCTGAAATAAGCAGAAAGCAATCCAGAGAAGAAAATAGTGAAGGAAGAGATAGGACGTGGTTTGCAAGAAGAAAAAAATGAGTAACCTAAGATGGGACTACTCAGTAAAAGAACTGAGGACATCAGATGAACACCATAACAGGCAGTCCAAGATGAAAAACATGGAGGAGGTAATTCACACAATTCATTTTTAGGAGTGCTGCACCTTCCCACAAGTTGCTTTGGGCGCTGGAAGTCTGCCGTGTTTCAAAGGCAGGCTGGACAGAGAAATGGAGGATAAACTCGGCGAGGTCTGCTAACACTTCCTTCATCTCTGGAAGTTATCAAGACACACACGGAAAACTATTCAGCAAAATTGTTTCCTTCTATTTGTCCTGGACATACTTTTTCCCTACTACATTACTTTTGTCAGCTTTCAGAAGAGGAGATGGAAGAAGAATCTCTGGCCTTACGCAATCAGGTTGTTCTCATGTTTTTTCTGTGAGCCTCCACCACCTCCTTCTGTACATCTCACAGGCCAAAAAGAGACAATGGGACATACAGACTGCACTGTATCAACCCAAGATATAATTATAGAACAATTTTCTTCAACAACAAAACCGGATGGCGCTGGCACAAGTGAGAGAGCAATAAACTCTGGCGTGGGTAAGAGCAGCTGGGGTCAAGGGAGGAAAACTTCTTAAACCAGTCTTGTTGTCAAAAATAATGTTTGTGACACAGTCTGAAGTAAGCTGAAATGCTTTTTATATTGTTGTCAGGCTAGCACATCTGCGTGCTTCAACAAAAAACAGCATTCACTTAGAAAAAAATTCCTGATTTTGTGGCAATTTCAGTTCCTGTTAGAAGTATCTCCCTACCCTCTGTCTCATTCCAAATTTTCAGGTGAAAGTTCCCAACAGGTATTCACCTGCAAGGGTGAGACAGCTTAAGCGAATGCAGAGCACAGGTCCTTGCTTTTGGCTCTCTACAACACTGTAAGGGATGAAATCTCAACAAGGGTGGCAGTTCCAGTTTGCTTATGCATGCTGGGTTACACAAGCAGTGGACAAAGAGTTCTGACTCCCAACATCTCCTTCATGTGATAATAGCATTATTTCACAGGGTAGTTTGCAGGTGTGGGAAAAGCTTGTCAACTGTCAAGGACCAATATGATGTCCTCTAGCAACATGGTAGATGGCCAAATGAGAACGACTCATGGATCAAACCCAGCCCTTGGCCAGCAGTTGAACCATGCTGGCTTAACTCATCTAGAGAAGTAAAAGTATTTTTTTTTTTCCTAGTGCAACTTTTGCAAGAATCAGCTACATAATCTGTTTTATAATTCTCAAATTCCAATTAATTTCCCAGACACAGTAAATACCTTTGCATGGCAAGTGATTCCTCATAGTCAACTAGCTAATAAATAGGTAAAGCCCTTCAAACACTGATATGCAAGTAAATGGCAATTAATATTAAGTAATCTCTTGTGAGAATATTCCATCAGGCTACTTCTTTTTCCTGTCTTAAATTTGGCTAAAACTTAGTAAGAATTAATTCCAGAACGTTTAAGGAGGATTTACATTTAGAACTAACTTAGTGTGCAAAAGTGTTTGGAGATCTGCAACTAAGAAAATGTGGCATTAATATAACGAAAACTACTAAGCAAAAGATCACCTATATCTTCTTCGGCCCATCCAAATCACCTCTCTGGAATCATGAAAATTTCATCATGAAAGAAAAAACCCAATATGAACATATCCAAATAAAAACCAATAGATTCTTTCAGCTTTCAAAGTGCATGAGGAATTGAATAATAACTGCTAGTGCCTGGTCTACTGCAGCCAAGCCTGTAAAAATTTATTCCAGTTCAGGCCTTTTAATAACAGAGGTACTTAATTTAAGAATAATGCCGAGAAATTACCAAGCAAGAATCATTCCTGAGAGCTGGAGTTCTGGCATATTGCAGAATGAAGACAACCCCAAGGCAATATTCCGGTGCCATTTGCAGTTCAAGTGTTGTTTTGGAAGACATCTTCTTCTCCATCAGTATACTGAGACAAAAAGAAAGAGTGAACTTTAAGCACCGTTTAGTAGTTTTTCAGTGCTGTAAAGCTGTTGCCTGAGGGAGGGTTGATGTTCAGTGACAGCTGGAAGGTCCATCCAGCAGTATCAACAAGGTAGACTGAAAGTACAGAGTTCAGGTGACTAGAGGAGACAGAGACACTATAACTATAACAGAAGTTTTGTCTCTGAATGAAGAATGTTCATCATTTTTCGAAATGCAGAATCTGATTTTCATTGCGGATTTTAAATCAAACGCAGAAAATATTGTCTGATGTTGTTTTAAATTGTTTTGAATAGTAAAGTACCCTGGGACCTTTGCTGCATGAAAGATAGTATCTCAAAGTGCTTTATTGTTGTAATTTCCATGGAAATTAACATTTACTTGCATGGTTATCACACTTTCCTTGTAATGTGAGGTATAACCATCTAAATCCCTTTGAAATACAGTCACTGAGGTATCATCAATCTGACTCAAGATTTGATCTACATTTCTGCTTGAGTTATCTAAATACTTTGTTTTTCCTCCTGGTGTTGAACTATACTGAATTGAACTTTAGAACTCAGCAGTCATTTCCTCTTCTTTGCCTTTTTTTTTTTTTTTTCTTCCCCTATCTCTTCTATTCAGGTTCTCCTGTGTTCACTGCAGACACTGAATATTTGCATGCTGTTTACTGCGCTAGTTCAAACCAACAGAATGCAAATCCACAAGGAAGTTCATCCATGTTCCACACCCAGACAAACCCCAGGACACTGGCATATCTCCACTACAATCTTTGCAGCATTGAAGATGTTTGCTAACAATTTGCATGAATCAGTGGTTCCCAGGAGCCAGAGCTCAGCGGCCACCTGTCTCACTGGTGCAGGCTCACAGAGCTCTGTTCTTTGAGAGAGCTGTCATTGCCCAATTGACATTATAGTGTCTTAAATTTGCTGTTCACCAAACCTTGATATCTGCTCTTCCAACCTGCTCATCACTCACAGTCTCTTTGCCAGGCTTTCACCATGACACATCAATGTCCAGGTGCTCCAACAAGCTGCTATGGGCATTAAGCCATAGAGTTCAGTCTTGTTGCCTTTGTTTTCTAGAGGTTGCTCGTTATCTTTTACCAAAACATATTTCTGTGGCTGTGATAGCATAACCACAGACTTCTAGATGCCTATTGCCACAGAAAAAAACACAGGATATCCTTACTCAATCATGGGAGCTAACAGCTGTGATGTTAAATTTTGACCTTACCATCAAAAGCTAAAAACTCTGACTTGTGGTGCAGTGCCAGACACCAGGAAGGCTTCTCCAAAACACAGCCTTTTTACAGTGATAAATAAGAAAGGGATTAGTCGATCTCACAATAGCAAGAGGAATGTAGACAAACAAAACACTAAGGAAGCCCCCTCCAGAGTGACCTAATTCAGCTAGGTTATTGTTAGCATTCATTTCAAGTTGTATCAAGGGAGGTTTAGGTCAGGTATTAAGAAAAATTTCTTCCCCAAAAGGGTTGTCAAGCCCTGGAACAGGCTGCCCAGGGAAGTGGCAGAGTCACTGTCCCTGAAGGTATTTAAAAGGTGTGTAGAAATGTTGCTTAGGGACACAGTTTAGTGGTGCCTTGGCAGTGCTGGGTTAATGGTTGGACTCTGAAATCTGAAAGATCTTTCCTGCCTTAAGTGGTTCAATGATCAATGTGCAATACAAGTACATTGAACATTTATTTCTTACACAAAAAGACTCCCACTAAATTGCTTCAGTTCTGCCTTCACTGTGCTGCACCTCAGGCGTATGCAGACATACCCTTTGTGCATACTCACTGTTATAATTCTAACAAAATGCATGTGTAAAATTATGCATTAACTTACATGACTTGTAAAATCTATAACATGACATTAGCTATGACTGAAGACACACGAAACATGCACAAGGCGGCATTCATTTGGTATGTCACTCAACAAACATTTTACATGGGAAGGGAAAGGACCTCATCTCGGATATGGTGGATGATGTTTTGTTGCAGTATCCAGTCACCAAGAACAGTGGGAGATACTTCAAGAGAAAAACAGGAAGGGAAAGAAAGAAGCTGCCTCTGGAGCCTCTTGGAACACCAAACACATGGTGAATGATCCAGACTTGAAAGTTGTCTTAGTGACTGTTCACTATTCAGTGGCTGGCTTAGTGACCAACCTAGGTTTAACAACAGAGTCACTACTGTTAAGTTAAAAGATGCATCTCAGTTATATCTTTCTAAAACTGCTTGGATTATTGTAAATCTGTATTATTACTAGATAGAGGTGTCTTTCTCTATTTATCTTACCAGTAACAAAACCAACCTCCAATTCCGATGGGAACACTATATTTTATATGTCTAGGATTATCGTCTAAACGACCTGGCCTTTGCAAAAGTCAAGACAGCTCAAGAGCTGGGTGATAAATCAGCAACACAAAACACAACTGGAAACTTCAAGAAGCTCATACAACTGAGTTCCTGGTTATTAACTTTCTTGTATTGTATCTACTCTCTCCATCAAGAGCTTTTCTTCTAAAAATCAGTGTTTCAAGGACATCTACACTTAAGTCACCCTATGCTTCCTCCTAAAGAGTCAACATCTAATGATGATCCTTATAGAATGGCATGTTGTTTAAAAGTATTGTTTTACTTTTCTTTTTATACTCAGTAATAATTAACTTCACTGAGGATTAGCATTAATTTTGGAATTCATTCACTTTACTGCTATTTGTCTGTGAAGGTGATACACCTGCTTTATAGGGAACATGTTATTTGGATGCAGATGTTTTGTTACTAAAGAGTGGTGAAATGGTACAATATTAACATCGGACAAGACAATATTGAACAGCAGTAGCAACAGCCTTGTAGCGTGACCAGAGCACAAAGCTATGACTCAGCAACTCCAAAGTCTTTACATAGTTAGGCCAATGACATGAGAGACCTTGGACAAGTCACATCACCCTGATGTGCCTCAGTTTTCTTACCTTTTAACTGGGTACTAGTAATAAAAAGATGTAACAAATTGTCATGTGTTACAAAGTGCTCTCTTTCTCGCACCAACTTTATTCAGTTTTCTTCAGCGTGATGCTCCAAAGGGCCACGGCAGACCTCGACGAACAAGACGGCATTTATATCCGATATCGTACCGATGGGAGCCTTTTCAACCTAAGGCGACTGAAGGCCCACACCAAGACCCTGAATCACCTTGTCCGCGAGCTGCTTTTTGCTGACGATGCCGCCCTTGTTGCCCACACAGAAGCAGCTCTGCAGCGCTTAACATCCTGCTTTGCAGAGGCGGCTGATCTTTTTGGGCTGGAAGTCAGCTTGAAGAAGACAGTAGTTCTCTACCAACCAGCACCACAAGATGATTACCATCATCCCCACGTCACCGTTGGCGAGTCAGAGCTTCAGTCAGTCCAGCAGTTCAGCTATCTGGGTAGCATCATCTCCTCAGATGCCACGATCGACAAAGAGATAGACAACAGAATAGCAAAGGCAAACAGAGCTTTCGGAAAACTCCATAAAAGAGTCTGGTGCAATAAACACCTGAAGAAAAGTACAAAGATCAGTGTCTACAGAGCCGTGGTACTGCCTACTCTTCTGTACGGGTCTGAATCATGGGTCATCTACCGCCACCATCTGCGACTCCTCGAACGCTTCCATCAGCGCTGCCTCCGCACAATCCTAAACATCCACTGGACTGACTACGTGACTAACGTTGCTGTCCTTGAACAGGCAGACGTCACCAGTATTGAGGCCATGTTGCTGAAAACGCAGCTGCGTTGGGCAGGGCACGTCTCCAGGATGGCGGATCACCGCCTCCCTAAGATCGTCTTCTATGGTGAACTTGCCACCGGCTGCCGCAAGAGAAGAGCTCCAAAGAGGAGATATAAGGACACCCTGAAACAACATCTCAGCCTAGGCCATATTGATCACCATCAGTGGTCCACCCTGGCCTCCAATCGGGAGATTTGGAGACACACCGTACATAACGCTGCTGTCTCCTTTGAGAGCACGCGTAGAATCAAGCTCGAGGAGAAAAGACAGCGCAGAAAGAACCGTGCCTCGACTATACCCCCCAAGGAGACCCTCCGGTGTGCTCTTTGCAACCGGTCTTGCCTATCCCGCATTGGCCTTTTCAGCCATCAACGCGCTTGCAATAAGTGTGGGCAAAGCCCTTCCCAAATCTTTGTCCGCGAAGCCAAGCCATGATGATGATGATGATGATGACAAAGTGCTAGAGAGGAGATAAGTATTATCATTAGTGGCCCAGAAAAATAAATGGTTACAAATCTTGTGTCTTAATGACTGTTATTCTGTACAGTGAAATTCAAAATTCAGGGGAAGTGCTATGGATGTCACCTATCTGGACATGTGTAAAGACTTCAACATGGTCCCCCACAACATCCTTCTCTCTAAATTGGACAGATATGGATTTGATGGATGGACTGTTCGGTAGAAAAGGAATGGATTGGATGGTCACATGCAGAAGGTAGAGGTCAATGGCTTGATGGCCAGATGGAGATCAGTGAACAAGTGTTATTCCTCAGGGGTCCATACTGGTACTAGAGCTGTTTAATATCTTCATCAATGATATAGACCATGGGATTGAGTGCATCCTCAGCAAGATTGCAGTTGACACCAAGCTAAGTGGTGCAGCTGACATGCCTGAAGGATGGCTTGCCATCCAGAGGGATCTGGACGAGCTGGAGAAGTGGGCCTGTGTGAACCTCATGAGGTTCAACGAAAGCAAGGACAACGTCTTGCACGTGTGATGGGGCAATCCCCAGTATCAATACAGGCTGTAGAATGATTGAGAACAGCCCTCTGGAGAAGACTTGGGGATGTTGGAGGGTTAAAAGCTGGACATGAGCTGACAATGTCTGCTCACAGCCCAGAAAGCCAGCCATGTCCTGGGCTGCATCAAAAGAAGCGTGGCCAGCAGTTCAAGGGTGGTGATCCTACCGTTCTGCTCCGGTGAGACCCCCCCTGCAGTGCTGTGTCCAGCTCTGGAGTCCTGAGTGGGAGAAGGACATGTACCTGCTGGACATGGTCCAGAGGAAGGCCACAGAAATTATCAGAGAGATGGAGCACCTCCTCTATGAGGACAGGCTGAGAGAGTTGGGATTGTTTAGCCTGGAGAAGAAAAGGCTCTGGGCAGACCTTAGTGCGACCTTTCAGTGCTTAAAAGGGCCTCTAAGAAAGATGGGGACAGTCTTTTTAACAGGGTGTGTTGTGACAGGACAAGGGGTGATGGGTTAAACTGCAGAAGGGAGATCCAGACTAGAGAGAGGGAAGTAATTGTTTACACTGAAAGTGTTGAGACACTGGCCTGGGTTACCCAGAGAGATGGGAGAAGCCCCATCCCTGGAAACATTCCAGGTCAGGTTGTACCCTGGGCTCTGAGCAACCTGCTCTAGTTGCAGATGTCCTGGCTGACTGCAGGTGGGTTGAACTGGATGAGCTGTGAAGGTCCCTTGCAATGCAAAGCATTTTATGCAATATCACAGAAGATATTACAAATGTCCTTACCTAAAGCTGCTTTATCTATCTATCAAAGCATCAAGGAAAACAGAGAAAACGATGGTTAAATTTCGGCTTATTTTTAAGTTAGTGCTAATGTCAATCAGGTATATTCAACAGCTTTGATATTTTGCGCTTGACCAATTGATGAAGGTTTGGTAATGCAGTACAGCTGTCTTTTGAAAGGCTTTTAATTACTACCCGTCCTAGCCAAGAAGGCTTTTGCTTTTGATTAAAGTAGTCCTTGAGATCCTGATAATGCTTGACACACTTCATCTGAATTTAATTAACTTTTTCTTTCCTTTTTATTAGCTGCTGTAAAGGAGAGAATGGAGAAGAAAGAAGTTTCAGTTTTATACATAGTAACAGAAGCTCTTGTTAGTACAGCAAAAATTCTGATTTTATTAACTCGACGAGATATATTAATTAATCAACATTTCGCATAGAAGTCAGAATATTTTTTCTGGAGATGGTGGAACAAGTTCTGAATCTACTTAATAATTCTGAACTTGGCAAAAGGAGGATGTTATGCAGCCTCAAGTTAATTCACTTATGTTGGATTTTTACAAATACTGAACTTGCTGTTCGATAACAGTAACAATAACATCCAACAGCTCTGTATTTCAGAAAAGAAAAGAAAAATCTTCCCTATAGAAAATAAAAGCAAGTAGAAAAATGGAGAATAATGCATATAACAACCCCTCGATAACCTCTACATCACAACTGCTTAAGCTAAAACTAAAAAGATTATTTTTATGTTAGAGGATTACATTATGCTATTCAGTGTGGAAAATATCTTAGCAAATGTGGATTTCATAATCAGGGATTCATGAAGCTTGGTATCTTCTGGTCGGATAAGTCAGAGTATCAATAAAGTCATGGTTGTATAGTATGGCTGCTCTCCAGGGTTTCATCACACCAGCAGTCTATCGTTGCTGGATCCACCCAAGCATAACTTCAAATCACTGCTTTTGTTCTCTTTCCTCACCAGAGATTCTAGAAATGAAATGTAGCTGAAAATTTTGAGGAATAGTCATAAATAGAAGCAGAAGAGAATTTGTTACTTGTAGTAGTCTCTGATTTTTCATGCTAATATAGAACAATTAATGCTGGAAGGGACCTTAGCAGATATGTGTTCCAGTCTTCTGCTCAAAGCAGAGTTCCCCTCAATTCAGACCAGGTTGTTGTGGTCTTTCTGCACTTCAGTCTCGTCCTGCAGGAAAGATTTCACAGCCTCCCTGGGCAACCTATTTTAATGCCTGGCTGTCCTCATGCTGAGAAATAGTCATTTACGTCAAATTGCAACCGCTTCCGTTTCAGCTTATGACCCTTATATTTTGCCCTCCTGACATGAACTTCATTAAAGAGGCTCTGTCTACTCAGAAACCTCCTTGTGGGTACAGGAAGGATGCTGTCAGGTCTCCCCAAAGCCATCTCTACTCCTGGTTGAATAAGCTCAGTTCCCTCAACTTCTTCTCACAGGGCTCAAGCCCAAATATATTTTTGACTCTCGCCTGGCTCATTGCAATTTATCAATGTCATTCTTAAATTTAAGTGTCCAAAACTGGATATTTTTACGTGAAAAAAAATGGAATATCTGTATTTCTTTGTAAGGCAAGACAATTAAAACTACAGTCCCAGCTCTTTCTAAAGCTCAGCCTTTTGAGGACTTTTAGCAATATAAGATGAATTAAAATTAATTTATTTAATTTTTTTTGTAGCAATTGTTCTTTGATTAAAGTCAGCAAGTTTCATATTATCCAGGAATTAAATTTCACACAATTACAATCCATACCAAGCCCACAGTATATCTACTTCTACAGCAAAAGCACACTGAGGTATCTCTGGATATATTAGCAAACCCTGTGCATGTGCTACATGATTAAATATTGTTATAAAGATAGAGGGAAACAATTCCTTTTTAAATCTTCCTTTCATATGTAAGGTGAGACCTTGCTTCCCACCAACACCTGTGGGAGATTTTCCATGATCTTCAAGAAGAGTCATGATTCATCCAGTCTGTACAAACAATGTCTCTGTCTGAATATGAATCCAAGTACCAAACTATAAATAATAAATGTGGAATTTGAATTGAAAACTAGTCAAACGTTTTACAAAATGTGATGCCTGCATTACTACCTAGACACAGTATCAAACACACAGCTCAGGGTGACTTAGCCACGAATTACTTTAGGAGCTTTATTTCTGCAGGAGATGCTGTGGATCATGCCCTGAATCCAGCCACCACATCTGCATCCTCTTGTTTCACAAGTTTTCTAACATCAGCCATAGCATCTCTCTTGAAGTAAGAAAGCAGGAGGGACATGACTGATACTGATAATAGTCGCTTCTGATTTACATTTTATTTCTCTTCCTAATTACTGAGTACTATTCAAAATGCTGAAAGCAAAGGCATTGGGTTAGGCGTCTGCAAATTAAAATTTGACAGGAGACTTTTTAGAGACCTGAAAATTTTGCAAGATCATGTTAAAGTAAAATGCCACTGCTAGATAGAGTTGATGGAAACAAAAAACTGAAGTTCTAGTGGAAGGGACAAACCCAACCATTCCCAATTCTTATGACCATCATCTATACCAGTTCATGAAGAGGTATGTGTGCTTTCATTCAGTACTATCTCATGTGTTGAATTTCCAAGTATCAACTACCATTATTATTATTATTGTTATTGTTTCGGATTACCAGAAGACAAAGCAGAAATCTGATTTTCCCTGGCTATGCAGTGCTGTTTGGACAAGACTTACCCAGCTTTGGATTCCAGGCTCTGTTTTTCCCTGATAATATCTATGCACTGAATTTCGGATCCCCATGTCAGGTGGGTCTCTACTGGACTTGATTCCTCCTCTTTTCCTCTTTCTTGATTTTTCCAGTCTGGGTTTTTTTCTCAAGGTATCATGTCCAAGATCACAGTTGCTCACTCAGGAGTAGGCCTCTGTTTGGCACGTGGCCATCCTTGGAATCAGTGTAGCTGAGTGAAAACATGACATTATGGGTGTAATTTTGTCAGTAGAAGGCACACTGAAGAAATTTGTGAGCTCTTTCTTGAAACAATATACTAAGAAGAAAGCTCAGTAAAAATTTTTAGCCAGCTCTAGACTTACTAAGGAGACCCACATGAGCCTCTCAGCTCAATTCCCAAGTAACAAAGTCCACAGAGATACAGAGAGTTATCTCTGCCATAGAGGGCGTGATAAAGCACTTGGCTCTGCACCTCCTTCGTCCTTTAAGACTCACGCTAACTTAGCCAGGCAGAGGACAAGTATTCATCATTGCATGCCACTGCTGCGCTGTAGTTCAAAGTCAAAACTCAGCCTCAAACTCACACAGAGCCAGTGTCTCATACCCATCTGTGCCTTTTCTTATACACAGAGACAATTTTCTCTTGCTAGTCAGACACACCTTTAAAAGAAGCTGAACAACAAATGAGAGAAACTGCATCTTGTTTGATAACCTAGTGCTTCCCAGTTGTTCCTGGCAGCATCCCAGAAGGACCTTAAAATGTCTTTCCTGTAGGAGCAAGACACCTTCTTCAATTTAAAGTCATAGAATGCTACAAGTTGTAACTGGTAAGTGTGATAAACTTTTTGCAAACATGATAGAGACATCAGGGTAATGGGTAATAATGAAAAGCAAAATCAGCAAGCAAGCCTCTATAGATAGATAGACTAAACTGACTGTGTGACATTTCAATTTTGAGTGAAAGCCATAAACTGTAGAAAATACAGGTTTAATGAATATGCCTACATAAAAGCATAAACAAGACAAACCTTTTTAGTGCAGTGTTTATACTTACAGCACATAAGTTACAAATTAAATTTACTCTGAGATGTGCTTTTGATACGAAAGACTTTTCTTTAGAGAAATATTATCTGCAATCATCAGATCACTGAGAGCAAAAGGATCCATTAGTGATGTTGGGGATGATGAACTGAAGTACTGTTTAGTGGGTTTTAATTACGCTAAAAGATAAAAGTGCTTGGGGAAGGGTGTAAGTCTTACCTAGAGGAAGGAAAATGAACTGATTTTATTTAAGCAAGCAGACATGTTTATTTCAAACAATTCTGAGCTGATTGCTTAGTTCATTAATATGTTTTCAGGAGCTGATCTATTCCAGTACTCTGCAGTTATATTGTTTTAATATCACCAGTAAAAACATTGAAAAACCATGAGAGTGGGCTATAAACTATGAGATTAAAAAAATATATATGAGATTTGTGTCATCTTTTTGCTCCAAAGATAAACCAAACTTTCTCTGCAATTTTTGCAATATTGCAACTATCATTATTTTAAAAAGCAGGATTTCTCAAGTGTTCCAAGCTCAGACTGTAAAAAGGGTACCGGAATTGAAACACTGACTTCACTGAAGTCAACAGAAAACATACTGTGGATTTCAAGAGGACAGGATTTCAATAAAGCAAAATTCAATGCAAAACTGTAACGTGGCACCTCTGTTGTCTGTAAATTAACAGCATCTCTCCAGAAATGTGTTGTAGCCAGGAGTTTCTTTTAAAACTGCTTAGGATGGAGGGAATTTACAAAGAGCCTTGTCCTCGTTTCATTGCCCTCTACTCCTTTAAACCAGTAATAATTCTATTAAAATGACTTAGCACTTTACCAGTGCCAGAGGGAATGGACTCATGTTCCTTGTCAGGCTACGGTGAATCAGTATATTCCTCCACTCCTCTGACCGAAATGGAGACACAACTGCTTTGTGTCACCGTGACAATAATGTCCTTTGACCATCTTAGACACAAAACAGCATCTGTTTATTGTTAGGAGGGAGAAGAGAGGCAGTATACATCCTCTTGCTGCTTCAAAATGTTTGCTTCGGTCTCCATGACAGAGGAAGCGTGTGCTTGTGGAGATACACACACAGAGACCAACAGATAGCATCTTAAAACCCTGGGCTAATGCCCCAAATAGAAGATAAATTTCTTTAAGTTCATACCTGGATGCAGTGACAGAGACAGAACAGTAACACTGTCTTGGTGTCTCCCACCTGAAGGGGCCTGGGGACCTTTAGCCTTCATCAAAAGCAGGATGACAATTTACTAAACCTTTAGTCCAGACCATGAAATCTTTTTTTTTTTAATGACACCTTCACAAACCAAATGTCTTTTCCTGTTGTTAGCATTACATGAGCTTTTTGTGGATAGGAGTGTGAAATTCTCTGTTGACATCAGCACTGTGCCTGGACAACATTTCCTTGCTACTTTCCATGTTGGCTGATGTTGTAGACATGAACTTCCTCCTTCTGAGATGGCTCATGGTGCTTACATGAAGCAGATATGGCAGTAAGAGTCAGACACGACAATGACAGGGACCCATAGCTGCTATTTGTCTGATAAGCACTGTAATATGCCTTGGAGTTCTTACATTGGGCATGGAGGTGTGTGACTGCAATTTGTCATTCCTGTTCCTATTTCGTGTTTTAGTCTTTGTTAAATAAACTCCTGGCCTGTTCACAGACCTGTACCACCACCCTCATCAATTGTCTTCCATGTTTAAGGGCCTGAACTTCCTCAGAGACAGTGCATGAAACCTTACTTAGACAAAACCAGCCCCTTTGCTTACAGAACACAGGATATCATCCCACTGCATTACTTCTATCCATGTGCCTTGGTAATAGACAGCTGGGAACTTGCACTTGTTTTGTTAGTTTAGCGGTTGCTAGCACTAATATGCTGTGTTACACGTTTGGTTCAGCTCATCTCTAAAGCCTTCCTTCAAATGTTTTAGTGCACTGCCTTGGAACCCTTCTAATACACTAACAGGTATTATATTGAGAGCTCTGTAAGCAAAGGATTCCTGTTAGGCCATTCATACTAATGTATGCCTAAATACTATCAAGTAATATAAAGAATAAAAATCTGTTGTCTGAGATATCTGGAAAATAGAATATCCTCCCCTGGGCTGCAGAGTCATCATGGTTCTAATAAGAAAATTTCCTAATTGAGCATTAGGAATCATTTAACAGTCATCCACTAACCGAATCTCATTTAAAGGCTTTTCAGTTGGGAAAAAACCATATGTTTTCCACAGAAAAATCTCACCCTGTTTTCCACCTACCTTTCAGTTTAACACCTCAGTAGGCTTTGTTGTCTGTAACATTGAATTTCTGATTACGGATAAAATGTTTACAACATAGATGATAGTTATGAGAAGTGCATCTCAGAGCAAATTTAATTTGTTTCCGCTGTGCTGTAAAAATAAAAAAAAAAAGAGTATAAACTCAATCTTGTTTATGGTTTTAGAAAGTCATATTCATTAAACCCATATGCTTGGCATTTCATGTAATTTGCTCCATAAAAAATAAAAATGTTATTTTTGTTTAAGCCTGTTTGACTGCGGGGATTTGCCTCCCAGTTGTTGCTCTTCATTATGAATAGTTACCCAGGACAGCTCCTAATATTCAGAGCTGTGTCCTGCTCAAACCCCTGCTGAATGTAAGAAAAAGGTATTTAGCTGGAAAAACACCAGGGTGGTAGCAGGGCTGGGGAACCTATCTTGCTTAATAGGACTGAGGTACGAGGTTTAATATTAAGACCTAATCTAATCCTGCTAATGGAAAAATTTAATATTCTGATAGGATCACTTAGCGAAATAGAATATTACAGCCTGTGTTAAGGAGGAGTGAAAAAAAGAACCTAATTTGCACATGCTTGTTAGCTCAGTATGTATTTTTCATTAGCAATCATATGATTCTAATCCTTAACCCAATACCAGTGTTTTCTTTTATTTGGAGGTTTCAGATAAAACCCCAGAGAAGCTTATTGTAAAATAAAGTCATATTTCATCTCAACACGATGAAATAAATGTGGTATTACTTTCCTCCTGATGGCTTTGCTGGTTAAGGTGGTGCTGCAGTCACTTGTGTTCGGCTGCGCTGAGGGGATCAAACATACTGGCCATGTCATGATGTGGTAGGTTAAGTGTTGGATCCTAGACTGCATTTACATGAGGTTAGTCCTGCTATGAACACCATCCTGACTGCCTCCTGGTAGCCCTGAGGGAGCTGACAAGTCCTTGATACATAGAAATACAAAGAAATAAATGCTCACTCTTGAAGTGTTGACTTAAGAATAAACATCCAGGAGATGAGAGGGATCAAAACTGAGTGGGACTTTCTCTGTCTTCCCTTTGAGTCACAGAAACACACAAAGAAAATACGACAGTAGTCACACTTTCAGTGTGTGGCAGCCAGGCTAAAGATGATGCCTCTTCCTTTCTGTAGGTTGCATCTGGTGAGGGTTGTGGATATGTCTGTACAATGGGAGCCAGTAGTTATTCTCAATTCCCAAGTCAAGCGACACCTCTCAAGTATGGTCCACATTAATTTGAGGATGCAACTAGGGAAAGCACAATGCTCTTCGTTTTCCCGATAAAACGAAAAACAATTCCCTTTAGTATAGGCAAGTTCAGCTTATGGTCTACACAAAAGGAAAATGAAAATCCCAAGGATTTCAGGTGGCTCTGAGATAATATTCTGCAAAACTGCTCAGAACAACTTCAAGACTTTAAGTGCTTACGAAATTCAGAAAAGACACAAAAGCTCTGATCAATTTCCAAACCTCATTTTGTAGCCAAAGAAACCCCGTTACCATATTTGCTGTGCTCTAAACTGCTGCTAAAGGCCCAAACCTGAAATCATCCTCAAGCCTATACCTCCTGACCATCTAATACTACAATCCCATAATTTAAATTCATTATGGGTTTAGACAACTTGGGAACGTCTCTTGTATTTCTGTTAGGTTTTCTTCAAGGTAGTTCCACAAGATAATACCAAGATTTTCAGGTCTGAAGCTCAGGAAATCATCCAAGAACCATCTCAGCATCCTTTCATCCTCACAGCACATGCTTCCATAGATCCTTTCCCCTCCTCTATTGCAACACAGAGACAAGCTTGTACGGTGTCCCAGTATACTACAGACTGCATAATAAATGGTCACATCCACGCTCTGGGAAATTTGTGATGCACTGGAATGCTGTAACTGCTAGCTAAAATGCAGCACAAGTGAACGATTTCAGTGTAGGTTGAAAGATAACGGTATCAGTAGAGACAGTGAGAGCAGTTTGGTGGAAGCATGTGTGTGTTGACAGCATTTAGGATTTGTAGTTGGTGCTACAAATTTCACAGGCTGGTGCAGGACAGAGTTCCTGTATATTCTTCAGTTTGAGGTTTATTGGGTGCTGGGATGTGCGCCATTTGTACTTCTCACAAAATATGAATTTCTTCATGTTTAAAGTAATTGTGGGAACTGACCCACTACCGCCAAAGTAAGAAATACTGGTGAGCACAGCCATAATGCACCGGGACGGGAGATCTCATATCTGTTCCCTGCCTAATGAGACTTAGTTACTCCGTAGTGTGGATTTGAGAAAGAAGGGGTTTTATATTTCTTCTCTTTAACCACTCTGTAATTTGAGTGAAGGCCGCTGGATCTAAGAATTACTGGACAGAAGTAATTACCATCTGTTGGCATAACATGTTAAAAAAAAAAAAAAAAAGAAGGATAGAATGATCGTTTCAGTGTTTTTCAGATATGTCCAAGAGTTCTGATTAATTTATGTTAAAACCACCTAATTTACTGAATATTAAGTCTCATAATAAAAGCCCAAGTGTTTTGTTTTCCAGATGACAAGGCCATGAAAATTCTATTATCCTACTTTGGGTATAGACTTGAATGAATATTTTCTACCAAAATGTCATGAAATACAGTTTTCAAAGGCCTCGGACCCCATTTCACTTCTATACTAATATATTGTGATCAAATCTTTCACGTATACAGCTATTTTCAAAGTTCTGTGTCATACATATTCATAGACCAGTTATTACAGGTACAGTAGTTGCTGCTTTACATGCACACAAGTTTTATAAAATATTAATTGCCTATTATTCTTATTGCAGGTGGAAACATTGGAAAGATGGCTCCCTCCTGCAATATAAAAAAACTGATTTACAAGTTATTTTATTGTACTCTGAAACAGAGAAGTGTGTGCTGAAACTTGCCATAGTCTCAAGGTACATGATGCTATTCTGGATTTCAGTTGCCTTAGAGTTTACATTCTGACACCTTTAAGGATATGATTCCTGTAACAGTGAGGTTTCGCTCATTAGGTGTGTCTAAAGTGTGAGATGGGTGTATGACATCGGATTCCTCAGGCCTGGAATATGGATTTTCCAGATAGGAGACCAAGGTCATGTGTTTGCATTTTGTTTTCATGGTAACAAGACTGTGAAAGAATTCATAGTACCTTCGTGGTCTTCTTCTGACATATGAATAAGACACGTCCAGGGTATACGTCTTTTGGATCAGGTTCACTTTTAAAATTACATGGATAAAGGCAGTCAGAGAACCTCTGTATTAAGAGACTTCATCCTTATGGACTATACACAACAGAGTGACTTACCAGACATGTGGGAGCTCAACGAACATGGAAGATAAACTAGAGGAAAAAGACAAAGGTGATTGTGTCCACACAGGACTTGAAAGAATACCTGGGAGGGTGAAGAGTCTGGAAAGATACACTGGGGTTATAGATAAATTAGGTACTGTATTTATTTTGAACTGCCTATTTTGGGTTTTGATAGGAAGTATTTTCATCTATGAATAAAAACGTACCCACCTAACGCATTTCAGCTATACATGGGCATTCAGTCCCTTGGACTGGACCATAGTTTTTCCAAAGTAAAAATCACTTGAAATGTGTGTTGTATGGGCATCAGGTCTCCAGGACCAACAATTTCATTCTTTTGATGCTCTCCTTTCAATCTGCATTACTTCCGAATGTATCATGGCCTTGCGGTACCTTTCTTGTGGAAATTCGCAATTACGGAGTTTGATTCTTTCCAGAACAAAAAAGCAGATCAGCAATCTGCTGATCTCTTTAGGTGCCAGGTACCACTGGTTGGACTCATTCATGTAGCTTCTGTCACACCTAGATTTTCAAATGGTTATTATCTTCTGAAATCATATCTCCATTGACCAGATAACCTTCACAGTGCACCTCAGTGAAGTATAGAGGTATAGACATTTATAATTACCTAGTCTGACTCCTGGAAACAGCACAATCATAGTCAAATAAGGGTTATGTGGGATCCTTCAGAAACCAAGATTTCTCTTCTGCTGCAATTGCAGAAAATTACATTATATTGTAGTGTGCAATATGCCAGTGGGGTTTCTAAGCAGCTCAAAAATAGACAGTCCATTATTTCAGCATTACAAACACGAGTCTCAACAACACCAAGAAAAAAATATTCAGAAACAACATTTTGTTCTTAATGCATATTTTGTAAATTCTCTGAAACTAATTCTATTAAAGCAGAAACAAAGTAACAAAATTTTATCTATAGTTCAGATTCATAGAGAAGGGTTGTCCAGGTTCTAAGGATGAAAACGTCTTTTGTTTTCTAACTTCTATTTGTAGGTCTGATATCTGAAATAAAATAAATGTTTAATTCTGCAAAAATTACGAAGGTAATTTATAAGTAATCTATTGAATCATTATTCATCCACTGGTCATATGAAAAATCAAAAGCTAAAGAAGTAGCTGGAAGCATCTAGTTGCATTTGGGATTTATCAAGAGCTTTTGTGTACTCAAGGTTGCTGGAATCAACAAAAATGTCAGTGTGGCTGACCTTTCAGCTATAGTTGCTTTCAGGCATTGCATCCTTGAATTTTTGTGCAGTCCTTGGTACAGACCTCGAGTGCTGTAATTTAGCAGAAGCTTTGTCAGTGCAACAAAGATCAAAATCTGGTTGGTACCTTATGTTGGGTTTGAATGTATTTAGCTTGTAGATCTCTAAAATTTCTTTAGGGAGAAGATAATAGGCTTTTCCTACTAATGTGGAAGCATGCTACATGCTTGGCAAACAGGGAAATTTATGGATCTTAATTTATTTCTCTTCCACAAACCTGATTGAGATTATTAGGAAGCCCTTTATGCTTACATAAAGTAAACTTGCCTTTTAGGATTTTTTAAGCTCTTCATTCTTCTATCAGTTCAGGAAATTTCAGTGCACAGATTGTGCCCAGCACATAAGAGCTGCTGTAACAAAAGGGTAGATTTTGTGGTGTCTTTTTATAGTACAAATTTTCCATTACCGTGATCTACCTAATCAGCTGTATTGATCTAGCACTTCGGTACACTGCTGCAGTGCATTAAGTGCTCCGACATGGGCTTAAACACTGTGCACTTTTAAGACAATTTACATCACTGATGTACTCTTAATGGTAAAGAAATAATTCAACACGATTTTACAAAGACTTGAAAATTTAGCATTAAAAAATCTTTCCTGGAAGATTCTGGGAACAGCATGTAAATCCTGGACAACACGAGAAATGCTTTCCAAATTCATGCCAAGTGAACCTGTCAAATTACATGCCACCTATTTGAAAGTTAAATGAGAACCTTTTCTCACAGGGAATATGCTCATTGATTATCCCTATGAATACAGCTCGCTTCTGTTAGCAAGAAGTCTGTTAATATGTTTTCTCACTGTCATCAAGCAGCAGAATTCAAATTATATAAGAGTTAACTAAACTGTATGTTATGCGCCGAAGACATGCACAAAATAGAGGAAGAAACCCCTGAGTATTGTGATGAAACAGTTGAAGGAGGACTCAGAAATTCCCCCAGCATGTATTTCCTTCATAATCACAGTATTCTTTCAACTCTATCTTCCCTATACACTTTAAATTACATTGCTGCTTATTCAGTCATGAAGTTTACAATGTAGTTTAAAAAAACCAAAAAAGTCCAAGCTATCTTGGAACACTTTTTAGAAAAACTTTTTTATTAATTTTGTTTACTAAGGTCGTGTGGGGTTTTTTTTTTTTTTTTTTGGTCTTTCTGTTTGTTTGTTTGTTTATTTGCTGGGGTTTTGGGGGCGGGGCGGGGTTTGTCTGTTTGTGTTTTCCCACTCCCCTGTCTGCTTGGAAAGGTGTTTCCCATGCTCTGTATGGACTTCCTGACGCTAACCTGCTGAACCTCTCACTCCCTTTACTCTACAAGAGTTAAAATCCTTTGTGCAGTCATTAGTGGTTTCAGATCTTTCCTTTCCTACCTGCTCAAATATCATCCAGCCCTTCCATTAACCTCTTTATTTTATCTTTCTCTCTCTTTCTGATTTTACTGATGCCTAATTGCTATTTAGCCTGACAATGCACTCTGTGTTCAAAACCAAAGAACAATTCTTGTACCTTTTATCTTGTGCCTCAGTTGCTACTTCTTAATACTGGGTTTTTTTCCCACTCACACCTATGGTACAAAAATATGCCCCTGTCTAATGTTTAGCCATTTTGGTATCCCTCCTAACCAATTTGTTCAATTCAGTTTTCCTTTCCTAAAAACCCAACAATATAGGATAAAAGGAAGGGTGTTGTTAATAAAACCCACCACAGACGAAACCAAAGTAAAATACCTCCCCGTTCACTTACTAATTTCCTTCTTAATATTCCAAGGCTTATAAAGGAAAAACAGATAGGAAATTAATGTATTAAGATTCTGATCATGAGTGCTAATCTATTTTTTTAATACTAGATAATTCCCAGATGCTTCCCATAATTACCTATCATCATTTAGTGGTAGCAGAGGAGAAAGGCTTGCAAATTTTCTTGTATTCACATCGAATTGGAACAAGGTGACTGTCTAGACCCAAGGACAACAGCCAACAGTAAAATCTTTCTTTGTTAAACTTACCTATTTCCAGCAAAAAATAACACTAGCACTTTTGTCTTTGTGAAAAATAACTGAAAATTATGATGTTCTATTACTTTAGGTCTCCAACACAATGTTTAAAATCTAGGATATCGTTTTTATTAGTTTCTTTCTTCCCAAAATCTGAGTGTAGTATTTTCAAAGCCTTAATGGCTGATGTAACTCTCTAAATCATTAGAGACTTGGACTGTACAAATTAGGCCAAGTATGTAAAAAATTAAAAGCATGAAGACACAAAATAAAACTAGGTAATAAACTTCATTGGTCTAAAATGCACAAAGATAACAGCAATTACTATGATTCTAAAGGAAAAAAAAAAAATCTTAAGGGTTATACTCCTGACCTAGCCTCTGCAAGACATTCCATCTTATTCCAGTAAAGAATTGGCCACCAAAATTTTAAACCTTAAATAAGTCACAAGAGTTTTTTTTTCTTGTGATAATTGTGTATAGTTTTACCTTGACAGTGTTTTAAACAAAGCTATGCAGTTCATTAATTCTTGCAAATGGTCATTCATATGACTTATTAATATAGATTGGAAGATATATGCTCTTCTTTACACTTGGAGATGTACAAGAATCAACCTCATCAGGATTAATGGCAATTATGAAGGTATATATTCTACACTCCCTGTTTTAACCTGAGTGAGAATAGCAGCCTATTAATGCTAGGACACCAAAGGCAAGCACCGTGCGGATTAATGCAGAAAGTTAATACAGAAAAAATGTGGCTGCCTTTTGACCTTAAAACAATACTTAGCTTCAATGCACTAGCATTTAGTACTTTAGATGCATTATATGGTTAGAATTCGGTCTAAAACATTAGTTTAAATTCTCATTTGTTCTTTATTTCGATTATTGAGATTCTGCTCATCTGATTTTGCTTTGGAGAAAAAATGTATATTGAGACCAGGAGAGGGAATTGGTGAGGAAAGTTCTTGAAGGACCAGATATATTCAAAAGATCATTGGTGAGGAAATGTTCAGGAAAAATAAGGTGCAAAAGTGAGAATGAGTTGTTGGTTGTCCGTAGAAAAAGAAAATAAAAGGAGAGTTGTGATGTATAGGAAGAGGATATGAAATTATGTGGTATGAAAACTTCAGACTTTGGAAAACTACTTAGCGGTAAAGCAGATGTTTTGAGAATTATGCATTTTCTTAAGACGTAAATTGCTCAATGTCTCATTAATCTTTTTTACTGCTCATGATTTGCCGCCTTCTGAGTTCTCTTTGCCAAGTCATCTGGTGACAGAAGAACTTACCATGTCTTTACCGTTTAGTGTTGTTTCTGTGTGTCTGGGTATGTTGTGAGATCCATGCCCCTGTAGATCAGAATTTACCTTTTTTTGTGTATATATATGATTAATTTGATAGTCTGAGCCACACTGGCTCACTTGAACACGATAAACTCATGCCTTTGCTTTCTTCACTGCGTCTTCTTTTGCATCATTTATTAGGAGCCTTCTGCTAAGGCTGAAGCCCTCAAATCCCTTTTTACACTGTTCATTCACCAGCAAGCCTGTTGAGACAAAAGAGACAGTAATAACAAGGGACTATCTGTACCCAGACAGAAACTTGGGACGGTCAAAAAGAAAAGTCAAGGCTTTAAGCAGTGATCGTGAGAGGATAAAGAACAGAGCCATAAGACACCCATACAAAGAGAAAGAACACAATGGGATAACCGTAATGACCTGCAGAAATGTGTCAGGGTGGAAAGATAAAATGTCACACTCCCTGTCAGCTTCTTAAGGCTGTAAAAGGCATATCCAAAATTGGTGGATGCCAGTTCAAGAAGAGTTTAGCAGACATGAATAAATATGCTGTGTTCCTGGTTTTCAATGCTATTGCAAGGAATTCAGATCAGACCACCAGAATCATCTTGATGCTTGAAGTATGCAGCTACAAGGAGTTGAGGGTGAAATTGATTTAATTTAAAAACAAAATCACCTTTCTGTTCTATACAGTGTTGCATTGATCATTGCTACATTGTTGCCTCGGTGCAGAAGCTTTATTTCCTGTGCTTCTTCCAGCTGTTAATGAAATTATTTCCTTATTTTTTGCCAGGCATACTCTAACAGATGCGTCATGTTGCACAAAGACACTTGAGACGGGTTTGAGGGGTCCCCAGCTCATAGCACACCTTGACTTCAAAATTACCTTGAGGAGCAGAAGAAGAAAAAATCAAGGAAAGAGAAAGTGCAGGAAAGGGAAAATCTTTCCTTTCAGTGAGGAAGATCAGAGGCAAGGACCTCAGATTAGCATCATCCTACGGGCGTCTTCTCCATGGGGAAAGCTGGTGAGCTCAACCATTTTTCTCACAGAACCCGTCTAGTTTCCACCAGGACCTGCTCTTTAGCTGCTCCTGCTTTAGGTGCTATGAGCACGAATTGAGCTATGCTTGATTAGTTCTAGCTCTAGAACTAGTTCTAGTTCTAGTTCTAGTTCAGTATTAATTTCTTCTTCCACGGGCCCATAAGGAATAGTCGGAATTGGGGTAATAGAGTCCTGTAATCTACACATGGGATTTCTCTCCAAACTTCAGCTTGTCCTTGAAATACAGCCTTCTGTGCTGTTGCAATGCTTGATATTACTCACACTGCTTTCTCCTCTCTCCTCTAACATCCCAACAGAGGTTATCTTCATAGCTTTCTTGTCAATAGTCCTAACTTGCCTACTGGGCTCAGGACATTTTAATGCATAGCCACAATATATATGAATGCCTACTCTGCATAACTGACTGGTGCAGTGATGCCTGAGCTGGGTTGTTTCCCATAACCCCACGTTGTTCTTAGTGACTGCATGTATTTCTCACTGCCTGTAGTGTTACTTGCAGGCTAAAATTCCTGTTGATGCACCTATCTTGCTCCTATAGTTTGTATAGTTTGTATAGTTTTGTATCTTTCCTGCATAAAAAAGTTATCTCTCTTTCTTCCTTTCCCAGGACAACTCAGCTTCCCTTAGGATTTGGATCCAATTTTTCCTGGGTTTGATTAATTTCCTTACTGACATCTCCCATAAACCAAACTTAGAGAAATATCCTTTCATGAGTTATCTTGCCTTTCATTTGGAAGTTTTCAATGTTTTCCAGTTACAAGTGCACACCAACTTTCACAACACATTTGAAACTCTTATCTCATCTTGTTAATAGGTCACAGACACCTTTCTCAACATTCCAGTTCATTATGTCTAACAATGAAACCTATCTGTTCTCATCTAAGGTTTCCCAGTGAAGACTTCTGTTTCTCCTAAATGGAAATTTAGTTTAGCTCTAAATATAATTACATTCTTGCTTCTCTTGCTTCTGTTTAGATGTGTTTTATTTACTTTAGGAATCCTATTTTTCCTATTATCTTAGTCTGACATGATGGCTTTGTTTCTATGTATAGCCTTTTTGGCTCGTAATCACACTGCCTGCTCTACTAAACATCTTGTGTAAACAATTAGTTTTCACCACGTCATACGCACCTGCCAACGGGTAGCAACATGAGATAACTCCATTATGACTAAATTACATCGCTGCTTTGGTAAGAGAACTATTTTCAGAGAAGTGGCAACCATAGCTAGCAATACTGGTAAACAGGCAGTAGCTCACCTCTCACTATTGCCACTGGAAGCTCTTCTTTCCTACAGCACGTATTCCTTCCTAGAGCTGAGTGCAGGCTGCTGCCCCAGAGGTTTTAGTGCTCCCCTAGTTCTTTTGGTACTTGCATCATAAACCAGACTTCAGCTAAAGAGGATCTGGTCTCTCCAGCGAGGAAGTTTTAAAAAAGAAGGAAATGGGAGCATAGATCATGGCTCCCACTTAACATTTATGCTCTTTTATGCTTTTTTTAAAATTCCTTCTCCCATTCATGATCTAGCTGATTAATTTACCTGGACAGACTGCTCTATCTATGCAGATGTCAGCAGAAGGTCATGTGTGGGTAGAAACTGACTGCAAGGGTAATTAAAGATTAGGGATGTATGCAAGACCATTATGTTTCAGGCTGTCTTTTACAACAGTTTTTTTAAAACACTACATGTCTGATGCCTGTTGCTATAAACTAATAGAAAACTTAAAGGGGCAAGGTTATGCTAGGACTAAGTCATGGTCATACTGACAGGGACTATTCCTTAGGTGTTTTCACTGATGGATTTACTACATTTGAGAGAGTATTTACACTAACGTAAGAAATGGCCAATTTCAAGAACAGACATAGTCTCATTTTCATCGTAACAAGATTTCATCATGTTTCTTCATTCCCCCAAAAAGAAAAGATCTTTTTTACTTGTATATCAAAAAAACAAAGAAACAATAAAACCCCCCACCCTAAACCAAAACAACAACAACAAAAAACCCCCACCAACAGCTGAAGATAATTGCTTGTTTTCCAGAGATTGAACATAACAAACTGAGCAGTGAAAGTTAAGCACACTGCAATTGCTGTTAATAACGGAATGGTTTCTCTACTCCTCACATTACTCTATGAAATTAACAGAAAATGCGATTGTAATGGATATATTCTCGCTTCGATGAGCTAGGTAACAATATCAAACTTAGATTGCCTAATGCAAGTAGTCCCTGGGTATTATAAATGCTGTAAGTTGTTGGAGTAATTTCTTCTGCTGAAAAGCTCAGAATTGCTGATACAGACAGACTAACACAGAAGCTTAATAAGTGCATGAAGTTAGGTGAACAGGAATTTTTTTGAGAGGTGTTAACCGTAAGATGGTTAAAAAAGGGACACTCAGTAAGAGCTGGATATTTTCTGCTTGCAAGCATGAGCACAGACAACAGAAACGTAACTTTCCTGTGTGATTTGAGATGCTCTAGTGTAACAAAAATATCTGCTTGGGATAAGAACATCTACTATGAGCCCTCAAGAGTCCCCCAGCCTTGCGTACAGCCATCTGGAGGTGCAATGCTCTGTAACTCTGCATATACTATATGCTGTTGATTGGCAATCCCATCTAACACATAGATAATGTAGTTGAGAGAAAACCATCTAGCTCTCCTTAGAGCAGATACCTGGCTTTATACCAGTGAATAGCTTCCTTTACAGTCCTCATCTAAATTTGGGTATTTTAATCTGTCATCAGTCTCATCCAGGATCCCATCTCCAGGCCTGGCACTGGTCTACTGCGGCAGCCTCTCAGAACAATGTTGTCTGACTAGAGACCTGTGACAACTGCATCAGTGGGCGTACTAGGTGGAGCAACAGCTGACAGATGAGGAGATTCAGAGATGGTCCCAAAACAGCTTAATCTACTATTTATGAGAAAAGTCCCCAAGGGCTGGTAAAACCAAACACTACAAAAGCTACCCATCTACCCTTACTGGAGTTCACAAATACCAGCAGGTGAGAAAAAGCAGTGACTTCACGTCAAGATTAGATCTTACAT
Organism: Bucorvus abyssinicus; assembly: GCA_009769605.1. Classification (NCBI taxonomy): domain Eukaryota; kingdom Metazoa; phylum Chordata; class Aves; order Bucerotiformes; family Bucorvidae; genus Bucorvus; species Bucorvus abyssinicus. The sequence goes on from CM020063.1 coordinate 4,965,234, forward strand.
GAATCACTTTCTTTTTCCTCTGTTTCCAACACCTTTACCACTCTGCCTCAACTGTAAAGTCTTAGGAGGTGAACCATCCATTAATGTGTATTTTCACAGAAACTCTTCTGTACCTCCTGGGATCTCCTCTGTCAGTGGACTGTAAACTATGTATAAAGTGGCTTGCATTTGCAAAACTTAATCACATTTTTTTACACAGATGAAGCTAGTACATAAAAACCCGAGCTCAGAATTCCTCAGTGTAAAGACATAAGTGTATTCCTGTGTTTTTCAGACCTGACATTCCATCACAAACATGGAAGATTTCTCTTTAATTACTGTGGAAAAAGAGATACAGGATCTTATAAACAATATTTACAGGATTAAGTCCCATATCCACAGACATTTTCTTCAATGCATTCTGGTAATCTTCCACTGCCTATCACTGTGTTCACATGATGGGTTAGATTTTCTGAAGAATGTTAAGCCTGCATTATCAAGACCACCTTTGCAATATATCCTTTGATTTGCCAATAAAATGGATCACCCAAATTGGAGAAGAATTAGAATCAGCATCACATAATTGCCAAAGGTTTGAGAAAACAATAGTGCTTAAATAAGGGCATGAAATATGATCATTAAACTAATTTCATTGGTTGGGCTGCAGGCAGGCCAAATGAATTACATTATAATGTTGTTCAACAGACATCAGCTGAAAAGGTTCTCTCAATACCAGATTGTGAAATACCTCTCCTAAACATACGAGATTTAAGATCAATCACTTTTTGGACTTTTAGACAGAAATAGTTTTCCTGTGAGGAAGCTGATGGATCACAACTGTCACCCCTACCCATTTTGCACCCACAGCATTCAATGCTTGAAGGCTTTCCTGAGTGATATCCCATATTATTCCACATTTGCCATGAGAAAATATGAGTTAGAAGTAAAGACAAAGAGATAATGAGCTCAGATTGTAACCTCTTTCCTGCTGAAACTTGTTTGTACTTCAACAGAAAAAGAATTTGGATTCTTCAACATTTTTCCTCCATTCTCCATTTCCTCTCACAGTTGTAGTCTATTTTAATATATAATTTGGTATTATTTTTAAGTAGTTGTTTTTTGTTGTATAACCTAAGAATTTAAAGGTTTAAAACTTTATGTTAGTTTTCAGTTGTCTTTGTATTTTACTGTATATTTGCAGTCTATTTGCAAAACTCTTGATAGTCTGAAGTGCTGTCAGTGAGAACATGAGACCCTATTTGTGGTTCAATAAATATGCTCAAAGCACATTTAAACCTACCTGAAACATAGAAAGGGCTGTTCCCTTTTCATTATTTACATTAAGTCCACTCCAAATGGCAACCCACAAGCACATGCAGAATGCCTGAATCTGTGTGTTTATGTGTATGTGTGTCGGTGTCCCACCCAACCCATCAACTTCTCCACGATAGCTGCAACACATAACACTCCAGCTTTTCATGAGTTTCTTCTCCTTTCACTCTGCCTCTTCACCTGTTCATGTTGAGTTCCTCCTGTGGATGATGTGACTGCATCTGTAGTAAGCTGCACCAGTTCCTTGCTTTAACTGAAAATTAACTCACTGAACTCACCTTCTGGCTGACAATGCAGTTGCATACTAGCAAATGCAAACTCAAAGTAAAATGTGTTTTATGCCCTTAATCAGCAGCTGCAGAGGCAATAAACCCATCTTTTCAGATCTATCCCCTGATGTTTTCTTAGATGTTGCAATCATTTACACATTCTTTTTTGTCTTATTCCGGATATCTGGGAAATAAAAAGAAGAAACAAACCCAAAATAATAACCCTTGCTGACCTCAAACACAAAAACTGCAGTCAGAAAAGCAAAGATTACCATTTTATTCATTTTTAACATTTACCTCCCCTCTAGATTTTCTTCAGATTGAAGCAGCTCTGTTCTTAAAGACCTCCACACTTTCAAAGACCTTCCCCACAGGCACTTAAAACTGAAGTGGTTCTTCTACTTTTTCTTTTACATCTCAAATGAAGAGCCTAAGAGCTATTTTGTAGCTTTTCCTGGATTCTGGTTAGCGACTTTGTCATTTGGAAACCTCTGGGTAGTGATAGATGTGGGTGGTTATTTGCTTTATAGATTCTTGCTTGATTAATGGGCCTTTCTTCTACTTGAAAATACATGTCTTTTATAATCTGCAAATGAGAAGCCTTGAATGCCCATCTGCATTCATTTTTCATCAACATTCTCCACAGCTAGTTAGATTTTCCCATGACATAACCTGTCTTTGTGTGTTATTATGGAGAGGCAGAGAAGTGCCACACCTTTCATGAGTGGAGGATAAGTCCTCAGGCATGAAGCTTTCTCTGTATTTCAGATAATCTGCAATAAAATACTTTTATTTGGGACTGTCTGACGAATACATACTGGTGATTAAATGGAAGATTTAAATAAGACAGACAAGGTGAAGAGCTTTTAATTGCGCATTTCCACACAGAATTACAAAAGATTTTTTCATGGATTCATGAAGGCATGCAGAGAAGAACATTTCATTCAGGCCAAAACAGACACTGGTGATGTCTCACCTACCTGCCAGGACAGGGATCACAACATCTGCTGTGTAGCAGCATTGCACCATGCGCTCAAGACTCCATCTGCAAGCAGCAAAAATTTTGCTGAATCTCTTGAGTCTTAGAGTTCAAGATCTCTTTTTGCTCCCAGGCATGGAGTTAGAAGAATATGAAGGGCCCAAGTGGCACAAATGACTTTTCCATAAGTATTGTTTTCATCACACCTTACTGACTTGAATAATAATTAAAAAAAGTTAAAACATGTAGTTTCTTCCAGGTCGGTCCCATAAAACATCACAAGTTTACAAAGACAACAAAAAATGCAGGAATTGATTTTTTATATTGGGGGTTAGGGAAATGTGAGTAATGCATTCGGTTTTTTTTAATTTAGAGATCAGGGAAAAGGGGAAAATGCACAAATAACCACAGCTAAACTTAGCAAAGGTTATTAAAAATTTATACCCTGTGACAATGTTTTTAATACTGTAGCCATCTGTGCTTGTAAGCCTAAGAGTTTAGGTAGACTTCAGCAGTTTTAAGAAATAGGGCTACTTTTATGTCTTTCAAACATAAAAACGTCCAACCAACAACAACCAGAAAAAAAACAAACCCAGACATGAGGACTTCAGAATTAGCATAACTTAGCAATAACACAGCTTTTGCATGAGATACAAGTCAAAAGTATTATCATAATAAAGAATTATGAGCTCTGAAAAGATTGGGGATATCTAGTTAAGATAATTTACATAAATATTCCATTATTTCTGGTCTTCATTGGCAATACTGACACGTCGAAATTCTGACAAAAACCCATGATTAATAAAGATGTACGTGCGGGCTCTTTTGACATTGTGGGACATAACTTCCAGTATGACTCATACTGTCATGGAAAATGTATAAAGTACATTTTTAGCTGCATTTGGAGTTAGGTTTTGTGGTGTTTGTATAATGTTTTTGCATGGATTTTCAAAAATAGAAAACCATGGAGTAAAACGGTTGTTTAGTTTTCCAGAAGACAACCCTACTAATCATCTAAAAGAAACAGAATGTTTTAGGCACTGGGTTGACATGCTGCTTAAATATTTAGCTCCTTTCTGCAAGTGCTCCCTTTCCAGTCCCAAGGTAGTCCAGTATGTAACTGACCTCTATAAAAACATCGTGAACCACACTTAGAGTCCTATCTGCAATTAGATTAATAAATATTCAAAGAGGAAGAGAATAGGTAGGTGCATCCCTTGCTGACCAACAGAGATACATCACCTCTGTTTCTGGGCAACAGTTTCACTGCAATCTCCCTCCTCTAAGACAGCCATTCTGTTTCTGTGCATCCCAGCAGAGCACATCAGTGTTCATCATTTCATTTGTCACAGCTCCCATGTACAGTAACGTAGGAAGGACTCTCTGTTTCTGAGGTTGTTGCTCTTTTACTGTATGCCTGGCCCATGAAGATCCCTCTTGTTTAATTTTGCATTTTGTGAGGCATTGCTGGTAACAAAATCTCAGTGTGGCTGTTTGATTTGAGTGGTTTTGTGTCTTTGGATTTACGATCCATCTAATGGCAGCTGAAAAGCTAGCTGCAGGCCATTAAAGTGCTACTGGTTTAGACCCAGATATGTAAGGAGATGCCAGGACCCTATGTGCCTCCACAGGAGTTTAACACTAAGATCCCATAGGTACACACAGCATCTGCAGTGAGCAGTTTAAATCCTCACTGCTGGGTATTCGCAAGACCGTTTACTTCTCCCTGGCAGCACTGAGCAAATAAACCCTGGCTCATACCCAAGTCCCATCAGAAGCCACTAAATAGCAAATTCCTGACTTCTGGAGCCTGGAGTTACTGGAGCCTGCTTCCATCAGCATACCCAGTGCATACCCACACCATGCACTAGAGGAGGTGGAGTCCTTCTTTTTCCCTCTTTGTTGACAGTCAACCTCATTGTCAAAGTTCTCACACAGCATTTGTAAGACCATCAGCCAAATGTTCCTCACACCTCTAAAAACCTGAGTCTGTGTTTCCTGCTTGCTAGCTATTTGTTCAACCCATGGGGAGGGTGGTCTGGAAAAGGGCAGTTTAGCTCAATTTCTAGATAAAGTTTGAATGGGGGTCATAATTTTGAGTGCGTACTAATTTACCAGGTTGAGAACACACCTGTCCACTGTCGTCACACAGATCTTTTATACAGCTTCTGCTCCTCTTTCTGGGAACAGCAGAACATCTTTCATTCACTTCATGATCAGAAGGGACACAGCCTCCTCCACTTTTCCCACATCTCACAAAGATGCTTAGAGATGATGCTGCATTGCTCCACTGATCGTGGATCCACTCGTTGTTAACAATTAAGAATAATTTTATTGTCTTAACTGTCACACAGTGGCCAGCAGCTGCCTGCTGGCTTTCTTATGTTGTCACTAGGTTGCTTACCTTTTGTCAAGTTTCTTTGCCCATTTACAACTCAATGATTTTACCTCCACGGGTTACCTGGTTGCTACTCAAAGATGGCTTCTTTTGTTGTCTGTGTATATTAGCAGACATAGTAAAAAAAAAAAAAAAAATGTTAAAAATGGAAATAAATGTGAATACTCAACAAATTAATATGTAAAGAGTAGAAATTAAACAGAAGTGATCAGTGTAAAGCTAGAATAGGAAGGCATCTTAGACAAATAGCAAATATTAAAACCATTCACAGATGACATAGGACTGATATCTCACATCTGCTGCATGGACATCTCTCAAGCCCTGTCAAGAGCATCTTATACAAGAGCCCAGAGTTTTAAACCTTTTGTCCTCCATTTGTAGGATGGATGTTCTTTTATCTCTGGAGGCTTGCTCCACCTTTCAGTACCCTGCATCTCTACTGCCATGCCACACACTAGTGTGGCCCCTATTGCACAGGGTTTAGTTTGGTTTCTCTAACAAGAAAACCTATTGCTATATGCCAGGATAGTGTAAAGTGTGGTCTAAAAAGCATCAAATGCAGATGTTACAGATTTATGTCAAAAAAAGTGTTTGTGTTGCATACTGAGCCACTAATGTACATGCACGTTTAGGGGACCAGATGTCAGAGTTAAGCACTGGAGGTACTACATTTTATTGAATATTTTTCTTAGCCTCCATCAGCCTAAGGGGCAGAGTTTGGCAACAGAGTCTAACAGAAAGGTAGAATGTTTTTCTGCCACTAGCTGCAGCTTTCAAAATGGTGCAGCTTTCTTTGAGTGCTGTTTTTTGGGACTCAGTATGGTTCAGAGATGCTTAGATACTTAATTCAGGATTGTGAAATAAAGCAAACTGTAGAAACTGCTGGGGCTTAGAAAAGAGAATCTGTCTCTGCAACTATTGCTGATCAAGAAGTTATCCAGACATATATTACACAGATTTTGTTTGCTGAACTGATGTCTAACAGGGAAATCAGCAATGCATCTATGACGTATCTTAACTTCTCTTATAATATATTAAAAAATTGTATTTTTTCCTGCCCTAAAATCACTTTTTCATCTGACAGGGAATAAATATTAATAGTATGGTGCCTGTTTTAGAAAAAAAAACGATCCAATCTGCTAAATTCATTTAATTCTCTTGAGATTTACAGAACATTAGAGCATTTTATTAATATTGATTTCTTTTTCAACCTGACTTAGATCAGGACCTGTAATTTTCAGGTACGATGTGATCCTGTTAAGCATCTCTTTTTGTAGGGACATACAGATGGATTTTTTTTATATTTTAACACAGCTATGCTAACTGCAGTTTTCTGCAGACACCTTATAGAGCTCTAAATACATTGGTTCAAGTAAGGAACTGGTGTACCTCATCACGGTAAGCCAACCAGCAGCTCAGAAGAGGTGTAGGTAACAGCTCGACTCTACCTCCTTACTCAGGGTAGAAAGGCAGTGCCATTTAACACTCGGGCATCATCTGAAAAACAATCCCTAATGGGATCAAAGTCCTTTGTCCTTTTTTCTACCCTCCATTTTCAGTTACTCGTTCTAAACCAGATGTATTGATTAGGGTTATTCTTCACTGCGGCCGTATTGAAGACAACAAGTGTTTCTTTGTCAAGTAAGAGTGATATAACTTGTACATTAACCTCCATCAAAATATGCATGAATTAAGAAATAATGAGTGTGGCAGGTTGAAGGAAAAAACCTGCTTGAAGGCTTTTGTTGTAAACTGACCAATTGAATTATTCCCTTCCATGCTACGATCGCAGCAATCTCATTGGATGAGAAGTTTCTCGGGAGCGTACTGCCCCTTTAAGAAGCTGCGGGGCTCGGGCGGCTTCGGGAGCATTCGCGGCTTTCCCGGCTGTCGGGACTTCCTGAGCTGCTTTCCGGATGGCTTCGGGGGCATTCGCGGCTTTCCCGGCTTCCGGGACTTCCTGGGCTGTTTTCCGGACGGCTTATTCGCGGCTTCTCGGCTCTCCGGACACCCCCGGCTCCGCTCTGCGGGAGGCACTGCAGGACCTCAGCTTTGCTCCGGGAAAGAGGCTTCTCCAGACACCGCGGCTTGGCTCCGGAGTTGTGCGCCGGGGCAGCCCCCGCCACGCCGCCTGGGACAGACTGCTCGCCTGGAGGCTGCTTTTCTGCTGCAGTAAGGTTTTACCCTCTCTTTGCCTGACAGCGCTCTGCACATTTCAGCCCCGCGTTCATAACAGCCGTGGTTTTCCTTTGTTCGCTCCACGAAAGCGCACACGTGGCCGGTGCCATTTTCTGGACTGCACGTGGCACCGTCCCCCTTTCTCTCTTTTCTTGCGTTTAACCCTCACCTTTCCATCCTGCACAGACTCTCAGATTTTGCATTGGTTTTTCCCTGCATGTTATATATATATATTGTTCTAGTTTTAATAAAGTTTGTTTCAGTTTTCCAAACGTTCAGAGGTCTCACAAAATCTTTCTTTTCCTTTTCGTATCTCTGCTTTTGAACCCTTTTCTCTCCCGGAGGAGAGGGGTTCGGGGATAGGGAAGGACTCGTCCCCGTGCTCGGCTTGCCTCAGCCGACCGACGACAATGAGAATATTGATTTCGTGTGAGAAGTCAGAGAACATTTCTGGCTTTGTCTCTTCCTCCTGTTCACCGATTGATGGTGTCAAAACTCCTTGTAGTCTTCTGATTGTATCAAGACGATGTATCACTGCTTCCTCAAGTACTTTTCACCCTCATTTTGTTTTCTGAATGTCATCAACTCTTTTCCTACCTAACACTAGTCTCACCTCTTTCCAGTTTTTCTTAGCAAAAGCTCTGGGAAGTTTCAACTTCAGTTTAATCTTCTTTGCGTATAAAGCTCTATCTTCATCTCTTTCTCAAGCAAAGCAGGAAAAAAGGCAATTATCCCTTTTAGAGTTCCACACATCTGAAACCTGTGGTGGATTCGTCGTTTTATCAACGGATGCCTGTATGCGGTAGATGTTTTGTGTCTCTAAAGCAGATCTCAAAGATAAACTGCAGCTCAGCCAGAGGGCACAGCCATGCTTTGAGCGTCAGGAACACAGATTCTTCAGACTAAATACACAAAGAGACACTACGGATCTTCTGACTCTCTGTGAGCCTCTTGGAAAAAAATTTTCTTGGATAATAGCTGCTGCACTTTAAAAAGAAAAGCATTTTGAATAAGTGGAGTGAGTAGAAACCCATGTAAGAGTACATCAGCACCACAGAGTGCTCTTTTTTTCCCAGTGGAAGATTTCCATTACAGTATGGACAGGGCAATAAAGAATGATGCTGGCGTTACCAGCACCACCTTATATTATGCTTCAGCTGTATCAAGCTGTTGTAACTGTCATGCGTGAAAGTTTATTATGGAAAATTATGTTGTATAAAAATGCTGGCCTGTTTCTAAAAAACCAAAACCAACAAGTCTTCAGAAAAGAAAGTTGTTCCGCAGACGTATGTGAATCTGTTTTTCCCCTGAACTGACTCCTTTGTCTAGTACAGAGTGTTCATGAATTACCCTGCAGAGTTTAAACAGCCATCTGTTTGGAATACATTAATTTTTATTTTTTCACTTAGTCTCTTGTAATATGGTTCCCTTTACTTCTAATCACATTTTAATTTCACGGGGTCAATACAGTGCAAAGTAGCAAAAATGACTCTTCGCTGTAGCAGTGTAGCAGCTGCTCAGTAAGTAATATTTAGAGACAAATATTTAGTCTATAATCTCAGTGACTGGGCAGATTTTCTGCATTTTGTCAAATTAAGAAAAAACAGCACTGAAGACATGGGAATAAATGTTTGAAATATGTAGTCAAACACAACAGTTGGAATGGGATGGAGAATAACAGAAACAACAGTAATGGCTTGATAAATACATTGCATTGAAATGGGTGACATCACAAATGTCACAGGGCCCTTCCACAAACCTGAACTCTCAAATTCCTCCAGTCTGGAAGCCAGTCATGGAGCTCTGAAGCCATCCTCTGAGCAGTGCTGTACTCTCAAGTGCAGACCCCAAGGGTCTGCAGGCACATGAGGCATACAACAGGTTTTCAGTGGGCATTACTAACTCAGTCCCTATGTAAATCTTCAGAAGACTGTTCATTTGGACATTATCCTATTAAAGGATAATGCAGAGTCAGAAACCCTATATTTTCTCACTGTGAGGGTAACCAGGATAATTAGGAATGATTTATGAATTTATGGAGAAGACCGATCAGTTGGAGTACCATTAGATCTGTTAATTAATGAGCACTCAGAAGAAAATAGATGTGTCAGAACATTCTGTTCCTAACAGTAAAATGAATAATAAGGCAGAATGATTTTCCTCACTTTTTTTTTCTCTTCATGGCAAAATTGTTATGGTTTTTTGTTTTTTGTTTTTTTTTTTTTTTTGCTAGCGAAGGAAAAGTCAGTTAAAGATGCATAGGAATCAACCAGGTAGAGGTTTATAGTCTTGGTAGAAAGCAGAGGTTTTAGACTAAAAGTTAGTCCAAAACTTTGTCCTGCGGAAAACAAACAATAAAGAAGTGTGCAGAATGTGGTCACAGGTGGCAATCTGATCTGCAGGGACTGTAGGATGACAGAGTTTGGCATCCAGAGGAAAGCTGGAGTGAGGACTCCGGACTTCTGCAGAACAGACTTTGGCTTTTTAAGAGACTTTTCGGGAAAAAAGAAAACCCATCCTGCTCAACTTGAAGACTGAAAATATTCACAGAAACCTGCTCGGCTAAGCAAAGAGTTTCTTAATGAACTAAGAGTGAAATGGAGGTGGAAAGAACATAAAAGAGGAGTATAAAAGCATTGCTTAAGCACAAGAGGATGAAATCAGGATAGCTGATGCCAAAATTAACTATAACTAGCAAGATGCTTCACAGGGGACAAGAAGAACTGGGTCGGTGGGCTAGCACTTACAGAAGTGGGATATATTCAGGCCTGGCCTGAATAGAATTAGCTCAGTGCACTGATTTAATTGCAGGATCACTATATCCTATCTTCAAAAATTACTCTTATTGGGGCAGTCCCTGACACCAGGAGGAAGGCTAACTGTCGATGCTTATAAAAGGTAAGGAGAGAATCTGAGGAACAGTAGATTGGTGTATAGACACGAGGACACTGAGAAATCTGGCTGATGTCCCTATGAAGCCACCCTACTTAATCTTTCAAAGATCACGGACATCAAGGGGAGTCCCTGAATACTGGAGAAAATAAAATGTTGATCCCATCTTCAAAGGGAACAAGAGTGATGATTTGAGGAACTATAGGCATGACAGCCTCACTTTGGTCTCTCAGAAGCTCATGGAGCAAATCCTCCAAGGAGAAGAACGAGAATGGGAATAGACAGGTTTAACAAGGGTAAATTATGCTTAACCAAAGTGATTGTTTTCACCAACAAAAGACTATCTATGATTCACTTCTTGGATGAGAAGAAAGTAGAGGAGCTGAGATATGTATTAATTTTCCTAAAAGTTTACATAAAATTCTCCCACCACAGCCTCATTGATAACCTGAAGAAGTACAGATTGGCCAGACTCTTAGATAAGCTGACAGCTGTCCAGACTGCTGGTCTCACTGAGTAGTGATCAATGACTCAATGTCTCTTTGGCAGCTGCTAAGAATTGGAGCATGACAGACGCAAATACTTGGGCCAATACTGTTCAATATCTTCATCAACTGCCTAGAGGTTGAGAAAGCATGATTCCTCAGCAAATTTCTTAATGTTTCAAAGCTAGAGGGGAAGGAAATTATAAATGAACTGTAGATCTTCATTTCAGTGAGACATTGATAAAATTAAAGATTAGATCATCAGGGAACCCTTGAAGTTCAGCAAGAAAAAGTGCAAAGATCTGCTTCAGGACAGAGCAAACGTGCGTATGTATTGGTACAGGCCAGGAGCTCTGCTGAAAAGGTCCTGAAGTAACAGTGGGTGCCAACATACATACAAGCCAATAGTATGTTTCATTGTAAATGAGGCAAACCACACAACAGGCTGCACTAGGGAAAAAAGCACAGCCATCAGATCAAGGAGACTTACGATCCCTTCTTGCTGCTCAGTATTGGTGACACCACACCAGGAATACTGCACCTGGTTTGGGCGTCCTAGTTCAAGTAGGATGTTGAAAAACTGGAGACAGTTCAGTACACTGAGAACCTATTCAAGGGGGATGCAGAGGAGGATTTTTTCTGCCTAGGTGATGCCTGCCTGGTCAGCAAAGAGTCCTTGGGTACCTTATCAGAACAGTGAGACCGCTAACACTTAGCCTAACAGGGTGTTAAATACAGCTGTCTTTTGCTTATGTTAGCTACCATGTGAGTGCTTTATATTTATAAGCTGTGTATAGCCTGCTTGGAGAGTGTCCGTGAGCCTGGTTAAAAGACCCGTATGAGAGGCTGTAGCAGAGTCCAGAAAATATCCAAGAGACATGGTTTGTGTCAAATTGTGTCCCTTTTGATGAGAGGACCAAGAAGAATGGGTGAGTATAAGCTATAAGCCCTATTTGAGAAAGAAAAGAACCAAATTCCTGATGGCCAACATGTTTTTTTTCAAACCACCTCACCCTAGATATATGCATAACTTTGCTACAAGTGTAAGACAGCTGTTCTTTCCATTGCTACTACTGAAATGCAGGCAAATTTGAAATTTTTTTATAAAGGTCACAGAAATCGAAGTCTTTGGATTCCCTGGTGGAGTGAAGGATAAAGATGTCCGAAGCAGCACAATCTTCCCTCTCCCAGGACAGACAAGATAGTGTCACAAAGCTCTTAAGCTGATGACGGTGTCCATCAATAACTTGGTATTTGTAGGACAGAAAAGCAAGGACAGGGACTGAAGGAACTGAAGAGTTTTGTTTTACTCTTGGCAGCATCACCAAATGGACTTGGACTGGATTGGATGGGCTGCAGTTAATGAGCCAAAATGGCTCCACTGTATATGAGTTCATTAGTAGAATGATAGATACGTAGATATATAGATAATAGATAGATAGATAGATATATAGATATATATCTATAGATAGATAGATATATAGATAGATAGATATATAGATAGATATAGATATATATCTATATAGAGAGATATATATAGATATGTATATAGATATATATATAGATATATATCGTATATATCGTAGATATAGATAGATATGTAGTAAGTAATTAAACATTTTTGAGAAGCCATGTGGCATCGGTCTAAATCCAGCAGTGACATTGATCCTAATGATTTTGGTAACTAACTTACACATACTGAGAATTCTAATATTATTGTTTAATCACAGTTATTGCCCATCACTGGGCTATCAACAAACCTACATAACTGCCCAAGAAAAATGCACCCATGTTTCCATAGTCTTCTAAATAAAGTCCTGACCACGGATTGCAATCATATCAGTCTAGTAAATAAAAAAAAAAAAAAAAAGTAGCATTTAACTGTCCTGGTCTGAGCTAGAACAGAACCAGTTCTCCATTCAGGGATTTCATTTCCAGCTCAGTCTCTTCTCAGTCACGGCACTGGCTGAAGGTAACGGCAGATTTGTGCAGACAGCGGCTGCTTCTAGCAGTGACAGCGCTGGATGGTCCCAGTCACTGCCAGGGCTTGGGGTGCAGAAAGGCTCTGGCTGACACTTGCTGCTGGGCAGACCAAGGGCACTGCTCCATCCTGTGTCCCACGGTGGGGTGCAGGAAGGGAGAGGCCGCAGCTGCGGGGAGTAGCGGACAGGCCAGGTGACCCTGCACTGACCAGCCAGGGGTTCCATCCCAGAGACACCGTCTTCGGTATCAAGCTGAGCGAGCACAAGGGTCCAGTTTTCTTCTTCAATGGCCAGTGTTCGAGGAGGACTCTGTTCATCCTTCCATCCCAATCCAGGTCCTGAATCTGGTTCCCATCTGCTGCTGAGTCCAGTCTGGGACTTCCCCAGTGTCTGCCCACAGCATCAGTGGCGACAGAGATATGTTTGCCATCAGAGGGTTGGATTTGGTATTGGGTTTATATATATATTTATATATATATATAAAATTTTATTACTACCTTTATTCTCATTAAAGCAGGTTTAGTTTTCTTTTCCAATCCATCAGTCTCTCTCCCTTATTCCCATTCTTTTCCCCTTTGGGAAGGGAAAGGGGTTAGTAGAGAGTATCCGGCTTTTGTCTAGTGGCTGGGCCAGCCCTAACCTATGACATTAATATATGTCATGAGTAAAACTTCAGAGAGAGCTAAAGAAATCTGACCACTGGGTTTGTTTTGTTTGTTTGGTTTTTTTTCCCTTTGGTTTGCTTTGTGATTAAACCTTTATTTTACTATAGAAACTTTGTTAATGTTCTAAGGTCTGAAGCCCCTGGGTCTGCTGCACTTGCACTCAATTTATAGTAAGATCCTGTTATTTAATATCATATATACATTTCTTTCCTACATGTTCTATATCTGTCTTTCTGCCTCTGATTTTATGTGGACTTATTATGAGGTGTGATTTTCTGAAGACTTTCCTCAAGGTGCTATATTCACGTTCATAAGACTACATATTCTCTAAGTTTTTCCATGTATAATATATATTATATATATATTCCCAATTTATGTGATTGGATTTGATCACTATTTTTTTTTTACCTCACTTGATCTAACTTCTCTCTTATGGCAAGATATAAAGGAAGTATGCTCTGTCGTGCCTGTAGTAGTTACCGTAACATTTATGTAAGCATACCTCATTGAAAGTCAACATTTGGAAGGGGATAAAGCCTATATGGGAGTAAGGTCAGTGGTAGGAGGAAGAGAAATGAAGGTTGAGAGCTGTCAAAAGTTAATCCCCTCCTTTAAACATCAGCACGCAACAGAATTAATAAAAGTAGGGAGCTGTGTATTTGCACAGGTAGGAAAACACACATGGTTCAAAGAGACGTTGTCCGTTTCACAGAATCTGTCGCAGTAAGAAAATTTTAAAAGCATCAGAATTACTCAGCAGCAAGATGTACCACATGAAATCGCTGCCTTTAGGTATGTTGAAATGTTTTACAGCTTTCTTCCCCAAACCCTGATGTGAACTACTTAACCCAAGGTTCACAGTATTTAATTACTGCTCTCACCTCGAGTAGCTCTGAAAGCATCAGTGCTCTGAGAGCTGTACCTGCACATTAGAGACGTGATGAGAAAGAAAGGATAAGCAATTTACGTTTGACATGAGGAGTAACCTGTCCCACACTTATTCTTTTTTTGCAATCAGCTTTTTTCTTTCCCCGTGCCTCGATAATTTAAAAAAGCTTCATGTATGCAGTGCTTTTTCTGTAAGCATGTCATTTCAAGGTCCACTTCTGATTAATTGAAGAAGATCGAAAAAAGCAGCGCTAAATTCATGTAGAAATGTGTACATTTTGGTATGTATTGGTGCATGTGATGGCAATCACATTCTGTTGAAGAAAACACACTATTAAGAACTGAAGAAATCAGATATGTTATTACTCTATTTCCTTTTTGCCTTCAATTAAACACTATAAATCAAATACCAGGACTGCATAATAAAAAACAGCAATCTCAAAATATGTATATTTTGCACTTCTTTTTCAGAGTCAGCTTTATAATGTGTCTCTATAGGAGAAACAGGTAAGTGTCTTTTAAACTCAATTTTTTGAGGACAACAATAGAAAAGCCAGAGTCAAAGACGAGAGTTGGTAAGAATTCATAATGCTTATTTTACAGAGCACCTGAATTTCTCTTTTTCACATATTGAGTAAAATGTCTGGGATGAATCCCATGGAAACAGAAAGCATAAAAATGAGGTCCTGGGTCACTGACCTTAAGTAATTCCGTGCAGTACCCTGATACGGAAGTATATAATGCGATCCAGTTCAGAACTTCATTTGTTAATGGGTTTGGGGTTTTTTTTTTTTTTTGACTTAGTTCAACCCTTCAATCTGAAACTTGCTCTAAAATCTCAGTGCTTTGATGTTTATAAACTTTCAAAATTTCCAACCTACCAATATTTGAAATCATCTGGTCTAAAATCTCACTCAAATCAGAGCTAACTTCACTGTCAGATCCAGTTTCAATGTTAGATGAAGCTGCTCAAGATCATAGCTAGCCAATGTTTGACTTCTCAATAGCCTATTCCAGTGCTTGAACACCGGCGTTATGAAGAATTTTTTCCCTTAATACCTAACCAGAATTTCCTTTTGTTGCAACTTCTGTGCAATGCCACTTACCTTATAGTCTACAACTATGAGATGCTAACCATAATAATTCTAATGATGAATCTTGTCTAGATTTCTAACATCTCTCATGATTGAAGTTAATATGTAATATTACAGCATGACACACAAAGTTATCCTTCAATGATGGTAAAATGAGTGACATTAAGTGGTTTTTGTGATGTCACCCAGTGTGTTTGCTGAATACTTGGTACACCAGTGACAATCTATTGGAGTTGAAGTTGCTGAGAGAGACACAAACCTGTTGGTGAAGTATGGTACGTCATAGTTACAAGCTGTAGCTTGCAGTAAAGAAAGTTTTAAAGGTACAGAATATTCACAGGAACGAAGACAAATGTTCAGCTTGTTCTAAAAATCAAACATCTGTATGCCTAAATAAAGAGACAAGCACTCCACAGATATCTTGTTTGAACTTTTGACCACTGTGATTTCAAGTAAGCTGCACTCTTACCTTCCTAATTGCTTTTATAGGATGAGTGTATGGGAGTCTGGCTTGTCTCAGTGTCTTGCTGCGAAAAGTATATGCAGGATAAAAAAGGTCAATGTATTCATCTCTGACTCACAGCAGTGGAACAGGAAAAAAAAAAAGCAGGGATTTTCTTGCTTTGCTGGATTTACATATGTCCTTGGGGAACAGGCATCCATGTGGCAGCTGTAGACTTGTCTGCTGAAACCAGCTAGCTTTGCCTGTTAATACACGGCTTGCTTAGAGGAAAAGGTCAAGGCAACTTGTATTAATTACAATTTATATTAATTACATATCCAAGGTTGCAAAATAGCCACTCAAAAGCATCTGTCCGTAGCAAAGGTTGTGGTTTGTAAAAATGAAACAGAATCCCAGGCAAAGGCAATTAAAATAAATACCTTTTAAATTAATGCTGATGTGACAATAATGAGATATATTGTCACTACTGCTACTTCTTTTGGTTTGTGTAACCTTCTTAGCTGAGTTTATCTGAGAATCTCAAAGACATTAAGGTCATTAATCACTTAGATGTCACAGATGCACTTATACTTTTGTTTAAAATTCAGATGACTGAAACTTGCTGAAGGTTGAGTTAGTGTCAGAGCGAGAAGTCATGTATAATCAGTACTTTCCATGTGTCAGTAGTACACCCTCTTGCATCTAATATTGCTAACCATTTTCATTTCTCTGAGTTCTAGCTGTCGTTTTAGTCACCGTGGAGCGAGGGAGAGGATCCAATGGAGCAGACGCAGTCAGCAACAGTTGGCCACAAATATGCAAAACCGGATCACTGAAAAAAACAAATGAAAATGAGACATTCGAGCCCTATTTACTTCACACGGGTTTTGTAACTAATAAGAAACTTAGCATAAAACAAACA
Organism: Bucorvus abyssinicus; assembly: GCA_009769605.1. Classification (NCBI taxonomy): domain Eukaryota; kingdom Metazoa; phylum Chordata; class Aves; order Bucerotiformes; family Bucorvidae; genus Bucorvus; species Bucorvus abyssinicus. The sequence continues at coordinate 4,981,739 of CM020063.1, forward strand.
AACAAACACAAAATTCTCATTGGGGTTTGTTGTATCCTATTTTTGTTAAAAAATCGTTTCTTCTAGACTCTGATGAAGAAAACAAATATACTGAGGATTAAATATTAATAGTAGTCACCAAGCTAGGCTGAAAATATTCTCTCTAACATGATTACATTGATTTCTTCCTGTTTGTCCTCTACGTCTGTACCAAACATATTTTTAGTGTATGTAGTATACATATTTCTGTAGTACAAAAAGCTTTACATACAAGAAATTTTACATATATCAGTATTTTCATTATAAGTTAAATAAATTTTCAAAGAAGCTAAAAAACCCCCACATAATAACCAGAAACTTGATAAAATAATGTGAATTTTATGCAAATGCTTATATTTAATTTTAAAAATTAAGTATAATATGACCTCGGCTATACCACAGGCCACAGGATTTCATTCTGGACCTGAGCACAGAAATCAGTTATTGGGTTTGGGCTGTGAAACATCTAATGTGAAGACAAGCAATCAATCTACCTTCATATTTTGTTTCAATACCCAATTCAACTGTTAAATCTTACGCTTTAATCTTAACTTGAAATTATTCTGCTTTTTTCTCCCAGTGGGATTGACTGGCATATTTTCAGCAATACAGTTTAAGATGTCATTCTATCAACACAGAAGTAGGTCACAAGCTCTGATGGAACATGTCCTCATGTCCTGCCCTCTGCTTTTTAGGTTTTTTTAAATGTAAGGGAATGCAACTTAAAAATTCCTTGGACTTTAATAGGAATACAATATTTCAATAGCTTCCTGCTTAAAAAAGTGTTCTTACATCTATCCATTGGCAGAGAATTTGGGAGCAGTAACAACCTCTTCTCTGCATAACTGGGAATCAATCAACATGTCTACTTTCGGCTATGAGTTTTTTGTCATTTTCTGACCTAGAGAAATTCCACCCTAGAAAAATGGAGCTCAAATTTTTTTCACATGAAGGATTTACATTATTAGGACTCATCTTTTTGGCTGAAGTAGTTTCCAAGCCACTCTCCACCATATTTAAAAAGTCCTGGCAGTCAGGTGTTGTCCCCAGTGACTGGAAAAAGGGAAATATTTCACCCATTGTTAAAAAAGATAGAGAGGAGGATCCTGGGAACTACCAACCTGTCAGCTTCACCTCTGTGCCTGGGAAGATAACAGAACAGGTCCTCCTAGAAGCTCTGCTAAGGCACATGAGGACAGGGAGGTGATTCGAGACAGCTATCATAGCTTCACCAAGGGCAAGTCCTGCCTGACCAACCTAGTGGCCTTCTATGATAGAGTGACTACATCAGTGGACAACGAAAGACCCATGGATGTCATCTATCTGGACTTCTGTAAGGCCTTTGACATGGTTCTCCACAATATCCTTCTCTCTAAATTGGACAGGTATGTATTGGATGGGTGGACTGTTCAGTGGATGAGGAATTGGTTGGATGGTCACATCCAGAGTGTAATGGTCAATGGCTCTATGTCCAAGTGGAGACTGGGGGCAAGTGGTGTCCCTCAGGGATCCATACTGAGACTAATGCTGTTTAATATCTTCATCAATGTCATAGACCATGGGATCTAGTGCACTCTCAGCAAGTTTGCAAACACCACCAAGCTGAGTGGTTCAGTTGACATGCCTGAGGGGCAGGATCCATCCAGAGGGACCTGGACAAGCTGGAGATGTCAGCTAGTGTGAACCTCATGAGGTTCTACATAGCCAAGTACAAGGTCCTGCACTTGGGTTGGGACAACTCCCTGTATCAATACAGGCTGGAGGGGGATAATGTGATGGAGAGCAGCCCTGTGGAGAAGGACTTGGTGGTGTTGGAGGGTGAAAAGCTGGAATGAGCTGACAACGTGCACACACAGCCCAAATAGCCAACCATATCCTCGGCTGCATCAAAAGCAGTGCGGCCGGCAGGACCAGATGATCCTCAGAGGTCCCTTCCCACCCCAATCCAAAACATTCTGTGATTCTTTGATTCTATCTCTCCTTTAGTCATTGAAAAGTCAGCCCTTTTGGCTTCTATTTTAGTAAGTAGAGAAAAGCGGGAGACCCTGCCGAATTATTTTTTATTTTTACCTCTTTCTTGTCTCTAACAATGGGAACCTGAACATGCAGTTTAGGAAATACACCTAATTTTAGATGGCTCTAGCTGCATGAAGTCACTCAGATGTTAGATCAGCCCTGGGTGTTTTTTGATAGAAGATAGAAGAAATCTCGTTCTCTCTTAGAATGTCATATCGTGGGGTTTTACTTTTTTTCCCCCAAGGCTTTTCCTCTGAAAAGCTGTATAATTGAATTTAGACAAAGTCAGTGGCAGAGAAAAAGTGCAGTGTCTATATCTGTAGGATCAGTGTATCATACAGTAAATGCAATGTGTCACTTTACCCAGATACTTTACTTCTCCAGCTAAATTAGAGAAGTAAACACTGCTGGAAATTAACAAATCAATGGCAGGCTACTAATTAAATGCTGATAAATGTTGTTTGCTCTGTCCAGTTTACCACATGGTCACTTTAATCCATCTAAAATTACCAACAGCTACCAAGCCCTTGACAAGCTGTGGGTTTTATTCATCTAACATGCTATCCCTCTACCACATTTTGAGTAAGCATGGGATGTTATCCCATCCTGCATAAATGTGTGTCCACATACGATTGGACTAACCATTCACAGAAGCAAGAAAACCGGACAAAGTTAGCAAATGCCAGATTACCTCATTACAATCAATTTTCTGAAAGACTTGGTGCAGGTAAACTGTTCTTTTGCCTCATTATCAGTGAAATTTGTGCACTGGGTGGTGACTGTGAACAAATTAGAATGTTTCCCTGTCTGCTTGGTTACTTTATTTGGATGGGGAACAAGAAGGCAGTTCAGCCTCCGGCGTTGCACAATCAGTATAATGGTCAAGCTGACACAAGAGTTTTACACCTAAACTACCCAACTATTTTCTGAATCCTTACTCCTCTCCCCTCTACCCCATGGCTCACTAGTAAACTGGCATTCCAAGTGTGAAAGACACCTGAATAAGTCAAGAAAGAAGTCTAGATTAAAGGAATGGGTTAACAAATGTTGGTTTAAGTAGCTTAATCTATCATTTTCTTACCATAATTCTGATAACACAGAATGATGCAAATGCAGGCCAAGGAGCAGGCATCAACATCACTGAAATCGAGTTCTAGACAGAGAAATCCTGTGATGCACTTAAGCATATTCTGCACAAAGATGAGCTGAGGAGATGAGCAGGAGTCGTGAGTAAAATGACCTAAATCTATAATGAAAGCCTGCACATCTACAATGGTAAAAAATTTCAGTGAGTATGGCACGAATTCTAGGGCACTGAATTACATCATCTCTCTGTATTGCCTTTTAGTAAGTTGATAACTTTCCATTAAATGGAAGAAAATTACTTCATCGTGTTACATCCCAGCAATTACTGATGTAACAGTGCAGCCTGTGAAACAGTGAAAATGTTAAGTTGGTGCGTGGGTAAGTCCTATAATGAAGAACATAAAGTGTGATTTGTGAGCTTTGATATCCTACTTCTTAAGTATAAGGAGAGAGTATCATTGCTTTTGTATTTATGTGATTTCTTTGGTTATGGACGTAAGATACCAATTGAGATAAACTGCTCTTTAGTTCTGTCAGTTTGCAACAGCTATAGATCGTCAAGAAGACCAAAGGGGCTTTTTCTTCTCCCCCTTGTTAGCAAGGGCTGGCTCGTTTGTGATTCCCATGCCATTTGAGAATGGTGAAACAGTACAGTTCCTCTGTCCATTATTTGAGACAGGAAACAGCAACTTTTGCACACTTTCTGCACATCCGAGAACTGAAAGAGTAGATTTTAGTCTGCATTTGCATCAGGACTATCTGAAGGAATTACAAGTCTTTTCATCAGGCATTTGGCTTCCAATTAGAGCCTGTCCATCTCCTTCAGGTTTGTGCATCAGAAATACTCATACTTCCACCATGAGTCAGTTTCTTTAAAGTATCAGTGAATAAGGAATGGAGTACCTATAGATAATGGAAAAGGATTTGGGAAACAATGAATATTCTTGAGGCTATGCTGGAATGAACACAAAACATTTACAGAACTGCACATAAGCCTGAAGAGTCAGATAAAACTAGGAACAAACACAGAGAACAAGATTTAATTAGCAGTAATTTGGAGTAGAAACTAATCTTCAGTTGTCACCATTAAAGAAGTCTTGAGTGAATAGCAAGAATCCATTCAGGTTTTCTGAATTATTACCTGCAAAGTCAATAGGTGTTTCTTATCCTTGAGCAGGATTGTTATCAGTCCTCTTCCTTAACTCCTAATGGAGCCAGCTGTTCATTTTGGATAATGGTGCACTTCACTGTGCACACCAAACGTTCATGCTGAGCTGCAGTTACACAGATCACATGTTCTCTTGTTCAAACAAGAGCTGAGATTGTTTATATGTGGTGAATGGTTTCACACACGGCCTCAGAAATGAGAATTCAGTTGGTGATAAATCAGTTCTTTCTCAAACTTTACAACTGTCAAAGTATCAGATTGAGAGGGGTTTTGTGTGTGTGTGTTTTTTCTTTTCTAGTCTTGGAAAGCAAAAGGGTACACAATTTGAGTGAAGCAGGGGGATAGTGAATTTAAGGAGATAAGCTATTCAGCAAGGGAGTTCTCTAATTAGTTGTCATACATCCACTTTTCTGATCACACATACATAATACAGGGTATATGCAAGATAGCTTATCAGATTACCCTCTAACCAAGTTTTTGATACCTCATCTAAAGATAGACACCCACAGCTCCTTTACACCCAGGAAGTAGCCAGAAATCCTCCATGAAAGGTCCCCAGGTGGTCTGCAGAGAGTGTCTGATGTCTCAGTGGTACCTGGGTCATTCTGCACAGTTCCCATCTGCGTGGCTTCAGTAAGCTCCGCCAGCAAACCAGGGACAAGTGGGGATGAACTGCATCTGACATTTTGTTCATGCAACAATAGATGAAAGCAGCTCATTTCACGTACAAAGAAGTTTCCAAAGTTAAAATAGGCATGTGTAATAATTGCTGTCATACAAATGAGAAGGCTTGCTCTTCGGCGGTGAAGAAAAGTAAGTGTTTTCCCAATACTTCCATATTTGTTTTTTTTAATGAGGTAAACTATTCAGAATGTATGTTATGGGAATATTTTCAAGTTTGTCTCTCTCCCACCTAGACAATTTGCTAATCTCAGGAAAAATGTTGAACTGGAGACTCTTTTTTCACAAACCTTACTTTGGAAACTGCCAGTGCAGAGAAGGAACTAATAACTGGAGAGACAAGAAATAACTTCTCTTAAGAATCTCGTGAATCTCATGGCAGGAGAAGAAAGCCTGACTTGAGGTCCCTCCCCTAATTCCATTTTTGAATTTTATGTGATTCAGCCAGCAGAGACAGTGATGTGAATGGGAGCCAGTGCTGTTACTTTATTCCCTACTGGAAGTTGTGGACTAGTTCAAATCCCACCTAAACTAAAACAAGTCTCAAATAAATTTTGAAAGACTCCTTTGGTTTTATCCCAGATGATTATATAGAATTTTTATTTCAGCAGTCTTAAGTAGATAGAATTGTTTATGCAAATTAGTTGCCACTCACATTACTAATTATATTCTTGTAAAATAGAGAAAGGCAGACAAGAAAAACACCACAGTCTAAATTAAAGAGAAAAGTACTTAAACAGCTTGGCTAATACATTGGACATGTCTGTGGTATTTAATTTTGTTATATAAGAAAACAAGCTCAAGCCAAGCAAAACCAAGAGTCAGTCCAGCAACAGCAAATGTTCTGAAATGTCAGATAGTACCACTTCTAATTAGGGTAAAGGAAGTTGTCTAAAACATGTTAGTTTTCTACAACCGCCTCAATCCAAATGCATGAATAACAGCACATACAAACCTTCAAATACATTTAAAAATTTAAATTAATTTCTACATAAATTTTATAAAACAACCAAGTACCCAGAATACTTTCACACTTGCATAGTATCTACTTCAAAATCACAGTTTGAGCAGATGAAAACATTCAGAATTATTTGGCTTATATTCATCAGAACTTAGTTCTTGATGTGAGAATGCTTGAAGTAGGTCCTTCCTGCCTGTTAGTAAAATTTGAAACAGTTTATAAAAGTATGTTTTTGTGAGTTTATTTCATGATAAGGGGACAACCTTCATCTCCTCTAATCATTCCAACATCTTGAATCTCTCAAGAGTTAACTGGAGAGGTCAGGAAGCTTGAAACTTTCCCTGAGTGAGACATTTAGAGTAGAAACATCTTATTCAGAACTCATCTGAAAATTCTCATGTTTACTTAAAAAACCTGCATGTTGTCCTATGAATAACAGTAGCTGCTGTTTTTCTTGTAGTTCAGATAAGAGACAAGATCCTCTTGCAACTTATCTAGTTATGTTCAGCACCGACACCTGTGCCTTCAGCTCAGCTTTACCAGCCTTACTTGCAGACGAACATCATGTGAATATCAGTAAGGGAAGCTCCTGCTTCCTATGATTTCTCTCAGGCAAACTTTTCAACAGATCACAGGTACCGTCTTTCTCATGTCTTCTTCTCAAGATAAAAAATCCAGAATTAAAATACTTGTAAATAGCACAGTTGGGAGATCAAGTAGATTGTTACCCCAGAGCATTACTGACTAGTTGGAAAGTGTGAGGTTTGGAGAAGTTATGTTTTGTCACGCTAGATCCAGCTAAAGATGCTATTGCAAGGATCCTTGCAATAGAAACTCCTGCAGCTGTTTAGGCAGGAATTGACCACCTTGTTGGAAGGAGTGGATACCTCAAGTCAGAATTGCTCTATGCTAACGTGCATTTTTTAAAATTTATTTTGTTTTTTAAATAAAGCGAACACCCTTTCCATGAGTGTCTGTGCAACACCCATATCTTCATACTGAGCCTTCGCTCTATATTTGCTGCACATGTGAGGATCTACTGGCTGGTGGACAAACAGGAGATCCAGCTGCCTCCACAATAAACCTACCATGTACTGATGCTTCCTCTATTTTCCCAGCCTGAGATCAAAGAGTGAGCACAGAGTGTCCTATTTTAACATCTTTGAGTTTTATGACAGGTTTCAGCACAACAGAGTGAGATTTGTAAAAATATCTGCATGTTTACTTGTCAAAGAAAACCACATTTCTAATTGCAATAACTTTAGTATTATAATATTTATATCTTAATAAATGAAATACAAGCTCTCGCGGCAAACTCTCGAAGTATGATTTTTCATGAGGATAGAGGAAAGATGAAACTTCAATTTCATTCTGCCTGTAGTATCTGACTTGGCCATCAATCACCATATCAACTCAGCAATATTTTTCCAGGACCTTATTCATTGCAAGGGAAAGCTAAGCTGCACATCTTAAACATAAAAAAAGCATTTTTCTGTTGCCTTTCTGCAATAAAATGCATTCACAAATCACCCAGATTGCTGGCTACCACATGACAACTCATATCAGAATTCACTGTATGAAAAAGAGACTGCTTTGGAAATATGCTGTATCAAATCCCTACGTCTGAAATGTGTGTAACATCTACAGGGATCTCATTTCATGTTTAATGACTGTTATCTGCTGGTATCAAATGCCTTGTTTTGGACATGTGGCTCTGAACTCCATACGCAGATGAATTTCCATCTCATGCCATTATTGAAGCAGTGGTATAATCACTGTGAAAGGAATCAAAATAAAGAAGAAAAATATATTGACTATGCAGTAACTATATTTTTCTGGAGACAGTCTGTAGGTGTGGATTCTTCATCTAAATTATATTGTAGGGACTTCTGGAGAAAAAAACCTGCAGAAAATTTAGTGTCATTCTTCTCCTAAGTCTTAAAGATTGGCAAAAATGTGCAGGTACTTTTTGATATCAAAGCCATGACATACATACGCTAGGAATGATCTCTATTTGCTCAAAATACTTTTCCTAACTGTTGTCAATGAACTATGCAGGTTTTTCTCCCTGCTTTGCTGTGAATGAAAAATTTCTCTCCCAAAGTCTAACTGTATATTTATTGTGTAACACTGAACTTTAGAGGTTATCAAAAACCTTGAAAAACGTCCTCAAAAAACCTCTCATGTTTTAAAAACAGAAACCACTCTAAAAGTTATTAAAATTTCACAACATTAAGTATTTTTAAAAATGCATGAGTTCAAGTCTGCTTTTGAAAGCATTCAGACATGTCTGTATTTTTTCAGAAACATGAGTCTATGGCAGGCACCTAGATACCGACACTTGACCAGATGAAAATCTGCTTAAGCAATGAAGGTGACATCTGTTGTGCTGATCATTAGCCCGAAAGCAAGATGTGGAACAGTATTTGGCAATTTATGTTCTTCTAACACCTTTGCCTTTGATTGTACATATCCACTGACACATTTGCGTGCATTTATCAGATGCTTCAGAGAAGTCGAGAATAAATAGACCTGCAATATTTCTTTAAAAGAGCATGTACAGGTGTAAACATGGAGCAGAGCCATAAACATGTCTATCGCAATCCCCCTTGCTGAAGATAATTATTCAGGGGCAATTCCATATTTATGAGGAACCTCATAATTTCATTCTCCTCTCATTTCTTGCTCTAAGAATGTGGCTAACTTTTTGGGAAGGAACTTTTCCCTCTCTCTTTTTCTGAAACAAACACACTTTTATGTTTGTAGGTCACATTTTCTCTAAACTACAAAACCTGTTGATCTGATTTAGTTGTACAAATTCACCAAAATCTATACAAATAGATGTACAGGACCATCTGCCTGTACTTCATAAATGAAACTACCTGACTAGATATCAGGAGCAAAACTCTTAACTCAGAGTATAGACTTCACCCTGCTTCCGCACCTAGGACAAAGATCTCCACTGCTGTTCCCATGGCACCGTGGCTTTCCTTACTGGTGTTTTGCCCTGACTCCCGCCAGACTCCCATGTACTTGTGGCACTATTGGCCTCCTTTCTTCTACCCTATCAATCCTGCAACTTTGAGAGCTTTTTCTCCTTCAGCCAGATGACAAGGGCAGCCTCATTTTCTCTCTGTGCTGCAGGATATGCATGGGCTGTGACTAGTCATTTGAGGCAGATGAAGTACTGCAAGCTGGATTCTTTCACAAGTAAAATGCTTATATTTTTATGCACTTATGGGTATAAAAATAACCATCAAATTAATTTCTCAGCATGATTTCTTCATTTTAAGCAGATCTGTTTGGACTATATCCACCTTTCTCCATCATTGCTAGTATGAGGTAGGTTTTTCCTCAAAAACCAAAACCCAGCTATTGTAAAATGTGGGATTTTATTATGCATGAACAACACAAACTCAGTGCAACTTCTAAAGAAAGGATCACAAAAATAGGAATATATAACTAGAGCATTAATAACTGTTTCCTTAGTATTTGCATATTTCCCCCAAAGCGGTGCACTGTATTTCTTTCTTATAAATCCAAATTGTAAAATGCTCATGAATATTTATTTACTTTTTCTATCTATTGTCACAATTTATTTGAGTTATTTTTTTCCTACCAACAAATAACCTGGCATTTTCTTTTAGATTATAACACTATGTAAAAGCAAGCAAAAACATCTAAGTAATATACTATGATATTATAAAAGGAAGAGAAAACCCATAGAACTAAGCAGAAAAAAAAAATCTTTAAAAGGCTGGAAGGGGCTGACATACAAAGATCAACAAGTTTTGAATGGTTTTATTTTCAGATTTGTCCATTTTCTTGACACGGATATTGCAAACGTGAGAATCTGAAAGAGTGATTCCACGTCCTGAGGCCATTCAAAAGGCACTTGGACTGAATGAGAGTCCAGAACTACTTGCTTCGCATGGTGTGGCAAATTACATTCAGCTGTACTCAACAGTTCCTCGGACAAGGAATCAACAATTCAGGACATCTACTGTTAAACTACTGTTAAACTAAACTTATGCCAGGAGAGTCAGCAACAAAACTTGTCAGTTCTCCACACAACTGGCCATGTACTAAGGAAACTTCTCCTGAAGGCAGGGCACAACAGCTTTGGTAGGGAGCAATGGGGACATAACATTTGGATTTGTCCAGCATACGAGGTTCCTCTAGAGTGTGGAGGTTTTGTACATTTTGTAAGCCCGTGTGTAACTCCATGACATAAAATGGTACAGTTTCTCACACGTAATAAACAACAGGAAAAAATATCAGGTATAAACAAAGAAGACAGTATGATGACCAAGTTTTGCAGCTACTTAAAATTAATCTGAGGTGCAACAATTGTTCTTGATATGAGTCATGTCCCTTTGGTAGAAGATAATTTGGAGAGAGGAGATATTCAATCCAAGCAAAGGGAGGAAAATATAAGAAGCTGCTGTCAAATATGCTCTTTCCCTTTCCCATCTCCCTGCATGTCTTTATTCACCCACCTTCACTTCCTCTTCCCCTGGGCAATGAACTCTCTTTTCAGTCAGCCACATGAAGTGTAACACTGACTGAACTGAGTGGAATGGAGAAACAGGAAGATGGAAAGAGAGAGGTGAAGGAAACAAGGCTGAGATTTGCGGTGAAGCACTGATTGACTTCTAGAGCTCCTTATTTCTCACACTTTTTTGCAATTAAATAAGGTGACTAACTCAAACATAGACCTATACAACGCAGAGGTCTATGTTTACTCAAATGAATCCTCTCACGGTAAAGCATAGTGCTTAAATGTCAAAAAACCATAACATATAAAAAGAAAAAAAAGTATTTTACTATCATTTGCTGTCTTGTCTTTAAAAAATCCTAGCCATCCTTTTCAGTTGTGAGGAAGCTCATTTTTATTTGCCAGCTATAAGAAAGACACATTGCATAGATCTTGCCTGAGCTGTTTGAATGGACAGCTTCACTGAAAGTTGTTTCAGGCTGGTTATTGAATGGAAAGATGGAACAAAACATTCAGGTAAGTGAATGAATAAGGAGAATGAATACAGCTTGAAGGAACATGAGTGGTCAGATATCTTCATATCCGACCCTCACATCTCCTATTCAAAAACTACTGTGCAGGCTCAACTGGTCATCCAGTTCATCTATGCATATTTAACTGGTCATCCTGATTAAGAAATTTCCATTTTACAAGCCAATTCCTCTCTGTTGCTTAATTACACCAGCATCATCTGCCTTTTCTTAAGTTTTTTGGGGTTTTTTTTTAAATAAGAAATGTATTATTCTTTTGTCCAACTCAAATTGCTGGGTAATAGCTGCCATGAAATGTAGTATTCAAATATTAAAAATAGAAGGAAAACCCTAACCTGCTTATTGATTGACTGATCACATGGAAAGCATAGCACAAGGCTCAGTGTTTCAGCATGATCAAAGAGTAGACAGTTGGGCACATATACCAATCAGGCTAACCAAGTAAATATACGGGCACAATAAAAGCAGCTTTCATGCTGGTGCAATAAATAATAATAACGAGGTGAATAAAACAAATAACATGATAACAGCTGGTGAATGCTTAGAAATACACGTAGCTATCGAGTGTATAAAAAGGGTCATATTCACAATGAATAGCAACACAATAAGCAGCGCGACACTTAAACTAGATAAAGCAGTGCTATAACCTAGTTTCTGCCGTTAACAGGTGAGGGCCCTTAATGGCTTCCAACATACAGAATTGTGGTACATATTAATGGGCTCTAGTCACGTTTTGGAGAGAAGGCAATGTTTCTTACTAGGATAAGTATTTAATGTGCACGGAAAATAGTGAATACAGTGAATATTATCATAAAAGAGATCTGAAATGTTAGCAAATTGTTTTCTTAAGTAATAATGCCAGCAATTTTTTTTTTCTTAAGGCAGTCCTTTGGTGTTCTTCAAGCAGAGTCTCTTACTTCACTACTGGTACACATATCGTCATAAGTTTAGATATACAATTTAAAGCCATATTTGAACTTTTTTTATTTAGCTGCACAAACTTTTTTATCTTGAATGCTTGAAACAATGGCTGTGTTTTGACCCCTGCCAAAGCCCCCAGGTCTAATAAATCAATAATCTAGTGCTCCACAGGGAAGCTTTCCAGACTTAGCATTTAAAAGTTACAAGGAATATAAGAATGACAGGGCCCTCTTCTGTCAAGTTTATTCTGCTGTTCCATGTACATCTTTAAATCCTGTTCAGACTCCAAATTTATTATTATTAATATCATGACTTGCAACACTTCGTATCTCCTCTATGTTTCTTTGCACGTTGGCCTCAAAATCATGCTCAAGCAATTTTGGTTCTGCGCTCGCTCACCACAGATATGTATTTGATTTTTCGGGGCTCCTGTCCAGATATTAATAGATTCCTGACAGCATTTGCATTTCTCGAAAGGGTTTACTACGCAGGCCCTCTCCAGACAACAGAAGTACCCTAGATGCTGGAAATCACAAGCTCAGATGAAGACATCAGCATGACAAGACTCAGGCAAGACTCAGGAGAGGGTTCTTCAATGTACCTCGAGAACAGTTGTAAGTACAGGGGCATTTTGAGGGTGTAAATGTGGAACTAAAAGTCTAACAAAGGTCAGACGCTTTGACGTCGTGTAATACTTCTGTGTCTGTAGTCCTAGATGTCTCTTATTTGCACTACTCCAGTTTGAAACTCCTCACTGTGGAACACAGCAGGGAACCACGAACAACACAAATAACTTAGAATAGTGCAGTAGACCATGGAAATGTCATTCTTTACCCATGTCTTTCAAAATTAGGGATGAGGTCATTTCATATATCTATTTACTTTATTTCCCAAATCCAATAACTTAGTGTGAAGGGCTTCAAAGCACAAGATAAATGTGCCTGGGCAACAGAACTAATCATGTCAACTGGAAAATAACTGTAACTGCATCATTACCATTTAATATGTTGGGTAACTCCAAATGTACCTGAAAGATAATAAGGAGGTGTCAGTATTATTCATATCTTTTAATTGCTTCCATTAACTTTTTTTTCCCCCCTGAGGGCAAAATAGTATCACTTCATTGATTATACAGTGGATACAGGAGAAATAATAGTGCAGATTCAAATATACTTTTAACCAGCCGTTGCCATCTTACAGATATAAGCAAAAGCATAACTTGGCAATAAAACCTATTTACTGTTAAAATTGCTTTTAACAGTTTTATAGCATGCAAACAATTAAAATAATTATATCAGGCAGCAGCTGTTCTTTCACACTTGTGGAAAAGGAAAGGAGAGGAATAAATTGTAGGAAAGGTTAAAGTCCTCCAGTAGTTGGGATGAGAATGCCAAGAAATGGGAAGGTTCTCTGTAAGGGGTGGTTATAATTATAATGGAGCTAGGAATAATATAATAATAGGGAGTTGGGCTCCATGATTTTTATGCGTCCCTTCCAACTTGAGATATTCTGTGATTCTATGAAATAATTGAATCTCTGTTGCAATGTATGCATTTTTACTGTAGGCAAATAGGTCTTGTGGTACCACCAAGAATATAGCTTCTGAGATTTAGTTATTAAATAAAATGACCTCTTGATTTTCAGCTGTGATGGTACCATGAAACCAGTGTCCTACCACTTGAGTCCAATTTCTTATTTTATTCATCATCTTCCGGTATTACTATTCGCACAAAGTAAAATTGATTCCTAAGATCTCCAGTGTTGGGCACAAGATCAGACCAAAGTCCCATTTCTTCCACTACCCCTTCTGCTAGTGGCCACAATAAAGCGCCTTCAGGAACGGGATAAACATTAACAATGTACAACAATCATGACACCATAACAAAAACACGGGTCGTGTTGACTGGTTCAAGTAGCCTTTTCCCACTGAATCATAACTGAAAATCTATCTAAACTGAGATAGTTCAGCCCAAGCAGAATGAGTGGGATAGTAGGGAAATGAAATCCTGCAACTCCATGCTTCTCAGAGGAATGCCAAGTGATTTTACCTAATACTTGAAAACATTCAAGTTAGTAAAGACATATGAGAAAAGTGTAAGAATGACAGTGCAATTCTGGAATCTTCCAGTCCTCCCTTTTATTTTGTTTTTTTTCCCTCTAAATGCCTAGGAAGAAGCCAATTAGGTCAAGAATACTGACTAAACCTGAGATGAGTACTTAGCTCATTTAAACAACAATTTGATATCCTTTGCATTGCTTCCATAAGCAGATCTGCTGAAATCTGATGGCTGAAGACAGTTGAATCTCTCACTCCCCATCCTAGTATAGAGTTTCAATATTTACTTAACAGAGCTTGTATTGGGAGATGGCATTAATGTCATCTTCTGATGTTACAGAAAGTCAATACATTGGTTTTCTAGTTCTTCCTCTGACTTATTCAGGAGCAGTCAGAGCCTATAGTCACCGCATGTCCCTGTAGCAGGGGGTTGCATTCACCCTGGCTTTTGGTCCCAGTACTGCCACAAGTCCCTAGTTGCTAAGGGAGCCCCACAGCTTTATGCAAAATGAAGGGAGAAATTCCAGTCCCCTATGTGCTAGGAATGGGCTGAAATGGGACAAAAGTAATCTCCTTATGAAGGTGCAGTTTGACTGGTCTTACTGGTGCAGTATGTGCTTACACTAACGCTGATTCAGTGTGCTCTGGTTTCAATGATTACCCACAGTAAGAGAGACTGAAATTCAGGATCAGTTTGAATCTGAGGCTGTGTGAAATAACCCTCTTTGCTTTCAGTCAAAGGCTCACCTCAGGCGTATTTTGCATTAAATTTCCACTCAGTCTGTCCTGTCTGTAGACTTATTAAACACAAGAAAATTCATATTTCTTTGCTTTTTGTTAAATGGATTGCCTTCACCTGAACCTATCTTAAAATTAGTAAATGTCTATTAGGGTTTTTTTTTTTTTTTTCCTTATACACAGTAGGATGAAACAGTTTGAAATATGTGAAATAAATGTATGGTCATAAAATGTAATAATCCATTACCAAACACTTTCATTTTATTACCATGTTCAAATAATTATCAACTTTTTTGCTAATCTGAACAAATAGATACTCATTGAATTATTGTATTCTCTTTTTATTATGATAACAATAATGAAGAAAAGTAAATCATCTTCCTTATATTATAGTTGCATTAAATATTGCATTTTCAGAAGATTAAAGATGTAATCCAAAATCCTATGTTAGATACCCCTTTATTTATGAAATACGGTATTTTTCAGCATGGAACTTCTGTTGTGGGTACCATATGCTACAGTTGTTTGATGGTTTTATATATGACCAGCAGAAGAAGACTATAATAAATACGTGTTTCTTTCAGACACATTTGAGAAGTGTGGACATTTGTTTAAGTAACTGAAACCCAACATTTTCTGATCACAAACTATACAACTACATGTCTGTGTTTGATTTATCTATCAAATTTATTTTCTTCATATAGTTTCTACCTTTGCCTTTTCCGTTCTTTTCATTGTATTGGTTGTACATCCTTTAAACCTCAGACTATAAAATTTTCAGGGCAGAATATTACCCTCTTCAGCCTAGTATCCTGAGGAAGAGAGCGTTTTATAGCACTGCAGTTACACAGGTGTAATGACTTCTCTTTCCAACAGCTTTTGAACGGAGGATATTCCAATAAACCAAATTAAATAAATAGAGGTTTCCAAACAAATGAAATTTTTACCTTTTATGTTGAAAATTGCAAGATCTAATAAATAAAAGATTAAAGCTTGACCCTCTGCATTAGTTATCAGGGAATCCATGTGCAGAAAAGAGAAAATAGCGACAACTTTATTGGTTCTGTTATGCAAGAATGTGCTGTCCTGTATTCCTCACTGATGTCTTAGCCAGCAGTACTTTTTTAAAGATAATACTTTAAAAATTACAGGTATGATTCTAGTTGCTCTCAGATTAAACAAGAATTAAAACAAAAGTAGCTTTACATGTCAGACCAAATATCTACCTACTTCAAAATCTGATGGTACCCAGTAACAGATCATTGGAAGAAGGAGGAATATGGTAATTTCATAACAGTATTCCGATCATCATAGCCTCCTGAATTATGGAAAACCACATTTGCTTTAATTCAATAATCTCTTTACAAAATAATTTGAGATTGTCAGTAGGACTAAACCGAAGTGTATAGAAACACATGACATGGACCAAAAGGGCTCTCTAGAAACAAGTCTCATTTCCTGCTGCGATAAGTAGAATTTTTTTTAAACTGATAGATTTTAGTCCATTTCATTTTCCAGTCTCTGAAGTACTCAAAAAGATCTTACAACTTCTATCCTCAGTTTATTCATACTGACTACTGAGCTATTTTATTTTATGCTAGTCTTCAGTTACAGAGCTGAGCTCCCATCCAAGCCATGTGTATTTAGTTTCTGTTCTGTTGGCTAACGAGCCGCATTATTTTAGTCTACTCCAACAAGAGGTACTTTTCACTCCTCTGACCTTCTGCTCCTGTCTTCCCTGTACCACAGCAGGACTTGCCAGTTATTTGTGCAAAGGAAGTCACACTTTTTCATTGAGAAGTTCTTCCTTGAGCCATGGAGTAACTTTGCACAAGTTTAACTGCTTTATTGAATTAGAGTAAAAATCCTCTGTGTTAAAATTAATGTTAAAAAAATCTAATGCCCTTAATACTAATACACGTGCTCATTGATCATGTCAGCTGGAGTTACAGACATAAAGCTAACAATAAAAGAATCAGCATCAACTGAGAGCAGGTGCTAGAAGTATAAATATTTTAATGAAATTTTTGAATTACATTAATTTGGGAATCATTGACAGTATTAGAAAGAACTAATAAGAAAGAATGTAATGTAGATAAGACAAATTAAAGATAGAGGAATAACAATGGAGTTCATATTGAAAAAATTATGTTAACAGATACAGGATCTGAAAAGAAGAAATGTATTAATTAAAATCTGTGATGTAGCATGTATATCTTAGTTGAATGGAAAAGTTTTTTCCCCTTAAGCAGCTGTAATTGTGTATATGCCTAGCACTATCCCAGCCCAAATATGTCAAGTCCCCAAATCCCATCTGAAATAAATTCCGGAAACACAGTGATACCTTTCATTACACACATATATATTTTGATAATTAACAGGAACCAACCCTGTATTAGACCCTGCTAATGTAGCTGTACTGCAAGCCCACAGCAACAAGATCTTTTTTGTATAGCAGCTCATAAGGTCTTTTTATAAAGAGAAGTATAGGCTTATCAAGAAGAAAATAAATGTCCACCACACCGAACTTCAAAGATAGTTTCCTGAGAACTGAGAGTTAAATAAAACTGATCTCCTATATTGTTACAAAAGAGTTACTCCTGTGGGACACAGACAAACACTATTCATGCAAGTCAAAGAATGTCCTTCACCAAGTACGCCTTCCCAATTACCGTCAATGAACTAGATCAGCCAACATCCCAGAAAACAGAAACACCAGTTCAAGTACATGCCACAACCCTTTCAGCATTTATCACTAGTAAAGGGTAGAAGAGTTTCGCATAGATCTTAAATGTTTTCCCACTGTGTCACCTCTACTTCTGTACTCCATAAGAAAATGTGGTAGAAGTGTGTACTGGGTTTGCATGGCAAGGTTTTGGTGGCAGGGAGACTACAAGCACGGCTTCTGTGAGAACATGCGGGAAGCTTCCCCCATGTCAGATAGAGACAATGCCAGCTGGCTCCAAGACAGACCCACTGCTGGCTAAAGCTGAGTCAGTCAGTGACAGTGATAGTACCTCTGTGATAAGACATTTAAGAAGGGCAAAAAACTGCTGCACAGCAGCAGCCAGAAGAGAGGAGTGAGATTATATGAGAGAAACAACTCTGCAGACACCAAAGTCAGTGGAGAAGGAGACAGAGAAGGTACTTCAGGTGCTGGAGCAGAGATTTCCCCAAAGCCTGTGAAGACCATGGTAAGGCAGGCTGTCCTCCCACAGCCCATGATGGTCTGTGATGGAGCAGATATCCACCTGCAACCTGTGGAGGACCCCACACCACATGAGGTGGATATGCCCTGAAGGAAGTTATCACCCCAAGGAGAGTCAGTGCTGGAACAGGCTCCTGACAGGACCTCAGTCTCCATTGAGGACCCATACTGGAGAAGTCCATTACTGAAGGCCCTCTCTCTGTGGAAGAGACATATGCTGGAGCAGCTCATGAAGAACTGCAGCCTATGGGAAGGACCTGCATTGGAGGAGCTCGTGGAGGACTGTGACCCCACAGTGGAGTGTGAGGAGGAAGGATCATCAGAGATGCCAGATAAACTGACTGCCGCCCCCATTCCCTCTCGTCTGTGCAGCTCAGGAGGAGGAGGTAGGGAAGGCAATGGTGAAGTTGAGCCTGAGAAAACAGAGAGGTGGGGGAAGTAGTTTTAAGATTTGGGTTTATTTCTCTTTACTCTATTCTGATTTGATTACATTTGATTAAACTAATTTCCCTGAGTCAGGTCTGTTTTGCCTATGACAGTAATTGGTGAGGGATCTCCCCCTGTCCTTATCTCAACCCTCAAACCTTTCATTATATTTTTTCTCCCCTATCTAGTTGAGGAGGGTAGTGATAGAGTGGCTTGGTAGGCACTTGGCAGCCAACCAAGGTCAACATGCCACAAGATGTCTTAATAAAGCTTCTAGATAATTTCAGTTGGTTTTAATAGTCTTACTCAGATGTTAGAACTTGGAACACATTTGAAACATTTGAAAGACCTGAGGCATTATTTAAAGATACTATTGCTACAAATACTCTATTGAATAAAGTAACTAGATCATTAAATCAGATTGCATTAATGTTATACATAAAAAATTTTGGGAAGTAGCCTTGCCTACTTTTACAAAAGCCTGAATTGTGGCTTCAGATTAACATCCCTTTAGCCCAAGCCTTGAAAATCCCACAGCCTTTACTCTGATGACCCTGCTTCTCTTACTGGGCTTTATTTTCCAAAGTAACCAGGAATACAAGGAGTGGCATCTACTGCTGCTGTAAAACACCTCTTAGGTGCTGGCAGCTGAAGTTCATTTCTTGCTGATGCCTGACAGATAGGTAAGAACTCAAGTCACTATTTGTTCTGTTTTCTTTTTCTCTGTAAGAAAGGTTGATCAGTATTTATGCTTCAGTGTTTCTCATTCTATGTCTTTAAGGGGCTGGATTTCCCACTGACCACTAATTCTGGTACGTGATACTGGGATCTACTTAAGGAGGAGTGGGTTTCTATAACTGATGAACTCTTGGTTTCTGTCTTTTAGCCGTTCTCTAGGGTAGCAGACTTTCTTTGATTCTGGGCTTTACACTAAGGAATCAATAAAACTACATGGTGGCTTTTTGTTGTTTCATTAGAGTTTTGGGTTCTCTTTTTTCACAGTTATTAATCTCTCAAAGGATTGTTGGAAAGTACCCAAAAGAAATTAAACTAGTGAAATTATAAAGAAATTTTGAAAGAAATTTATTAGAACCATAATTAGGTTCAGTTTATCTTTCAAACCCACTAAATTACCTGTCTCTTTAAACTAGCCCTTCCTCTGTTTAACAAAGGAGAAATATGCCTGGTTCTCTTTATCTTCTTTGTTTTATCATCCATTGCTGACAGGAATCACAAAACCATTGAGCTGATAGCAGTAGTAGAGTAATGCTTGCACATCACTAAAAATTAATGTTCATAACACTTTAATACTATAAATCACTTATCATTTTCCTATAGTATTAATGAGAGGTTTTCTATCAAAATATGTCAAACTTGAAAAGAAAGTGAAGGAGGCTCTTCTACTGTTATTTGAGGTGAAATTATGGCCTCATGGAAGGAAATAGGAATGTTGTCATTCTTGTTCATCAGGGCTCTATGTTCTGAATTTTCATGTGACATTGCTGTATTCAAAATAAAATGTCTATTTGCTTTTACAAACAAAAGCCTTTAGGAGTGTAAACAATTTATATAAGTGATGCACAAGAAAAGACCTACAGGCTGAGTAAACGAAGCTTACAAAACAAAGAAAAACCCTTAGCTTACTAGAAAATTATTTAAAGGCTTAACCTCTTCTATTCTAAAAACTGCTAATAGATGTCTTTTAATAGCAGGCTTTTTAGAAGAAGGGTTACTACATATTGCCTTCTTTCAAATCAGTTATAACTGTTTCTTAGACTTTTTTCTTATT
Source organism: Bucorvus abyssinicus (assembly GCA_009769605.1). Taxonomy (NCBI): domain Eukaryota; kingdom Metazoa; phylum Chordata; class Aves; order Bucerotiformes; family Bucorvidae; genus Bucorvus; species Bucorvus abyssinicus. The sequence goes on from CM020063.1 coordinate 5,001,835, forward strand.
TCTAATTTCAGCCTTAGCAACAAGCATCAAGAACATTTCTTGACTGCTGCTACCCCCTTCTTTCTAATAACTTACAGTCGATGAGCTGTGATTCATTAAAGATATTCAAGATATTTCTAGACTTCTCTTAATCTACTAATTAACAACTTTACATTTAAACCATTGCATACATTTGAAAGATTTTAAATAATGGTTAATTCAGAGCTTTGAAATAATGTAAGACCATATTCTGCTAAGGATGGGTCTTTTTCCTGGACATTTAAAAAGTACTTTTCCAGATGCCATTATGTGTAAAAGATCTGAAGCCTTCTACGCTGCTGTTTACACTCCTGAAACATGTTCGATTCTTTCTTGGTAGATTAAACTTGAGAAGTGAAAATCTCTCTCTGAGAAATATTTGCATATTAATAAAAGTTGAGAAACACTAGTGTGTTAGCTGTCAGTTTTGGTCCATTAGCCATATTATGCGTCATCTGTTGTAGGTAGATTAATGCTTCATACATTATTGAAAAGTTAATATTTTATTGTTGGGGAAAAAAAAATAGAAGTTTTTTTCTCTTGACCCAACATACTTTCTAGAGATATCTTTTTTTTTTTTTTTTTTTTAATCAACCAACAAGTTTCCTTGGGTTGAATTTAACAGTTTGATATGGGAAAACTGATAGAAGATACATTAGAAAAACTGCTGAATGCCCCTTGAAGAGAGTGTATGTTTCAACGCATTTTAAGATCTAAAATTTTAACCGAAAATGTTTTCATAGTTTCTTAACATTCTGAGCCGTGAAAGTGGATAACTGAAGTAACTGAGGGTTATGATGAACACTTCAAAACTTCCTTCATCTCTCTAGAAGCCAGCCTCCTTCCAGAATGCAAAGAAGGACTTTGACACCCATAATGACTGAAACACAGTCTTATTTTCATTTTATTGGCCATTGATTCTTTTGTGACTCTAACATAATTTGTCACCCTTTTCTTATTTTATATGAAATACAGTGCAAAGACTTACAGAAGTGATATATTCAATAAAAATTTTCTGGAATATATATATCATTGAATTAAAATGTGGCACTTCGGAATTTGTAAATCCTCTTAGTTCTAATGCACATACAGATCACTCATTCGTGAAAGGTTTGTTGTATAACCATAATCATTACTCTTTATATTTATCAGACCATAACTCAAAATGTTTATGGTGTCAGATTTTTCAATCTCAATCTGAGTTGTGAGTTCTGCAGTTCCAACAGTCATGAAGCAGTTAATGACTTGTTGGATTAGTTACCGTACGATTCATACATTTAGGCCAAATAGCTTTTCTTAAGCATAGGCTGATTTTTTTCCCATCTTTTCAACTGACCTACATATGTCTTCTAAAGATAGTTAGATGTTGCTTGTCTTCAACCTCCTGAAGCTATAGCCTCAATTATATTCATTTAAAAGTAAGAGAGATCAAGACTTTTAGAAGTCTAGGAGATTTAAAACTAAATGAGATTAAGACTTCCTGACTTATCACTTAAATTAAGATTAATTCAAAATCCAGGATCCACCATACTGAGAAACATACATCTAGGTTCTTCCCCATCTGATTAACCTCTTTTTGCCCAAATAATGTCTAGTCTTCTAGGCAGTTAAGCATGTGTAACTGGTTATGTAATGGCAGAGTGCAGAGAAGAAGGAACTAGACCCTTCTTAGAAAGAAAAGGGGCAATTTCAATTAGTTATAAACCAAAAAGTTTACTGTAAGTGTGGTTAAATATTCCAGCAGGGACTCTGAGATGCTGTAGAATCTTTGTCCTTGAAGATGTTCCAAACTTGACCAAACAAAGCCCTGAGCAGTCCATTTTAATTGGACCTGCTCTGAACAGCAGGCTGGACCAAATGACCTCTGGAGGTCCTTCCAGCCTGCAGGATTGTGTGATGCTGTGGGAATTTTCTGTACAAGTGACTGTAAGATGCTGAGAGGGCATGCCAGAGAAACGATCACTCTAGACTTGTCATGTTCATACACTTGTTGACAGTGCTTTTCCTACTAGCCACTTAAAGATTATTTTGGCCTAACCCTTCATTTCTTTACCTATTTGTCTTGTATTACCTTTGATCTAGCAGAATTCAGGTGGCTCCCCGTATATGCCTGTGTTTTTCCCTTTATCTTTCTTTTCTATGAAAAGAGTATACAACCTGACATACACTTAAAAGGAAGATATTCAAGAGCAGGGAGTTATAACTTCAGTTTAAAGGCATGTTACAAGAAACAAAACATGATGATGAATGCATTTTGTGTCCAAAGCAAGAAACTAGAGTGACTTTGATTACTTTAACGCTCAGCTTCTGTTTTGCTGTATCTAAATAAGTTTACATCTGTGACATTTATTATCAGTTTCCTAAGAACCTCCATTCATTTTGTACCTTATGAATAAAAAGAGATGCAGTCTAATAACTTGGGGGATTTCAAAGTCATGCCTGACTTAACAAAATAACATCCTTATTCTCGTCTGTTTATCTGGAGTCTTCCCATGGCAATGCAGATATGGCTATGGAAAAAATGTGTATGTATTCCACCTAAATTGCTTCAGCCCATTATGTTTCAGAATAGAGGAAGCAGTTACGTGCTAAACTGCAGAGAGTGGAGGGGAAGGGGCGAGGGGGGACATTGTAGCAGATTATGCCACTTTCTGATTGATAGTGAAATTAATATGGAAATTAGTCAGGACATAGGATATGTGTGTTATACTCTCCCACCTTGTTAAGAATAAAATCCAAAGGCTAAAAAAAATACCTTGATACATGACTATTCCCATGAGTCTTAAAGCATTATAAAGAGATACAGAAAAATCATGGGACAGGAAGAAAAACTTGGAGGATACCTGTCTCTAATACGGTTGACGTTGATCGTAAAAGTCTCTTCCAACCACATGATTCTGTGATTCTGTAATGCCATGAACACAGCACCATTCCACAACATGGTAATTTTGCATTATGGTTTGTGGTCCCAAAGTTAAGCATTTCATCTCCTACTTTTAATAAAAACTCATAAGCAATAACTAGAATGTAAAAAAAAAAAAACCAAAAAAACCAACCCAAACCACCAACAAAAAAACCCCGACAAACTTAAAACTCTGATTCATATGAAAATAGTGATTAAATAATCCGGATAATAGTAGTTTTTGGTCTGTGTTTCTCTTGTATACAATTAGAAGTGAAGATTCCCCATCACCTGCCAACTAGAAATAATGACAGATTTGTAAAGATTTTGTTTTATTTTCTTGTTGTGGGCTCAAAGTTCACAGTATGTAGCTATTTACAGTATTAATACATCTTTTCCTCATTTGCACTTGTACTCGTATTTCTACCTTTCCCTACATTTTTATTGGATATCAGCAGATCTCATTAAAAATGACAGGAGATTAATAGGGTGAGATAGCATTATATTCCATCACCACCTAGGGAAAATATACACTGATTTCAGTTTCCTTGTTTTTTTCCAGATGCTACGATAATTACAAAGACCGTTCAAAGAACCCATTGGTTTTTAATAAACTGCTTGAAATTTTACAGCTAATTGCATTCACTAAGGTATCTAATGATCCAGGTTTGGAGTGAAATATAATAGGCCAGTTTCTTAACAGTGTCTAATTTTCTCCTACAGTCAGTGGGTATCAGGAATCTGAATACTTTTATAAATCAAATGTACTTTGGCCACAGAGGATAATAACTCCTGACTAGACACTACACAGGACTGGGTAAACTTTCCTGTACTCCTTACTCCAGCAGGAAGTGACAGTGTCTTTCCATCATCTCTACCAATCTCCCTGCTAAAGTGGCCACAACTAATTTTATGCATTGATGTACAGAAATTTGTTAAATAGTGAATGTTTTTCATTTAAGCCAAAGAATAATTCGTGAACTTATGAGTCTGGGTCACTGGGTTGTGGACTCTTGGCGAGTTTGCTAGCCAGAAAGGTAGCACATTGAGGAAAGAGATGTGCAGTGACATGTGACAGTCCTTGGACCTCTTGTCCATTTGGTAGGTGGCCAGAACCATACACTTCCTCTATACGTATAAGGCAATGTGTCCCTTTGCACTGTTTTCTCAGAAAGTTTCACTGAATGTGGGTGAGCTAACCTTTCTTCATGATTTAAAACTAAATTAGCAATTCAGAGACTTAACGGATAATAAAACGTTCTAGTTATAAATACATGCAATCGTCACGAATTATACAACTTTCCCATCTACAGGACAAGTGACCCAGTCCAGAAGTCATGTGGGTCGGCGTAGTGGATCCAACTGTGCAGTGCATCATCTGGATGCACAGTCCTGGAGACTTCCCTCAATTCTCTCTTCTTGAATCTCCTGGAGTCTTTTCTGGGCTTATTCTGGACCCTTCTGGTCCCCCACATATCCCTGGAGTCTTTTTTCAATCCCTGATATCTATCCCCAAGTGACCATGGACACCTTTAATTACAGGACTGAGTAAAGCATATCCAATTCCTCTTTGGCTTGTTCAAAGTCACTCCTTGGCTAATAACTGTTTGTCACCATCACTGCTGTTCTTGATCTGCTCCTCTGGAAGTCTCGGCTCAATGGTTGACAGATTGTTTATGCATGAGATAGATATTCCTCTGTTCTTATAAGAAAGATGTTTCCAAAAGTGTGTTATTCAATTCCTGAATTGTTCCTCTCTTTCCTGACAAACTGAACCCTTGCTATGTCGCAAGACACATTATTTTCCAAGAAAGCTTTTTCTAATGTTTCCCTGTTTCCCCACTCTTCAGTTAAATGTCCTTGCTTCTTGGCCCACAACATAAACCATCTACAGGCTTAATGATAATTCCATGGCTGCTTCTACCTGGGCCACAGATATCAAGATGATCTTTACACGCTTTCTTTCAAGACATCATCATCTCTTGATGACATTGTGTTTGGCCCAACATACACACTGAAATTACAAAAGCGATTGTCTGGTAGAGATCAGTGAAATTCTTCCATGCCAGAGGCAGGTGCCTGCAAGCATAGCATGGAAACCCAAATTTTGCCGAAGAGATAATAGCGATAGTCACTAAAAGATCAAGAATGAATACATGACTGTCCCCAATTTTTCCACCGCCTTTTAGATGAAAAAACACCAAACCACAAAATCTGAAGTAACCAGACAACACATTTTAGCACATCATAGGACTGAGCAGCAGTTTGTCATCAAAATGTGTTCTGACCCCTTTCAAGAGAAAAAGTTCTCTGACTACATTTTGAATGACCCTCCTCAGAAGAGCTCCTTAAACTGAGATCTTTGCTGTAGCAGAGAAAAAAAAATAGTATAGGGAGTGAACAACTGGCATTTTGCATAGGTGTCTGCAGTAGACAGTGCAAGCAGGAAACATTTTGTAAAATGATTTTGATCATCCAACACAGAAAGGGGACAACAGCTCTGATGGTAGAGGTCTGTAAACTCATCAGTTGCTATGCAGAAGTCAGCTTCTGCAAACCATGGTTTCAAGTCCAATACCTTCATTAGTGCTGCCTTGCTATATTCCAAGAACAGGTTGTTGTTTATTTCCTGCTCAGTTAAAAAAATATATAAAACCATCTGACAAATCACACCACGATCATGCTAATAAGCATGAGTTGGTCACAATTCTTGGTGTACTGAAGATCTGTTCCACCAGACTGGGGAAGGGGTTCCCCTGATAAGACAGTGAGCAGCCACAGAGCATGTCTCTGCTTTAGTCGTTTTTAAGCTACTCCACTGTTGATCTGGAGAAGTGAAAGAGGTGTCAGGGGCCAAAGCATTTTTCAGGTTCTTCCATGAAAACTTTGGTAGAAAAGTTGAGAACAGTATCCTCATTTGGAATTTGAAGCCAAAAATCTCCACATCTCTCACAGGGATGTAATTCCCATGTGCTCCTGAAGACCCATTTCCATTCTCTGTCTTCAGGGACATCGCCTAATCTTCTTAAATCTGGTGCAGCACTGGAATCAGATATTTCATAACCTGTTATAATCATCTGCCTGGCAATGCTGTCATGCTGCCATACTGCGGAAGAGTTGCTTTAAGTCCTCTTCCCCTACAAGTTAGCAGAAAAGACTGTGTTTGAGATTGTTCAGGTGGTGCATCTAAAATACTTATCCTTAATTCTGTCTCCCTCTTTATTGATCACGGCTGTGTGCAGACAAACAAGACGAACTAAAATTTAAGTAAGAAGATTTGTGGAATTCTCAGTGTTGAAATAATGTCTAAATTTCTGGAGAAAGTCTTTGCAAAACCTACATGCTATGATCTGTAAGTTAAAAGAACAAGGCAAAAAAAAAAAGAAAAAAAGAAACCCCAAAGACAGCAGCATAAGGTTAGCTGCATCCGTGGCCTTTGTTAAATTTTGAGAGCTCTTTTGGGAACAAAGGACTTTTATGTATTTCCAGAATCCTAGAATTGTACACGTCCTCCCAGACATTGCTGGAAAACACCAGCACTGCTATGATCTACTACTTAATGTTGCATGACAACATCATGAGGAACAGACAACTTTGATATAGGGCACAAAATGCTGGGCATAGCAGCAACGTACATAATTGTGCTCTGCTGCACAAGTGTGATCAGAAAGGTGGTTATGTACCTGGAAAAAATCTATGTTGTATGTTAAGCTATAAACATGGATGTATTTGTCATGAATTAACTCCTTCTGAGCCTGCAGCTCAGCCTTACATCCATAGGACAATCGAGGTCTAGGATATGACAATGAGAAAGGAGATAAAAGGCATGTTAATCCAGCATAGTATTAACACCTGTTTACCTAGATACTGCAAAAGAACTCTTGAAGTTCTAACAAGGATTTTCTCTTGTTTTGGATCAAAATTACAACTTTTCCGAGAATTCTCTCATGTGCAAAATGACTAAGTTTTTGTTGCAGCTACTACCAAAGTGCATTCCATAAAATGTTCCTAACATACTATCTTTGGAATTTCCATTCCTTAGCAAATATAATTCCACTTGCCAAAGTAATTTGAGGAAAGTTCTAGGCTGCACATGTAAGCAAGTAATCACACACAGGCAATAGGATTGCAGAAGACTTATTTTTCCTAGCAAAACATCAAGCTATTTCAGAATCCTTACAGGCAAAAAGCCAAAGTTCCCATTTACTGAGCTCCATGAGTTGGGAGCGTGTGGATGGTGTGACTGGAACCAGTAGCAAAACTCCAGTCATTTTTTGAGTTAGCTACCTAATCTTTATAGATGGTTTCATAAACGCTAGATGATTGATTAAATTTTTGGAAATCATAAATACATATGTAGATTTTGTTTAGAAGACCTGTACAGAGACATGAGTATTATACAATTCCTTCTTAATTTATGCAGTTTGTGTCTTCATGTGTTTTTATCTTTTCAGAAAATTATGCACCTCTAATACACAACATCACATTTTCATTCCCATGGCTCCCATCCTTCCAAAAGGAGTAGTGAACATTTTTGACATATAAACAAGACCATCATAATTATACTTTTCCTGAGTAAATGGCAGCTGATGAACTACAAGCAGGTGTATATTAAAAGAACCAGGGAACAAATCACCAGTGTGCTGTTGTTATTTTTAGTTCCATAAATTGTAGGAATGTGTGCAGGAGAGAAGAAGGAATGAACAATAATTAAAAAAACAGTAGTGGGTGCTTATGGATCCCTTACTTTTCATGAGTGTCAAAGTGGTGCAAGAGAATGCTTTGCACCCTGCACGATCTAAAGATGTAGACCAAAGAGATTGATTTAGTTTATGAATCCTCCTCCCTAAAAAAGTTTTTTCTAAATCCTTTATTTGTTTTTATTTCCCATACACTTGTTAGGGTGCAAGGATATCATGGAACCCCAGAATTCCAGATCAAAAACTTAGAATTAACTTTCCTACTTCTTATTTGTTTTGTAGCAGATTGGAGAAGTTCAATTACTTTTTCTTTTTTTTTTTTTTTTTTAAGGGAGGGGACATGTGGGCAGGGAGGGTGCTGGTTTTCACAACAAGCAGAAATTTCAGTGACATAGCAACAGTGTCATAAACTTCAATAAAAATGTTTTAAAGATTCCATTTCTGACTATGCCTGTAAACAAGCGTGTATATTTTCAAGATGTTGAGGTAATGGCAGTGCAGTCTGACTTCTTTAGTCATGTGGGAGTGTGTCTCCTTTCACAGAATTTTAATCCAAAGTAGCTTTATGGAGTTAAACAATAGAAGACCACATATGCCATAAATCACGGGAAGCAGTAGTGTGTAGAAAGTATATGGGGAATAAATTAAAGCATTCAGTCATAAAGGTAATAACTTATGGAGAGAGAAATTAAGAAACAGTCAATAGATTTCAAAATGAGATGAGGAGAAAAAGGGAAGTCAATGAGGCAGGATGCTCAATGAAGCCTTTTTCAGGTGATGGCAGCTGAGGAGAAGACTTCTGATCGACAGCCAGCAGAAGGGTAAAGAAGAAACCCTTGCTAAACAAGGAGAATGAAGGGAAATAAGGAGAAAAAGAAATGTCAGAACTCTTATGTTTTTGGGGGACCAAATCTTTTTATGTTACTTGTCTTCTGTTATATGTCTAATGTAGAAACTCTGAATAACTTTACTCCATAGAGATACTAAGTTTATTTAGAGCTAATTGACTAGAAGCAATCTAGATTTTTAGTGTATCTCTTCTTAGACTAATTTCTTCTGTCAGTTTACAAAAAAAACTCTGGATGTGATAAAACTTCTGTATATTTGAGGGGAATAAAAGGAAAAGAATGACAGGTCTTCAACAGGATGCTATTGTGATCCTACCAAAAGGAAGGGATCCCATAGGATAAAGTAGAAAGCAATTTAAAAAATCAGGACAAGCAATTCCTCATCAGCAACTGGCAAGTTCTCTCTAGGGATTAGATAAGGAATTAGATAAGTTAATTATTTGGACAAGATTCCTTTCAAGTGTATTAAAGGCCAGAGTGATTCATCAGTAAAATACAGTCTACTGCATGAGGCAGGTGTCTTGGGAAACTTGAGTTCCATTTCTCTTCCTGTTGTGCTGCTTTAACCAGGTTGATTGGTTAATCAGATTTTTTCTTTTAAAAAAAATTTCCTTCTTCTGCAAAATTAATTGCTGTAATTATCTTCCTTTTGAGATCATACACAGAAATGTTCAGGTAATACTTCAGAGAGGATCAAACAAGATCTAAAAGATTTTCAGTTCTGTTCTAGCAGTGCAGCTCTGAATTAAGTGTCACTAAGTCCACTGATACTTTTGTGGATTTACACTAACTTGTAATTGTTCAGAACTTCTTCTGAAGCATTCTGATCTAATGTACTATATTTGTCATAATTTTTCATCAAAGAACAATGTGCACAACTTTTAGAGCATTACTGAATTAACCATTCAAAACCGTGTCTGGGTTATGAAGGATCAAGTAATTGCCTATTAAAAATTATGCATTACACCTAAAAGACACAATGACACCATCATCGAAATTACTGGTAACCCATTTACAAGTGCATGTTGATTTAATTAGGAAATTAGCTGAATTTTTTTTTTTTAATACTTGTTTCTTAATTAAAGTCTTCACGGTGTTTGAGTGCTTATTATGTCCATTTGGAATGGATGTGCTAGCCACATTTTAGGATTCATTTAAAATTGCCTGAAGACCTTCCACCCCTCCATGCTTTCATTCATATTCATAACATAAATATTATAGAAACTCATTCCATTTATTTCAGACTCCCATTTCAATGAAAGGACAATTAAGCGGAGTTCTACAATAAGACACGAAGAAAGAAGAAAAAAGATCTTTGCTGGCAATCAGTTTACGATAATACCTATTTACCAGCACTTTGCAAAGTTGTAACCTGAACTCATTTTCAGAATCCATTTTTCCATAGTTTCATGACTAACATAGATAACAAGTCTTGTGCTGATTTGATCTGACTTCCTTTCACTTTGACTGAATATACCTGTTCCCCTAGTTCCCCCAAGTATTTAGCCAAACACCTAACTTGATCTGAAACACATTCAGATCAAGGCCAAAAGTACCAAAGAAACATAATGGACAGACAGCCACAGGTGTAGTTACTTCTGCATGCCATCCGTATCATGGTTCTATTGAAAAATAGATCTTGGGCCAAGTTGCATAACTTTGGGTGATCATCTCAAAATCCATGCTTATCAAGTGAAAACAGCTGTTACAGCTTGTCAAGGTTAAGGCTGTGCTAGCCAGTAGACCAATGTCAGACGCTTTCTATTAACCCTCTCCCTTCCCAAAGGGGAAGAGAATGGGAATAAGGGAGAGAGACTGATGGATTGGAAAAGAAAACTAAACCTGCTTTAATTAAAATAATAGCAATAAAATGAAATTTATTAAAATATAAACAAAACCAATATGGAACCCAAACCCTCTGATGGCAAACACATCACTGTCACCACTGATGCTGTGGGCAGGCACTGGGGAAGTCCCAGACTGGACTCAGCAGCAGATGGGAACCGGATGCAGGAGCTGGATTCTGGAACTAGATTCAGGGATGCATGGATTGGGATGGAAGGATGAACAGCCATTGGACACCGGCCATTGAAGAAGAAAACTGGACCCTTGTGCTCGCTCAGCTTGATACCGAAGATGGTGTCTCTGGGATGGAACCCCTGGCTGGTCAGTGCAGGGTCACCCGGCCTGTCCGCTCCTCCCCGCAGCTGCGGCCTCTCCCTTCCTGCACCCCGCCGTGGGACACAGGATGGAGCAGTGCCCTTGGTCTGCCCAGCAGCAAGTGTCAGCCAGAGCCTTTCTGCACCCCAGCCCCTGGCAGTGACTGGGACCATCCAGCGCTGTCACTGCTAGAAGCAGCCGCTGTCTGCACAAATCTGCCGTTACCTTCAGCTGGTGCCGTGACTGAGAAGAGACTGAGCTGGAAATGAAATCCCTGAATGGAGAACTGGTTCTGTTCTAGCTCAGACCAGGATATAGTTAAATATAATTAGCATATTACTTAAAAAGGATTGATAGCATGACTTTAGTATCCTTAGATGGACCTCTAAGACTGACGTGTGACAAGAATAAGTCTACTAGGAAGAGTCTATACGGTATGGAGTAACAAGTATGCTATTTCTGACTTCTGCATCCTAGTAAATGGAAATCTGTGTTCTGAATTTCTTCGTGTTAATTGCTATGTAGAATGTACAGTTAAGAAGAATGCCTAATTATAAAATTATATTCCCCATTTAGGTGTGCAATCCGGTCCATTTTTGTTTATTGGGCCAATAGTGACTGAAATAAAGTGCTGGTGATAAATTACTGGTATAACACCATGATAATAGTAAAGTAAATTATTTTAGAAAACTAATTTAGTATTTTAATAGTAACATAACTGAGATTTATATGAACAATTTTTACACTCTTGACTAGTAACCCTTTTATTGATGAGTTAATGGCCAGCTAGATAAATAAAGCTCTGTCAGCTTCACCCAATGCCTTATAAGAACTCACATTGGTCATTAACAGGTTCATTGTTAAAGTGTTTTATTATTGCTTTGGAAATATTACCTAAAATGAAGCGCTATAATTTCTGATCCTTTATCATTTTTATTTTGATGGCTTGACTTTTTTAATCAAAAAATGTGATACACATTGAGAACCCCGAGTTAATACGATTTAAACTGAAACCATCAAAGTCACTTTTCAAATACAGATATTTTCACTTGAAATAATATCCCATTTATGCCCTGTAAAAAACATCAGATTCCAGAGGGTTTAAATCTGTTCTGAAGATTTCCACATGCACTTAGTTATAAAAAGGATGGATACATTTGATAAAGTACTGATTCTGTGCAATATTTTTTAATTAAGCTATATGAAACATTTTTCTTAGCATTCACACAAGTTCAGGTGGGTTTTTTTTCTTTACCGCAGTTCAAAATCTGCTTATCCAAGACATGGTGGCTATACAGAGTGACTGTTACCTCCTCCAACATTTTGATTTTTTGAGGTAATATTTTACTTTCTATGGCTGTTCCCACATGAATTCTTTATTGCAGCCAAATTCATGAGTCAAAGAGCATTTATGTTCTCTAAATTAAGTGAATAACTTACAAAGAACAACTTAGAGCTTCAGTTTTCACAATGCACCGTATTTTAATAATTTGTCAACAAACTTTTCTTAATTTTGGGGGTTGTCAACTCCTCTTGCTCTCTATTCTAAAGTCAAATGTTGTTTTGGTCCCTAGTTCATTAAAGCCATCTTTTCTATGCTGTTTAATTGTGCATGTTAACCGTCAGAACCTCTTATGACAGTTGCATAGAATAAAGTGAAGAGGGGAAAGTCTTATAGGAAACAACCAGATTTTTGAATTCCTTATGAATAACCAAAAATTATATAAAAGATCCACGACGAAAAGGTATCTACTAAAATTTTAAAAATGGTTTTTCTCTGTGTGTTCAAGATATTCCCCAATGAATTATGATGAATAATCATCAGAAATAATAACTGACTGTGAACAGAGATAGCCAAGTTCGGTTGTCTTTTCCCAGTCACAAGCTTGCGCAATTGTGTCTGATCTTTCTTGCAGTGTTCAGGAGAATCATTGCAGAACTTATTAAGTTATGACCGTTGGAATTCTGCCCTCCCTCTTACATTAAATAGTTCCCATCCCTAATTAAATAGTTTTCATACTTTGTATGGGGAGACTTACAGCTCTCTACATGCTTTCCCTACAGGCTTTCCCTACAGATCTCTAGAGCTCTCATCACCATTCTGTTTGATCACTTCAAGCTTTAATTCATCCATTCCCAGTACAATTCATACCAATTGTAACTGAATTTAGGTGATGAGCTGATGCTGCACAGGGAGCAAATGTTAGGGATTTAATTTTTGCTTTATCAGGAGTCTGACAGGAGACCAGTGGATTCCTCTGATTTCTCATCATGTCAGTGTGTTTCAATCTCTTGAAAATCCTTTCAAGCATGGATGCACATCTACAAAAGTTCAGGTCTAGTTTTCCAAGGATTCTCAGGAATGAGATTAGTTTGCTATAAGCAAGCACACATGCAGGGAAAATTGGGTTGCTCAAATATCTTGGGGTGAGAAAACAAGGATAAACTGAAAAAAAAGTTATTAATTTTTTTTTTTTTTAAAATAGGAAAAAAAAAGCAACAGACTGAGCCTGGTTGGTATCAGTCCAACACTATTAGTTTTGTCTATGGGTGGCTTCCCCTTTGATTTCACAATGAAAATACTAGAAATGGAACAGCGTTCATGAAAGCCTGTAGATTTGAAAGCACTAAGAAAGATTGTCTAGTCCAACCACATGCACAAAGCAGGTATGAATAATCAAAACTGTAATGTTTTCAAGGATGGATATCCCACAGAGCCTCTCTGGGGCCCTGTTCCAACGTCTAACCCCTTTTGCACTTAATACTGGCTTGGACAACTAGCTCTTTATTGTCTCTGCAAAGACCTTATTGATCTGCTTTAGACCCTTCCTGATGGTGTACGGTTTGCTTAGTACTTCTGACAGTTTTCTAGCTGCCAACTCAGCATCTCAGCCAATGCACAACTCCCACAGGTGAGACTGTCACAATTTCCAGCCTGTGGGAGGAGCACCATGACAGAAGCAGCTCCATGACAGCCTACATGTCAGCGTCCTCCCTCAGGAGCTCTCTCTTGGAAGAGGCCTCTGATGTGCCCTGTTCCAGCCAATGCAGGTTACTGCATAGTGGTGCATCAACACCCTCATTGCATTGGTTTAAGCAGAGATTCTGGGCTCTCTTGTCCTCTTCTTTCAACCATTGGTGCATTTCTGTGAGCTCCCTCTTTTCTTTCATTTATAGAACCATTCTCCAAGCACAGTTGAATAGCTGCTTGACACTTCTTGGTCTTCAATCAGTTGAAGATAAAACATGTAGGCACTTCCTAATCAGGAAACAACCAACAAAAGCTGATTGTTAAAACTGGCAGAAACAAAAGCCTACGGAAGCCTTCAGAATGCATCCTTCAGAAGCAGCAGCAAACCACCACAAGATCCCAGAAAATGATCCCTGAAGAAACCCCCAGAATTTTCCTGCACTCTGAAAGAACTGTAGAGCAGTTGAAGTCTTTAGAGATGTATGAGTTAGCAAAACAAGCTATAGGCGTTTGCTCTATTGCACTGTATGTAGAAGAGTCCATATTCACAGGTAGAAAAGAGCCAATGCTTAGCTCCAGAAATGGTGGTATTTAATTCATGGAGTGAAGTGTATTAATTTTTCTTAAATCTGACCCTCTCCACTAGTTTATTTGATTTAGTTTCCTTAAACAAGCTACACACATAAGCCTCATTACTCATCTTTTCTCTCTTGGTTCAAAGTCCAAAGAGGTTCTTCAGATTCTTAGCTTAGACTAGATGGCTTAGTGATACATAAGATGGCAGAGACAATTCTGTCTCATATGGAACATCAATAAATCCAGCAGAATCCAGCCCTTGCCTCTAAACAAATGTTAATGAGCTTCTGTCACAGGTCTATTTGCAGTGAGAGATATTACAAATGTGCTATCTCTATATAGATCTTAATGGTTTTATTCAGGAGAAATCCACATGGATTGTCGAGTGGGCCAGGAGATATGTGTATATTTAGGTAGGTTCTGGGAGGATTAATTTCTTTTTCTTCTTTTTTTTTTTTTTTTTTCCTACACTCATTAACTTAGAAAAATTGTACTCAGTGTTAGCTGACCTAAGGAGCACATTTATATTTGCTCAGGCAGCAGAAATGTAGACGAGAAAATGTCTCTTTCAGCAACATAAAGACAGATGAGGCATACAAGGAAAGTCTTTAGAATAATAATTGTATAGCTAACTTAATTAGTCTCTGCTTCAATCAAAAGGCAGTATGATAACACCAGCAAGTTGCTTTATATCCATAGAGACTAAAACATTAAAAATATACACAAAAGGTTCTCCAGGGTGTTGTGCTGTGTTACGTTTATGGACCTTGGAACAGAGGAGATTCTATCCAACTGGATTAAATCGGAAATTATGAGCAAATGTAAACCAGACTTTTATAAAGCAGTTAGAAATGGAACATAAATATAACACCCATCCCCTGTCAAAATCGAGCCAAACACAAGAATCAAGAAAGGCACCATTTTGTCTCTATTACAGCAGTACTTGGATTGACTCAGGGTCCCAAATGCATGAGGTGTTCAGAGCCCTAAGTCAACCAGCCATTCCAGCACAGCCAGCCCAGGTAAAGAAGAGCAGTAGAAAAGAACGTTCCTATTTTACAAGCAGAGAAATGAGGCTTCTCCAAAGTGACACAGAGAATGTATGAGAGCAGCCAACTGAAACTCGAGTTTGTCAATTTGAAATTCTTTTAAAAAAGGATGTGAACACAGGGCAGATTTAATTTAAATGAACATGCAAACCTCTGGAAACCTCAGAGAAATGCAAGTAAACATTCACAGCTGGCCACATAAATTGGTTAGTTCCTGCATCTATCGATTCACTCTCATTAGTCTCAGAAGGTTCCCAGACGCTACAGGATTTTTCCCACATTTCTCTTCATGGTATGGGTTGTCACTGAAATTATTTCAGACTCACTCTAGCTGGTCAGGATGTAGACTATCTCTAGCTGCTTTTGTAAATACTGACAAAAATATTGCTCCATGCATTCTGGGATACCTTATTGCAAAACCCTCTGAAATATAAAAGGAAACTGAATACGAGTGATCATGCGATTGGCAGTGATGGTGCTTTTTCTCTCTACCCAAGCTAAATGAAGAAGTCTGATGTTCAGCAGAAAACTATTAAACACTACTTGGGTGTCTTGTCTGAAACATGAGCAGAAGAGTCTGAGGTATCTGCTACATTAATGGTACCAAAATGTGCTCACCAAGGAGGAGTATCAGTGAGTAAAGAATTCCTAATGGCAGTATTGTGTGACAAAAACCACTATATTCATGAACTCCCTGTTAATCTGAAAGAACATTCAACTGCAGAAAATAAAGTACAGCTAACCAGCCATGTTAGAGGATCTTATGGACAGATCCTTCATCCCTTTGGGAAGAAAACCCCATTTATTTATTTATTTATTTATTTATTTATTTATTTATTTATTTATTCATTTGGCTTTGCTGTGCTTTTCTCATGTCTCTTATTTTCCTTTACTATGTATAACATTTCTATATACTCTAAATACTCTAGAAGGAAAAGAAAGTTTCCTTTTCTTTCTAAATATTTTAATGTAACTGTTCTCTTGCTGTGAAGAACTGTGACTTTTTCCCCCCGTCACCTCATTAAGTTCCACCCACACAGAGCTTAGAGCGTAATGAAATTAAAATTATGTGGCATTCTCTTCTATTTCTTGCATTATGGAAGAGTGAAAACTGGAGTAGAAAGGAAAGGGATTGCATCAAAACAGTCTTAACTGATGATTAACTCATTAATGTGATCGTCCATGTTTAAAAAATAAAGGATAACTAAAGTGAATTGAATAAAAGTATAAATTAGAAAAGTGTGTGTGAAAAGAGGTGTATAAATGATCCATTTCTTGGCCTGCTTCAAGGTTATTGCAAAAAAGGATCCAGAGAGTGTATGATAAAATAAATCTCTTGCCTATCTCTCTCATTGCCTCTCTCTCACTCATCCTCTAACACACCACTGCAGGTAACAGACAAAAAGCCTGCAGAGGAAAAAGAATATTATTTAAATTTCATTTGGATGCTTTCTGTCTTATTTTCCAGAAGATACAGGAAAAGAAAGGATGTAAGATGTTATATTAATCCATTGCCTTCCTCATTCCCCCTACCCTTCCCAGGAAAAATAGTGAAAATGAGCTCTTCTTCAAAGGAATTTTTTAAAACATGTATATACACTCTTGAGGAAATCCATACCTGAATTGCTTCTGTCACAAAAATATTTGCTATTTTTTAGAACTGAGAAAATTTTTTTTTAAATTATCATGCAAGTTTTTGGTTGTTTGTTTTGGTTTTGTTTTTTTTTTTCTTTAAATAGATACATTTTTATCTGATTTTTTTTTAACCGTGAGGGCTCCATGTTGGTATTTTGGTGAATACCGAAGGGTAGAATAACTGTAGTGTTATCTCCTGTCCCATGAACATGAATGTGCCCCATGAGTGTGCACTGAGGTGTACCCAAGACTTCTTTTGCCGTATGTTTCACCTTTTGTTAGGCAGATAAGAAATTTGGAGGTTATGTCTGTATTTTCTCTGCACTTCACTGCTTGATCAATTGATAAAAAAATCACTCAGCCTAACATATTGTCTTTTTAAGACTTCTGGTATATAAACATCTTTTCCCTGACTTCAGTAGGACTAGTAGCAAATAAATTCCCACACAGAGGTACACAGTAGCTGTTACTTGGCCGTTACCAATTAAGAGAATCATCCAGGCCAGTAGTATTCTTTACTTCGGATTTGAAGCTGAATCAGTAAAGAAAATTCATCTCCATTGGCTGTTCTAATCAATAGAGGTGTCTGAGAAATTAATGTAACTCAGTATATTTAGCAAGTTAATTTTTAGACATCTCAGTTTTGGACTTAATTAGCAATCTCAGAATAGCTGTAACCTCAGGATTTCACGAGACCATAAACCAATAAAATTTACTTGCTACTATTTAAATTAATTTCCTAAGAAAATATTAGTTAGCATCCATAAAGATGTGATTTATAATGAAAAATAAATAGCATGTGAAGGTAATTAAATAGTACAATGTTGGGTAGAGCTATGAGCAAGTGAAAAGTACATTTTCAATGGCCAGTGGGTAAAGCATTGATTGGGATCAGACTGAGAGTTTCCCTAAGTTTTGGGACCTTTGTAGTTCTTGAAAATGAAGATTTTATGGGAAAATAAATTTTGGGGTCTTTTGGGGTTTTTTTTATTTTATTTTATTTTTCTCATGAGTTTATCAACATGAACGAACACGCGGAGAAATGACTGGTTTTCAGATTTTTCTACTTGGAGCAAAAAAAAGGAAATTTTCTTGGTAAATATAACTTTCCTAAGTTACTGATGTAGGTTGATGTTTTGAAATCTAGTTAAAAGACTATAGATTATTTTCCTTTTCAATATATGTTTATAGAACCCTTATTTCCACCCCAAGAAAGAGGTAACGAACAGAGAAAGAAAAATATACTTTAAACAAAGAAATCTTTATGTAGCTTATAGGTTTTCTTCTTCACAAATAATTGCTTTTTGCTTAACTAAAAGCACTCTGCTGTGTCAATTGTTTCAGCATTCCCTATTTGCACTGACACAAAAACCCTCCATAAACAGAATTTCCTGTATAAAGAAGAAAGGTCAGTTTTGAGTGCTTTTCAGTTATTTCTCAGACTAAGCTTTATCTTATTGCTAAAATGCTAAATCTGTTTTTACTGCTAGAAAACGATAGAGCTGCTTGTCTCTGCCTACTTCACCCCTGTTAAATGCTTGCTTTATTTATAGACCATATCTTCAAGTTCCTGGAAGCACATTATCATTACATGCCTGAAGTTGCCAATATGGAAAACCTTAATTACTCTTTTAGCTTCATGTAAACTGTTTCGGGGAGTGTAATAAGATGAGTTCACCATTTATTTAAATAGAATTAAGAGCTAGGATATTGTATTGTTATCATCACTCAGATCTCCTCTGAGAGAAATAGATACGACTCTGGAAGTTACAAGACTCAGGGTTCGGTATAAGCTCAAGAGATGCCGTTGTTTTCTCATAGTATATTTAACTAATGCACAATTACATGGTTAACACATTAAATTTTACAGTCTGTAATTGAGAAATGGTTTCACAAATGTTACATTCAGTTCCTACTTAGGACTTGGATACAAAGCAACTAAGCTGACTCTAGTTAAAGATTCTGTTTAGAAACTCAATTAGAGACTGCCATTCCCAGAATGCTACAATAGATCACTCGCACAGTCACAGAATTCTCAAATAATGTCCAGAAGAATCTTAATAACACTGTAGAGAGAAAATTCAGTACCAAATTAATTTAAATGGTCCATAAATCTATGTGTTGAAATTTTCAAAATAACAATTTTCCAACATTTTCCTTAGTTTTCACATACCTACCCATTTTTTTAATTCAAGTGTTTGACTTTTAAGACATGGAATAACATTTTAAAAAGAAAAAAAATTTTTTTTCTTCTACCTGAAAAGCTTATTTTCAGTTTTGCTGATTCTACCCATATTAGTGGAAAATGAAAAACATAAGTATTTCATATATTCACAAAAAGAGCTTTTTTGTGGCCAAAGGGTACCCCATAGCAGATAAGATTGTGGGTGGAAAAGAGAGCAACCCCGCAGAAAGATATCTGAGGATTTGGGTGGATGGCAAGTGGAATATGAGTCAAGAGTGTGCCCTGGCAGCCAAAAGGGCCAACCATGTCCTGGGGTACATCAAACACAGCACAGCTACCTAGTCGAGGGAGGTGATTGTCCCACTCTACACTGCACTGGCACAGCCCCACCTCAAGTTCTGTGTGCAGTTTTGGGTGCCTCAATGTAAGAAGGACATGAAACTGTTAGAATCTGTCCTGAGGAGGGTGACCAACATGGTGAAAGACCTTGAGGGCAAGACTTATGAGAGTGGTTGAGGTCACTTGGTTTGTGACCTTTCTTCCTTTGAGAAGAGAAGGTTGAGGGGTGACCTCCTCACAGGCTACAGCTTCCTCAAAGGGGGCTACAGAGAGATGCTGATCTCCTCTCTGGTGGTCAATGATAGAACATGTGGAGATTCAATGAAACTGCATCAGAGGAAGTTCAGGTTGGGCATTAAGAAAAGGTACTTCACTGGGAGGGTCGTCGGTCACTGGAGCAGCCTCTGCAGGGAAGTGGTCACAGCACCAAGCCAGTCCGAGTCCAGGGAGTGTCTGGATGACACTCTTAGTCGTACGGTATAGTTTAACCCAGTCCTGTGAAGTACAGAGATTTGGACTCAATTGTAATTATGGGACCCTTCCAACTTGGGAGATTCTATGATAACAAAGCCCTCCAATACTTAAGTGATTAAAACAAACAGCTTTTCCGCTCAGGCATCCCCTGTATTTGAGCTTAGTTTCATTAATTTCACCATCATTAATGATTTGTTTTTATGCCAGAACTGAAAAATAGCTAATAAAACCAATTAATAAATGAAGAACTACTTTACAAGCAGGAATGTTCTGTGTCCTGGTATCCATAATAGTGCTTCAAACAGGGCTAAGAACTTATTCAGAAACACCCTAGGAGGACCAGAGATTTATTGTACTCTTGTGAGTACAACTGCATAATGAATCTTTCTTCAATTAACAAAAAAAGACTTTTAAACTACAATGTTTTGATTTATTTGGCATTGGAAAATTTAACGTGCTTCGGGGAGAGCGAACTAATGGAGTCCTCCGTATCAAAACATCATCAACTATGTATTCTTTGTATTTATTTTTATATTTCATCCTGCATGATATATCAAATACAAACAGGAGCGTAGTGCATGCTCTTCCTTTCTTTTGCTCCAGATGAACATTTTATCATCCTCACGGTCATCATTTAATCATACAAAAGACCAAAAATTTGCTGGAAATAAGAGTAAGCAAGAAAGTAGGTCAAGATCAGATAATAAGCAGCAAGCTTTGGATGGTGCTGACATGTAGAGGTGGCCTGTACGTGAGTAGTTGACAACAACATAGCTGTAATTTCTCCATGTAGGTTGCTATGATTTTAGACCATCTGTCTTTCTAAGCCATTTCTGCATGCAAGAAGCTAGTTAAAGATAAGATAGGACTCTATACAGGGGTAATTGAGTTAAACATTTAGTGGCCAGTGACTTTCAAGCAATAAAATAAAGAAATTTTTAATGACACCGAACATAGGATCAAAACGTAAGAATAGCTGATTCTTTTGGCTATCTGATCATCTACCAAGTATACTGAAGGACGTGGTGGTGCGGGTTTTGGGGTTTTTTTCTTTTTTAGATACTAAATGATTAATTTTTACAGAATTAGACCATAAAATACTAGGCTTGAAAGTCATCTTTGGAAGTTGGTTCCAATTACTTCACTTGCAAGATCCAAATCATTCATTCCAGATGTTCACATAACTACTTAAACATCCTGTGTGCTCTTGCCATCTCTATAATTCGATGATTGTGACCTGGGACACAAATTAAACATTAGTTTTCATTCATGTTCTAGTAAAACTACTTTTCAGAAGTCAGGACACTTACTTGACTCAGCAGAGCAAGGTAAAACGGTGATAAATAATTTCCTGCAATTTATCAATAAGGTAAAGACCATAGAGATCTTCACTAAATGAGGAAATATTAACTGACTTGAAACTGTTGTATTTCTTAGAAAAAGAAAAAGAAAAAAAAAACAAACCAAAACAGTAAAACTAATTCTGGGTATCATCCTACATAAAACGACAAAAAAAGAAGGTTTTAAATGTAAAAGAATAACACCTTGGCCTAATGGTTATGCATAAGGAATCAATGAGGTCAGCATAAAAAGCATTCAAATGCCTGTCACGTATTGCAAATGAGCAAATATTGCCTAGGGATGTCGTCGCAGTGGGTATGATTGCAGGGAATGAAACCCAATAGCACGCAAAGAAGATCTGAGGAATTGTTATGAAATAAAAGTGGAGCATGAATGTATGTTTTCCTGTATGTTTTGCAAACTACAACAATTTCAAGCCTGCATCATTATGCTGTCCTTATAAAATGTTTTTTTCCTTCTTCATGTGTGTTTGAGGGTACAAAAAAATTACACAAGGTATGGTGAGTATATCTGGTGTCCAATATACTTGGAAAGGCCAAATTTTAAGAACTTCAGGTGTTCCCATTCTTCAGATATGGCTACACTTACAGCTAGAGTATTAACTAGGGTATATTGAAGGTAGTACAGAAAAGAGGAATGTGCAAATGGCACACCCAGCACTACCTAGTTGCAGGCAGGAATTTTTAATACAGTTTATTCTTAAAGAAGTGTGTTAAAGAGAAGAGAACCAAAGAGAACAGCATAGAAAGAAATCAATGAAGACAGATCATGTAGGGGAGTTTCTGCCTTCCACTGTCACAGCATGCTTGAGCTATGCCCTCCACCAGTAAACTCCAGTTCTGCAACACGCAGAGGGGACTATCATACTTTCTCTGACGTAAAGCACGAGAGTGATGATAACTTCATCATTTTGATTAGTTTATTCCTAACCAGATAACAAGTAACAAATAACAGACAAGCAGCAACTGAGGACTGTTGTGGATAGTGCAGAGTTCATGTAGGTAATCCCAGTATCTACTAGATCAGTGATCAGGTTTAAATTTGTGCAAACACCTTGGACCTGAAGAAGTCTGAGTAGCCCAGGTAAACTTCTACAAGGCAAGAAGCTTTTCAACCTGACTTTACTATAGCGGCCATACACCTTCCATGTATAACTTCTTCTGCTTCAAGAGACTTAAAAAGCAGAGAACGTGTTTTTTCTTTTAATTGAACTACAAGCTTTTGTTCTCTTTCAAGTGAATCCCTCTGAAAATACTGGCTTTTGAACTGTGCCTAATCCATGCTGTTGCTTCTGTCGTTTGGTTACCGTCAGATAATTGTTCTGTGTCAAATTTTAGCCCTTGTCATCCATCTATGTTTAGCTCGTGTGCCTGTTCCCTCCTATTCTGCACTAGCACAATGCCGAGCTGTGTTGTGAGTTCTGAGTTTGTAGGAGGTCTGTGTTAAAAGCTTTGCAAGTTTTCCCTTTCAAGTTAGCAGTCTGTGAACTTCCTCCTACAGTTCAACTGAAGAATTTGATTTCTCCATTGACTTGGCAGCAGTTATTGATGGTTTGTCTGTAAGCTACGCTTTTTTGAAGAAAAGCTTGAAGTTGAAGGAAATAATCAGTGATGCTTTGAGTAATATGAACACTTTTTTAAGGTTTCCTTCTCTGCTGAAAATAGTAGATAGGTAAATGATTACAGCAGCAGATGTGACTTGTGACGTCAATGCTATTTCTGGCCCATTTAATGGAATAATCCATCAATGTGAGAGCATAATGACAGGCAAATGATGCATAAGCAAACAACTCTTCTGGTGTCAGTTCAACTTCTCCTGTTTTGTACCAGGTGAAGGTTCCTGTGGCAATGAATGAGTCTCTTCTGTCCTGTCATTAGCCTGTCGAGTAGCTTGAAGCAATGTATCTAGTCCCTGCAGTCTTCTCAGATCTTATACTTCATGCTTCCTAGTAATTTTGTGATATGTATCATGAGATGGACCTATATACTCTACCTGGAGTTCCTCTAGGATGAGAAGTTGAAGAGCATCCTGTGTGACATATCCCTCACATAGGAAAAGTTTATGTTGTAGTCTAAAACTTCTCTGTAATGCTAGAATAAGATTTTTTAAAATTTTTGGGTCAAGTTATTTTCAAGGAGCCATATGTGGATTTGGATCGTTTTCCTTAATTAGATGTTGTAACAAACAGCTTTAACTTGCACTCCTGTTACTATAGCAGCTTGTACTCCGTGAAATTTCTTCTACATCAGCATCTATTTGCATGTCTGGTGAAGACAAGAGCTTTCCTGTTTTCAGCTTCTGGTTTGTACCTCAGATATATAGTTTAGAGCAATGAAAGTGACCACCACAAAATTACATTTCATTCATGCAAGTCCTGCATAGTTGCCAACATTGTTGTATCAAGGAAATGTAGGGACCATGTAGGAAAGTTTCTGTCTTCCACGGTCAGAGTGTGCCTGAGCTGTGCCCTCCGCTACAAAGGAAAGGAAAGGAAAGGAAAGGAAAGGAAAGGAAAGGAAAGGAAAGGAAAGGAAAGGAAAGGAAAGGAAAGGAAAGGAAAGGAAAGGAAAGGAAAGGAAAGGAAAGGAAAGGAAAGGAAAAGGAAAGGAAAGGAAAGGAAAGGAAAGGGAAAGGAAAGGAAAGGAAAGGAAAGGAAAGGAAAGGAAAGGAAAGGAAAGGAAAGGAAGGAAAGGAAAGGAAAGGAAAGGAAAGGAAAGGAAAGGAAAGGAAAGGAAAGGAAAGGAAAGGAAAGGAAAGGAAAGGAAAGGAAAGGAAAGGAAAGGAAAGGAAAGGAAAGGAAAGGAAAGGAAAGGAAAGGAAAGGAAAGGAAAGGAAAGGAAAGGAAAGGAAGCATAGTAAAAACATACTAGTAGTAGCTGTCAAACAATTTGCATTCAAAATTGCTTACTCTTTTGACTGGTGGCTATAAATATTAAAGAAGTCCAGACTCATGAATGAAACATTTTGTCTTGATCTGACAAAAGCAGGAACATCTCCTGATCTTTTCATTGCACTTTTGTGGCCTCACTATTTGATATTAAATGCTGAAGATGCAACTACTTGTAAGAGTCCTTTTGTGACCCAGTGACTGTATGTGTGTTTGCCTGCAGCACAGATGAAGTTCTTGGTTACCCTGTCATCTACACTGGCCACCACCTACTTAGATGTATCATGGTTCATTTTGGGGTACATGCCTTTATTTACTTTGTATGTAGTAGTGAAAGGAGAGAAGTTTGCACCTAGAATTTCCCTAACATACAGCTAAGGTACAGATAATACATACATCCAAACAGAAGATTCAAAATCAGTCCCTTACCCCTGATTTAAGCATTAGTTTTGTGATGCCGTATGAAGTCAATAGCTCTTCTGCAGTTATGTGCTGATTTCTACATCTCTTTATGTCTGTTACCTTTAATTAAAGTGGCATAGTTCATCATATGAATCCATACTGTTTAGACATTCTTGGTCAGGATACTGTCAGTTTTGAAATAAATTCCTAGAAAAAAGAGCACAGAAGAATTGTGCATGTGTTTTAATTGACACATTTTAATTTCAAATACTAAAATAAGAGGAAAAGCAGTAGTGTTAAAACTGCTTTCAAATGTTGAAGTAATGGGCACAACTTGCAACTCTCCAAAACACCCTTTTGTAATGCTTCTTCCAGCTGAATGATGAGGAGATCATATGAATATACAGGCATTCACTGAACATCTACTTGCACAGCTCCATCAGGACTCAGAAGATAGCTCTTTACAAGTAAATTTTGTCTGCCCAGCGTTGTCTCCAGGCATAGAAACGATGAATTGGCCTGAAACCACACTTGTAAACCACTTCAGCCTTGGAAAGAGAGTGGTTGCATGAAAGTTTTGCTGCTGAGATCCCTGATCTGAGCTAAGTCTCAAATATACCAGGAAATTCTTCATGATGCCAGTCAACATAAGCCAAAACTCTGCCAGGGACAGCACTAAGATGTAGTTTTTTAGTATAATACAGAAGAATACTCACAGATATAGTTTCATATACTAGCGCGCAGACCTGTTCAGTCAGCTCTGTACACATCCAGCGTTAGAGTGCTCTATCTGTTAATGCCTGCGCATCTTTCAGGACTGATTAATATATTAATCTCTCATCAGAAGATCATAACCTATTCCCTTGGTGCCTCTGATTCATAAAAAGGAAATAATAATACCTCTCTTTCTCAGATTATGCAATAATTGGCCAGAGACCTGAGCGTTTGCAGGGAGGAAATTCTTGGCCCTGTTACAGGCCTTTAGATTATATTTGTTTGTGTTATGTAAAAAGAGTTATTTTACCTTCCCACGGAATCTTCAGAATCACAGATTCTGCCCCCCACCCCGCAAAAAAGTCCATGATGTAAAAATTACTGATTTCAAATTTTCGATTATGTATGAATTGAAAATCCAGAAAGTACTGCAGTTGATTAAATTAAACTTTAATAATGTATTTGACATTGTTAATTTCCTTTCTTCTTTTTTAACATTTACTTATTTATTTCTGAACTTCAAACCTTGAATGTTTTTGAAAGTACTAAATGGGGCATTGAACATCTACAGAATACTCTCTTTTCAAAAGAGAATGAAAAGAGTATTTAGAATAAAATGTAAGACACATTCCTCAGATCAATAGATAGTAACAAACCTACATGGAATTCAAAGGTTTTGGCTGCATTGTCATTTGTGAAATCTTTTCATAGACTGTGATGAATTATTCATGTGAGTTAAAATTTATCTTTGTTTGACCTTGGAAAAGGAAGGGCTTGTTACTATGAAAACTTGCTTTTTTTTTTTTCCCCTTATCCTTCCTCAAAGCACTGCTAGACATTGCAATGGGTGGGCATTGGTGGTTTGCAGAAAAAATGGCAACTTTTCTCTAACACAGTGACATCCTTTTGCTTGAATCTTCCTTCATCTGCTCTAACAGCAGTTACTGCAAAAGTTTGGAACTGCCACAGAACATTTGGGAAAAGGTAGTCTCAGCCTCTGCTTCATTGCTTTGTTTTCCTATAATACCTACACCGTACTGTCTTTGAGTAGCACATTCCAAGTTTCTGTACTTCTGATATTTTGTGAAATGAAAATATTGCAAAATGGGTATAAAAATACTTCCATGTTTAAAAGTAGCCTAAAAAATGTCAGGAAATTGCAAGTAAGTTTCCATGAGAATAGTCAGGGAAAAAAAATCAAGCAAGATCTTTGCATTACATGAGCCATTCAATTATGTTGTTCATTGACTTTAAATAGATTACTGCCATGATGTGGTAAATAGAAACTGCATAAAGTATTTATATTTTATTTAAATGTCAGTTACTTAATTTACTTTCTCATTATACATTGAAGTAATGATCATTGTGTTTATTAGTGATAAATATTTCATGAACTTCACAACACTGTATAACTTACAATAAATTAATAGAGGTCATTACACTACCCATTGTGTAAGGTTGTATCAGCAACAGTACACATGGAGAGAAAGCAGGAGAAAAACAGTCATGGAAAAAAGAGGCCTGAATGGTATAATCTCTCCGAGAAATCACTGTGTGATATCTCAGCTATCTAATACAAAAAAAAAAAAAAAATTCTAAAATAAAATAAGAATTGCACCATAATTATTATGACTTATATTTATAGAACTTGTATCTGGAAATATCTTAAACAATTTGCAAATGGATTTTCAACCTATTTGCGGAAAAAAGAAACCATTACAATCACTTGCAAAATACAGATAAATGGGTGATGAAATGTGTTTGCATTTCAAACAGAAGAGCCCAATATTATGCAGCAGTTTAGGAAAACATATTGATCAATAATGTAATATCACAAAGAAATACAGTCAGAAATTTAAAAATCCAGATGAAATTTAAACTAAGATTGAAAAGAAACAATGAGTAAGGAGAGTTGATGCAAAAGATCAGAGGAACAAACAACAAACCCAAGTCCAAATTTGCTCCGACTTTCACAAAATCTGCTTTCAGACAAAAAAATGTACGCAAGGTATTTTCAACACAGTGCAGAATTGTCAAGATCCACATTTTCCAATCAGTTCTTTCAACTAGTTCAAAATGGAAATTAAAAACAAGCGAGCAAACAAAAGACCCAACCAAGAAAAAAAAAAAATCAAACCACAAAACCTTTAAAAAAAGGTTTTAATGGTTTTGTTTTTTTTTTTAACTCTCTTCTTGAAAGATTAATCAAACCAAAACCCCTCTCCACACACAGACACCGGAGATGAGTCTGCTCTAGGGACTTCCCTAGCTTCAGAATCGGCTTTTGAATACTTCTGTGAAGCACTTGCTGAAGTGGTAACGGTTACTAGCATTGCTGCAGCAGAGTACATTTTGCATGCAATCGAGAGTTAAACAAGTCTTAGTGACACTAGTAGATATTTTTATATACATTGAATTAGGAAAAGTTATTGAGGTATATACATTGATTTCCTGGAATATCTTGCTTTGCCTGAGTACAGTAGAGAACTTGTAAATGCATTGTGTTTAAACTGAAAGGGATCTCATTGGTGGTTGAATCTGATTTCTTATTACTGCATGATATCTCAGCGTACGTCTTTTTTTTTTTGTAAGCTCATTCCAAGGCTGTTTTTAAGAGCGACATATTTTCTGGGTAATTTGTTGTGGGTTTATCTGCCTCCAGCATTTCAGTCACCCATACAGGAAAGCTACTATCATGGAGAAACAGGACTGAATAATGTCTCAAGCGCTGTTGTTTCAATGCCTGTCAAAATTGGGATGACACCCAAATATGAAATATTCCTTATTGCCTCTCCCTTTCAGAGAGTACTTTCAAGGAAGAGTGAAAACAAATAACAAGGTTTATGTCTGATGACAAGTCTGCTGGCCTCTTGGAAAGGAGGAGGAAGGAGTGAGTTGAAGAGTAATAGTTTAGTGGTCATCAGCAGAAAGGAACACATGCCAGATCCTTTTTCATAAGATACGAGCTGAACTACTCAGGACAACACTATCTCTGGAAGATCCCTCTTCATAGCTGTTCACCTTTCCAGTTTCTTATAATGATGAGTAGTAAACTTTTTATTTGCTGTCTCTCCACACTCTGTGTCACATGAGACTCACCCATCTCCTCCTCTTCTCCACCCCCCTGTCAGAGAAGAACTCTAAAACTGTGGCAGCTATCAAACTGGAAATTAACAATATCCTCTCAAATTCACTGTTGTATGTCAAAAAGCCCAGATAAAGGGGGTCTCTGAAGAATTCCTTAAAAGAGCAGCAGCACAAGAGGAGCAATTCAAATGAATATTAGAAATGCAAAGGAAATTGGCTCCCTAGGTGCTGAACTCTTCTATTTTTTCAGCATTGTACAGGTGAAGCATAGCAGTAAGCGACAGCAGAGCGCCTCGGTATCATGTGCCCTAACATCCACTTAGCTCAGAGTCACTGAGACCTCGTAAGGCATGAAGTTGTACACCTCACCTTGTTTCTGCTCTGAGTATCTGTAGGAGGTGTGGTAGAAAATAAACAGAACAATGTTGTAGGATGAGACAATCCCAGACAGAGACACAATACGTCAAACATACTGTGTTTGTAGCCAGCTCCGCAACCAAAAGTTGTACCATAACTCTGGATAGGGCCTTAAGACTTTGACTGCATCCAAGTCAAGCTAAGTATGGCATAGGTGCTTGGAACAGAAATGGTGTCTAACATCTAATGCTCTGTGGTAAACAGCTTCTCCATTGAAAATATCGTATGTTTAGCTGATGGATTTGCTAACGTAAGCAGGCCTGTGTGGGTTACTGAGTGTGCGTTACGGTGTGCAGAGTGCGACTTCGCGTGCAGATCTTTTTCAAAACCAGTTAACTGAAAAGATTTTCAAATGTGGCCACCTTTAATGGAAATCTTCTGAATGACAAGGTAAAATGGCAAACATATCTTCAATGGGCCTCTTGCATTCTCCCAGCCTTGCATATTTCTGCCAATTACATTTTTTCTTAATTTTTAGAATAGCTTCACCAACAAAAAAACACCTTATTTGTTTCTATTTTGAGAGCAGAATAATGTTTTGGTTTGTTTTTTTTTTTACAAACCCCAAGCTGTGACCTCAGAGTTCAATCCCAAGCGTTACCCTTAGCCTCCTGCAAGGATGTGGTGGTTTGACTGGACAAAACTTACCATGTAAATACCTGATGAGTTTTATACGTCTTCTGTAGGAGATGAAATGAATCATATTTCAGATTATAAAGGGAGTCTGGATGACTATCCCAGGGTTCGATAGCTGTGCTGCGGTCACAGGAGTTGGCCATCTGTGAATTTACTCGGTTTCACATACATATTTCATTTCACAGACTGTGGTGTCTGTGCTGCTGCACAGCCAGGGAAGCATAGACAGCTCGTTTCTGATTATTTGGAACATGACTTTCACGGGCTGCTTGAGCTGTATTTGCTGCACAGAAATTGTCCCTTGTCTGTAAAACAGAGACAATCTCATCTCTTTAGACAGAAACACTTTTCCCATGTGCCAAGGTCACTTGATACTATTTTAATTATCAACTACAAACCATGCAACACAAATAAATTAAATACAAACTAATGAAATAAGTATTTTTATTTCCACATTTTACAGTACTCTCCTATCAGCTAAAGTAGATTTTTTTTTTTTTTTTCATTGTAGGCACTGGTGACTTTATCTATATTCCAGGCATCTTCATCCCAATAAACTAAACCAATAGATTTCACCAAATTTTGTCTCCTGCTAGCTCTGTTTCTTATATGACTTAGGACAGTTCCTTAACCTGGAAAAGTCTCACAGGTACTTTAAGTTTTATTTCTTTGAAAGTCAGCAGCCACTAAATTTTGCTTTGCAACATGAAATTGGTGATAATTTCACACAAGAAAAACACAACACAGTGTTTATATGTCATTGGACATTTCTAGCTGCCACTGATGGCTTTTCCACTGATGTGTTTAATGCACTGGAATATCAGTGCCTCAGAAAACAATTAAGGTTAACTAACAGGATCACAAACACATGTTCTGTGGACACCAAATATTCATGGTTGTCTGCTTTGTCTCCCTTTCAAATTTTAAGGTAAGACAAACCTCTGAAAAAATAAAGTAACAGCAATGACAAAAAAGGCTATTGAAGAAAATGAGATTTTATTGTGTATAGTTATAACTGGGAAAATGATAGGTTATATATAAAATAGTGTTGTACTTTGACACTGGTAACAAGATACACAAATCACATTGGTTTCCCTCTAATTCCAGCCACGGAATGGCTAGCTACAGGAGCGCATAAAACAAGCATATCTGTTAAAAATAGCGAGCAGCTCGCTGCTCACTGTCACCAGCACGGCATACACCTGTCTTCTCCTCTCAGCCAGCACGTTCCTGCCAGAAGTTATGAATGACTGTTTGCAACTACCTGCTGTAAAAAGACTGTGAAAAATTAACTCTTAATTGGTTTTCACTTACACTCTAATATCAGAAAAAAAAAAAAAGAAAAACAAATTTTACCTGACTAGCTAGCATGTTTCTTCTTTTCCAGTTTTGCTATCAGTCCTAAAAGAACACTTCTACTCTAAAAGTAGACATATTCTGACTTTGCAGTTTGCTTTTGATATAGTAATTTCCCTCCTTCTCACATGTTATACAGGCATGACCAGAAAAGACAGCATTCCCTTTGGAAAATGACCTATTTCAATTAGTCCTGCTTTTGCTTGCATTTTAAAAGATTCAAAGATGCCGAGTATGACTTTAGGAAACAGGAGATGCATTCAGCCTGCCAAATGTAATCAAGTACTTCCTGGTTGTTTGTCTAGCCCTTATCGGGGGCTTGTGATCCTGAATGTCTGGTACGTGCTCATGTTTGCACACCGCTGTGGAAGACTTTCTTTTTTAAATTTTCATGGGACTTAAGAGCTGGGACTACTCTGCATGCTGTTAACACAGCCAGTTCATCCCGCTGCCAGATCGTATGCGTTTGATGCTGGACAGGTGTCTCTTCATTGTCATCTGAAGCCTCTTCTTCTCAGATTTCACAGCGTATGTTTCAGAGTCTGATTTGCAGAGCAGAGAAGATTGCTGGCTGTTGCAGACTGCCTCCCAAGAAACCGCCCGCCTGGTCTTGAAAGGAGTGGCTGATGGCTTTATGCACTCAACGGTTTGTTGAAATTCACTGGAAGGGCTAGATGAGCTCCTTACAAGAGATATGGTCTTCTTCCTTTGGGACAAGAGGATTTTAAGCTCTTCAGAGTCATGCTGAAAAAAGAGAGACTCTTTCCTTCTGGTATTGGGACTTTCACCCAGTGTGAGAAACCCATAGGGTGTTGTGATTTTGGAGAGGTGGGGCAAGGAGAAGGCAGCTCTGGTTGCTGGGTCAGAATGATGTGCAGCTCTCTCCAGATCTCCAACAAAAATCATTCGGTCTGTAAAACGCAGCATTTCTCTTCTGTCCAGACTCTCTCCTTTGCTAAGTGCATCTTTCCTGATGTAGGATTCAGATTTGCTTCTAGTTGTTCTGCACTTTTGAACAACTTCATCAGAGACTCTCCTCTCGGGACAATTCTCTACAGTGTCTTCCTCTGGCTCCCGCTGGAAGGAAATATGCTCTATGTCCAGAGAAGGGATGAAAAATTTAGGGATGCGATCAGGAGTCATGACAATGTTGAAAATGTCCTTGTTTTTCTGAGCAACTTTATCTTCAGGCGGTGGCTTGCTGATTTTGAAACTCATCCAAGTCAGCAAGCTTTCGATAGCACTTTTTATGGAGAGCTGGGATGTACCACCAGGCACCATTATTTCAGCCAGCAGTGCTTTTTAAAAAACAAAATGCTGTCTGCTGATTGAATTCTCACAGCACTGATTGCAGATGGGGGACTCATTCCTGCTTATAAAACAAAGCAAATGACGTCATCTTATAGCTAGATGTCATTGGCATGGCAACCAAAGATAAGAAGGCTTTTACACTCCTACTTGTATACTTAAAGTCTGATTCATGCTGCACCATTACCTTAAATAAGCTTAAACATTTGATTTAATTATTTTCAAATGTCAGGTTTGGTGCTAGTGCCCTACCTATTTTCAGAAAAATAATGGCTACAAACATACCTGTAACTTTCAGACTATTTGGATTGTGTTATCTGTTCCTATCACACAAAATATAATTAAGCTTTTTTTTTTTTTTTTTTTAAGGGCTGTTTCACTAAATGAATGTTGTGCAGGTAGATGTAAAAAGCATAGTTCATGTACAATCCCTTACTTTAGCTTTCAGTAGATCATACTATTTGGTGTATTTCATGTTGAAGATTGTGAAAGAGTAGGAAATGAGTAATCAAACAATTATTGGACTAGTATATAGAAATGCGTCCCAAGGGGTCTCAAATTACTTTGCTTTTCACAGATGCTGTATGTACACAGCACATAATGAGGACAAAATGAGCAGCTCATCAGAGGATACTCAGGTTAGATGTCTGTGCTTAAAGGGGTAGGCATCTAATCAGGCCCATGTAGCAGCTTTCAATTGCTGTGTGAGTTTCTGCTGATACTTGACTTAGGCTTCTGGTGAGAGCTTCCTCCCAGCACACAGGTCTACTGTCACTCAAGCAATTTGCAGCCAGCTCTGAAAACAGGCTGACTGGCAAGTGGGTGGTTTCTCATCAGTATCAGACCACACAGTCCTGTAATTTTTTCTTACATGCTGCTCAGCTCCTTTCCTACTTTGGTGCACTTTTGGCCACTAATTCAAATTTGCTCTATCTCACCTTATATGTATGATTTCTAGGAAAAACATGGAGAATGTAAACCTCTTGGCTTTCATCTCTGCAGGACGGGCTCTTCTGGGGTCGCTTGGTGCTTAGGACCCTATGAAGACATCTTAGTCCTGGTGAGTGTGTCTATGGTATTGGACACTTGGAAAGCACAAAGTAAGCTTCCCTGTGTGATAGTTGCCACCTGGGGCTAAACCATGACAACGGGAAAAAAAAAAAAGCTGGGAAAGAGCATTAATTGCTGGGAAGAAAATCCCTCAGGGCACTGTCATTTCATGAACCCTTAGAGTTTTACATAGCATGATTGCCTTTTTAGCTGGAAAATCTTCTAAAAATAATGCAGGTTTCATAATGGAATCGTACATTAGAGTCAGGGAAAATTCACAAGTTTGCAAGAGAACTCTGCAGTATGAGTTTCACTGGTCTCTGGTATTACTCTTTTACAAATTTTAGTAGATACGTGTTAAGAAAAAAAAGATTATATGACATTATTGCTCAAGAGGATTCCCTACTGTCCTTTGCACCTTAATAAATTCTGGCTTCGTTTGCAAGTATAAAAATGACGGTTACCTCCTTTTCTACCCTATGTCCAAACTATATTTCTGCAAAAACTTTCTTCAAATCTCCAAGGAAAACAAAAGTCAAGATAGTTTCATATCTCCCGTAATGGAATACCAAATTTAGTTCACTATTATTTTGACCATATTTGATCCGAATAAACCAAAATACAAAGCTAGTAAAAAGAAGTACAGTGGAAGATGTTATTTTACTCAAAAATTCCTGATTTTTCCAGTTGTTTTGGACCACGATCAGTCAGTCACCAAAAAGCAGTACTTTTGACTAATTACTCTTATATTCGCTAGGAAACTTTTATTATTGTTATACAGATTAACAACACTGAGAACAGTGACTTACCTGAACTCCCCACTCCTATGAGGCTGGAACAGCTCTTCCTACAGGCAACTTCAAATGCAACAAAGTGAAAACACTCTAGTAAACTTGGTAGCAGAATTGGCTTTATGTTATGAATAAAAAGAAGGTTTTGAGACTATGTCCCTTGCACCTAGCACAAAGATTATCTTTTGCTTTGTACACTTTGACCTAGAGAGTGGGATTTAAGGTTAGAATTTTTTTTCTCAAGTTTCCCCTCTCAGGAAGCTTGCTTCCCAAAGACACCCAGGTATGTTTTCTATTTTCCTTCATATTTTTAAGTGCAGTGGACTTAGTTTTTTATAGTTCATACATACAAACATACACATATATAAACCTAAGACTCATATACATCTATACACATATACCTGCATACACTCATACATACGTATGTGTGTCTTCGTACAGACACGCAAATCTTAGGTTTATGTATGTATGCATAAGCCTTATATACATATATGCATACAGTGGTATATGTATTTATTTAAGTGACTGTATAAGTAATCTGGTGGCTCCTTCCTGGTATTAACCCAAATACCCCCTTTAGAAAAACTTTTGAAAGAGTAAATCCTGGAAAAGGCATTCCCAGACAGCTTGTTCAAAGGCTGTTGAAAACACAGTTTATGGCATTATGATACAAAACACTTTTTATTTTATCTTCAGCATTTCACACAGTAATGCAGTTTAGTATTTCTTTTTAATTATCTGTTATTTCCGTTCATGTCCGAATGTCCTCATTTTGCTTCAGGCAAAATAGAGTTTTAACCGTAACCAACTGCAACCAGTAGAAAGATCCAATGCTTTTACTAAAGTTTAGATCAAGACCTGTCACACGAAATGTACAGTATGAAATTATTATTAGTGGCAGAATTCTGGAGGAAAATCTAAGGTATAAACATCTTAAATATTCTTTGCATTATAAACTCCAAGTAGAACAATTTCTTCCCTTCATTTCCAATATAATCTCACTAACCAGCCTAAGTCATCTTTTTGTTCTTTTCTGCTAATGGAATCAGCAGCTTTTCAATGATTTCTTCAGCGAGGTTCAAAAGCAAAAATAGACTTTTGGATGTCTTCTACAATATTTCCGCTAAATAGCTCAACTATCAAAATGTAATTTTGTAGGCTTTTTATAGAATAAGGGTTTCACCTCTGAAAATTGGACACAGCTAGAAAATGGTTCTACCTTTCATCTTTCCTGTAGAGAATGCATATTTCTGGTGTCTATGAATACACAAACGCTTAGTACTTACACTGAGCTTTTCATCTTTGATGTGCATCGAGAACATTAACTAATTAATCTTCACAGTCTCCTGAGGAGAAAGTAAGCAAGCATTATCCCTGTGATGTTTGCTGTGCACAAAATAAGGAGAGAAGAATGGAAACCGCTCGTGCTTATGCTGAAAAAAAAAGAGCTGTAAAGGCAAAGGAAAAGCACTTCTCTATCATGCAGAATTAGCCAGTTTCAAGGAACTTCTCACTTTGGCTTGCCTTTTATTTGGTTTTGGCTCCTAACTGTGCTTTGTTCCCATGCACAACTTCAAATAAAGTCCTGTAATTTAGGCATAGTTTTTCCCACTAGATACATCAGAGAAACAAAATATGCAGCAATGCTTGGCAGTGGATTTTACCTGGGTACTAGATGTTAAAGCTGTGATGTTATTTTTCTTCTTTTAAAATAAGTGCTTGAGCTCCATTGGAAGATATCCTCATTTTTAAGAACATTACTGGCATTGAAACACGTTCACTTGTCCACTGTTGTTTTTACTCATTCGTCTGATGGTGTCTAGGTTACACCATGACCCAGCCTTAATGTCCAGGCTTGTTTGCTTTAAGGTCAAGCAAGTGTGACACTATTTTTTTGACGGCTCTTTCTTTGCCTAAAGACCTCAATCCTTTGTCTTCAGTTAATGACAGTTCCTGCTCATTGAGTGTTTTCAGCCTGGCTTCAATTTCCTAGTTTTAGGAATTTAATTTCCATTTAAAGTCACTCTCTTGTCATTTTGGGATTTGGCATTGCTATTACCTTTGAAGGCAATTACTGCCTTTTACTAACTATAGAGAGTATGTTTATGAGAAGATCCCCAACCTGAGTGACACAGTCTAGCATCAAATTAAGTGGGAATGAAGCAGGGTCTTTAACTAAAATTCCCAAGTCATACATTGTATTTGCATATGTGTCATAGTTTGTTACTGAGAGGGATCTCATCCAAGCTGGGGTTACTAGTGATTGCAAATGCTACGTAAGTACGTACGTAAGTATTACATAGGAAATAAAGAACTATTACATAAGAACTTTTTTTTGGTAAAGCTTAACTATGCAATTGTAACCACAGGCTATCATCTCATCTCATCTCCTCTCATCTCATGGAATTTGTCCTTGTTTCCTGACAGAAATGGCTGTAGCAAAAAACCTACCATATCTCGCTGTGTACTAGGTAAATTGGAAATCTAGGGGGGAGAAGTAACTAACACTAGCTTTAGAGTTCAAACTCCAGACCCTTTTAATTGAAAACCTTGGCTTATGGCTTATGTTGCTACAGCAGTAAACACCACCAGTGTATCAGCATGGATAACAACTGTCAATGTCTGTTGTTTGGCAGAGGACAATTCCAACAATACAGATAGATAAGTATCCAACCAGGCACTCGGACTCAGTGCTAGAGGAAGGTATTCTCCTGTAGTTAAATATAACAGCACACCCCAACTCAAGCAAAGAAGTCCCAATCTGTGCTATTTCAACCCTTTACTTTGTTGGTCTCGGTCATTTTCAGTCATTTCCAATTGCCTCTTTAATAACAAGGAGCCAGCAGACAGTAGCTTTCCTAAATTATTCATTTCAGACCTACAAAGTGACTCTCAAGATTTCATTGCTTCTGTTTTGTGGTGTTAATAATTCAGAGCCACTAGAAAAGAAAAGCTTGACAGTTTAGTGCTTATCTTTCATTTTCTTCACAATGTTACACTTCTCAGTCTTACCCTGATAGCTCACATGATCTGTACCTCAATTTTCTCACATACTCACCAACAGAAATATGCCGGAGTAAACTGCGTTTGACAGAAAGGAATTGAAGTGTTCGCTTATGTCTTTTTGGACTCAGCAGCCAAAGAGTTCTACTGTTCCCAAATACCTTGGAAAATAAATAAATACTACCCTCTGGTGTTTTCCATTTGTAAATATTGTTACGGTATCCATCTTTATTAAAAAAAAAAAAAGATGTTTATTTGACTTCGTTTCTAAGTGCTAAAGGATTCACATATTGCTGATGATCACTGATTTTCATTCTTTCTTGGAATAGTTAAAAAAACAAAGAAACATAGAAGAGAAACGTGCTGCTGTTTACTGAATACAAAGCATCGCAAACTCACACCCCAAAAAAGTTCTAAACGGATCATATTTCTAAACTCTGCTTTTAAATGTTCAGCGTTCAATGAATAATATATTAATGCTGCATTTTCAATACACATTGTGGTACTTCCACTGGTCACATATATTAAAGGAATATGTTATATGCTTATGTTCTCTGATGTGTCAGGTGCAACATATACCTTAGTATAATGCACTATTAAAAAGAGACAATCTCAGCTCCCTTAACATCACTCTATGCTGAAAAGAGTAATTCATACTGGAGACAGTAATTCAAACAATTCTTAACCAAGGGCTAGGTAATAAAACCTGCATGTCAAACCACATCCTGATGTGTTCCTGTAAACAGAAAGAATGCTTTTTACATCTGTACAGAGGGACTCACACATGTGTATATTTAGAGTATATGAACAGGGTTACATGATGATATTTAGTGGAGCCGCTGCGGAGATAGTCCTGAACACATCAGCTGGTATCGCTGGTTGGGACCACCCACCCAGTCACACTTCACACACACAGAGTTACCCCAACGTCAGCAACATGTACCTGATCTAAAGAATGTCTTTCCAAAAGATACATGGAGTCATAAAATAAAGACTCTGAGTGATAGAAATATCTTCTGTATTCTGTAAATAGTTTCAGTTTTATTTGTTGTCACGATGAGGAAGATACCTTTTTCCTTTGTGATTGATGTGACCTTAGCTTTCTGTGTGAACATAATCACTCAACAAAAACTCTTTCCTCTTGACAGCCTCTTGACCTTTGTCTTAGTAGATATTTAAAAGAATAAACACGTGACTCTGATTTTTGATCATCACACTGGGCTCACAGGGGGAGACAAATGAAATGGGAATATGAAATAGAACTAATTAAAGTGCAGACTTTCTTGCTTGGGGTAGCATTTGGTCAATATGTCAAAAATTTCTTATGTCTACAAATATTTTTTTCTTTGTCTCACTAGAAATTTTGGACTTTGCATTCCACTGACGTGAAGTTACCATCCTTCGCCCTGGAAAATAGGAAACTCGAGCTTTATTTACATCATCTCCAATATTAACTATATAAAAGAAAATCTGTCAGATTCCTTGAAAAGTCTTGAAATCAGTTTGGAAAACCGTGAGAAAACCGTAGGTGTAATAACCTAAGTTATGCTTACTTACTTATTTTCATACCTTTGTATGCTGCTCTTTACTGTTTCCTGGCTTTGATAAACACTTAGAAAACATTGTAAATTATTAAATATTGTAAAATATTTAAAATGATACTATGCTGAATCTTGATTCTGATTGATTTTTTTTTTTTTTAAGAAATTACATGGAACATCATGAGATGCAAGAAAGCTACATACTTAAGAGCATTTACCAAGCTTTCTCATAAAGGCTTGTGTTGAAGACAGCTAGATTTGACATTACTTGGACCTAAAAAAGAGGAAACAATAACAGGACATAGCCTCCTTTCCAAAACCAGATTATTTTTCCAAACTCTTACTTTAAAGTTTTACATGTCTGAAATCAGATTAGTTAAGCACATACTAGAGTTTTCTCACTGACTACGTGCATACACAGAACTGCTTACACATGCTATATCTGAAGTCTGAAATAGTTCGCAGTGCTGTCTTACCTAGACAAAACCACCAAAGGTGAGCAAGGGGAATCACCAACTTTCTCTCTCCCATGAGAGAATCTTAGTGACTATTTTAGGTTGATAAATATATTTTGGATAGATAAAATAGTGGGGTAGGTGACACTCTATAGGACTCACCAAAGACAGTGTACCAAAATCAGTGGCAGAGAAGGACCCACCTCACATCCATGGCGGTGATACCTTCTTTCTGGTAAGCACTTACTGTGAAGCCTGATGCTTAGTTAGGCTTCACATAGACTCACTAAGTGAGAATATAAATTTTGACAGGAGAAAGAAATGGACCTGCAGGGAGGTAAATTCAGCTCCTACCGTTAAGCTACAACTGTTCAGTCAATATCCTTTAAGTTCAGTTTTCTCTCTCAGCTGTACTTCTTGTCTGATGCCTCTAATTTGTGCTCCCCATGCTGCCCTAGCACTTGCTCAGAGACATGGAGCACATACTCAGCAAGCTTCATTGCTGGAGTGCTGCTGATAACAGAGGCCATGGCACTCTGCATCTGACATTTTTTTGTTTTAATGTCAGAGTATACATCTCTAAGCAACACACTGCAAATGGTGAGTTCAGCTGTTGTCTTCTTTCTCCTTTTAAAGTCGTCTGTCATATCTGGTTATTACATTTTATGATATACAAGATTAACATGATTTTGAAGACTCCAGCAATACACATGAGGAAGGGTATTTCCACTTCCACTCTGAATTTCTATGCTGCCTTTATATTTGGTGTTTGTGGTAAAATTCTTTGAGGCATGTTTTCAAAGAGGATACAAGATATTTCAATCCTGAAGATGATGTGAGCTGTGTGACTAAATCCCTAGGAGGCATGGAAGCTGCAGCCATTAATGCCTTTCTACTTCATTGAGTTATTTGAAAATGGAACTGTTTCCACCTGGAAAACTCATATAGATTGAGAAAAGTGAGGTAATTTAAATCCCCGCGAAGCAGAAGGACAAAATTCTAAGAACTAAATTTTGTCCAGAACTAAAAATCGTGGTACTCATTCATAGGGGGATTTTGGCCAGAGTAGTGTCCTTAAGTTAGTCAGGATGCTCAGGTGATTCAGAAGCAGAAGGTTTGACTTTGCTACAGTCTCAATTTCATTATTATTCAAAACATACCAGCATCCAGCATCACTTTCACCAGCTTTCTCCATACAGACTTTCCAGGTAAGTCACAGAATCACAGAATCATTTTGGTTGGAAAAGACCTTCAAGATCATCAAGTCCAACCATTAACCCAGCACTGTCAAGTCACCACTAAGCCATGACCCTCAGCACTGCATTTAAACCTCTTTTAAATGCTTCCAGGGATGGTGATGCTACCACTTCCCTGGGCAGCCTGTTCCAGGGCTTGACAACCCTTTGGGGGAAGAAATCTTTCCTATTATCCAACTTAAATATCCCCTGGCACAACTTGAGGCCATTTCCTATCATCCTCTCACTTGTTACTTGGAAGAACATTCAGACCCCCACCTCGTTACAACCTTCTTTCAGGGAGTTGTAGGAAGTGATAA
This sequence comes from Bucorvus abyssinicus, assembly GCA_009769605.1. Lineage (NCBI taxonomy): Eukaryota > Metazoa > Chordata > Aves > Bucerotiformes > Bucorvidae > Bucorvus > Bucorvus abyssinicus. The sequence continues at coordinate 5,042,256 of CM020063.1, forward strand.
GGTCTCCCCTCAGAGTCCTTTTCTCTAGGTTAAGCATCCCCAGGTCCCTCAGTCTCTCCTCATAAGACTTGTGCTCTAGACCATTCACCAGCTTTGTTGCCCTTCTCTGAACACGCTCCAGCACCTCAATGTCATTCTCGGAGTGAGGGGCCCAAAACTGAACACAATGTTCAAACTGTGACCTCACCAGTGATGAGTACAGGGAGACAATCACATCCCTAGGCCTGCTGGCCACACTTGTGTTGATACAAGCCAGGATACCATTGGCCTTCTTGGCCACCTGGGCACGCTGCTGGCTCCTCTTCAGCCACTGACAACCAACACCCCCAGCTCCTTTTCTGGTGGGCAGCTTTCCAGGCACTCTTCCTCCAGCCTGGAGCATTGCAGGTGGTTGTTGCGACCCAAGTGTAGGACCTGATGCTTGACCTTGTTGAACCTCAGACCGTTGACCTTGGCCCATCGATCCAGCCTATTCAGATCCCTCTGTAGAGCCTGCCAACCCTCAAGCAGATGGACACTCCTGCCCTACTTGGTGTCACCTGTAGGCTTACTGAGAGTGCACTCAATCCCCTCATCCAGATAATTGATAAAGATGTGAAAGAGAACAGGCCCCAACACTGAGCCCTGGGGAACACCACTTGTGACCAGCCACCAACTGGATTGAACTCCATTCACCACCACCCTCTGGGCTCAGCCATGCAGCCACTATTCATCCAGTGAAGCGTACACTCATTCAAGCCATGAGCAGCCAGTTTCGCCAGCAGAATGCTGTGGGAAATGGTGTCAAAGATTTTACTAAAGTTTAGGTAGAGAGCAACAACAGCTCTTCCCTCATCCACTAAGCAGGTCACTTTGTCATAAAAGGAGATCAGGTTCATCAAGCAGGAGCTGTCTTTCATAAACCTGTGTTGACTGGGCCCGATCACCTGATTATCCTGTACTGCATGATGGCACTCAAGATGATCAGATCCATAACCTTCCCCAGCACGGAGGTCAAACTGACAGGCCTGTAGTTCCCTGGATGCTCCTTCCAGCCCTTCTTTTAGATGGGTGTCATATTGGCTAACCTCCAGTTGACTGGTACCTCCCCCGTTAGCCAGGACTGATGGTAAATGATGGAAAGTGACTTGGTGAGCACTTCCACCAACTCCCTCAGTACCAACATTGTCCTCCTTTCTTTATGGATTTAAGCTTTATGACATTTTTGGATTTGTAGGTAAAGTAGCCAGAAGAAGCTTTATATCTTCCAGGTGTCCAACAATTCTCTAAGTAAAGCAATTCTCATGCATTCTGCTTCACATGAAAACGGCCTCAAATTGTATCTCAGACTAGGAGAACGTACAGCCCCATTTGCTTTCCAGCGCTGGAACGTAATATAAGATCTGAGTACAGAAAGATTTATTCCTAGTCTGATAACAAAAATAAAAAATTCATATAGCTTGTATTAAATTAAAAATCCTGCAACAATAATAAAAATAATGTCAGCTAATGGCATTGTTAAGGTTAATACAATAAAATAAAGTGGTATGACTATGAGACTGAAGTTTAAGAAAGAAGGGGATTCTCTCTCTTTGCATTTTAGTACCAGTTTTAGTGGTGATGACTGAGGATTGAAAAGTAGGGTAGCACACTGGAGTTCAGTATTCAGATCTGGCAAAACTCCACATTCAAGTATTGTCAGATCATACACAAGAGTGAATTTTAAGCCACAGAAAAGTGGAGGTGGTGACAAGAAGGTTAATATGGAAAGAGGGGTGATAACATCAGCCAAATTACAGCTGAAACAAGCAGTATTTCACAAGTATTGAAGCATAATTGTATGATAGCACAATTAACCTATGGAACTCCCCACCAAAGAGTAGAAGTAGGATTAATTATGTCCCAACAGTAGTAGTTTGCATAATTTCACAGCAGAACAAACATGTAGATGAAAATCACAAATATGCTGAAGTACTCAGTAGCCACTAGATGGGATAATGAAGGAATTTGTCTGTTAATATGACAGAATAACTGGCTGAATGATAATATAGAGATACTGTTATAAAGAACTTAACAAAGGCAAAGGAATTAATGAGATCCTTCTTACAGAGAGATATAAACTACTTTTAAACAACTTTGTAAACCTCATTGAAGTGATTGGACTTTGCAGAAAAGTGAGACATATTTCAGTCTAGATACTTTGCAGTAATCAAGCTGTACTTTAGGCTGAGGTATAAAATTCACTGTAGTGAGGAATGTTTGTGGACGTTAAAGAGAAAAAGAAAGGAATGCCATTTTTTATAAAGTGTAACATTAGACTGTTTGTAAGATCTGCTTTTGGTGAACTGTGAAATGTACAATGAAGCTATAACAAAAATGCAACTATGGTTATATACACTAATAAGTGCTGGAAGAAGTATGAAAAAAGAGATTTTTATCACTCAAAAGAATTGTATTCTTAACGTATTGGCCAGAGGTACTTAGAAAATTAATATGTAACATAGAATAAACAAGACACCCATGTTTATAGGATTTTTGCTCAGTTTGGATAATGACTCATTCTGTCCCTACCAGTCTATGCTAAAGTAAACATTGCTATAATCACAGCAGTATAACTTTTTCTTTTGATTTCTCCCTAGTGAAGCCTAGGAATTTATCTCTTCAGTGTGAATGATTATGCCAGGAATGGTAAGAAGTGTTAATTGGGCCCTATCTAGAGCAGATTGTTTTAGAAAAATACTTGATTGCCATTTAAATACTCCAAACAAAGAAGAATTTGCTGAGGTGTTCCACGTGAAAAATTAGTGAGATCCTTTGCAGGAAGGCATGGGAAGGGCAGGGAACAAAGAATGTGCTCTGCAGCACAGCCTGATGTTCACATCATAGAAAATAGATGTTTTCGTGAAATAGGGGGAACACTGTATTTCATAATTTTGAAACCAGTCATTTCTCATGAAAGAGGGGTGGGTTTTTTAAAAGAAAAAAAAATTAAAAAACCTGATTCTCGTTTTAGAGCCTTAGCAGAAAAAATGGAACTTGAGAAATGATGATGTATCTGGCTTCCTGCTTCTTTCCAACACTACTGCCAGCAGATTCCTGCATACACAGCAGTACAGCAATACCACCTTGTGTCTTTGGATGGCAGCAGCATCCTAAGGACATGATTCAACCTGAAATGCCCCAGTTTAAGCCAATTTCACACTGTCCAGATGCCACTGGCCCTGATGCTAAGCTCAAGTTGAGAACTGATTCAACTGACCTTTACTGTGTTATTTGGGAGGCATAGCAGGGACATGTGGACCATGTTACACGAGACTTGGTCGGACAAGGAATCAGATCTTGTCCAGTTATTGATCCTACTCACGAAGCAAGAAAGAATTGTGTAGTGATTATCTACAGCATCATCTTGCCAAATGTATTAGGTCAAAAGCAATCAAAACATTCTTGCCACCCTCTGTTCTGCCTGCAGCATGAAATAACTCTTAAAAATAAGATTTAAAAAAATAAGTAAGTTCAAAGTACTAGAAGATATCATTAAAGAAACAGAAAATATTATAGAAAGTGTTTCTGAAAAGATGTTTTGTACAGCTTTTTTTATAATTCTCTTACTCAAAGAATTGTTTTTGTAGATTGTCTCCCTCAGCTCAAATTATCATATTTCCTCCACTTCACTTGTTACCTAGGGTGTTACAATATCAGAGGTTTAAAAGGTCTTCTCGAAATTAGTTCTGACCTGAGTCTAACAGGAAAATAATAGTAAGCTTTTAAGAGGTTTCAAGCAAACATTGAAGAGATTTGTCCACTTGTATTTGAACCCCTGAGGTTTACAAGATAGCTGCAGATCTGATAAAGAGCTCATTGGAAAACAAGCTCTAATAAAATAGGCTTATCCCAGCAGCCAGAAAATCTCGAAGTAAAAACAAAGTTTGAAAGATCTGTTTGCTTCAAATAAATATATATGTATATGTAAGTTAATGTTTAATTGGAACTTTTATGAGAAGTACATAATAACAATGGTCCTAAAGTCTACATTTTTCAGAAGCTATTTTCTGAAGAAAGCAATCGAATGTATCATTTTTATATAGCTAAAGTGTGTTATGTCTTGTTACGGCAGAATGGAGCTTTGCTTTCATACATTTTTAAAAGAGCTTATAGTAAGCATAAAGAAGGTACAATAATATTTGTATTGGCTTTATAAATCAGAACAAGGTCCATAAAATTAACTCAATTCTCTGCAGCCTTTAAATCTCCTTCAGTCTCTGAGCTATAGTATCATGGCAGATAAATGTGGGTGTCAAGCCACTTGAGCAATTCCAAATGAGCTATTTATTTCAGTTAGCTTAGACCTTCTTAACTAAACAGCTGCAAGCACTTTACCATATCCCACCATGGGTTGATCTGGCCAAGCAAACACACATGCTGTAATATCTAAGAGGTCTTGTTTTATTCTTTGTAGGAATAAAATCACAGACCCTGAGACCAAAATTCCCTACACTACATTAATATGGATCAAAACCATGAAGGTCAAGATTTTAGTCTTTTAACTTTCCAGCAAACCAGGCTAGTAGCTCAAGGAAAACCTTTCCCTCTGGCTCAGGATGTCTTTTAAAATGATGAAACTAGCAACAAGAGCGAGACTATGAGGAAGGGGACACAAGGGCTATTTTGAGTGATGATGAAGTAAGATTAGGAAACTTCTATTCTCACAGAAATAAGGTTGGCTATGGACCTTGCTGTTTCCATGGTGTAAGACAACCCTCATTTCTTCACCCAAGAGAACACAACAAGGACAATAAATTCATTTATACTTCAGACCACTGATGTACAGTAATTTCCCAGTTGCTATGGTGAGGAACAAATGACCTAAGCAGATGATGAACAAACCATGTCAGGCAACAACTCTCAAATGAAAAAGTTGAAAATTGCTAAAAGGGTGCTAATGGCATTATGAGAAATGACTGAGTTCCAGTATTCAACACTGAAGCTAGAACCCTTTAATGAGAAACCATTTATTTAAAGATTTTCCTTAATTTTGGGGGCTTTTGTTGTTGTTGGGATTTTTTTGGGTTTTTTTTTTTTTTTTTTTAAGGTCAGACTTTGCAGAATACGCTAGTTTGCCCTTTGAGCTTTCTTTTCAAGAGTACTGATAGCTTGCCATTTTCAAATCTATTAGAATGCAATGCACGTCCATAGCTTTTGCAAACTTGTACTGATCATTAAGCTGACATGTATAAGATATATAAGAGTATGATTCAGAGATAGATTAGGAGGTAAAGGTAGTTGTCTTCTGGAGAGTCAGTCATAGCTCTCACTGAGTTAGTGGAGGTATTGTCAATGCACACATAAGAGTGTGGTTCCATGGTTAATCTCATATACCAGAGCCTGATTCAGCAGTTCCTACATAGACTTGCAGTGTGTTTTGAGAACAAAGTAACCCAGCAAATTTCTGCAAATCCTCCAGAAAGAGATAAGTAGGTTCCATGTTAGACATTTCAGTTCTATGTGAATGCTTTAGACACCCCAGACAATTAAAAAAAAAACCAAACCCTGGAAGTCTCTTTGTGGTCTGGTAACCAAATGTCCCACACTATAGGCTATGATGCATGAGGAAGTGATGTAGATGTCATTGCCACTGGTTATATTTGGCTCCCAGTGTGCTTAGTGGTGTCTTCTTACACTGGATCAAGTGGAATCCACAGTCCGGAGTCCAGAAAGAGGATTCAATCCAAGTCATCAGGAACATAACTGCTTCACTACCACCTCTCTGTAAAGCCATCTGGTTGGTATCCTACACGTATGCCAAAGGAAAATTACTGGTGCAGACCTGGCTTTTTCACCTCACTCCATGCCCCCACCCAAATGTACACCACACATAATTTTAGAGTCCCGTCCTTGCTCAGTTTTAAGTTTATACTATAAAATCTTGGGGTTCTTTCATTTTTGTTTTTTGGGGTTTTGTTTTGTTCTGTTTTTCGAGAGCAGCTGCTGGTTTCCCTTTTGTTTATATTTCAGAATGACATGTGAAAGGCCCAACAACAAATTAGACTGGAAAACAGGAAAACAATATAACTCAGTCTGTATAAAAGGATGTCAAATATGTGAGGGGAACAACCTGAAGAAATAGCTTTGTGAAAGTATGTTTTGTTCCTTGGGATAAATCCATAACCCTTGCAGTTCCTTTAAGTAATGAGGCAGCATGTGGTCCTACACAGCTTTCTGTTATAGTAAGATTTACCATGCAATGATATTTAGTATACATTTTTGTTCCCAGAGAGGAACTATCATTAATTTGACAACATCCTTAAAAAAAAAAAAAAAAAAAAAAAGAATTCCCGCTCTTGAAAACTTTCTTGAAAAGATGTTTAATTTGCAAACATCCATTTAGCAGCATAACCTACACAGTCATTTAACAGTGAGAGTTAAGGTGGATAAGGTCTAATGACATGATAACATTTCTCTGCTATGTAAGAGTACATGTGCGCTGTTAAGTGAGGAGCAGCAGATTAGGTCCTTAACAATTCATAACACTTGACACCTAGCAACATTCCGATGTTAGAAATAGATAATACTCTAGGTTTCCTGATTGTAATTAAATTGTAAATAACAGTCATTTTCCTCTCTGAAATCAACCACAAGAGGGAGAGGTGATCACAAAACAAGCCGTCCAAATGATTCTATAATTTTGAGGTCTCTAAAATAATTGCTGTAATAGATTTAAGGATAGGACACTAGTGCTGTTTGTAAAGCTTTCCTTTTTTTTTTTTTTTTTTTTAAATAAAAAAGAAGATATTCGGCTTTGCAACGTAGTAGAGAATTTAAAGCAGCCATGAAGAGGATATTATATATCATCCTAACTTACTGTATCCCTCTGAAAAATGAAGTGCTCTTTCTGAGAGCATGATAATTGCACCCTTGTAGGGTGGAGGATTTAGCTCAATGTCGTACAAGCGGTGTTGTGGATTATGCTGCAGGAAACATTTCTTCTCTCTGGCAAATAAAATACAGCACAGCACTTAAAAGTATGGAGTAAAAACTTCAATTGACTGTATCTTGGAAAGCAGAAGGGATTTTCTTCTGCTTAAATATATGTACTCTCAAATCACCAGACTCTCTTAGTCGATAGAAATTGGAATATAATACTGCAGAACTGTAAGGTTTCAGACTTTTTGTGGAGGAAGTCTAGATAATACAAGAAACTATTGCTTTTGCCTGGCAAAAATGATAGAATATAAACAATTGGTGAAGAGATGCATTACTCTACTCTGCCCTTACCCTCACAGACTTATTTTATATTCTTTTTCTTGCTGAGTAAGACCTTCACTAGGGCTCAATGACTGAAAGGGGACAAAGTACGCTGCTCCGGAGGAGTAGGAGTGGTCTTTGAGAAAAAGTTAAGATGAACTCAGGACAGTGAGAAAATACCAGTCAGAGATAAACAGAGAATTTGCCAGACAGGTTTGCCAGGGAGGGCCATGGTTTATGACCAGCTCACGTTATTTGTCTGTCATAAAACACTTCTATTCCCAATTAGTCATGCTCCCTGCATCAAGATCCAAAGTCTATGTCTGTAAATCAAAGGTGATCTGTTCATCAGATTTAGAGGATACTGGTTTCAGGAACAAAAGATGGGTACTAATTGTTATTCTTTATTATTAATTCTGCCTGGTGAGAACACTCAGAAGGCATCCTGTTACAGGCTGCTGAGCACGCTGCAATTGTAAAAAGGGAACACTCATCAGTCTCAGGAGCTTACAGGGTTATATTGCACCGTGGTTATTTGCAAATATGTGGTTTGTTACAGCAGAAGTGAATTGCAGAGAGTTATGTATCTACATGTTAAGCAATAAAAGAAACTTGTGTATTCTTAAGAGTAGCAGTTAGTAGTAGTCGTAATACCCTTAATTAAGATGCATTTCAAGAATGCTTGAAAGCAGACCGTTTTGTAAAGCCAACATGAATGTCCTCTGGCAGTATGGCTAGTACAGTCACTAACAGATGAGTTGATCCTTTCCCTATGATTCTGTTTTTTCCATTCCAAGCGGTAAGACACAAAACCTGGGGAGGCAGGTGTATGGGCAAGGAGCCTTTCTATGAAAACAACATGTAGAAGACTTCCATTTCTGTTTTCACTCCATGCACCCACCCTTCTGCCACTTTTTCTTATTTCTGAGATCCATTAAGTCACATAATTTGTCCAGAAATTGTTGCATGTCTTCCAGCGTTCACTTTTTGACTGCAGTTGCTGGTGAGCACTCAGAACCTGTCTGCAGCAGCAGTGGCCTAATGTCACCCTTAGCTGGAGAACAAAGCAAGCTTTAAGTGCTCATCTTTTAGCAAACCATGAAGCAGGCCAGGTCTTCAGGCATGGAGAGAGAGGTCTGGATTAATTTCTGCTGTCACCTCAGGTGTTCCATAGGTGGAGCAATTTGCGGTAGCAGCAAGGATGTTGTCCTGATGTATTAATCCATCTATGACAGAGGCCTGACAAAGTAAATTGGGAGATGGGCAGAAAAACATTGTGATTTTGCCTCTCCTTCAGCTGCCGCCATCAGCAAGTTCCATTTCCTGGAAGAAAAATATTTTAATTTTTTTTCATAATACGCTAATGTAATGATAAATACGTGATCCACTGCAGGTTCTTCCTTCATATTTTCTAGTCACAGCACCCTCACTTTCTATGGACACTGATACCTGTTTACAGAGCAGTCTTTACTATTTTTGCAATTTTAGAATGCTTTTTTTTTTTTCTACTGAAATTCTTTTAGCTGGTACTTTGCTAAATTATTTGATTTTGTTATTTTGAAAGTAAAGCCTTGAGTAATGCACAAGCAAGTTGTCAAATTCCTGACTATTGCTCCCTGGCTGTATTTTGTTTTCATTATCTTCAGATAAATATTCCGTCATTTGCAGTTTTCCTCATGCCTTGTTAAACAGCCGTCAGGCTACGCCTTTTTTTGATTTGCTGTAATGTTTGGTTCTATAGTAAGACTCCTCTATAATTGGCAACAAAACTTCAATAATCCTCAACTCAGAGCTTATTCCTCCATTCTCATCCTTTTCAAACAATTTTCTCTCAATCTGCTATTGTTTAAATAGTCTCGGTGAACAACACATAATGGGAATTGGGATTCTTGTAAAAATTGGAATAGCTTGACATACCACATGCTTTTATATCTATTCACGGCATATATACAGTGAGTCAAAGACCTCCAGTCACTTCAAATTATACTGATAATTATCGTTCTATACCTAATTTTAAATGTCTTTGTGTTGTCCATTTTAATACTTGAAGAGTTTTGGTTAATTCTGGTGAACCAGGATTCATATATTGACTAAATGCTATGAACCATTTCTTCTCAAAGCCCTGATAAGGCAGTCAAATACATTGTCTACTAGCAAAGTATATGGGTTTTATCACCATACAGAAAGATATTATTGGGGTTTTTGTTTCACTGGATATTTTTTCTTACATCAAGTTTAAGCTTCTTGTTTCACAAAATGTTACATGGAATAGCGCTCAGTTCTACTTGGTTTCAAATCAGTATTTATTAGCATTGCCTCTGCTCTAATGCAGACTATGTACACGCATTCATGAAACAAGTAAGAAATTACCTATTATGGTTGTTGGGATAAGAAGTTCTTCTAAAGCTAAATACATTTTGTGTTAATGTTTACCCATGGGATTGATTTAAATAGTTCAGAAATAAAACATAGATAGCTTTTAAATCAGCAAAGGACTGTGTTTTCTATCTGAGTGTAGCTGTATGTTTACTTTAAGCTACTTGTAATTTCTAGAAATATTGAAGAATGTTATAGTTACAGGAAGATTTTTTTATGATTATCTAATGCAGAAAAGTTAAATGAAGGAGAAGTAAAGTCAAATACCTCTGGTTACTTTTCCTTGTTACAATAAAGTCAAAAGAGGAAAAATCTTTCCATTATTAACTCTTTCGGTGAAGGAAATACAACATTAGGAAATTCTTCATTTAAATTCGTTGAATCAAATTCTGGAGAAATTGACACTGTAGTGTTGTAAAGACATAAGAAAGGACAAAGTAGGATGGATGATATCAGCTGAACATAATGTCTTGAAAAATTTCCTAGAATACCATCATTTGCTTCAGTTATCATAGCTGGTACTAGAGGAATGTAGAATTTGATCCATGACTGTGACCAAGCAGATTCTACTTTCCCTTAAGGGCCGTGACATATGTTGTCTTGGTCCAAGATATCACAAAGAGCCAGAACTCTGATGTTATTTCCGGCCCCCTGGCTTAAATAGCATAAAATTTCCTTGAGGATAAGGAATAATATTAAAAATACAGAAAAATAACGTTGATATGTAAAATGTTTACTTTCAAACAACGTGTCTTATTTCTGACAAATCTAAAGGTCTAACTCCAAAAAGGCAAAGCAGTGATAAAAGGCAGCAGGGAGGGAGAAATGTTCCTGTAGAGGAATAATGCTGCACTGAAGAAAATTAAATGGATAATGGAATGTCATGAGGCAGCGTGGCCCTGGAGGAAATCGTAGGTCAATGTTTCAGATTTAAACCAGAAAGTTATATTGTAGTACCTATGCATATTCAACTATATTTTTGAGAATTGTTTTTTATTCGTTTTTTATATTTGAGCAATTTTGTGAAATGTGTAACGTGCTCTGAAATAAAATACCTATGCGAAATAAATTTCAGCTTTACTATTTGCATAATGGCTACTTTAAACATATTAGTATGCTGTAGAAATCAAACTATCAAGTGGGAGACAATAGCATACAGGTTACATAAAACAATGAACACAGAGTGACGGGAAAAGTAAAGATGCTGAGCTTTTTTTCAACAAATTAATATTTAATAACCTACTTACATTGATTATAAATGAGTTGCAAAGTTTGCAATTTGCAAACTAACTTTTGTTTTGCAAATGAGGAAGGAAAGAATTAAAGTGTTCATTGTGTGGTGACACAATGACATGTAAGGAAAAGAAGTAGCTTAATAAGAATAAAAATAACATCTATATCTTCAGCACACCAGTTTTTGCCTAAATGCTCATATTCCTATATTTTGTTATAGATTACGTATAAGTATTAAGGAAATTCCTGCTGAAAGAGAAGAAGGATTGTAATTGCTGTATCTGGGCCTATTATGTTTGTTAGAAGAGCTTTGAAAGGCTCACATAATTAGTGTTTGTAAATCATATTGGTATAATCAGAGTGCAATTACAGAATTGCTAAGTGTAATTCTTCTTATTACTCTTATTAATATCATCATCACATCAACACACCCTTTAAAGGCATGTAAGCTCAAATTGTGATTTGATATCCAGGTTTCGGACATACAAGCAAATCAATTCAGCTTTTGCTCTTGCAGTCTATGACGAGATCAGAAATGGACTGACGAAACATTATGTGGCATATTGTTCTGGAACCTTATCTCATTGAGTGGAAGAACAGTTACAGTTCATTCACATATTCTACTGACAGAAAAATGGACTTGGCATCCCAGTTTACAAAACAACAGCTCTTTCCCACACCTCTTTTATATGGACAAATGCGTTATTGCCATCTTAGCAGCCCCACATTATTTCTCTGTGTCCAGTTGTGTAAAGAGTTTATAGTAGAGTATTTAACAGTGGCTAGTTACATATATTTTTTAAGAATGTAGAAGTTTGATGCATGTGCCATATGACAGGGGGAAAAAAAAGTTTTCTTCAGAACTTGGATCTAATTCTGTATTTTTCAGCCTTTGATCTTAAAAGAATGAACTCTTTTAAGAGATTAGGTCTGTAGCAACAGAAGTATTTCAACACATCTCTGTTTGTAGTCTATCAGGAGTAGAAGTCAAGACAATCAGTTATACGTGCAAATATAGCATGTAGCATTAGCCTTTGAAGCTTGGAGTTGATGATTAGTATCATAGATGTCCCCAATGTTTCCCCCTCCTCTAAGACGAGATCAGCTCTTTTTATGTCATTTCTGATGGATGTTCCTCTAATGTGTTCTTAAAGACCTCTGGTGTTGGAGGAACCACAGCCACCTTGTGCAAACTATTTCAATACTTCATGATCTCTAATCTGAGAAGTTGTACATAATACAGAAATAGACTTGTCCTTGCTGTAATTGAAGTCTGCTACTGCTTCTGTCCACTCGGGATACTCTAAACTCCAGAGCATTTTCTACAGAACTGCTTCGCAGTCAATCGGTCTAGTGCATGTAGTGTCGTCTTCCCACCACTCTTCATTGATCAGCATGATGATTTTTGCATGATAGCTGAATTCTACATTCTATCTGATATACTAACTTCTTAGTTCAGTGTGGTCTTTACTTTTATTACGCAAACTGTCTCAGATCCATCAAGCATTTAGGATTTCTGGACCCAAGGAAGACCTGAAGAAATTCTCGGAAGTAATGTACATTGCTTCAACTTTCTTGTTTTCAACAGATCTATGATGGATGCTGATCATCTCCTTATTCCTTTATGGTTTTGTATGTCACTGGTTACGTGCACCATCATTTTTCTCAGAACCGAAATTGCGGTGGCTGACTCACAATGGCCATCTTGCCAATTTTTTCTTATATACACAATAATAAAAAAAAATCTTAAATAAATAAAGAAATATATATTTGTATTTTCAGACATTCATGAAACTAATGACAGAAAGAAAAATTTCTTACATACTGGCTTAGACACATTTGGTCTGATTGAGTAGTCTAACTTCTTCTGTCCCTTAAATATTATTCCATTGATGCTTTTATGAGATGTAACAGCTTCCCATCATTTAATCAAATGACCAAAAGACTTGTTCAGTGTAGCTTTTTTCAGAAATAGTATTATGTATTCTGACTGTCTATATCTGCTTATCATTTCTTTCCTTCTCTGACAAAAGACTTCTTGTTATACTCTTTTTAGCCCAGTAATAAATCAATTTCTTTGGCTTTCATGGTCTTTGCCTGTTTTTGTTTTATCTCCACATTGTGGGTGACTTTCAGGAGCAACAGGGCTTGTTGCTCTCAGAGTTTTAACATGAATGGACATGAATGGACATGTATGGACATGATCGGTGGCTGAAGACAAGTCAGAATGACTCAGCAGAGAAATCAAGAATGAAGAAGAAAGATAACAATTGTTGTGTACATGAGGAGAAGCTAACTAGCCAATTGCTTTGTTAGAATAGGCGCGTGAACTTCACTAACAAGCCAATTAACTGTAACCTTGAAGCGCGTGAACAGCTCTGTAGACTGTAAAACGACGGCTAGAAGCTGAAATAAAGGTCTGCATTATCACTTTCATAAGTGTGTGCAGTCCGTCATTATCGTCCCCGATACCACATCATCATGAAATACTTTCATATTTGCCTCTACCTATTTTCCATTTCCTACATTTTTTTTTTATTCTTGTGTTTAAGTTTACTGATGAGCCAAATGTACCTTTATTTTTCTGAATTAACCCTCAATTCCACAGTAATTTCTGTGTACAACTTTATTATTTTTTACAGAATTATCACTTTGTTTTAACACATTCTGCCCATTTTCTCAACTTGTTTTTATTAAAGTCAGTCTTTTGTAAAAAAATATTATTATTTTCCTGTTGTCTTTTCTGTTCTACCTCATGTCCAGTTGTAATCTTTCACAGCAGGTCTAAATGTTTTAAGTCTCCTGTTACCGCTAAGTTTTTGGATGTGCATGCTCTTTCCTTACCAAAAAAACATGGATTGTCCTCACTTTCTAATCAAAAAGTGCTCAGTAAGAGACTATCTCTCTCCCCTTCAGTTACTAGCAATAAGCCTTCAGTACTATATCTCTGTGTGTAGGATGAATCTCAGGAAAAAAACCCCATCTGTTACCTGTAGATAAAGCAATACTTCGAATGACATGATAGAAATAACTAGATCTGGTGGGTCCACCCTCTTAAGACAAACACACCAAAAAGTTTCTGAATGTCCAAACCTATGTTTTGTGTGATAAATCAGAAAGAAAAACTTAAAATAGGAAAACTCAAATATGGCTTGTGAGACAAAATAAAAAGAAAACCTCCAACCTCCCTCTTGCTAGACAGATCACTTTCTGTCACCTTACCCTCAGCTCACCAACTTGCAATGTTATTCAGGTTAACAATGAACTAGAGGTTTTCTGTACAGTGCATTGTTCTGCAGGCACTGATCTCTTTCACACTTGGATCATCTCTAGGCCACATATTCTAGAAGGTGATCCCAGCATGGAGAGTTCCTATTTGCCCAGACTCAGCTGTCGTCAGGAAAAAGGAACATTTTCTCTCCTTCCAAAGTGATCTATCCACCTCAAAATGTGGCAGTGAAGGATAAGGTAAACAGTCTCAGCCCTTCTAGCAAAACAGAACACACAATAAAGTAAGCCAACAAAGATCAAGTCTAAACTTTGTTCCAAGACCAGGATTTTAGAGATTATATCAGTTAAATTCTTGACTCTATTAGTCACTTTTCTAGAGATTCATTGTCATTTTTGAGCTGTGTAAGGTTGTTCCTAGTATTGTAACCAATTCACAGAAAGGTCGATTTCATGGGATCCCTCTCAGCGGGATCCTAATCCCCTGCTTGAAGCAGAACTGTCACCAACACTTGACAAGGTGTCACCAGTTGGCCAAGGCTGGCCAATAACAGGGCAAACTCTCCCTCTAATCAGCCCCTGTCCCGTTCAAGGAGAAAGGGTTAAGAAAAGAGATTAGAAGAAAAGGGAAAAAAAAAGTCTGTGAGGCCTCTGTTAAGTTTAGGAAACTAAAACAGTTTTAATAACAAGAGAAAGATATCGTATGCAGAAAAACAAGATATTAACAAGTTTGTATAGGATTAGAGCTGGTGCAGCAAGGCGGGTGGGTGGGGTGGGGAGAACACTCAAACCACAGGTGAAGAATCAGCAGCAATAAAAAGCTACCAGTCAGTTCAATGGCGGTGGCACATGGTATGGCTAGGCGGTAAGCGGGCGGCCCCAGAGTAGAGCGGCGGTAGAGATCACGGCAGGCAGCAGCACGTAGTGGCAGCACGAGGAGCGGCAGCAGCCAGGCCAGCGGTGTTAGCAGTCACAGCAGTCGGGACATCAGCAGCGCAGTGCGGTTCTTTGGCAGAGTGGCGGTAGACATTGCGGCTGTGGCAGTGCTGAGCGGCAGGTCTGAGCCCAGGCGAGAAGGGGGGTCATGGCAGCTCGAGCAGTGAGTCAAAAAGGGGGCATGATTTTCATCTACATGCTATCTTATGGAAGCCCTGGCACGCCAAAAACTCCACCACCGGTGAGATGCGCTGACGTACATGGGAGGAATACACTATTGTGTCCACCACAGACACCAACCCTGTTTATCTTAAACCAGGACGCAAGGCAGCTGCGGCTTTGTCTGTCAGAGTCTTCAAACCTCCAAGGGTGTAAATTCAGCAAGTTCTCTGGGAAATGCCTTTCAATGCTGCACTACCCACTGCTAGTGAGTATGGTTTTGCTCATGTCAATCTGAACGTACTAAGCCACACTTTGTTGGCATTTGGTGTTGTTTTACCATCTGCCTCAAAATGGAAGAGCTTGGCTCTGTTACCTCTATAACTGATTTTCAGGTATCAGCAGGTTCTTGCACATCTTGGCTTTGGCTCTGGAATGAGTATCTTTTATCTCTGTCACTGGTACTGGATCCTTACAGGTAACGAGGACAAAATTTCTTTTAGCCTGATAATAATTAAAAGAGTTAGAAGAAGAAGTGGGTAGGACATTTAGGGACACGTTTTAGTGGTGGACTTGGTAGTGCTAGGCTAACTGTTGGACTCAATGTTCTTAAAGGTCTTTTCCAACCTAAATAATTTTATAATTCTATGATAGAAAATATATAAACTTTAGTAATACACACGATACTGGACTGTTGACTCCATTTTATTAAGCAAAACCTTTTCAAAAAGCCGATCTCTAAATCTACTTCAAAACTAGTCAGTATTTTTAAGGTTGTGTTTAGCATCTCTGTGTGAAGTTCCTTGCCTCTTAATTCTACTGGATATGGGCCCAAGGGATTTCAAAATTCTACACGGCAAGAAGTGGTGCTGTGGAGAAATGCATTTAGTATTGTAACTAACTCACATGGGTCACCTTCAGAGAAGTTAATGATCTAGATGAGCACCAGGTTTGATGTAGCAGAAGCATTTCCCTCTGTTTAGAAAGCTTAGATGTATGGCTCAACACCAAATTAAATGTATGTTTGGTTCGTAACTCAGTCATCTTTTTGCGATACACTTTGGGAATTGGACTGCCAAATAACTTTCTGATTTTAAAATGATTTATTTGTTAATCTGTTTCTAATTTGAACAGAGAAACAAATAAAAAACTAGTTCTGGCAAAATGAATGGTGGAGTTTGGATCAATATAGCTATATTGGTTTATAATCAGACCCTAGATTACATTGCTGCAAATTTCCTGTATAAAGGAGCTTGTTTTATGGATTTATGGAAGTATGAGTTTTGGGCTGCAATATTTTTGTTGTCATGGTATCAGGTGTTTTAACAACCTGATTTATGTCTATGTCTTAAGATTAGCGATCTGCCAAAATTATCTCAAGAAAGCACCCTGAGCTTTTTAGAGGACCAGAGGTTGTCAGTAAACTTTTACCACCACCACCACCAGTGCCCAACCCCTTAGTTCCAACAGAATTCAAAGAAACTTCTTTTTATAGGAGACCACCAAGTTTGGTAGTAGGTTAATGCCCCTGTTATGTCAAAAGGTGTATTACAAACTGACTACATTTATTTGTTAACTGATAAACAGAATACCTAGAGTAGAGGTACAACACTTGAAGCCCTCCGGCTGATTTTGAAGTAGAGCACAACCTCAGAAAATGTTATTATTTTATTATATTTTGTAACTACTATGATATTTTTGTTACAGAGAAGTGAATTTAATATTCATGAAAGGTGTCAGATTGATAGTACTGAAAATTAGAAGTTTTCAGTTTAATCCAGAGAAGAGCTGGAGTGAAGGAAGAGGCAAAACCAATTCTGTCTTCCCAGAGGGCTCTGTCTCTGCTTTTTACTTTTGTTCCTGGAGGCCTCACTTCAGCACTGGGCCAACCTTCCCACCACTGCTTTACAGTGACAAGAGTGGACTGAATTACTTTGGGTTTTGCAGCTATGAGAAGAACGGTCACGTGCACTCAGTTTCTAGCCTCTCTTTAAAACTGGTCGAAGTTAAAAGTGTGGGAAATTATGTCTATTTGCTGAATATTTTCCAAATTTTTTCATCAACACTCTACTGATATGTGTTTACTTCAATCCACCAAGGTTAGTGTCTAAATCAATGTAATAATACTGACTCCCTCTCTTGCATGATTATTTCCAATAGTAGTCACACCTGAGAAAAAATGCAAAGATCACTTCAAAGATAAATAATAAAAATTAGCAGACATTTAGCTACATGAAAGGAGAATTATTTATAAAGCATCCATGGTAGAAAAATGTAAACCAAGTAAGAAATGAAAACCGAAAGCACATTAATCAGAAATCTCATAACCTATTTTCAGTTAATTCTTCACTCACCATCTTAAATTAGCATATTTTCTAAGACTATAAATATCATACTCGGCTAAATTCAGAAGTGATATTTGAGGCTTTAAGTCTTTACAAACTCTTATGCAGAACACAGCAAACGCTGGAAAAGGTAACAGTGATGTGACTCGTAGCAAAGTTTATTTTCAATATCCCTTGGTATTGGTGAGTGTCTGAGACAAAATTCACAGACTTTAGTTGGTTAACATTAGGCTGACAGCCTGAAAGATAGTACAAGTTACACCACCTTTCCCCTTTATTTAAATTGATGTTTCAGTGTGTCCCAATGAGGTTATCTGTGTAAGTATGACTCTGGTCAAGGGAAACAGAACTGTATCAACGAATGACCATAGATGTCAAGGTTGGAAACCTCCTCTTAAGCCTAGTCCTAAGGATCTCTCTGCTGATTCTTTTCTTGTTTCATGTGAAAATGTATTTCTGAAACCTCCCTGTAGGCTGGTGGCAACTAGACTAGTGACTGCATTGGGAGCTGTAACTGAGTTTCAAGGAACTTCTTTTCCTCTGTATTCATACAGAGTGGTGAAATTTTGATCTATGCCATTTTTCTGTCATTTCTCTGTTATTCTGTCTAAAAGATGTCAAATTTGAGGAGCTGAGCACTTTCTACTATGTATATGTATTTGAAAATGAAAGAGAGAACAATTATTTTTGAAGGTGAAAATAGAATAATTTGTTGTGTGGTCTCCTTATATGTGAAATACGGCTGAATCCAGCCCAGGAGCCGGCAGAACACACCGACTCCTCAGGGCTGGGTTGTCAGTAAACGGTAGTGCTTCTGGTGTTGAGCCAGCAAACATCCACCCCTCAGCCACACAACATGCAGACCATTTACTGGAAAGACCCCCACCAAAGTTAGGAGGAATAATGCTAGTATAAGGTGGTTACTCTCCTTGAGTACTGACTGCAGTTTCCTTTCAGCACTGTCAAGCATTGACATCCTCAGTCTGACAGGACAGATGGATGTTCTCTTGCAGATGGAGCTCCTGGGTGTGCCTTGCTGGAGGAGAAACGTCCCATGGTGCCACATATACTGCAATGTAAGCAGGCTGGAAATCAATTATGAGAGACTGCAAATCAACTGCATTCTTTAACACATACACAAGCTTTATTTCCAGGAGGTATTATATTATGTCCCAGATTATATGTTTGCACCAGTAAATATGACACCAACAAAAACTTCTTTATTTATCCCTCTATAGAGATAACACAGCAAACAGTAGAGACAGAGAGAGAAATCTCAGTTGCTTAAAAATAAAAAAAAATCAATATTCAATAGCTGAATTTAAATAAATAAAACAATATACAAAGACTCTATTTTGATTAGATCGCATATCATCTCTGTGCTTTAATCTGTATACTGCAGTATTCCTTTTATTTCTTTGTTTCCCCTCAGATGCTTAAATCACACCTGATTCTTTTCATGTTAGGGCCTCAAAGCGTAAATATAAGATCACAGTGCCTCTATTTTGCAGGGAAGTATCATGGCATTTTGTTACAAGCAGAATCAGAGCCTTCAAAGGAATTGTCCAAGGCCAGCCATCAAATTAACTAAATTCTTACTAAATTAAGAATTGTAATTTGCCATGGAAACAAGTCCACTTTATCCAACAGTCTGAAACAGAAGGTATATGACGATGGTGTTTATAAAATTGTGTGCCATCTAAGTTGCAACAATTTTTCAATAAACTGGTAGGAGCACACTAGATGGTAGAATCCTACAAATGTTACTCTTTTTATAAATATACAGATATATATAATTTTTATATATATATATATATAATGAATAACTTAAAATAAGGAATTAAAAATTTGAACAAGCTCTGTGAAATGAAAGCCCTAAGTTATTGATCTGGAGTGAAATAACAATTATATCACTGTATATGTTACCTTCCATTTTCACTACAATGTCTATTTCCAATGATTCATTTTGAAGTATTCTGGGTACTTCATATTCTATTTCAATCCTATGTCGTGCTTAAAATGAGATCTGGAGGGAAGGTGACAGAGAAGATCCTTTAAATAGCCATATGGAAATACATATATACCCAGCTGCAAATAGAGGTACAAGGTGATACCAATAGTCTGGAGCTCAGGAACAAATGGGAGTCTGGGGAGCAGAGCAGCCCAGGTATATAATATCATTAACCAAACATCTTTCTGTGCGTGATGAGTGTTTGTATTCCTTACAGACTTCTGTTTGAAACAGAATTGTTCAGAAACAAAGAGACTGAGACATTAGATTTGTTGGAAGTAGACGACAGTAGTACAGGATGGTGGTAACAGATTAATACCCTTCTTATATGTATGTATACATTAATGCCACTAAAATTATGGCAGAGTTAAGAAACTGTGTGTGGCATTAGGGACAAAAAATTAAAAAAGAGGAAATACAACTTGGTGATGTATATTCATAGAAGGAACTTGATAGTGATTCCTTCCTGGTTAAACAGCTAGATAAAAGATAAAGAAAGCATAGCTGCAATCTTCCTTTTCAGTTCAACCCTTTTTATTTTGGTTAATTTCTGCTTCAGAGAGTAAGTTGCACACCACTTATAGTGCAGTTATTTTCTGTATTGTGATCTTACAATGGTGGAATTCTACAGGGATGTGTCGTGCAGCGCTAAAATGCGGCGTTTAAATCATTGCCCCTGGGAGACTATCTTCCAAAGGCAACACTTTGGAAGCAATCACTCCATTACTGGACCAGTAGGAATTACGATCTTGCATATATGCTTTTAGCATTTCCTCTCAAAGGAACTAAGGGACCTTGCTGTTCTAATGGCCTGAGCATCATCTTTGTGTGCAGTGCGTGGCACAGGTCAAAAAAGCTTACCTGTTCTCCAAACCCAACACAGATACAAATGGACCAGATCTGAAGCTGACATCATTTGCTGTAGTTCCTTCAATAAGACAAAGACTTCTGTGAAGCCACACCTCTTTTAAGCTATCGAAAGACCAAATTTAATCTGCTGATAGATTCTGTAGAATCAAACTTCAATGTTAGTTAAATATAGACCTTAGTAGAGACCAGAATAAAGTTTATTCATAACCACTCCTGAGCTTCAGAGGCTATAATCTTAAGTAAAGCTAAATTCAAGGGTGATTTTCATCTCCCACATTCATTTAATTAAACATGGTTCATAAACTGCTATCATTAATACTAAATCACCATTTAAAAAAAATCTCTGTAACATTGAATTAACCTTTGATTCTACATTTTTCATTTTATGTCATATTTGATAAATCTTGCAAAGGGATTAATGGGTATAGTTTAATGAGAGACAAACAGCCACATGCAAAGTACAACAAGATCTATAATTTCCTGATATATGATTCAGAAAAGAGTCAGTATTGCAAACAAAATGCAGTTTCAAGAGGCATGTTGATTTTAAGATGTGTGTTGATCTTCTTAGAGCATGCTGTTTTTGTAATGTTCAAATAATGGACAAATTCTAGTTCAAATTAAGTCAAATCCCCCAATGCTTAACTATGGATCATTTCATCTGACTTTCAGTATATCGCTGACCTATTCATTCTGTGTCAGTCACATTGTCCTTCATCACTGATCACTGATGATCATTGTTCATGACAACACTTCAAGATGGAAATCAGTCACAATTTTTAAAGTGAAATTCCCCACTGTTGTCTTCTAGTCGTTTCTTTCTATGGTTCTGACTAAGCAGAAGAGTCTCCTGTTACACACTATGCTTTCTTGACAGGCTTAAAAATACTAGATGAAAAATTTATCAATCTTGTTTTGATGAAGCAGTTCATGTAAACTCTTACACTTTCCATTGTAAGGCACATTTGGTAGATCTCAAAGTGATTTTTTCCTTTTTTAATCTCATCACCAGTTTATAACTTCCTTTATAAGGTATCAACACAAGAACTAGGTGAAATCTTTCAAATTACCTGTTTCAATGCTGTCACACATGGACATCATATAATTACCAGTTATCTGCTTATTACTCCACTGCATTATGGTTAGAAATTTTTACCACAAGCTGGAAGGTGAAGCAAAAGACCGACATTTGTTTGTGAATATTCCTAGTGTTATCTAACTCAAATGCATCTCAGAAATTAACCAACTCTGATCACTCTGCTAGCTAGCCTGGCCCTAATCATAGAATCATAGAATCATAGAATCATAGAATCATAGAATCATAGAATCATAGAATCATAGAATCATAGAATCATAGAATCATAGAATCATAGAATCATAGAATCAATCACAGAATCGTTTACATTGGAGAAGACTTTTAACATCATTGAATCAATAGCTAAGCTGTGTCCCTCAGCAGCACATCTACACGTCTTTTAAAGACCTCCAGGGATGGGGACTCAAACACTTCCTTGGGCAGTCTGGGCCAGCACGTGACAACCCTTTCAGGAAAGAAATATTTCCTAATACCCAGTCTAAACCTCCCCTGACACAACTTGAGGCCTCTTCCTCTTGTCTTATCGCTTGTTACTTGGGAGAAGAGATTGACCCCCACCTCACTACAACCTCCTTTCAGGTAGTTGTGGAGAGTGATGAGGTCTCGCCTCCTTATGTACCATCCCAATTTTACTATGAGTTTTTTTCTGCAGCAGTTCCATTTTCAAGTAATGAACATGAAATAAGTATACTGAACATTGGTGCATCCAGTGATAATTTCTCATTAACAAACAAAAGTTTTTGTTTAGCAGATTCACAACTCATTTAATATGTGACCTAAAGATGTTTGTAATTTTTTTTTAAAATCACCTCTTCATCTGATATAAGCCAAATGCCACACCAAAGTCTAAATGTATTACATATACACAGACACTTTTATCAACCAAATTTATAATCTTATCAGATAATGAAATCTAAACTATTTGACAAAACCTATTTTCCATAAAACCACATTGACTGGCATGAATTGCAGGCCCCTCATTCTGATTCTCTATTAATGGAAAATCATAGTGACTTTTCCACTATATTGTCTGAGTTTGATGTCTGAGTAACTGACCTGTAATTACTAGGACTATTCAGCTCATCCTTTATGAATATCAATACCATAGTAACACTCTTTCAGAACTCTAGGTTTTCCTAGAATTTAAAGTTTTCTTGAAAGTGTCCATGTATTTCTTTATAATTTACTTCAGTCACCTGCTCAAGTATTCCCGAATGTGATTTATCTTAGCATGCAGTGTTTAATCTTTTAAATTTCAGACAGTTTATGAAGCTGGTAGTCAACCTCATGTGATGCAGGCACCTCATTCTTTGCAATGATGATGTTGAACAAGCTAATATTTATGTTGTCATCTCTTTACACTTGTGGGTTGTGGGGGGTTTTTTTTATTATTTCATGGTTTTGAGCTCTATTTCCAGCCATCACTGAACCAGGATGGTACTGTAACGAGTGTTATCATTTTTCTTGAATTGCATGTTTTCTAAAGATCACTTTAATATTTTTCTTTCTGTACCTTTTCTTGCCATCAGTTTCATATGGAATCTTCATATTTACATTTGTGTGTATGTTCGTTCAATGGTAAATAACATAATAATCACAAAGTTTTGGTTGTCCAGTGAAATATTTTTGCCAAGTCTGGGAAGTGAGATTTTTGTGAAGCACTTGAGGTCAATATTTTTCCCTTCCATCATTGATCTGTGTTACTTCTTCATGTGGAGAGAAACTATTTGTAAAATACCCTATCTCAGGCACTTGCAGTTTATGGGGTAGAAACTCTGGTCTTTCTTTTCCTTTGTGACTCTTCTAGATGCTGTTTATCTCTGTGGATGACAGATCAGGTTCAGCAACTACATCTGATGCCTGGAGTGGCTCTCCTGGAGTGCAGGGGGGAGCCAAACATTTGAGACAAGTCTTCTTGAGAAACATCCTAAGTTAAGAATCAGATGTAAACGTGGGAACCTTTATTTCTTTGGTTTTCTTTTCTCACCAAGAAAGGTATTTTTTGGAAACTCTTGTTTTTGAAGGCATTAATTATGTTGCTGATCTATATTAGTATAGGGAGAAAAGAGAAATCTTCTCCTTTCAAAAAGACCTTGGCCTACCAGGGTAGTAGATGTAGTAACTCAGATACTCCAAAGAGCAGTGCTACCCACTCTAGATCCAAGCACTCTCAGCAGAGAAAATAATGTTGTCCAGAAAGCCCTGCCAAATTCTGTTTTCACTTCATCTGTCATCCACGCTCAAATGCCGCTCCCAAGGTTCAACCTTGCTTCTCATTTCCTTGCACCTATTCTCCCACACATGCTATGATACTCCTTTCCCTCTAATGTAGTGTTTACCTCTTCACAGTCCACCCTCTTATTTCATACCGTTCAGTCTCTCATCCTTCTTTCAAGCATTCTATGTGTATTTATTTTTTTGGTTTAATACTGCAATTTTGTTGATTTGCTGGTACTTGCTTGTACTCAGATTAGAGTTCCCCAAAACCGGGGTCCTCTGACAGAGGCGAACTGTAGTATGCCACAGAAAAAAGATACAGCCTTTCAAGAGCCAAACCCGACCTAGCTTCAGTTAAACATTGAAGGTTGAGAGCTACTACACAAAATTTCTCCTCTCTGTCTTGAATAGAAACTCATATCCTCAGAAATTCTCTACCTACACACTTGTGTACAACCTAACTCCTTATTTTTATTTTTACTTCACCCAAAGGACAGGAAATCCATACATGAAATGTAATAGTAACAGCAATAGTCAAGAGTAATAATGAGCAGCATAAGAATTTGAAGTGTGAACCAGATGTGGGCAAACAGGGGTAATTTGTCAACTTTTTTTAGACACTCTTTCTAGGGAAGGATAAAATCTTGGGTTCTGGAGTACTATCCATACTCTATTCTCCTTTCTGTAACAACTCAATCAAACATTTTTATTTTGGTGTATTTAGTAGAAAAATATTCTCAGTCTCCACTATAGTTAAAGGTTAGAACTATCTGCCTAGAATGGCTAGTCATTTGACAACCATGGTTTCCAAGGGCAGAAATTATTTCAGCACAGGTCAAATCCAGAACAATTACTTATAATTTTTTTAAAAACCTGAAGTTGTTTTAATCGGATTAGATCACTAAACCAACTTTCACACAATATTCTAATAGTCGTAGAGTGCTTACAAACAACATGGTAAGATTCCTCCTAAATGCTCATCTAAGGCTGCTGTAAATGGTGACTTTTTAAACTCTTAATGGAACTAGAATATTTTATATATAAATACATAAGGTTTCTCAGTTGTGTCAATTATGTGTTTAAAGCATAAGACTGAGGTGAGACATGAGTAAGATTCTTGCCCACAACCCTTTCTGCTAGTATTGGCACTTGTTCTGGTGTCCTTGCCCATTAACCGAGTCAATACTGGGAAAAAAGATGAGCCGAGAACTTCATGAAGGGGCACAGATTACATTCATACGGGTAACTTCTGTTTTCCAAATGCCCTGTTCCAAAAAGAAAAGCCTCATCCATGAAAACTACTGGGAAAAATCACTGTCCTTTCCTATTTTGCAAACTGTGCTTGAGCACTGGCTGGAAAAACACTAACTGGCACGGGCTAAAACCAGAGCGGTGTGGTAGCAATTTTTAGTTTACATCTCTGAAGCATAAACAGAGGGATTTTCAGTGACAAATCTGTGGGTAGCGAAACATTAATTTGGGAAAACAGACATTAAAGAGATTTTGCTCAAAAAAATTACCAAGTATCTAATCTGTCACTCAACTATTAGTCAGGGGCACTGCCCTGGGTATCAGCAGGGCTTTGTAGTTTTTAAAAATGTTTAGTATTTTCAAGTAATCTTAACCAGACCGAGGTGAGCTCCTTGTCACTCTTCTTCCCACTGTTAACAGAGATTGTCATACTGAGAGTTATCAATTCAAATATCCCTTATCTGACACAGAGTATGTTTTTCT
Organism: Bucorvus abyssinicus; assembly: GCA_009769605.1. Lineage (NCBI taxonomy): Eukaryota > Metazoa > Chordata > Aves > Bucerotiformes > Bucorvidae > Bucorvus > Bucorvus abyssinicus. Next base: position 5,067,682 of record CM020063.1, read on the forward strand.
TTCTTCCTGTTTAATTTGAGCATCCTTGAAAGGTAATTTGAAAAGCTGCTTGAATACCTTTGGGGTTGTGAAGAGTTCGTATTTTCCAGTTTTCCTAAGCACCTGAACTCCAACAAATCCCATAGTTTTGGTCACTTAGCCATTTTTCTTAGCCTGTTTTTATGTTTTCATTTCATATTGCCATGATTTGACAATATGCAATTATTTTATTTGCTTTGCATGCATAATAACCCGCAGGCAGCAGCTTTGCATCTAATAAATGATTCTGTCAAAGAGAGATTTGGACAAAACAGACTTTTCTGGCTATATTCATTGCCTGTAAAAAAGAATTACACAACAAGCAGATATTTATTTCAGATCTAACTGCCTATTCATAGAGTTCAACAGACTGTTGGATTAACTGTAATGGTGCCTTCTGGTGACTTTGAATAATACAACAGCCTGTGCCCTCTCAGAATTTTTGCCTGTTTCTGATTAAGTGGAATTATTTGGTATCCATGTTTAAGTTTTGGAAGTGGGGGGCTACAGGAGTGGCCTCTGTGAGAAGAGGCTAGAGGTTTCTTCCTACCCAGTTCTATTTTAATTGGCAATAAATTAATTTTCCCCAAGTAGAGTATGTTTTGTCTGTGATAGTAAGTAGTCTCCCTGCCTTTATCTTGACCCGTGAGCTTTCTTACTCTATTTTTCCACCCATCGCACTGAGGAGAGTGAGTGAGTGAGCAGCTGGGTGGGCTTTTGTCTTTTTGCCAAGACTAATCCACCACAATGGAGTTAAGATACAGCACTTGAAAGCAGAATGGATCCCTGATACAGAGGTGTACATTTAGTTTTGTTCAGTCTAAATTTAAGCTCCTCCAGGTAAGCTTTAAGACTCCCTGAAGTTCAAATCCCTTGATTATTCAACTGGAAAATCAAGAAAAGAGCCTCGTTTAAAGACACATATAGCTCTACACTATATACATACTGGGATAATACTTATGCATTTTATACATGATGCTTTTGAAGAGAACTTATGTTCATAAAACTTTCAGATAGAAAAGACTATTTTGAATCTTGTCATTAAATGATTTAAAACAAAAACTAAGAGTCTATACAGACAGAGTAAAGACTGTACAACCTTCTGATGAATAAGAGGAAGTAATAATGCAGCCAAGCGAACAACAAATCCAACCAACCCAACTGTTCTCTGGTTTGTTCTATTGGCTTCTGGTAATTGTATATAATTTAACAAGTGGCATTTCTTTTGTAACTGAAAGCCAGAGAAAACCATTGCAAAGTCCTATATAACACAAAACCCCTGAGAGTTAAGTGTTTAATAGTACAAGGGAAACTTATCTTCTGTACGTAATCAAAATGAGAATACATTATGAGCTTGACAGCATACAAGTTTCAGGAGAAAACAAATGATTTAGGAGCTGAAGCTCCTATGGGCTTACAATGAGATTTAATTTCTAAGTAAAGTTGTGTCTTCTTTACCAGTTGAAGTATGTCTTATCCACCTGTACATTCAGATTAACTGAAACAATCTTTGAATTCAAGACAATTTCAGGGAATTGTCTGAATTGGAGGGGAAAAAAAAGAATAGTTCTTCACTGACATTTCCCAATGGAGAAACAATAATCTTACTCAAAGTAGAAAACTATATAATTACTGATGTAACTCATACTTAAAATAAGAAAATTCACAAAGTTTTTTACATTTTATTTTTCTAATAATTCTACTACTGTGTATGTTTGGGTTAGTACATTTGCATTCTCTTTCTAAATGAGGATTATTGGAAAATTGGGTTTTGATAATAAAAGGGTTTTTTGGATGTATTTCCTTTTCATACTATTTAGATGAAGCTCGTATAGTAAACCAAATGTAATTTCAATCTTATGTAATGCAAGATGTGATAAAATTTTCTGGTTTGAAGCTTACTGCACTTTTTTTCACCTTTTAATATGTTTGTGAACAGACATATAAATTTAAAACAAAAATTAAATAGATGTCTATTTCGCAATAATATGTACAAATATACAGTTCAATTAAATGGCAGTCATTGCTTCCTTTCTTTTGAAATTAAATAGTTGAGAACTTCTATTCCAGTGGTGTAAATCAGCATTTTTCTATTGAAATCACTGGAGCTCCACTGGTTTCACAATAGAACAGTGTTGATTAACTGCAAAGACGACTCCAGCATCTTTGCAGACGAAACCATTTGGTTTCCAAACCCAAGAATGATAGGCTCTTGTAGGAAAAGAGTGTTTCCCTGCCTGCTGCAGATATGGAGTCTTACACATGCATAAAACATAAAAACGTACACCAGTGTGCCAACACATTTTTAATTATTTATCACACGCAGAACATAAAGTGTGATAACATTCCTGAAGTTGCTTTTTCATTTGTTACAGCAGGTTTGCTTAATGAATGTTCAGCGCTTGTTTGCAAAGCATGAATGTAAAATTGAGCAAAAGATCCTTGTCAAGGACCATTTAAATGGTAATGCCAGCCTTGCAAAAGGTGATAGTCTGTGTCCCTGGTAAAGGATTTATTCCTACCTTCCCTGCATAGCCAGCTTGCAAAGCTGGCTAAGTTAGCACCTGCTGTTTTGGACTAAGATTTTTCTAAATGTCTATGTATTATAAGAGGTACATACATTAAAGGTGTGCTCGCACCAGGGTGGGGGTGCAGGAAGGGGGTCTTTTTTATCTTAGGAGCTCAGTGGAGTTTTGTTTCTTCCCTTTCAGAGAAGATGACTTCAATAATTTCATTTTAATTTGTATCTATGGCATAACACTTGGAGTTTTCAAACAACAGGTATCTTGTGTGTCACACTCAGAAGACTATTTGAACACTTAGAAGACTACATGGAGGCAAATTTCTTTTGACACTGAGAGTCTTTGTCACCATCCAAACTTACAGGTCTCTTCTGAAAACCAGATACAGAAAATTTTCTTGTTCAGTACAGATACAAAATGAGATCCAAAATCCAGGTATGTTTACTTAGTCTATAACAGACTTCAAATGATTTAATACTTTAGCTACATTTTAGGAGTCTAAATATAAAAAGGACCTTATTAAACCCACGCCTGGTTAAAATCCCCGAGTACCCAAGGGTATATCTCTATAGATAAACAGAGTTTTGGCAATCACTTCACTAATGCCCCTCAGCCATCCGTCCCTTAGCTGTTCACTGCTGTGCACAGATGTACCAACTGCAATGGTTGTCAGGTAGTTTGCATTAACTAGATTTTTGAAATTATCAGGAAGAAAAAAAAGCCTTTTTTTTCTTGTAGGGGTTTGCGATATGAAATAATATTTTTAAAGTAGTAATTGACAGTTAAATCTGAGTATCATGAAACTACATCCTAACTACTGACACTGCTCCTTGGAGAACCATTCTGTAGTTTTGAGTTATTCTTCTCCAGTGAAAAACCTTCTGGCTTTCCTTTTATGGTAAAAGACATTTTTTGTGGCAGAGAGATTTTGCAATGAGCATCTCCATACTAGACCTTTCAGTCACCACTTGTGCTAGTTCTGCTATTGCTGTTAGATTTTTCAAGTCAGACAGTTATTTCAGCAGCTAAGTAATTTCATTAAGACTCTAACAGATTTTGTTTGTTTGTTTGTTTCTTTGTTTGTTTTTTGTTTCTAGGTTTAAAGGTTTAAAACGAGGTGACCATCTAGCCTGCCAAAGGAAACAGTGAAGACGTGAGCTAGGAGCTTTAGGGATCTAAGTGTTGATCCCTGGTTACGCACAGAATTATTTCCTGGTAATGATCAAGTTCCTTATGTGTGATTTCTCTCATTTAATTTTACCTGTTGAAAAGGAGGCATGGAGATTAATGTAAATTAGCCATTATTGGAGATTCCAGCACAGTAGACAGGGAAAAAGACTCTCTTACAGAGGGCAAATTGTTCCTTTCCAGAGTCTCTGACCAACAATGTGTTATACCTCCTAGAATTATTTCTCTAGGAACTAGACAGATGGCTTGGACTAAGCACTCAATTTCAAATGCCAAAGTTCAGTGAAATAATTTCTTAACTTCAGTGGCTTCTTTTTGACTCTAGTACCTTTCTGGACAGATTGGTACTAATATCCATATCTAAAGATACTGTGACTACCAAAAATGCTGCTTTTCAAACCAGCTGTCTCAACTTCATGCTTCTTGGTTGGAAATCTACTTCCTTTATTTACCATTCTTATTTCGTATTCTGACCTTTTACTGTTGCTCAGACTTCTTCCCACACACCCACATTATCAAATGGGTGGCTCAAGGTATATTTAATAAAGTTCTGAGCCTGATCTCTGTAAGTATGAGGTGTAACCTGGAGCCTGCAATTAGAACTTCCAGTCATATGTTTTCAAACAAAACCTTTTCATAAGGGGCATGAAAGTTTTCACAGGAGAGTATGCTATAATTGTAAGAGGAAAGGTTCTCAAATCCAGGATGAAACTTCAACTGTTCTGAGGGACAGATGCATATAACCCAGGGTAGATTTTTTTTTTTTAATTTTGGATACAAGATATTTGTATTCTCAGAGTTTGATTTTGGGTTAAGATTGATTTTCAGTTTAGTCACTGCTTTATTCCTTTGACTTTACCACTGAGCTTTCCTTGCTGACGGCAGTTGCCCTTTTTCCCCTTGCATTTGGCAAGTTATACTTCAATGAATACACTGAGGCTACTTCAGCTTTGTAGTTAAAAGCCAATGACAAACTTATCGTTGCCCCAAGTACAGACAAGGTCAATGAATCTTCCATCTAATCACAAGGTGACCAGCATCACTACAGTGTATTGTCTATAGTAGATGTCTCCCATTAGCTCTGTTTTCAAGTCTACTCCTACATTCATCTTTATCTCTAGAGGTTTATCTGCATGAAGTACCTTGTCATATTCTGTTTGCATGCTGAAAAGAGCCCACAGTTACTTCTTTCTCCTATCTCTTTTTGACGATATTCAGTTACTTAACTGTCAGCATCAAATGAAGAACTCGGCTTCATTAGGTCTTCCACTGATGTACAGGAATGCCATTCAAATCACTAGAGGAAACAATAGGAACTCATGAACAGTACAATGTTTTTTGCATTTTGCTGTTCTGATATTGCTGCTTGACACTATTACTGGTAGTGTACTGCAGATGGAAACACAAATCAAGTGGAGTGGAAGGGGATGTTGGCTCCATGAGCACAGGAAAACTGCTGAGTGACTGACAGCTTTCATTTGCAAGAGGTGCATGTGGAGAATCTCTGCATCTAGCAAGATTGTACTGCAGCTATCATTCATTTGCATTTCTGGTAACTGCACGTAGTAAGTGCTTTTTTGCTTTTTCAGGATGCAAACAGCAGTGTGTGTAACAGCAGTTCCCAAAGTTTCCTCTCTTAGGGCATTTCAGAGTCATTATTCTATTCCCATTCCTAGTTTGTTGCTTTAAATTTGGAAATGGATGAACTGTGCATATTTTGAGCATCCTTTTTCTTTCTATTTTATGCAGCCTTTCACTTGACTGGGATGTTTTCTTCTCCTTCTTTGCCTTATGTGCTTGAAGGAGAGAAGTAACAGATCTTAATTTATTATCTAGTTCATAATTTTTCTACACAAGCAAGATTATCAGTATACATGTTTATCGTCATGTCTTTTTAGTGTAATCTATTTTCAGATTACAGAGTTACAGATTGGACCTCTGTAATCCGTTTTCAGAGGTCTCTAGTGAGGAAGGCATCACTGACTCCTAGGTAATCCTTGAAAGGGCTTAAAAAACACTACCTTCTTATGATCACTGACATCATGAATAAAAAATTTCGTTCATTTTTGCAGCACTCTCTACATAGTTGAAGGTTGTTACCAGCTCTTTCTACTATTAGTCTTCCAACAAAGCAACTCCAAGTTGTTCAATATTTCCTCCTAGCAAATATTTTCTGAAATTGTACTTTTTTTCCTCTTGACTCCCTTCATTCAGCTGTTCAACACTTCTTTTTAAATTCAGCATCCCAAAGTGGATGTTCTTCCCCTTTCTTCTTAACTCCTCTGCCTTTGTTCCTAGTCTAGGATATCTCTAAACAGGAGATGATATTGAGATGATATAACTGTGTTGGGCTGAAGCTGAAAACTTATTTTTCAAGGTTGTCTATTCTCTGATCTTTACAATAGACTCCTCACAATCTTGAAATTTTGTGTTCCTTTACAGTGGTAAGGGATGACTTACGGTTCAGATTTGAGCAAGAAGTTCCTAAGATAGCTCTCCCCTCTGGGAATATGATATTTCTTCTTATTTTAGCAAATTGTGAGATTTTTTCTAATTATCTCAAAGCTTAAAACAATGCTCTGATTATTTTACATACTCAAATTTTAACCAAGCTGGAGTGCAGAAACAAGCATTCAGTTGTGGAGGGAACATTGGAAATGTTTAAGACAAAAACGTTTTTTTTGGTAGCTTTGTCTCAGATATTCAATGTACTGAACAGAGGGAAGCTCCAAAAATTAGAATTTTGGCTAAAGAGTCAATGAGTTTCAAATTGAAATTTCTGGGGGGCCTCAGAAAGCAGGACCTGATTTGGATATGTAATACTGCTCTGTGCTCACCAGTGATAATTTCAGTGTCTATTTCTAGCATAAGAATGCTTCACGAATGACTTCTTTGGGTGAGTGCTTCCAGACAATGAGTGTGTCTGTGGTCAGAATATATTAGGAGTATTGCAGGTAGTTCTGCAGAAACTCATGATATTGCTATGGAAGTGTGCCAGGTGAGCAGCAATATAAGAGAATGAAGAATTTGGGAGAAACAAAAGGATCTGCAGTCTCAACTTGGAGGAGGGAGCTGGGATAGGAAAAGTAAAAATAGGGGAAGAGTAAACATGAGCTCTAAACATTCTAGGGTCATTAATAAGAATCTGTCACTGAATGCATGATCCTTGCTCATTTCAACTCTCACATGAACCATGAGTTTAGGAATTCCTCCTTCTTTGAAGGCATCTAATTTCCCTAGCTTTCCCACTCCCCACAGTACCAAATTCCAACTGGTTTGGGGTCATCTTTCAACTCTGAAAGGGGTCTGAGCCCACCCTCCCGTTTTCTTCGTACACTCTTTCCCAGATAGATGAGAAAACCCACTTCTCTGGACTGAAACGTTATCCATCAAGGGTCCTTCATTCATCAAGGACCCTTCATTCAGAACAGGGCAGAGTGAAGAGGGCATATGCAAGGTGCACATCATAGAAACAGGAGCATTGATGCTTCCAGTGCAGCAATAACAGAACTAGCTCAGGTGACTGAACTGGTTCAAAGATTTGAAAACTGCTGCTTCAGACTAAATTCATCTCTATGCCATTTTCCCGTTCTGGGAATGTTTCATGGAGACGAATTGGCCACTTCACACTTCTGTGAACCTCCTAAACTACAGATGGATGTGGAGAGCCCTTTGCTTTCATCCTTCCTTTTAGAAGTCCCTTTTTCAATACTGGCAATGTCACTATGATACAGGCAGTGTTTTGTGATTAATTTTATACAGTAGTACAGTGGATAACGAGACCTCCTGTAGTTAGGGTGAAGAATTTCTGTCTTCTGTGAACATTTGAAGGTGTTTTACAGCCTGAATGACTGGCAGGGTTGTCTTAAAACTTGTTTTGTACTGATATAAGGAGAGTTAAGGATGTAAGATAACGGCTTCTGAAGAAAAGTCCTCCTAAAAGTGAAAGGTGTATACGGTATAGTATATAAATATTTATTTTCTATATATTTATACATATGAATAGATGCATGATGTGACTATACATAATATAGGATTTTAGTATGTGTGACTGTGTGTATATAAAGTAGTTAATAAATTCTGTTGTTTTTATTCTTTATAACAGTCCAGCGGTTCTGTCTGCCTTCTTCCCAATACACCTTACTCCAAACAGTCCTTCAGAGACAGAGTTTAGAAACTTCTTTTAAAAACCTTTATTACTAATGTCTATTATTACTGTGGGTGGAAGAAGAAGAAAGTCTAATCAATCAGTTGTGCTGTGTTCCAGATAGTTTAACAGGACATGTGATTTGAACTTTACTGTGTGCAGACAGCATAAATTTCAGCTCTACATATTTCACACATGTTGGAGGAAAAAGGAAAAATAAAACCATTCTCAGAGAAAAACAGTTGGTACCTTGCCAAAATCTGTCCTGAACTTTATTTCTGGAAAGTACAACTGGAGTGAAAAGTACAATTCAGGAAAGAAAATCAAAAACACTGTAAAAATATCAATTGAACAAGGTGAAAGAGAGGCAATTCAGGCTACAGTGCTGTATTTATGATTCGCATGACACTGAGTAGAAATGGGTATGAAGGGAGAGAAGACTGTAAAAGTATCAAGTAGGAGAAAGTGGAATGGGTAAGACTAGTTAGTCATGGAACAGAAATAATAGGTGTGACGGATCATAGAAGCACAGGAAATCTTCCCAGCACTACTTCCCTTTCATTTTTGGGATCATCAGCAATGTCAGAATGAAGTACCTCCAGGTGGGGAGTGTATCTAGAAGTATACAAAGGAATTCCAAAACTCCAAAGGTACATCACAGATCTTTAGACTCTCCAAGCAATGGAGAGCAAGAAGATGACTTTCAAGTGGGGTTGAAGATTCAAAAAGTTACAACTGTTGTTCATGCAGGTTCACAAAGCAACATTTTCATGAACTCAAAAAGCATAAGGAAATGTTTTAGGAGAACAAGTTGCCTATATATGAAAAATCAAGTGCAGAGAAAAAAAACTAAGTACACCTGCTGTGTCACAGCTCATGGTAAAAAGCAAATCCTGGAGACATGGATGTTGGTTGCCTGGGAGTATTTTTCATCTAAGATACAATATTTACTTATATCCTGAAAGAAGAAGGAGCTGGTTTTAGTTAAGAATAATACAAACTGGACACAGTGAAAATTATTATCTGACCCAGAAGGATTACTAAATAAAATTATGTTTCCAATATATATAATTTTACCAAGGGCTACTTATAGAAAGTACATTTCACAAATCAAGACATTTAGCAGTATTCACAAAATTACCTCCTTACTCTAGAAAAAATTATTTAATCAGAATCTTTGTACATGGAAGCAGCATGAGTACAGATTCAAATTTTAATTCACTGCTTAAAAAATATGTAAGTTTTATTCAGGGAATATTACGTAAGGGATCCAACAGCTTGTTCATTCAATTGCAGGAAATAGCACACTATGAGATCTAATGAATCATTCACTAATGATATCTTACAGGAAAGAACCTAAAGTTCTGCAAACTTGCTGACCAAGAGGGTTGGGCTTTTTTTTTTAATGTGTTAAACGTTCTTTGATAGATTCATTTAGAAAATCGCATAAGCAGAAGAACGTGGGAAACTCAATTGTCCAACACCTTTAATAAAAAAGAAGAGTGGCACCAACTACATTTCCCAGTGTGCATTTCTCCATCTTTCATGTGTGGTCAGGCATAACCTTTTTCTCTCCTCTCAACCCAGAAATATTCGCACTTTTGTCTCTGCGTCCATCCCTAAGATACTAATGTGAAATAAACCTTCTTTGCTCCCTCAAGCCCTCACACACATACACAACAGAGAGCAGTGTAAAACAGAGGATTGCTCAGTTAGAAAGATGCCTTACATTTTAGAGAGGTAGCAGGGTTTGATAGTTATAAGTTTAGAGTATGCATTTTTTTGTTACTCAATGTTGAAAAGAAGTGTATTTTCTTAAACATTCATCTGTCTGCCTTTATTGCTTTATATTCTTTCCAAAGTCTATGCATCTTTAGTATCTTGAAAACACTCGCTTTTCCTGGACAACATCCGCATCTGTCACAGCACTACTTTATCACTAAAATCAGCACTGCTTCATCTCTTTTTCTTGACTGAAGCATGGTCTTTTCCTTTTTCTCCTCCTTCTGTGAATCGTTAAAAAGTGACACCAACTTTGTTCTGATTTATACTCTATACAGAGGCTCAGTTTCGTGGTGACTACTCAATGCAAGGTGACACTGAGAATCATCTCCCTTCCACAGGTTGAAGACCCCCACTGCTGATGTGGATACCCTCACATAGACCCTTTAGACAGTTATTTTTCTTCTGATTGGTGTTGCAAGGGTAACTTCAGCTTCTCGCTCCATTCCCCCATAGGAGTGGAAAACAGCACTCTCAGACTGAGAATAGTTGTTTCATTTATAATTCCTTTGTAAAAGCAGAGGAGCAATAAAACCCGAGAACTTTGGTTTCAGCAGGAATAGTACATGTTTTGAGTCAGACTAATTTATTTTCTTAGCTCTGACTGCAAGTCAGTACCAGTCTGTGAGTCTTGATTCCTTACCTGTTTCCATCTTGTTTACCAGTGGAAATAAGCCTTTGTTGCTCCTTGCTTTCTCTGCTCTCCAACTAAAAGTAATAAGTCTCTGCTTTTCCTTTCTACCCGCTTGCCTACAAAGAAAAGTAATATAGAACTATAGCTTCTCGAAGTCTGACCTCTGAGCCAGTGTTAAGGGAGATTAAGAACAACCATTAGTAAAACCAGCATAGGTGGCAGTATATCTCGGTGTGTTTGAGAGAAAAAAAGCCCATGTATAAACCTTATCCCTGGATTTTGACTAGTTTTAACACCTGCTTCGAACCCTTGCTGAGACTCTCAGGATGATTCTTGTGTGATGAAAATTCTTACATGATGAATGTTTCTGACTCATTCCGGTTGAAAGCTAGACTGTCTTTGAAAGACATAGTGGATTTTTATAAAGTACTTCTGCAGTGGGTTGAGCCTGGCTGGACACCAGATCCCCACCAAGCTACTCCGTCTCTTTCCTTCTCAGCAGGACAGGGGAGGAGAAAATAGGATGGAAAACAACCTCATGGGTCAAGATAATGGCAGCTTAATAAAGCAAAGGCTGCACATGGAAACAAAGGAAAACAAAAGATTAATCTCTACTTCCCATCAACAGGCAATGTCCATCCTCTTCCTGGGAAGTAGGGCTTCAGTACACATAGCTGTTGCTCCAGAAGATAAATATTGTAACAGTACATCTACCCCTCCTCCTCCTTTCTCTTTCTTTTATTGCTGAGCAGGTGTCATATGGTATGGAATGCTCCTTTGGGCGGTTGGGGTCAGCTGTCCTGGCTGTGCTCCCTTCCAAGGTCTTGCTCACCCCCAGCCTGCTGCTGAGTGGGGAATGCTGGAGAGAGGTTGATGCTGCCTTGGTGCTGTGCCAGCACTGCTCAGCAGTGGCCAAAACACTGGTGTGTTATCAGTCCCTTTCTAACTACCCATCACAGCACAGCACTATGGGGGATGCTGTGGGGAAAAGTGACTCCACCTCAGCCAGACTCAGTGCAACTTCTTAGCACCTGTAGAAAGACACATCTTTATTGTCTCGGTTCTAATGGACCTGTGGTCCATGAATCCTTTAGGTCTGCTTCTAAGAGCTGCTCAAAAGATAGTAAGAACAGCCAACTTTTTGTCAAGAAGCTATTAGCTGTCAAGGGGTCTGTGCCTCTCTAAGAATATTTTGAGGGTTGACAAACTCTCATAAAAATTTGACATCCACTTTTTTAACTTAATAGTTTTTAGCTGATGTAGATTTCTTAGATATGTATTTAATAATTTGAAACTTTCTAGTTCCATGACATTAAAAAAAAAAAAAAATTCAGGTTATTCACTGGTGAGAGGAAATGTAACCCTGTGAATAACAGGAAATTTAACCATGATGCAAGTTCTTCATTCAAGAGGTTATTTTTGGTTTCATTAAGTACAAAATCAAACCCTCTTCTCTCAAAAATATTTGTAACTTTGTTTGTAGTATTCGTCAATTTTCACTTAGAAGTTCATATTTGGCATTTAAAGGCTTTCTGCTTTAATTCCCTGACTTTGAGTCTTGAATACCAATAAAAAACTCAAATTTTAGCATTCACAAGACAGAGCATACATGAAAACAGAGAAGTACTTAGGAATAATTTTCTGATTCTGATTACATTAAGAAAACAGCTGACCAACCGTATCCCGGCGCAGCATCTGTTCCACACATAGATGTATAAACCTAGCAGGACTTTTTAAAAGACAGACAGCTTCCAAAGGGCTGTTTAGAAACCAAAACCGAATTCATACCTTGCAAGGAATCAATCAGTGAAGCATTACTCTAGTTCCAAAGGAGACTCTGAATAAGGACTAGGCTGTGAAATTATTCCTGCCACCAGATGCTGTTTGTCTGCTTCTGTGCTCTAATTGCTATCAATAATTAAACACTGGTCTCTGATTCATATGCACAGAGGCAGAGATTCTTAAATTAAACATTTTAAAGTCATTATAGTACATTTTATATGTTCAGCTAAACACTGCACTCAGGCTGATTATGATTAAATATACTGATACTAAATTACATATTGATTCCATAAATATCAGCGGATACCCAGAACACATACGAAGATTCCTGGTAAATAGAAGGAACATTTTAATTTCAGATGACTATCAGAAAGCAGCTTATATTTATTTATAATGTTACATTATGTTGCACATTGTACAAAGAGGTGGCATCTCCCAGCTGAGTTGCAGAAAGCACAAAATAATTTCCATCCATTTGGAAACAACGAACACAGACAGTGTGCTGTACCCAAGTTTGTGTGATAGACACTTGAAAAGTCAAGTTTGAAAGCAAGTGAAGCTTGCACTTGTTAATCAGTCTGTGACAGGCGTGGTCTTTTCCAAAACTATATCCCCAAGGTGATCCTCACTGTCTTTAATAGAACACAGTCCGCAGTATATCTTGAGGGAAAAAAAAAAATTACACTCTTTGAAAGTGCCTGCGTTTACCCTTTGGCAGGCTGTACAATTTGATGACATACTTTCTTATGGTGATTGCTATTAGTCATACTACTGTCTTGCACAAATGTTTGGCAGACTTTCAAACAGAGGTATGATGACGAGCCATCTCTGGTGATTCATTCTTTCCGCATAGCCTCAGAGGTCAGTGCAGTAGGACCCCTAATATCAGGTTTGCAAAGTACAGATTTTCTGAGTCTGACGTCAGTGCTCAGACATTCTTCATCTGCTTGTCCCAGACCTTTGTCCTCTGTTTCCAGAATATCATGAGTTGCTTTCTGTGACTTCTGGTCAGTATGATAAAGGTTCAAACCACTTAGATATCCGTTGGCTAGGGTGGATTTGAGGTAAAAGTTACTACCCAAGGCAAATTTGCATTTAAAATCTGCAGCTGAAAGTAATCCCTATTCAAGTTGTATTAACTCCCTCTGTTTCCCTTTGTGATAAGTTGTCACTGAACGACTCTGGGATGATACGAACCAGGGGAACAGAGAAGATGTTGGACAAAGGTTACTGAAAGTTTGCTCAGTTAGACTTTGAAAGGACCCATTCTTTTTGCAAAACAGTTTTCAAAACTAGTTTATCTGTTGCTGGTAGAGTCCTATACACATTATTGTTCATGAAATAATTGGATCAATAATGTACCCAAAATGTAGCGCATGTCATGACATTTTATAGAGTCTTCACCATTGTACGCTGCGGGGTGGAGATCACTAGGTGACTTTTGTTTTGAGACATTGGTAAAAATTCTTTATTAAAAATTATATAATTTAAAGTTCTCTTCCTTAACTTATAATCCCCATCATCTAGGCACTCTTTCTTACATTTTATTTTCAGAAGGGAAAATCCCATCTTCTGAAAAATTGGTTCAGAGCTTAAGATGACCAATACAAATTTTCTATAATTAACTCTATTTCTGAAAGGGTCTGTTGTTGCTCAGGATATGAGATAATTTAACTTTATTGCTTAACATGATATGGGTACTTAAACATAATTGTCTAATGTCATTTGTCATTTTGGATACACTAGGCTTTTATGCACATGCCTCTAGCTGCACTCCAAAAGGTTATAGGCGTCCCCTAGGCCCTGAGTTGTACTGACAAGCCCAACTGAATGTCTCAGATTTCTAGGATGTTGGAAATGACATTTATGTTTAAGCAAGCTGACTCATTGACACAGTCACTTCTAGTTTATCTGTTGCTCTAAGACTCCCATAAGTATTAATATTCATTAAATATTTGGAACAATAGTGTGCCCAAAGTGTAGCATGTATCATGACACAGTTGATAAAACCAGAACAGTTCAATTGGCTGTTGTGCATTTTTGTGATGTAGTTAGACACTTTTCTTTTGTCAGACACTTCAAGAGAAGAAACAAGTGAAAATATGATTATATATGGCTAAAATCCTAGCAGAGCCACATGAACCTTTCTGAATGTCTTTAAAGATGCAAAACTAAAATAAAGATATATTAAATGCTGCAATGACAAACCCAGTGTAGTACTCTAGTACTCTAGTACTTTGCATAGTTCTGTCATACAAAAAAAAAGGGCAAGAAGTTTGCCAGGTATTCTGACAAGCTGATCTTGTTGGTCAGAAGAGCTCAGTTACCTTTAGCTACCTGCTAAAGATCAACTGACATTACTTATTTTACAGCTGTTCACAACTTACAAGCCCATACTTCTGTGGACTGAAAAACTTTGTGTAGATACAGTGCTCTGAGCATGGACTGTACACATAGCCAGATCACACTAAAACACTGCTAAAACATTCTGGCCAAAACAACTCAAATACCCACTGTATTAGGCAAGCTAGAGAAAGAGATATTCTGTTTTGTTCCCAGAAACCTATTAGTTAAAACCATAAAAGGGCAAGAATTTTCCTTTCACAGATGTGTGTTCTAATACAGACTGTGCATTTGGCAGGTTATGGCCTTACAAACTCCCTGAATCACCTTAATTCGGTCCCTCTCTGGGAATTACTTAATGATGGGGTTACGTCCCATAGGGTCCCTACATGTTTCAGAAAACTGATGTATCTATCCTAGGGATCAGGCTGGTGGAATAATGCACACTGTTGTTTGTACAACTCCATCTCAAAAGCCAAAAGTTGAATAGTGAACGATGTTGGACACTTGAAAGAGAAAAAATATAGTCTGAGAAATTTATGAAGTCTTGATGCAGTGGATTGGTAATTAATGACCTTGTAAACAGAATCAACAGAACTTTGGAAGGTGAGCTCACCCCTTTGTAGACCTCCAAAAATATCACAGAAGGGAGAGATACCATGAAGGCTTCAATGAAGAGATTTCAAGCATATTGGACATACTCTTAGTGGTCAAAAATCCATCTGGATACAAATCCTGTTTGGCATGCAGATTTCTTGATGTGAAACAAAGCACAGAATCTGTTTCCTTCCTCCTCCTGTATTTAGGACATTCAGATTGATAGTAGACATGTGAATTTTGTAATTTTTGAAAGGTAAGTTTACCACCCAGGTTTTTCCCTCACTAAGAGTTTTCACCTGTCCTATTACCTCTGTCTGGCTGCTTATTCTACAACTATGTTCTTGTGAATTAAAAGGTATGATTGGCTACTAAAGAATTCTCCTTATTGGCATAGCCGAACTTTCATCTCCTCTCCACAAGATTATTCGTCTCTGCTCCATACATCCTACCTGCCAAAGATCATCTACTTCCTCCCCATACCGTTCCCTACATTTTTCCATGTTCCTATTCCTTTTTGGCCTGCTGATTAGGCATCGGGCTCCCCAGGTAGTGCTGTGAATGTGGTGACTGGTGATCTGCCTTTCAGCAGCTGAATTGGCCCGGCAGAATGTGCCACTTTTTAGCAGCCTCATGTAACCCTTAGGCAGTATTTTTGTACATCTCAGTTGTGAGTACTTTAATATCTTTAGGATTTCCACTCCCCTGTCCAGTTTGGCCTCTATTAGCCAAAGGGATAAAAAGTTACTGTGAGAAAGAGGACTGACAGGAGGACTCAGTCACAGAGATAGAAGCGATGCCATCACATCAGGTTTGTCCCCTTAGGAAATCAGGCTAAAATGCGGGACACTTTCAGTATTAAGAAATTTGATTGCTGCCCTGGAGAATTTCCTCACAGAATCTGCTGCAGATTTCTTCCATGATGGTGGGCACATCGCTTCAATCACCTGAATTTGACTTCAAAAGTGAAATGCAGTGGAGCTGAGCTACGGCAACTAGAGCTGTGGTAACTAGGTGGTGGTGTAACATACACATAAACACCATATACAATAACCATATACAATAACATATACAATAACCATATACAATAACACCACATAAACTGCTACATAATGTTCAGAACTCCGAAAACATGGGTCCTGTGACATCGGTGCAGGACAATCAGTTAGGGAAGGCTCATGGCCTGAATTATTCTGTCAGGCATTTAAGAAAACACTTGGGTTCAGGAAGCCATATTTGAGTGAAGTTTAGAAGTTGAAGTTTAGGAAGACAGTTCTGAGAAAATGTGCTTACTTTCTACTGCTTTTTACCTGAGTGAAACTGGGGACTTTACTAAGATAGTAAGATTTTCAGGGTTCTGATCATAGATTTTCCTTTTCATTTTCCAGTGATTTCTCACGGTAAAATACATGATCAGTCCTTGAAGAAAACCATTTCCTAGAAGAGGGCCTCTGCAGCACAGTTTGGTTGTGGGACTGGAACTGGTGGCAGTAGTGCCAAGGTCAGTCATAAAGATATCTGCAGGAGGTTGTGTCTATCTCATAAGAAAACTCCTACTTATGTCCTCCCAGTTTTTACCACAGTCTATAGCTGTGATCAGATCGTAAATACAGTCCCAGTCTTTTGTCTTACTCATGCTCCTGTCATACTTTGCACTCCCATGAGCTATTTAGAATTCATTCTATCCTGTTACTATTGATCAGCTGACTAGGAGTAACAGTCCTTGTGCACATGCTTACATTGAAATTATTCTAAGAATACTTCTTTTTACAAATATCCTGTAGATGCTCATCCCTCTTTGAAAGCAGATTGTACATTAGACAATCATAGGTATTGAAAATCTTAATATATTCATGTCATCTTCTTTCCATTTATTTAACTTTTCTTGAGTGCCGTTGGAAAGGGGAGAGAAAATAGCTAAGGGAAAGGCACTCATTATTGGCAGCAAGAAATACATGTCTTGCTCCACCTTGTTTTCCAGAAAGATAGAGACAATTTAGTTTCTACTGGATTTCCTTAGGGAAACCATACCAAGTTGAAGTCTTATACATATGGCCAATTAGACAGAGAACATACTTACATGACTTTGATTTGAAAGTGAGTCTTTCCATAAAAGAGGCAAGCAAATAAGACGAGGCTGGAAGACCAAGGTAGACCTGTATTGATGTGTAATCCTCAAGATGTGTAATATAAATACTAGAGCTTTTGCTGACTGTGTTACATATTGTCATACTTTATGTCTGTAATCAAAATGTCTGTTGTTCTTTCTTGAATAAGTCATTCTACTGAAATATTATTATTTTCTTTACAAGTAGGTTTGTGGGACCTTACAACATCCATCAGACAATAGTGGAAACTGTTGTTAGCCAAAACATACTTACATTTTTAGGGCATGGAATTATACTACAGCTTAAAGTGAATATCTAGGTATTTAAACTCAGATCTGGATTCTGGTTTCAGAAACAGGTGATACTCTGAAACTCCTCCCCTCTCTGGTATTGACCAATTTTGTTTTACTGTCACATCTGTGACATACCCAATGAAATCTTGAATGTCATAGCACAGAGTATCTTAACATGTATGTCCTTTCATTAAGTCCCTCTAAGCCTCTTCTTTGCAACTGAAAATCTGAGGAAGTCTATCTTAGAGGAGTATTGAGAAAATAGTTGATGTTAGAGAATTAGCAGGGTGCTGTAATAATGACTGCCTCAGTAAAATTTCCAAGAAAACTAACCATTTTGTTTCCAGATAAAGGTTTGTTTAGCATCTGGTGAGAAAAACCTGGGGCTAAACATGGAACAACGAGCATTAACTAAGAAGTACTGCTCAGTAAATGAGCACAGCCCATTCTGACTGAGCCAAAGGTCCTGTGGTTTGATGTAATTTTATATAGTATTGTGAGGTGCAAAAACAAGCACAAGACAAGTAAATTTGGGAACACAAAGAACTTGGACTCTATCATGTCTGGATATTGAGTGCTGAAGTGTGCAGGCTTTGTTAAGGGTCTTTCATGCAGCTATTACTTACGTACCAAATGGATATTAAGAATTTTCCTCATTAACTTCCAGGAACACAGGCTAAGTATTCAAATAACCTGAGTAAACTAATGGATGTTTCTAATTCTTACAATCTAATGAGAAAATTCAGAAGTATTATTTGGACTTGTATCTTTAACACTGCAACGTCTAAGAGAACTCAAATGTCCCTATTCAGAAGGTTAGTGTCAGAGATGTAATGTAGATGAGACACTGAAGTACTGGGCATTATTTGAAAACATAATAATGGAGTATATTTTCTGGCTGCTGCCTATGAAAATGGAAAACAAACAAACAAACAAGAAACCATAAACCTATTTTCTGCTCTTTCTAATTAAATTAAATAAAATACATTTTCCCCTTTTCTAACCATAGAAAAGGTATATGTGTATGAGCTAATTATCTTCTTGCTTCAAAGTCTTGTGAGAGAATACAGCAAAACTTCGTTTATCCTTTTCAACGAGTGAAGTATTGCCTTGACTTCACCATAAAAAGTCTGGACTGTTTTTTTTTTTTTTCCTTTTTTCTTTTTTTTTCCCCCTTTTTTTTTTTTTTTCTTCATATTGTAGCAGTTGGCTCCTTTAAACTTATCTGCATGAGGCAAAAGCTGTATCAAGCATTCTTCATGTGCTGAAGAATCTCTAACAAAACTAGCTCCTGAGAAGTGATGCATACAATATTACGCAGAAATTCAGTGGAGCAGAATTGTAGTTTCCCCTTTTGACTTGTCAGCCACCACTTGCATCACTACAGTATTAATTTTTTCATCCTTGCTGTCCTACAGAGCTGAACAACCTCTTTTTCTCTCTTCTTCCATGCCATCTCCTTCCTTGTGCTCTGTTTTAGAACTAGGTTGCAATAAAATTTATCCAAATTTAGGCTTCAGATTTTATCTAAACCACATTTCAGAAAATTTTACAGATGTAATGAAGAGTAAATCTTCATTTCTATCTATTGCTGGTTAGTACGTGAATAATTTGGATGCATCAAGGTACAGGATGTCTAATAGGAAGAAATAGTCGTAGAAATAAGGGGAGGGGGGCAGGTGGAATTACTCACTTTCTTCCAACACTACAGAATGGAATGCTTCACCATTTGGCAGATTGATATGGAATAAAAATAAAGAGCTCCAGGCTGATCTCTTAAACGCATCTACTTTACTCTTCACAGTACTGATGTAGAAATAATTTGGCTTAGAATTCCTAATGCTATATTTAGTTAAATGAAAGCGCTTCTCATAAATGCTTTTATCTGGATGGAGTACTTGTTTTTCATCTACAATTTCCATTTACTTCTCTAGTGGCAGTAGAAACTCCACCCCATCTTAAAAAATTTAGATTTAACTGACACTGTATTTCAATTTTTCGCTTGATGTATTTCTCTTTCCCAAAGAGTACGTGCTGTGTTGGTGAAACATCACTCAGAATACAGCGCAATATGCAATTGTACAATATCAGATTTTCAATGAATTTTGGGAGTATTTGATCTTTAAAAACTAAGCTCCACATATTGCAATAGTAATTTGCACGCTTAAATTGAGGGATGTTAACCTTAAGAACTTCAGAAATAGCTTTCACTTGTGATGAAGACACCCACTAACTGGAGAATATTAGGGATCAAGCAGTTACCTCTAGGACTGGATTTTGACAGGATTTTTTTTTTCTCTCTCCCTCCCTTCTTATTTACCATGACTGCAGTTTCTAAGTCTTATTTGTGTCTCAATGTGTGTGTGTGCATAGCAGTAAATGTTGCACCATTTCTACTATTAAAATCTATGAATGTTAACAGTAATAGTTCTGCTTAATTGTACCTAGTAATTCTGAAGTCCAAAGAGCAGCCTTAAGAAAGAACGTGGTATATTAGTTGCCCTTATAAATCCCTCTATAGTGCAGAGTCTTTAGTCTGAGCTTCAGAGAATTTCCACACTGATTCAGCCTCTAAATATTGAAACTCCTGCTGGAGTGAAGCACTTGTAATATTCAACTGCCCCTGATAGTAGGTACTATACAAAAGCACCACTTGGAAGGAATATAAGAAAGTAGATCTTCATCCTTAGCGGATTACTCTAAGCACTGCATTCAGGATGCACATCTATTTTCTGACTCAGTAGACCCTTACTTTGGAAAAATGTCAATAGGTCCATTCCTTCCATTAAAGAATTGCGTAGGATATTCCTGCGAGAAGTAAGAACACAAGAAAGACTTGAACCTGGTTATGAACTTTCTGGTGGCTTGCTCTAATCTCTGATGTCCTACAAGGAATTAAGACTTTCTAGATGCTTTTTTCTGGTGCCTGATTCATCAGGAATGTCTGAAGAATGTATACAAAGCAGGTGAGCAAGGTGAAGAAATGAATGCAAGTTTTCTTGAGTGTGGCCATAAATGGGAACTTTTTACAGGAAGACCTTCTTATTGTTCTAAGGTTTCTTAACAGGTTTCTAATATTAAATGTAAGTTCAGCAGGGATTTCAAGGTTTGGATTTTAAATTAAAGCATATAAAACTGGAGTTAGGTGTGGCTTAAGAATGCCTGTTTTGGCATAGTCTTCAGTTCTTATATTTAGTAATTAAGAAAAAAACAAACTTAAAAGGTCTGTCTGTTAATTAAGGCTGAGATTTCTAAAAACATCTGAATGAATTAGGTAAGGAAATGGAATTAATTTCAGTCTTCTAATACCATAATACTTCTCTAAAACCTCAGCCTAATTCCCTAATGGTACCTTTTCTCTTTATTTGAGTTATACTTCAACTGCTAATGCCAAGTAAAAGAGATTCCTAATATAAATAAGGTTCTTATTCTCTTTCCTATTTTCAGCATTTTTGGTATCAAAACCTGTACTTGAAGATGAAATAAAACTGTCTTTTCCTCAACAGACTGTCTACCAAGATGAAAGGGTATTCTATCTCTTTAGGTATCTGTAGCTTTGGCTGAAAGCATAAGAGTTGTTCTGACTCACCTGGATAGCAGAGCCTGTAAAACATATACAGACATAATGATTTTACCAGCTCACACACGCTTCCATTCATAAACCTTAGCACTTTAAAATCAGTAGAATCTACCTGTTATCAAAATAAAACTGTGACCAGAAGTGATACATTGCCTGAAAAAAATTATCATAAAATAAAGAATAAAGGTAAGAAATGTCACAAGAATTACAAATAGCTGTTGCATCCAAAACTGAAGTCTAATTCTTGATACCTTATTACATAAATGTACCTCTGACCTCTACAGAGCTGATCTGCAGACCCTTTGGAAAGATTGTTCATGCCAGTACATACAGAGTGAAATCACTCTGGAGCCATTGTTGAAAAAATTTAATGGCAACTGTGAGTGCTTTTCTTTTTTCCTCTCTTCATCCACCACATGGATTACAGGGAGGTCTTACAATGAAAGAGAAAAACAAAATACATGTCGTTGTGTACTTAGTAAAACATTGTGCAAGGTGCCTCAAACCATAGCGGGTACATTTATATTTCTCATTCTTGGATAACCTTGTCATTAGTCAAACAACCATTGCTGCTTCTTTAATACAAACATCGCCACTGAACTTTTAAAATGATATCCTTCATCTAATCTTAAAATCTCATCAAGACAGAGGTAATAGGACAGGTGAAAAATCTTAGTGAGGAAAAAACTTGGATCTATGCAGTGTCACTATAGAGAAGAAATCTACTTTCTATATTTTTTTTTTTTTAAGATAGTATATGCAACAGAAGGTTTAAACACCTCATCTAACTTTAGGAATGGACGTCAGTCCTAAAACTAGCATGCCAAACTTCATATCTGTGTATGTGCAATAGATGTTCTATATTCCCACTACAGAAAATAAGCATCTGGTTGATATACCCAGAGGAGTTAAGAGAAAGTTTCTGCTCAGCCTAATCCTGATCCCTGGAGCATGACTCAATTTCAAGTTTAAGACATTAATTTAGATCTCTATACCTCTGCAGGTGAGCTAGGGAATTGATTCAGTTGCTTAAAATTACATTGTATGATGACATTTAAGGCATCTTATCCAGACCAACCACTCTAACTGGGACCTCTACCTCACCTTCATCTGCTCCTCCAGGTTTGCACAGGTCTCCTGTTCATACTGTCTTGTATCCGCTAGATCTGCATGGAATTTTAGGGCTTTTCAGTGACTTGAGACACATGTCCAGAGACAACTCAACCAAGTCCTGGAGCAAGAAGAATTAATCTCTACATTTGTAGGCCTGAAATTTGATGCCTCTATGTGTTGTATCAGGTAGAGGATTGTTCAGTTACTTAAATCCATCCCTCTTGTGCCATTTCAGGAACTCTGTGGTATCTTATGTATCTACACGAGACTGGTAAATACAGTTCAGGAAATATACATCATTCTGCAGCAGGAACTGGAGATCATGCTGAAGTATTTCACATAGCACTGGACAATAAAATGTGTGAAGCTGAATTCAGTAACAATCTAGGGAGGAACAGTAATTCTGTAAGTCCAAAGAGGCAGCAGGCTCAGTCTTCAGGTGACAAGTCCAGGCTTGTGGGTGGATGTGGCTCCCAAAAGACATGCCTTTAGGCATTTAAGAAGTGTCAAAGGCTGAGAGATGAGACAGAGAAGGATGATAGCCCCTTTCCACTGTTCAATTGCAGAGCTAACTGAAGTGAAAATTGCACAGCGTAACTACGTAAAACATTTGTATATCCCTTTGAAGTTGTTTGACTTTCAGAAGCATTGAATGCTCTACACATCTAAAAATCAGGGCCCAACACCTGTGTTCTCACTGAGGTTTTATTTTGCAAGAGCAGCTGGAGGGCTTGATTTTCATAGGTGTTGAATAGTATTAATTAATATCTGTATTTTGGCATCTGGCAACTGCAGAACTAGAAATCAGATTGTATTTTTGAAAATGTGAACCTCTAAGCTCCAGGGAAACAACACAAATGGAAAGGGACTGTTTCACCAGCTTCACCTCATACATATAAATCACTGAGTTGTATTTTTAAATGTTGGTTGACTTTTGGGGTGGGGGATAACTTGTTTAGAACAACTTTGGTTTTGTTTTGGTTTGGTTTTTTTTCTTTTTTAAAGGGAGTGGATTATGTTTTCTTCACACACAGGCTTTGGGCTCTGAAGAATGGTGACAATTTATTTACAGGTTGGGGAGCACCTTCTCAACAACCAATATGTTTATTTGAGGACTATCTGCTTTGGGAAGTGTATGGACTCTGTCTCTTAGCAACCACCCTCCCTCTTCTCAGAGTAGCAGCAGAATGCTCTGCGCATGCATGTACACTGGTAATCTGGTTTTCAGACCACAGAAAGCCTTGTTGTGATACAGTCAGCCAGATCATATACAAAGATATTTTGCAGAAAATCAATCCATTTCACCACAGTGCAGGCAAAATCTGAACCAGTTCCTTCTACTATTTGGTCTCTGAGCAAAGAAGGATTTGAGAAGATTGTATCCTGTTTCCTGAGTAACTTAAGGGAATGCTACCTGGGCAATAAATTTTTAATTCAGATTTTTTACTGTAGAGTCTGTTGCAAACTGCATGAAGTTTTGCTGAAGTATCCAGGATGTTTTGTTAGAACAGAGGTAAATGTGAAGAACATATAGCCACAAAAGTGGAGAGTCATTACTGTTGCATGAAAATGAAATGAAAGATAGTCATTTAATTGGTTAAGAAACACACAGGGTTCACATGATTTTTTTTCCCTCTGGCCACTTGTCAGAATTGTAATGAAGCAACAGTGAGTTGGTTACGTATATTTGTGCTTGTACTACCTACATGGGTTTACGGCAGTCATCTGGTGCTGATGGGTCTAAGACGTACACTAGATGGTGCTTGCACAACGCAGGGAGCAAAAAGTGCGTCTGTCTCAAGATGTGTCAGCAACTCACTGCTCCGTCTCCTCCTCGAGTATTTTCTGCGATGTGCACTCTGTTCCATGAAGTGGAGTCATGTAATTAAATATAGAAGGTTCACGAGCGATATAAAAGAATGGTTACTTGCTATTTCACTGACCAAGGCAGAGAGCTAGTATTCTGAAACCTTTTCTATATTGCTTTAAAGAACTATACATGCACAGAACTGAAATGGAAGGAAGGGCTTTTTTACTCTATGTTTGTACAGCACCCAGCACCATTCAGTTTTTAACTAGTGCCTAAAATCTAGCATGAAGTATCAGGAATTTTGGAAAAAGAGAAGGAAAAAAAAAAAGAAAAAAAAAAAAGATGAAAAAACAAGGACAGGAATCTTCCTAATTTCATCAGCATTGTCACAGCAAAGGAAAAAAAAACGTCGAATACTGAAGGAAGTGATCTCTGTATGCTAGATAAAGACCAATAAATTGTGTAAAAGCCTTTTACATACCCTTAGGACATCTGAGAAACTAAAGGGAAGAAAACCTGAATCAATCATTGTTATATTTCCCTGTGCTCCATAAATTTTACTGATATCAACAAAGGATGTCTTGAATATAATTCAAAAACAAAACCAAAAAGCCTTCAATAATTATTGACAATAATTCAAGTGTCAACCAAGATATACCATATACTGATTCTCAGTCCATTGTTTTAAAGTCCAGACACAGTAACAGCTTACAGTAGTCTAATATGCCAGATAAACACATTTATGTCTAAATTTGTTTAAGGATATTGTTTCTTTCAGTCATGTCTGGAAACTCATATACGTGGAATGTGGTCTAAAATAAAATGTAATTACTTGCAATGGAGGAACATTTTGAAACAGTCTGGATTTTGGACAGAGATGGAAGTGGATATCAGGGCTGGGAAGCAGGGGGACTGCCAGAAAGAAAAGTTTAGCCAGATCTGCTTGGATTGGTACCAGCACATGAATCCAAACATGCCAAACTGTATTGTGCTGCCAGAACACTGGCAAGAGCTAAGCAACAGTTTCTGCATTCTTCTAATACCTGAGTTCATTGTAGTCCAGGTGTAAGAGGAACAGCGGTGAGAAACTATTATTTATGTTTTATTAAATGGGATGGGATATAATGAAGATGGGGGTAGTGGATATGGCTGTTCCTGGAAATGTTGTGCGTGTAGATACCAAGGCCAAGTTGCTGAAAGTGTAACAGAAGCAGATAAGCATAAACAATATTAACCAATAGGTTCTCAATTCTCAGTATAAGCCAGGCACTACATTCAGATGTGTTTTGACAGTAGCTTGCCATGATTCCACGGCCTTCCTTGTTTGAGGTTTGTTGTTGTGTTTTGTTTGGGTTTTTTTTCCCCTAAAATCCAAGGAGATTCATTCAGTGACTTCATTGCGAAGCAAAAACATGCTTTAAAGTTGGCCAAAACATACTAGCTTCCAAGCGGCCCATCATGGAGCAGGGTCATGCCAGACTATGCTTGCATCTGGATTTTGTTTTTTAGAAGAGCAGCAACACCTGTTTCCTATTTATGCAGCAGAATTAGCAGTTGAGCTCCGCTCTTGGCTGCTATGATTCCTTCTGAATCCAGGAGGTGTCAGATGCCAGGTGCTGGCTTTTGCCGCTCTGTTGCACCAGGATTTAGCTTAGGTTATTATATGCTGTAGCAATTCTAGTTATAGGCAGCCCTGCCTCCCTGTCCTGCTTCCCCCCTGCCTGCCAGCCTCCCTCTGCCTTCCCACCATGTTCTCAGTCCAGACTGAGAGACAGACATCTAAACCTGGTAAAATCCAGAGCTATGTACATAGAATTAGCTTTCCCCTAGACCTGCAGGGAAGTCAGGAGGATTTCCAAAGTGGGGGCTGAATGTTTATGTGAGAGTGGATGGTGGGAATAAGCAGGGAGGAGGGACAAGGAGAAGGAACATCAGGAGTTTTCATGACTCAAATCCAGTCAGTGTATCACATCAGTCATAGGAAAAATATGTGCCTTACAGTTGAAGCCAGGGAGTCTGGACCATCTGAGTTGGCATCTCCCTCATGTTGTTACAGTCTATCCAGCTGATAGAAAAATAAGCAAATAAATAAATATTACCCCAGCAAAACAGACATACCCGTGTATTACACAAGGTGCACTGAATCACAGACATATATTAGAATTTCACTGTCTGTGTCTGGTGAAGGGTGGGATCTCATATCCTGCAGCAGGGCAGTTAAAATAATCAATGAGTGTGTGTTCAATCCCCAGCAAGGCAAGGGAGGATGGGGGTGGTGGGGGGGGGGAGGGCTGGGATGGGAAGAAGAGAGAGAAAGAGAGGGAGGGAGGGTGTGGTACTTGGGGAGGGGGGGGGATGGGAGGTGGGAAAGGTGCTGATTTCAGCCCTGTAGCGTCAGGATTGCGTCAATTTGGGTTTTAACCACGTCTTCGGTCTCAGAGCGGAGCTCCTCAGAAGAGCCAAAACAGAAAGGGGGTTGCAAATCAGTGTGCAAAGGGGAGGACCGAAGCTTCCCCTCCCCCTTCTCCTCCAGTACACTCTCAGCCTCCTCCTCCACCTTCCCCACTGCTTGTGTCTCTGGGTTTGTTTTTTTTGTTGTTGTTGTTGTTTCCTTTTTAAAAAAAAAAAAGAGGAAAAAAAGCACGCTGCTAAAGGCAGTTGCCCGGGAGCTGTGAAAGCGGAGAGCCGGGGGATAACAGGGCAGGTCTCTTGGCACCCCGGGAGGCGGCTCCAGAGCCCCGGAGACCCGGAAGGCGTCTCCAGCACCGCGGACAGCGGCTCCAGCACGGCGGACAGCAGCTCCAGCACCGCGGAGAGCGGCTCCAGCACCGCGGACAGCGGCTCCAGCACCGCGGACAGCGCAACGCCGTCAACATGGCTCCGATCGCGGCCAGCCGGCAGCAGTTCGGTAAGGGCGTCCCGGCCCCATCTCCCCGCCCGTGGGGCTGGGGGCTGCTCCGCTTCCCGGGAGAGGTGCACGCAGGGCAGACTCTGCTGAGCCACCCAGTGCCTCCCAGCACGCAGGTTGTTGGGAGGAACCTGATTCCCCCCAGTTCTCTTCAATCTCAGAAGTTGTGTAAAATTGCTTTCTTTCCTGTCTCTTTCTTCCTTCCTCCTTACCCACTCCCCCCGATAAAGCACCAAGAGAGATGAAAAGGTTTGTGTAGTTGTGTTTTCGGATGAGAGAGATTTGGTGTTGTTTTCTCTGTCTTAGTTAAAGTAGCATGGCTTCAGAGTTGAATGATGTAAATGCATTCTGTGCCACATAGAAAAATCTGTGTCAAGCTGTTCTTGGAATAATTGTTCTTCCTTTTTTCTTGTTGTAAAGAAAGACTTGTCAACCGTTAGTTAAAGTGAAAGGTAGTTTTGTAAAGGACATTGCTAGTCAGATGAAAATACAGGATCCCAATGTTTTTAGCTAAACAGCTGCATCTTGATAAGTCTAGGTTCTTTGAGAATAGCAATGATACAATGAACTTTTCAGTTTTCTCATCCTATGCACTAAATGTAGGGTGATTAATTGTGATATTAGAAGTTTCAGAAGCAGTCATATATATGCACTTATAAAATAGACACTTAAATAGCTTTACTCCGAAAAGCAGTAAGCAGAAATGATTCTGAACGATGCTTTACAAATATTGACTCTAATCTAGATTATATTTGCCTTAGCAGTGGTTTAATTCAAGGAACATTCCATTGACCTAAGTGACTGCAGATTTATATCACGTAACTGAAATAATAACATCTCCTGGAATCAATAGGTGATGTTTCCTATTAATAAATTGCCTTGAATGTTAACCAACTGACTTACATTATGACAACAGGAAAAAATTCAGATTGCAACATAATTGCTTGTAAATATAAGACTATTTCATCTGCTTTCCTACCCCACCCACCTGATGTTTCTAACAACACTTGTGTCATCATGCTAATCTAATGACTTATTTAAGAAAGATAATTAACCTTTTAAACACAAAATTGATTCTATCACTGCTTTCAGTAGTTGTAGAATTAAAATATAGCCTAATATCCATGACTTCAAAAAGTCTGTAATCGCATGAAAAAGTGTTGCAAATGTGAAAATCATTCTTAAAAGCTATTAAAGCATTATGTTTAATTTTTAAATTACATCTTGCTTGCTATCTTTCTACCATATATATTTAAATTTCTGCAGCCCAGGGAATACTTGAAACTCAGAGCCACGTGCTTAACTTAGAAAAAATACTTTTTGATTATGGATATACTTTTTAGTAGTTTCATTAAGTTATTACAATTGAGTGTATAGACAGATACAGATTGTAGGAAAAGGGAAAGTGACATGAATATTGTCAGAAGAAATTAATAGCCAGGCCGGATCCTTTCTGTGCTGGAACATTATGTCCTACTTTGAGAGTATTTTGTGGATTTTTCTGAATCATCCCACTAAAAAGCAAAGGAATAGTAGCAGCACATCTATCTACTCAGGTTTTACTTGGATGAAGGTGATTTAGTAATACATAGAGGGGGATAGTTTTGCTTTCCTCATCCAGAACAATCTGCTAATCATTTACAAGAGAACAAGAACTGTTACACAATTGCCTTTATGCGTAAACAAAGTCATTATATTAATATTCTACTGGTCTTCCTCTGTTGCAGGAAATAAAGATTAAGCTCTGATTGTTACATTGTGAAAGGTTTAAACTCACTTAGTAATGTTACTTATGGACAAAATTGGATTTCCAATTAGTTGTGCTCATTTACCCTTCGATGCCTGCTTTGAAGGGCTAATGATACTCTATATGCAACTAATGTAACCAGATGACAACTGAGGTTGTAACACTCACCCGATTTTCTTTTTATTTAATGTAAGTATAGAATTCATATTAAGGTAGAAGAATTATGTTTTAATATTTGTTTTATATACTTTTAAAAGCAGTGACCCTTCCTGTAAACTCCCCATAGCTTTGATTCATAGTGTCTTAAACGCAAACCTTAGTGGTTATCAATGATATATTTAATAGTTATTTCAGCGTTGGACTCACATGTGACTGCCCAATGTCACATCCATCTGGAAAAGGCACTTGGTGGGTAATTATTCTAAATTTTCTTGATAGACTTCCTCCTGCAAAGTATTGAAAATTCCATTGAAACTGTTAGGTGTTAAAATCTCCAATTAAACTCAGTTCTTTCAAGAGTTACCTCCAGGCAATTATGGGATCAGACCATAAAAAATGAGTTAATTGAGTGTACAAAGTATTCTATGAAACAGTATGAAAAGCAGACAATGTATCTATAAGTAATACATATCTCAAAATTTGTTTTATCTAACCAATAAAACTCCATAAACGCAAAACTGAAACCTTCTGAGAGCTGGTATTACTTACAGACACATGAACTCAGAAAACACACACAGAGAGATGAGATAGCTGAGCGATTGCTAATGGTTATTACTATTAGGATGGGAATAGTATTTTCCTCCCAAACACTCTGTGTACGGAAAAATACTAACATAACAAGCGCTCCTTCTTGTGGGACTACACATTAATGCCTGCAGGTGGCGAGCAATGTGTACAATGCAAAGCACTTTCAGTCTGTTGATCCTGCTGCTATTACCATCTCGTATTAGTGTGTTTTACTAAATTATTACTTTTTAAAATATCACACAGAGTCCAAGGCATTGCTACTTATGTGCTTGTTGCTGTTTATTTGATTTGCAGATGAAATTCCTACAGTGGTTGGGATCTTTAGTGCATTTGGCCTTGTCTTCTCTGTCTCCCTTTTTGCTTGGATCTGCTGCCAACGTAAATCATCCAAATCCAATAAGACCCCTCCGTATAAGTTTGTCCATGTTCTGAAGGGGGTTGATATTTACCCAGAGAATCTCAACAGTAAGAAGAAGTTTGGAGCAGATGAAAAAAGTGAAGGAAAGAACAAATCAGTGATGCCAAAGAATTCTCTCCATCTTGACCTGGAGAAGAAAGATCTAAATGGCAACTTCCCAAAAACAACCCCTAAAATCCAGAGCTCTCCAGATCTTGAAAATCTGTCTCCTAAGCACTTTGCAGAGAGGAAGAAAGATTCAGTATCCCCTGATAGTTTAAAATCTATCAATTCCCTGTCATCTGAAGATAAACAAGACAAGCTAGGAACTCTCTTCTTCTCCCTAGAGTACAACTTTGAGAAAAAGGCATTTGTAGTGAACATCAAAGAAGCACGTGGGCTGCCAGCAATGGATGAACAGTCGATGACTTCTGATCCCTACATCAAGATGACAATCCTGCCTGAGAAAAAGCACAAGGTGAAGACCAGAGTGCTGAGAAAAACCTTAGATCCAGCTTTTGATGAGACCTTCACATTTTATGGGATCCCCTATAGCCAAATTCAAGACTTAACACTTCACTTCATGATCTTAAGCTTTGACAGGTTTTCCAGAGATGATGTCATTGGAGAAGTCCTCATGCCCCTCGCAGGAACTGAATTGTCAGAAGGAAGGCTGCTAATGGACAGAGAGATCATCAAAAGAAATGTTAGGGTAACATATTTCTTATTTAAAATTTAAAAGTGTTGTGCTAATATTAGTTACATTCTTGTGTAATGCTGCTACCACCTTGGAAAGAAAAAGGAACAAGCTCATCATGCAAGTCATTGAGATGCTTTCATAATGGCAGTTTGAGGAAGCAATTACACAAATGTAATGAAAGAACATTACACTGAGCAAGCTGCAAGAAATTGCTAATGTCCTAAACTCTACTTGCTTATTCAGCTGGGGCAGCAGGTATGAGTGGACCCATTTACATTAGTTCAGGAGGCCTCAATCTACATCAATTTGCTTTAAAAGGGAAAAATGTAAAGATTTATGTATTTTTCCCATTCTCCTCCCTCTCTTTTGCTGTTTAATCTCATTCTTTCTTGAAGATTATTGAAGTTGATGCAAATCTTTCACTTCAACTGCTTGGGTTTTATAGAAGGTTCTTAAAGAACGCAGGTAGTCTTCTGTTAAATAATTGAAAACTGATAGGGACCATATTGTTGATACAGTAGTATGTTCTTGCACTTCAGTGCAGCTACTACCTTCTCTCTCAAGAATTGTGACATAGGCTGCAGTTCTGCTAAGTGTAGTAAGACACAAGGGAGAAGCCTAAGACTTACTGAAGTCAGTGGTAAAACATACTGGCTTCACTGGTATAGAAATATTTCATGCCATGTTGCCGCATTTCAGAATGTGAAGATCATTTACAACCATCATAGCAGAACCACAGAAATGTGCATGCATCACACACACACCTCTTAATCTCCACTAAGGAAGTAGAATGTGTATTGACTTTCAATTTGATTGTTTTCAAAGAGCAAGCATGCTGCCAAATCAAATAAATGTCTACCAGACAACATACCTATAACTAATACTGTTGGTTTTCAATTTTATTGCTATATTACAGCAACTATAACTATTTCACTGATATTTTGTTGATAACTTATTGGGTTTTCTGGTATATAAAGTATTATTTTTGCTTGATTCCCTTGCCTTCCTTCTTTCTGTGAATAAAATACTCCTGCGAATTCAAATCTGATAATCATAGAGAAACTCCTTGATATCATCTTTATTTCATGTATATTATATACTACCTTACAAAGTGGCAGTAATGAGATTTCAACCAACTGTTTGAATCCCTCCTGTTTAAAAACATCTTACTGAAGATTTTTTTTATTTACCTTTATTGTATTTTTTTCCAATATATCTTTACAGAATATTGTTTTGCCTAAGAACTTCTTTCACTGAAACTTTACTCCTCAGGATGTAGTATTTCATTTCTAATATCTGAAGAAAATGATGTCATGTCAACTTAGATTTTCACTTGTTTATTATTTATTTTTGTTCAGTCTAATAACCAATCATTAGAGTAGTTACATAACTACAGAGAAGGAAATATACTTACTAGGCAAGGCAGCATAGCTCCATAAATTATATCCTTTTACAACATTGAAGAGAACACAGTTATGTGACATACCATAAATCTTCTTAATTCTGGTTTTAATCTTGGTCAATATAATTGCTTATAAATACTCTAATTTCTTTTTTTCTTTCATTTCCTCAGAAATCATCTGGGCGTGGAGAATTACTGGTCTCTCTCTGTTATCAGTCTACAACAAACACGCTCACTGTGGTTGTTTTAAAAGCCAGGCATCTACCTAAATCTGATGTGTCAGGATTATCAGGTAATGGTTTTACTAATGAATATGCCTAAGAATATAAAACAAACAGACAGAAGACAGATGAAATGTGGCATTTCAAAGACTAAAAATATCCTATAAATGTAGAAATGCTGTTTCTATTATTTACAGCCTATTCTTTTTATTCATATCTAGGTCAGTGCTTTATTTTCCGGGGTATGTATTTTACAAATTTGTTCTTCAATCACGTTAAAAAAACATGACGTCTGTTAGCAGTGGAAACCAATGAGTTTTGTGATTTTCTTGAACAGAACTCATTTGCCGTAAGTATGGGATGTTGTTTGCGGAAGCTAAAAGCTTTTATTTACAACCAAAAAAAAAAAAAATCAGTTCATATATAGAAGATCAGTGTTGAGGAGGATCATCATATGGTTTGTTTCAACTTAGCACCACGAAAAGCAACCGGTTATATCTGTGCTCTATTTGACCCCTGAGCATTAACATTTATTTGGCAAGGTGAAGAGGTGAACTATGCCAGTGCTGGCAGCAAGTTGTAGTATAACCATACTTTATCATGAGCTGTACTTGGGGTGTGCTGAGAAGGAGCAGTTTTTTGCACTCCCTTCTCCTAGTCTTGTGCCATTTTTGCATTGAGTGGAACCTCGTTTGAATCCAACACTAGAATCGCACATAGATGCACTTTAATGCTAGATAACATAATAACAGAATAAAATTAAATGTACAATACACTAAAGATGAGATAACCTCACAAAAAATACAGTACACAACAAAGGGCTATACAAAACAACAGCACATCTGCTGTTGATTCCATAGAGGACTGATACTGTCATGGGATTTTTTTGAAAGAGGCGGAAGAGTAAGTAGTTTTGGGAACCACTGAATCATGATTACTACAGCCAATAATATAGTTTTTCCATTTCTCATACCAAGAAATACTGCAATTTACCTAGAAAGTTAGTCCATCCTGGATCCAATACAGCAAAGCTATAGATAACTCCCATTTACGTGGTGAAATTCCATTGAAATTCTCCTGATCTCAACTTCTTCACGTAAGGACAAAGGGTGTAAATGAGCCAAACAGTTTACTCCTCTATAAGAGAGCATAAGTACTTTCAGTAATCAATCCCAAAGTCACAGCAGATAGTAGAGGTTTCATGAAGACAATATGACAGCAAGCTGATCTCAACAGACCAAGTCTGGCTGAGATTGACTCAGGTGGGAAAATAAATTGGAAACAAAAGCCCTCCAAGTCCCAGCACTCATCTGGACCCTATAGCACATCCAA
Organism: Bucorvus abyssinicus; assembly: GCA_009769605.1. Lineage (NCBI taxonomy): Eukaryota > Metazoa > Chordata > Aves > Bucerotiformes > Bucorvidae > Bucorvus > Bucorvus abyssinicus. The sequence continues at coordinate 5,101,053 of CM020063.1, forward strand.
ACTACATAACTCCATTTCCTTAGGAAGATGGGAACTTTTTAAATGAGAAGCTGTTTCATTTCCGCAAACTCTGTGTTTTCCTTGATCACTTGTGTTGAAGTCTCCTAATAGATGTTGATTTTTATATTTTTAATGCTTGTGTGGCAAATAACCATTCCAAAGACAATGAACATTTGAATTACATTAAACCCTATTTTTAAAATATTTATTACGACAGAATATGAAAATGAAGATATATTCTACCATACCTTACACCTGTTAAACAATTGCCAGTTCAAGGAAACAAAAATACTTCCATCATCCAACCATTTTAGTTTAAATTTGGCATAACTTTTCTAAACACAGTTAAGTTTTAATTTTATTTTTTAGAAGAAGTATTCTAGTATTCATGATGTTTATTGGCTGCCTGTTTACACAGATTGTCATGTTTGACTGGATTCCATAGAAAGGATTTTGTACTGTATCTTTACAATGAGAATTTGGAAACAGGCCCACTTTTGCCCTGAAGTAAGGGCCAAGGGACTTGAAAGGGATGATTTTTAAAGTGATCTCTAGAATTCATCTGAAGAAAGAAATATAGCCATTGTTGAAGACTTGCAAAGAAGTCTTGCAACCAGTTGAATAATTATGAGGAATGCATACACACAAAGTTTGTTGACAGCTAACATAATAGTATGGACATTTTCCCTTTCTTTCTTCAACAGTAATTCAGCTTAGACATAAAATCAAGTACATATCCTAACAATGAACATACATTTCAAGTTTAGTATTAAATTTGTTCAATAAAAATTGGTTGGAGCAACTTAATCAAGCTAATTGACTTTGGTCGAACCACCACAGAAATTAATCACATCCATTCATTCATTCTTTCAATGTGAGCTTATTCTCTCCTTTCTGAGGTTTTTCTTTGCATAAGTCTTATTACTGCTCATGAATATCTTCTGCTGGTAGAATGCGTGAAAAGCAGATTTCTGATACACAGAAATATGCAATAATACATATTTCTCAGAATGCATTGGATTTTTGTATACCTTCAGACCACATTTTGATGTGGTAGAGAAAGTATTAGAGTTAAGGTACTACAGGATAGTATTTATCTCATCCGGGAGACACTTGTATTTGATTAGATGAATCACACCCTAAACTTCACGATCTCGACTACATCTTTGCTGATCATAAAGGGAGTTTAAAGGGACTTACTAACCCAGATGCAAACCAAAAATGAAACGTCTTTAATAACCTGAAACATCTCTTTATTGTGATGTAATTGTGTTGGTAAGTTATGAAATTTACCATTAACTAAAACAAGGAATTTCTAAACACCACTCAATAGATGATCTGTGCTCTTTCTTTTCATTGCAGACCCTTATGTCAAAGTGAACCTGTACCATGCCAAGAAGAGAATTTCTAAAAAGAAAACCCATGTGAAGAAATGCACCCCCAATGCAGTGTTCAATGAATTGTTTGTTTTCGACATTCCTTGTGAAGGCCTTGATGATATCAGCATTGAATTTTTGGTTTTAGATTCTGATAGGGGGTCAAGGAATGAGGTCATTGGCAGGTTAACCTTGGGATCTTCAGCAGAAGGAACAGGTGGAGAGCACTGGAAGGAAATTTGTGAATATCCTAGGAGACAAATTGCCAAATGGCATGTGTTGTGTGATGGTTAGCAGCTTAGAGCCGTTGAAACACTATATATATTTCCATAGGCAAGGAGCAGTTTTCTTTCTTTGCTATATATAATTACAGGCTTATAAGACTTCTTTTTTTTTTTTTTTTGGGAGTTTGGGGGAATAAAAACTGGATTGAATTATCAGAACAGAAGGTAACTAAATTTTCACAGTAAATACAGGAATTTCTATTTCATTAGACTTTAATGTAATTGGATCAGATTCATATTCTTTTGGAGTTTAAATATCCCAAAACTTCTGAAGCACTATAAACTTCAATAAGAACAGACTATGTTTTATAAAAAAATCACTGGAAACCTTAATAGTACTGTTATACAGAAGAATATAACCTCATTACAATACATAGCTATATCTAAAAAAAAACCACCTGTGGCTTATTGTGGAAGGGGATGAGTTTATAAAAGTCATGGGGAATGAGGGTGAGTAGGAGGGGAATTCTTTCTGCCCCTCTATCACAAACCTTCTCTTATGAAAATTCAATCATTTGTAAATTTTGATTACTTACACATTGTTCATCCCAAAGACTGAAGAGATTTTCAGCAAATTTGCTTTACATATCACATCATGTGCAACTAGTTGTTTTACGTGTGGAAATACTGTGTAATTATTTACACTTGGATTTTTAAATATGTATATATATAACTTGTTTTATTACAGTGACCGAAATAGATACATTCTACAAATCACAGTTAACATACATTGTTTTGTTAAAAGGGCTTATTTACGGGTGACTGTACATGCTACAGTATAGCTAGAATTTGGGATTAGATATGGCTTGCATTTTTTTCATCTGGCAAGGATTAGACTTCAAGCATTTCAAGCCGTGGGAAAGCATTTCTATTGAGATGAAGTAACACAGAGGATATTACAGTCAATGACCCTTCACCAATCATATTTTAAGCCATTCAGTAATGCTTACATAAAAGCTGTTTCTTCTTTTGTTTCATTAAAGAACAAGCAAAATACTGAGACAGAGAAGAAAACCGTATTCTGACTAATGCCGTTATAGTCAGCAAGACTACTCCCAACACACGAAGTTTTACGCATTTTTAAACTTTTGCAGGATAGGAAACCAAGCTCACATTATAATTTATCCAATATTATGTTAGACAAACTACTTGAAAAGTGCATTTCAGTTAGATTACATGCATTAATGTCCGTTACTGATTGCACTGAAAATTGGTGGTGGTAAGGGAAAATAACATCCTGATTTCATGTTAGCGTGACATACATGTGTTTAAAGTTAAACTGTGCCAGGCTCACGGACTAAGTGTTACATAAACTAGTATATAATAAAACATTTAGACCTGTGAAATTTACTCTGGTCACACAGATAGATATTTAGGCTGTCAAAACTATAGCACAACTACAAGCAAATTATTTCCTGAAGTTTCTACATAAATTTCTCATACATAATTTTTTGCAAATTTTACTCCTACAACGTTTTGTCACATGTAATCCCACTGAAGTGAATAAGACTATTTCGGAATTAAAACATTGCTCAATGCAAGTAAAGGTAACAATATGGGCATGCCAGGCAAAAAACCATACATTGGATGTCAAATTGCTTTCATTAAACAACAGATCCAGGTCCTTTTCAAAACTGTTGGAGATTTTTTGTCAACTTTACTTGTTCTCATATGGCCAAATTATGTTTGCAGTAAAGGACACTGAAGTATGAAATATGCAAGTAGATAAATAGTACTGGAAGAATTCCATTGAGGCTCTTCCAGGTTTTGTGTCGGTATTTTCCAGCTTTTAAGAATGTGTTTGATACAACAGTGTTTATAAATTTCTGTAAAAATACATTTTCAAAATAACATAAACATGCCTTTTATGATAATGTTCAGTGTAAAAAGCCTGCATATTGTATGTATAAAGGAGAGGCATCTTTTTTGCTTATTTCTTTTGAAAGCTGATTAACTGCTTAAGGGCTAGAGTTTGCCAGCCACATTCAAGCAGAGCTAATCCAAAGCCACCAAATGAAAGGAAAGATGCCCACAGGCTTCAATGATATTTGAAGTGAAATCACAGACCAAAACCCTTCTTGTGAGTCAACCCAGTAAGTCAGTGGGACCACGGATAAGGGGAAACTCTTTGATCTAATGGAGACTGGGATAGTTGAAGTCAGTATCACACCACCAGAGTTGTTACAACTTCTAGTAAGGAAAGAATTTTATACTAAAAGTGATTACATGAAAGAGAGTGGGACAGCTTGTAGTTAAAAAAAAAAGTTGGAGGTTTTGTATATTAGCCCATAAGCAGTACAACATCTCTAAAAATTACATGACAGGAGTCATCTGTCTCCAATGGACAAATATTCTGACATCAGGAGAAAAAAAGTCCGCCGTTTTAGAATTAATGATGGGCTGTGACCATCTTTCATTTTGCATCCAACAAGTTGTCATCAATTTCTTTTTCCAAGTTTCTATAGTAGCTTGAGGGTTAATATTTCTACCAGCTAAGTGGCAGTTGTTGTTGGGGATAGGGGTAGGAATAGCAAAGGGGATCAAAGACATTTTTATTAAATCTAAAGAAACCTTGTAAATAGAATCTTGTTTTTCATTTTAAGCAATGTTTAGCTTGGAAAGTTGAGTAAAGATTACTTGTGACACATCTGTAAACCAGACAAGGCAGGACTGAATGTAGACCTGTACTGAGATGAGAAATTCTGCTGTTTTTTAAAGTATTCAATTCTCATTGTGAATATCTTGAGCTCTGTTACGCAAACTTACTGTATTAAACATGTTAAAAAAAGGATGTTTGTCTAAGTAGCTTACAAAAAAAATAACTCCTTGAATGGGAGAGCATTCATGTCTGGAGATCTGTCGTGACTAAATACCTGATTCGTTATAGTGTTGTAACTTAATAGAAGCTATTCGAGAGGAAGCATGGTGTATGAGATTTTGTAAGTTATTTGTGCTGGTTCTGTATGTTGTGCCATGTGTGTAAGACAAGAATAAACTGCTGCTTTTGTTCATCCCATCCCAAAACAACTATCCCACCAATGTATCTTTTCCAGAGATTTCTGCTATTATTTGTATTCACGGTCTACTCTCTCATGCTTCTATCAAAAAACTTTTGTCTTGTACAGTCTTTCTCTTCTCACAGAGGTGGATTAGACTTGTTGTGCCAAATACTACCTAGGCATATCACATGCTCTTTTTCCCGAGCTTCTTGCTGCATACTTACATTTGTTTTAAATGATACTGGACACTCAGGCTAGAATCTGAGACATGACCCATGATAGATAATCCGAGACCTGCTTGGGCCCTACAGGGACTGATACACAGATGAAAACCAGAATGAATTCCAGTGTATTAGGTGGAAGAGGTAAAATGCAAGTCACATTGCTATTGGAATCCTGGTGACATTCCATTTGTTTTCCAGAAGAAAAAAAAGAAAAAAACCCTTAGACAATCACACTGCACCACTCTTACTTCCTTTGATGTAAGGAAGTCACACCAGGCACCGGACTGTCAGGTCAGTCTGGAAAGGTAGAGAAAGCATTTCTTCATATGCTGCACACAAGCACAGACTTTGCTGCTATGCTCTCTAAGTTTATTAGAGTATTTTACCAGCACAGAACCAAAATCTAGGGAAGGAAGAGAGAAGTTGCAGCTGGGATACATATTACCATTTAATGACTCCCATTGTGAGCTTACAACTGATTACCTAGAAGGGATCCCTGATCCTTGTCACAGGAATCAATGACAGGATCCACTAGCGAAATGCATGAAGTGGAACTTCTTCCATGGGTGTAAGCTGGTATATTCTCTCTGGCAAATCTCCTGTCCTGAGAGACAAACACTTGTCTCTCCAGCAGACAGGTATCAAGTGTGAGACTGCTCTTTTCCATCCTGTGCAGTCACTTCTTTTTTCTTCTTTGCATTGTATAATTCTGCTCAAACAATGGAGTTTCACATGGTTTACATTTCAGAACCTCTTCTTCAGGACAGAGATCGAGAATAATTTTCTAACTATAACGCAGCCGAAACTCAGGGGAAGTGTCAAGGCTCCTGTCCTATTCCCTAATTGTATCTTAAATTCCTGCAACAGACAAGTCCTCCTCAAGAGGGACCTTACAGATGTTCTCATCATTGCAGAAGATGTGATTCCTCAGATGTGACACTATTCTGTAAGCCTCTTGTATTTATACAACATCACAGATAGCAACATGCTGTACACAGTAATAATAGACAACCACAGATGACTGTGAATAACCATTATTTTCCTGAAACAATACTCAAAAATGTTCTATATAAGCTGCTACCTTCTTATCTGAGCTCTTTGCTTTGTGACGTCTCACAAAGCTGGTGAACAACTCAGGGCACTCTTACAAATGTTATAACTGGGACTAGCACTTACCCGCTTTGCTCTGCTGATGACTGAGCAATTACCTTAATTCAAGGAGTTCTGCCCAGATCTCACAGGCTTTTCCATAACATATGTTACCTTCCATCACTTAACATCTTTTGTAACAGGAGTTTGGGTCTGGAGGCAGCTTTGGAGCACTGATTACACTTGCAAAATGGCAGAACTTTCTAGTTCAGAAGAAAGACTCAAAATCAATGTGAATGGACATGGGAGAAGTTAAACTCTTTTCTATGTTGTTGCTACGTCTGCATTGTTACACTAGTTTTGCTATTGTGCTTCTGAAGTGCTTTATGCATGACCACAGAACGTTCTGCAGTCACAGAGGTGAGTGTTCTGATTACACCGCCAGAAATACAATCAGTTGTTGTCCTGACAGATGAATTGACCTCTGCTCAAGCCTCTCAGCCTCAGTAGTAAGACTGAGGAGACACCACCTAGGCCCCCAAGCCTTACCCCTGCCCCTAGAGCTCTGCAGTCACTCTTGACATACTATGTATTACTCCTGACAATACTGTTGGTGCCCAGATGGAAAAGCTGTAGTAGTCTGAGGGGTGGACGAACTTTGGCAATATCCCGGACCCTGACCTCATGGCAAGCACCAGACCTCCCAAGATATCATCAGGGCAGGTCAGCAGTTTGGGCCTCCATCCCTGGGTGAAGGGTGAAGACACAAGTTTTGAACTCGGCTTGCTCTGATAAATCTCTGTTTGTCCTTAGGACCAGGTCAAGGAACTTGTTCTGAAGTTGCAGGTAGGGCCAGCTGCTTTTGTGGCTGTTGCTAGAAGCCCCACTCTGAAAATCACCCTCTGACAAAGGCCAAACCCCTCCACAGTTATGTCTGGATCTAGGCCAAGATAATTAGCACCATTCGGTGCTGCCAGGCGTGCTCTTTCACGCATGGAGACCATTGCTCTACAACCTCCCAGTTCTGTGAGGAAGCGCCAGGGCTCAGCACACAGTGCTGTGCTAACTGCTGCTGTGACTCCCACGTCCCCTTCTCCTGCTGTGTGTTTGACCTCCCCCTGTAAAGTATCAAATTCCCTCAGCAGCAGCCCAAAACCATAGGGAACTTCCAGCATTGGGAACACAGCCCAGAACTACTGTGCATACTCAGAGACCATCAGCAGCCAGCAGCCACCTGCTTATTTGAACCGCTCCGCCAACAGCAGTGCTTCTGTTCACAGTCCCCAGGCTCTGGGGCACCCTCAGGAGCCCCTCTACAACCACCCCTCCACAGCCACTTCCAAGCACCTTACTCTGGAGTGAGGCTTCCTGCCTGCCTCAGCCCACCTGCATCCCATCTTGGGAGTTTGCAAGCCTGGCCAGGCGCTGGCATGCTCCACCCCACACCCTCACTGCTCCTGAAACTACGGCAGCTCCAGTCTTGTAGCTCCCAGGTATTGTAAACTTTTCCGGAACTGTTATTTGGCTTCTCTTTTGAAAGAAGGATGTCACTTACCCTGCAAACCCATTGGGATCTCTCATTATGAATCTTTCTGGTGGTAAGATGTTCTTAGGCCATTAAAGGGCAGGTTGGGCTTGGCTGGAAAATGCTTAGCTTCCTCGTGTCCTGATGAAGGAGGTTTCATTCATTACTGAATATTATTCTTCCTGTTTGGGCGTCTCTCAAGGGTTTTTTTAGGTGACTGAGCTGTATGAAGACATGTTGTTTTGCATATTTGTTTTTGTATGTGGATGATGCAACATGGTGTCTGGGTTTAAGTGGAACAT